>CM055271.1:103581975-104213318 GCA_029237695.1 Conchocele bisecta
CAATGTGATAAGAAATTGTAATTTAGTAGAGTTGTTGTGAATTACAGATACATTATTTTAGAATTATTCTACAATCTCAGATTGTACAAATGACAACCAAAATTCCAAGATGGCGGCTGCTAATTATATTTATTCAGGATAAAATAATATTAAAAAAGGTTGCTTTTTCTGATAAAAACTTGAACTGTGGTGTAATTGTAAAGAACTATAAATTATTGTTTTGAGACTTGATATCGCATATATAACGACAAACAATCCAAGATGGCCACCATCAATCATATGTATGGATATTAAACTTTTTAAAATCATAATTTTGCAGTCACAACATAAAATTGTGTAAAGAAACACAATATGTTTCAAATGTGGAATTATCTCAAATTGAAACACAGGCGACATATATATTCAAGTTGGCCGCAAATAAAAGCTTACAGCATAATTATCAGCCCTAAGTCATACACAATGTTTACTGCGTGCCAACAACCACTCAAAGCAATCCAAGCCTAGATGAACTGACAAAACTTATTAGAATCGGTTCAATTTACAACATATCCAGTTAATGTTACACTGTTATGAATATTAGATGAACAGCTAAATTCAACAATATGTGGCATATTGTTCATGTGAGATTTTTTCTTTCATGAACACATAATCACAGGGTCAGTATTTCTGGGCCTCGGGAAATACTCTCAAAAGTAGGAAATACTGGGAAATATGATTTTTCCGCTGGAAATATGTTTTTTTGCTTTTTATTTTCCTTAGCAATTTGTATGTTTGCTTAGTGACTGTAAAAACAACTGCATATTTACCTGGTATTAACATTCATCAGAAATTATCTCAAATTTTAACTACGTTTGAAATTAATAATGATACTGTGGTACTGATGA
Organism: Conchocele bisecta; assembly: GCA_029237695.1. NCBI lineage: Eukaryota > Metazoa > Mollusca > Bivalvia > Lucinida > Thyasiridae > Conchocele > Conchocele bisecta. The sequence continues at coordinate 103,582,860 of CM055271.1, forward strand.
GTGGGGAGGGTGTGGCGTTCTCAAATATTAGCAGATATTTTGTTATAATTTAATGATTTCTAGTATTTCATTAGCTGGATTTCTACCAGTAGGCCAACTAATCAAAAATTGACACATTCAAAACCAGTTTAATAACCATAATATTTCCCTGTATGTCTCAGTATTTCCCGGCATTTCCCGGCATTTCTCGCTGAAAAGTATTATCGGGATTTCCAGCTTAGTGGAGAATGATGGTTTCTTTAGGAGTAAGAAGCTTTTTGCATGTCAATAATTTTGTGCCGAAACGTTGGAAGAGTGGGTTGTTGGTTACAGAGGTATTGTTTAGGATTAGGAAGTATTTCCCAACATAGTCTTAAGTCAATGTAGGTTTTATAAACATGTACAGTGAAGTATGTTTCATATCTTTAAATAATGACATGGGACTCTGCCACTTGTCTGTCAAATAGTACCGTCCTTATGAACTAATATCCCTGTCATTTACATTTGTTTGAAACTTTGGTGGTGCTAGAATCAGGTATTCCACATGGTGATGCAAAGTTAATTGGTGGCGGTTCAGTAGCTGTGCCAATGCTACATCCATTCGTTGCCTAAACATATCAGGAATATGTAGACCATGCATTTATAACTATATACATGCCCAGCTACAGGACGTCGAACGGTTTAATGTTGGCTGGTATGTATATCTACCCACCAGTTTTAAGCAAGCAAACGAGGGTGATTCTTGCTACTGGACATGCTGGAGATAGGAAACGTGTTTAACCAACAAAATATTCTGGAAACTGGCAGGGCTTTTTGTGAGTTCATTCGATTTTAGCACACTCGGTTGCTATTGACAGCAACTAACTATATAGCACCATGAAACAAGGACACTCATCTTTGATCCTCATATCATGGCTAGCATCGTACCCACATGAGAAGGCTGACTCACGATGCTGCATGTGGAAGATCATACGACATTGATATAGCAGAGTTCTCATTCAAACTGTTGTAGTACGGTCTGTAGCTAAATTAAGACAGCTCATGCTCACGGACGTTACAATATGTGTGGCCAGCATAACCATTCACACAAGCTTACTGCCATCGGCAAATTAAATTGATCCTAATATAACTATGTAAATCAGAAATTGCAAGAGGAGCTACAATTTTTGTAATAAATGTTGTGTCAGCTGATGGTCCAAATATTTACTAAAACAATTATCTTAATTTAAATAAAGTGACACACAATACATGTACCAATGTATGATCAAACAGTTCTTCTAATCTCATTTAGTATTGAAAGGTTTAGTGATAATAAATTGTGTACAATGTATGTAGATGTAGTTGCCATTTCCTAATCAGAGTCGTGAGACGGATATCTTATAATTTATGATCCCCTGATACTGTGGTGGCCATCTAACTATGCTAATATGACATATATTCACTGTTTGTATTAGCACTACCCATGCCCTCGTTTGTTGTACAATTACAGTTGCTTGAACATTAGCCTGCTGATTGCGAAAACTCGTCTGCTGTTGCTTTATATTTTGCCCTGTTTCTCAATAAAAACATGGTTTTACAGCACTTTAGAATCATTTCAATGGAAATGATTCTAAAGTGCTGTCAAATCATGTTTTGATGAAAAAAATCGAAAATAAAACATAAACAGCAGACGACAACATTTCATTCAGCAGGCTAAGGGTTAGCAGTGTATATCATTTGACGATAAATACTGATATTTAAGGTAAATACTGGTAATAACCAATCAAATGCGCTGCAGTTTTATTACACGTGTGTCATAACACATTTATGAAATGGGTTTAAACACGCCTTAACAAGGATTTCATGTGATAAGCCCCATTTCTCGAGTGACAGCCACATTTCACTGCAGTTTTCCTGCTGTACGTTTTCTGCCTGGAGACGAGCGTGATCTGTTACCCGCTGTTCGCCTGCATGACGTGCCGCCACAAACTCGTGGGTTCTATGCTCGGCCTCTGCTACAGCTGTGGATGGTACGTCTACATACATGTAGTTACAGCCTGTAACTCTGTGACCCTCTCGTACCGTACATACCCATAGCATTCCCCTGCAGCGTGGCGAATCAGATCTGATTCGCACTAAGTCTTTAGATAATTATGACATTTTTAAAATATATTTCAATTTAAATCTGTGATAGAATTAGGAAACTGATATAAACTAATACACTTCTAAAGTAGTTTTTATCCTTGCAGTATATCCAGGGAATAAAAGTTTGTCTACTTAGAAACTAGGGTCCAACAAAAATATTTCGTGTGGCTTTTGGCTGGTAATGATTGGATCTCTAGTAGATTTGAGCTTAAATTTATTTTCTTGGTAGGTGTACCTCATGAGACACGCAGTGTGCTTTTGTACCTTCGGACATCTGCGTAATTTCATGAAATACGTTTACAAAATTTAATAATTTTTCCATCAATGAAGTCAAATGTTGACAAGAATTCAGAGTACATGTACATGCGGAATTATTTATGTCAACTTCTGAAGTCATTTACGGAAAATATCAATTTTCTGTAAATATATTTCAGGGAATATCGCAGATATCCGTAGGTACAAAGTCGGATGGCGTGTCTCATATGAGACATTTTTTTCAGGAAATATATGTACAGAAACTGATATTTTCTGTAAATAGACGTCGAAAGATGATGAAATTTTCATAGCAAATGCGGCATTTGTTACGAAAATTTCGTAAACTTTCGACGTAATTACGGAAAATGTAAATTGTGTAAATATATATCATTGAATATCGCACATGTTCGTATGTATAAAATCATATGAGTCAGTCGTGTGCTTTTGTACCTAAGAACATGTGCGATATCTCATGAAAATATATTTACAAAAACACGATATATCCATAAATGACGTCGAAAGCTGACGACATTTTCATAGCAAATGTGGAATTTTATTCCGTATTCGCTATGAACATTTCGTCATCTTTCGAAAATACAGAAACTATTACTGTTTCAGTAAATATATGTCCTAAAAATCGCACAGTCGTGCTGTTAGGTACACAATTACATGGCATGTATCATATATTAACCTTTTTAACCATTACATTACAATTCAACTTGATCTACTGTCTGTTTCACGAAAAATGCCCAAATTCTACGGCCATATAAGTTATAACCAACGCAAAAACAATATTCATTTCGGTGATATTAAATTAAAGGAAATTTAACAATGAGCCTTCTTTTTATTTTATTTCGTGAAATTTCTGATCAAATATTGATTTTATTGCGAAAAAAACATTTCCCCATGTTTAAAGTTCATAGACATCTTCACAAACTCGGAGTGAAGATTTCTATGGGGATTTAATATGGACATTTTTAGAATTTCAGAAATACTGGACCGATTTTCAAAATTGAACTTTGGTTTTCTTAGTTATATCATTTCTAATCTATCTAGCCAGGTTTCGGAGTCAATTTCAAACATTTTCGTTTTCCGACTCCTCCAACTCTCCTCCACCTCATTTCCTCCCATATTAAATTCCCATAGATAAATGAATTTTTCGTAATGAAACCAATATTTGACCAAATTTCTGGAAATAAAAATAAGGCTCATTCTTAAATTTCGATAAAATTTAATATTAAAAAAATACTGTTTTTGTATTGTTTATATGGCCGTAACATTTGGGCAGGTCTCGACATAGCCTCGCTTCTTGTGAAATCAGTAAACTCGTTTAATAAATATCATGTTATTAAATCATCACTCATGTAAGATCCTATATGAGCATGCTTGAAATCAATCAGTTCGATTGTGTAACTCGTGATTAAAAACCTTCACAATTACGGGCCATGGACGGCCTTGAAGAAAAGTGGACTTTCGACATTGCATTTTGCATTATTCATATGTCAGTGCTTGGAGACGTTAAACACTTTTTGTTGACTTGCAATTGAAAATACATGGTCTGTTCCACGTGTTTTCACGTACGCAAGATTAACGCATGCAGTATGTTAATACATGTAACTCGTGTTATCCGACACATTGCCACATTTTACATGTGAACTCAACCGGCTGACTGTTGAAGATGACTATTTCTATGATGGTAAACACGTGCCAATACATTTATTAAACTAAATTCTGGAGAAATATGAAGAATATGCGGGATGACTAATACGTTATTGTGATTCTGCAAAGTCAATATGGTGTCATATTGATTGCGTAGAAGCACAATAACTTATACTATTGATTCTTAGAAGCAATATATAACGGGTGTTTCATTGATGGAATGACGCTAAGGGCAGATCCTGATCAGACTGCACAGGCTGATCTGGATCTACACTGGTCGCAGAAACCATTTCACAGGTCACAACCGCATATTATGACAATGCATGTTAGTAGTATTCATGGTTGGGCTGTGCCATTGTTTTTATCTGTTCAGCGTCAACCTGGACAGCCAAAACCTACTTACGTATCCTGTAAAAAAAAGGCTTTGAAAAAAAAAACGAATCCGTAAATTTATGTTAAAAACTTCTTCAAACCTTTGCAATGTGCAAAGGGTTGATGAAGTCGTTAACATAATTTTAAATTACCGTTAAATAATAAGAAAACTCGTATTAAACCCTTTAAGTGTAATTTCATGAACGGCAAGTCCCAAATCAATGTTCATATTACTTCATCAGTAAATAGTGTAACATAGCATACACAGTTAGTTTGTTTTTTTCATAGAACCACTCTCAAATTCTACCCGCACGCGGACGCTCAAGAAAGGAAGAACTTGCTATGGTCTTAGGTTGGCATTCCAGTTGTACGTGGATATACAGTGGGCAATCTGCATGTCGGAGGTTTCCGCATATGGAGCCACGGTATGCACATCGATAATAACTTGAAATTATATACATTTATTGGATGATGATTAAGGATATGGGAGCCGTCTCACTAAACGTCATACGACTATGTTCGTAAGTGCAAATTTAGGATAGTCTGGAAATTTCAATTGATGGATTTACATTTATTGAACATAGGCTGCATATGCTCAATAAATGTAAATCCAATATTTGTTTACATGAAAACATTGTTAATGTGAAATTTACAGATTATCATAATGTTGCACATACGAATATTTTAGTCGTACGAAGTTTAGTGAAACGAGTACCAGATGTACTGCTAACCATCATTTGATGCAAATATAATTGCTTCGTAAATGTAACAGTATATGTGTGTACATGTAACACGTATATGAACATTCTCTTGTTCGTGCATCCGAAACGGCGCATGGAGGTGCCATCTCGGCCATCTTAGAATGTACAAGCAATCGGTCAGTTTCACCTCTTTTGTTCGACTTTTGACTCACACAGCAAACAATGACAGACAAACTAATAACATTTAGAACAACATATATTTCAGAGATGTTTATTTACAATGTCCTATCAATTATGCCATGCCAATGTGTACACACATGGGTTATTATTTTTGTCATTTCCAAAATCTATTATAATGGCTGTGTGTTACACTGTGTAATTCATCAGGTATCTCCAACCACCCAATTTATTTTACAACTACATATATGAACTGTTTACCACACATATTATGCTAGCAACAGCTTTATAATAGCACCACAAGTCAGTCAATAAAAATCAATATTCCTTATTACATTCAATAGAGTATACATGGTGTAATCACTGTACATGTGAGATAGCCTACTGTCTGTTTCACGAAGCCAGCCCAAATTGTACGGCCATATAAACAATGCAAAAATATTTTTTCTCGATAATATTAAATTTTATAAAAATTTAAGAATGAGCCTTCTTTTTATTTCGTTAAATTTGGTCAAATATTGATTATATTACGAAAAATTTATTTGCCTATGGGAAAATAACATGGGGGGAAAGGATGTGGAGGATCTGTGGGAGGAGTTAAAAACGAAAATAAAAATGGAACTCGACTCCGAAACCTGGCTAGATAGCTTGAAAATGCAAACTAAGAAAACAAATGTTAGATTTTAAAAATCGGTCCAGTATTTCTGAAATTCGAAACGTGTCCCCATGTTAAATCTCTTTTTTTTTGCAATACAATCAATATTGGACCAAATTTCACGAAACAAAAAGAAGGTTCATTCTTAAATTTTGCTTTAATTTAACATTATCGAGAAAAATATTGTTTTTGCATTGTTTATATGGCCGTAAAATGTGGGCAGGTTCGTGAAACAGACAGTATATGACTGTACTCTTGATAGTTATTGTTGAGATGTCTGAAATCATATTTGGTACTGACTGGCGGCCATCTTTAATATCAAAATTAAACAAAATGGCACCTATTGTAAACCTGACATCCACCCCTATGGATATGTAAATGTTTAACAGGTAACGAGGTTTTGTACTGGCCGAATACGTACTGACTGATAACATATTGCTGTATCAGGCATTGACCTGATACGAATATCCGGGTTACAACAAATTTAAAATCGTCATAATCTCTCCATATATAGCAATAAACGTTACCTGATAGAATGCCATGCTAGTGTCTTTTGATATCAAGTTTATCAGGCTCGGCTCGGAAACGGTACGAATTCCTGTGCAAGCCTCAGAATTGCTATGCGTTTCTTAGCCTTGTCTGATAAACTTGACATCACATGACACTAACCTGGTATTCTCTATTTATCTGCCGGGATATGATAAAATTAAGTTTTATTTTCAAGGGAATATTCTATAAGCACGACTCACGGGCAATTTTTAATTATCAGAAAGTGTACATGAGGGATTTCTGGCCAGTGTCGACTTGAACAGAGTGTGCATCTCGTCTGGGGCACAGATTTACTAATTATTCAATATACATTGATAGCAATACTTACATGTTTATACAAATAATTTCAGGTGCGCCGCTTTACTGTTTATTCGGTATGTATTGACATCAATACATATCTAATGAATAGGCAAATCGAACTATTGACATAAAAAAGTATTGCTATGAAAATAAATAATAATAACAAAAAAAAGTTCGATCAAAATCGAATTATTGATATAAATAATACCGAATATTTAAGGAATAAAATCATAGGTGTTTGCGTTTACTAAAGTAAACAGGCAAACAGTTTTCTCAGACGACAGTTAACGCAACAGTCCATGGTTTTATTACATAGATATTTACATTGCATGTTAGATTTTCAACAATGTAAATAGCCAGATATGGCTTATACTTACGAATCAACTTCTTTTACGTCGTGTGTTCGCAATTCATTGCCGGTCAATAGCCGGTCAATAGCGTGCCGTTGTTGACAATGTCCTGGAAATAAATGATATAAAATATAGGGTTAACTGTATTGTAATTTTAAAATTTTCGGCGTATATCAGAAAATGATAGGTCGGAAAATCTGTTTAATGGCGACGAGCTACATGTAGCGGAGTCATTGAACATGTTTTCCGACATATTATTTTCTGATATACGCCGCAAATGTGCACTCCTTTACTGTTTTGCAGACTTTATCGAGTCTAGTTGAAAATCGTACCGGATTGCAAGCTGGTGGAGCAGGTCATATCGGACGGATGACACAAATAATATTTTCTATGAAGAAAATAGTTCCAACACAATTACAAGATATTATCAATTTTTGCGTGAATGTATATACGTTTATGTTGCTGATTTAATTATTTTTCAATAATAAAAGCAATAAATTCGTCACTCCAGTGCGATCTCTTAGCAACCATATTTCAATGGCAGCTGCCTGTCAAACTTCCTGATGTTGATAAATATTGTGATGACTTCTCTAATCATTCATGATATACTACCATTTGGGATGCAAGATTACACAGGATACATAATTTCTGTTTGTGTGAACGATCTATTACTGCCAAAACATATGAAACGTAATCAGCGGTGACATATTTGCAAGCCATCTGTGTCTTTGGCAATAATACCAGACTACCACTCGGGACATGTTATGTGACTTACCCCATGTTTTGGTCGGTCATTATGTGGCTGAGTAATTGACCGACCTCCAACTTAGTATTGGCGTAGGAATACATATCGAAATAATTTGCGACCGGTCAGCAATAATGATATACCTGTAATGTATGACCATTAGCCAACCAGATTGCGTGATATTTATAGAGTGCATTAGAACACACATTAACCCTTTGAACCCGAAAGGCCGCTATATCGGTTTATGCAAACAGTGCAGATCCAGATGAGCCGGCTCGTAACGAGCCGTCTCATCAGGATCTGCACTGTTTGAAAGTAATTTTCATATTTTTGAGAACAACAAATACCCCCTTTTCATAAATGGACGAATCTGAAAATCATTTTGTGACCATTGGATTGGTCGGAACATTAGCATATCACAGTCCATTCCAGTTCCTTAGGGTTGAAAGGGTATAACGAATCAACAATGTCGCGCTACGTCGCGAGGCTAATGCATTGGAATATAAATGCAATACGTTACATGGGCGTTTTCAGTTGAATGTATGGAAGTTGTAACTACACAGTAACATATGGCCTCATAGATACGCACTTGTATGCTTGTAGGTGTTCCTGATTGCAATCGACTGCCCAATAATTGTCTGCGACGTTCTAGTGGTCATCAAGTTTTCCCGCAAGTTTCACAAATGTATCCGCACGGGCAGATATACGGTGGACCCAGAGGTACGTACTCCTCTATTCGCACGTGGTTTGGTCACAAAGTTGTACAAATGTATCCGCACAGGCAGATATAGGGTGAAACCAGAGGTACGTACTCCTCTATTCGCACGTGGTTTTGTCACAAAGTTGTACAAATGTTTCTCGCCCACCAGGTGTCCGAGACAAGGATATTCGCATAGTCACGCCCATGTCGGCTTTTCTTGTCTCACCCTACACGCGCTTGTCTCACATCTAGCAATGACAAATTGTCTAATAGCGCAATAGTATGGCTAATGGGTCTTACAGTTATACCATACACTCATTAATACGTTTGATGTTTATGTTTTTCAATGGTTGTTGACGTGTTTATTATCACGTCATAGCGTTATGACGTCGTTTTAAGTTTGATGACGTCAGCAATGTGCGACGTACATTTTGGAGTTGTCAGGGCTGAATGGTGATGGCATTGAAGATTACTTTGATAATAATTTGTAAACGATCCACTGAACTGGCATTAGCGTCCAATTTTGGGTGAAAACTTTGTTTTAACCCATTAGTTGATATGGCAAACCCGTTGGACGTTTCAAAAGTCGTATGCATTCAGAGAATAAAAAGTTGAGTCTTATTCTGGGTCAGATAAATATTTTAAGATTCGCAAATATGTTATATAAAAGGGGCGAGAAAAAGTATCCTTCATATGCTCTGGTGTGGGACTAAGAGTGTTCCATATATACTCCGGTGTGTGACAAGGATATTCCACCCGAGTGGTCAGAATATGTTGTCAAAAACGAGACTTTGTCGAGTTTCTGACGACATATTCTGACCACGAGGGTGGAATATCCTTAGTCACAAACCGGAGTATATCTGGAATACTTTTTCTCGCATACCTACTAAGTCCAGAATCATTTTTAGCCATAGTACGCCATCAACGAACCACCATGGTATATAATACTAACTTTTTTTCTTTATATGCTATCTCCAATACAACCACTCAATCGCATTACCCGTATCAACACATGGGTGTAAACAAATTTTACAGTTTACACCAACAAATTAGAGTCTCCTACATTGGATCGAAACATTTAACACATAACGGCCCACTAAAAATACGGTCTGGAGACGTCCATAACATCATGTGTAAACCCAATTACTACATACACAAAATAAATAGGACGCATTACGAGACAAACTCATATAAATATTGAAAATAGACCATATATCATTTTATGTTTTTATTTTGAGTATTTATTGCAATTCCGAGACGTTGTCTTCAATTACGCAAATATCAGTCCGCCGAAAGTTTCACTTCGACGGACATTTGTCATTTCAACACGTTGCCGTTTTCAAGAAATTCTTGCTCACTGGATTATTAAATAAATATTCCTATCACTATCAACTGTCACTATACATATGTTTGGGGAAGAATCAACAACATACGAGGTAAATATTTTGCTGTCATTTACATGTGTTTTTTTTTAAATAATAATCATGTATTCAGTATTCAGCCAACTGATTTACAGACGCCCCTTACACAACTCGTCCCACAAATGTACGCACATTTGATAAATCTGGATAAAACATGAAATAAATAATAGCGTACGTAACAAATCTAGAGCGATGTTGTTGACATTGTTGTCTACTGACAGTACTGTGTATATAGCGTGTGTAAACAATACAGACGACGTTTGGAAGCCAATACACACAAAGTAGTTCCGGTAGTGTGTGACAGGTCAGCCACATGGGCGTGGCTTCGGAAATAACATTGAAATGGACTCTGGGTATGCGAGAAAATGATATTCCACCCTCGTGGCCAGAATATGTCGTCAGAAACTCGGCAAGCCTTGTTTCTGACAACATTTTCTGGCCACTCGGGTTGTACAAATGTATCCACACGGGCAGATATACGGTGAAACCTGAGGTACGTACTAGTCGATTTACAAGTCTACTGACATTACAAATTTGCGACAAAACCACGTACATTCACATGGTGTTCCTGTACGAAAACGCTATCCACTGGCAATGTCTTGTATTTCAAACGGGAAACATAGGGGGGTGGGTTCTGAAACTGCGGATCGTCAGAAATCTAGGGTGAAATGTTTGTCTGTGCAAATACAAAGTAATTATGGCGTCATAAACTATAACCATGTATTATGTCGACACAGTGCACGTGGTATATGTAGCAATGACAGTGTGTAAGGACCCATTATATACCAGATCGTCCTTTGATTCAAATATAATCATTATTGCTTCGTAAATGTGATGGAATGTATGTATAACATATATGTGAACTCTGTCTCGTCATTGTATCCTCTACGGCACATGGTATGGCCAACATGGTATGGCAATCTTTGTGTGCTCCAGCCACCTGCCAGTTTCACCTCTCGGGCGTTTGACAAATAATAGAAAATGCAACGTAGAACATACGATACGATGTAGCTAATCATACATAGAAAAGCTAGGAGAACGAACTCATATCAAGTATAGTGCACCAAGATGTACTACAAGGCAGATAGTTGTGTACGTTTGCCAACAGTTTCAAATGTGCATAAGCTATGGCTGACGTGTACAATTGTCCTAGATACTGTACTGTACTATATGTAAAAACACATTTCTTTGGGTCATATATACTCTCCCCATATGAAGTTTCCCTGTATCATTGTAATAAAGTCTAATACTATAGTACAGTAGTAGGTATATATGGTATGTGTTGTGGGGTTAGCCAGGTAAAATTATATATTTCACCACATAACACATGTCTCCATCTGTGAAAATAACCATATGTCCATAAGACCTGTATGTCGATATACCGGAATGTATAATCCTTATTTCGATATTTAAAGGTACATGCCCACTCAGTAGGCACAAACTATTCTGTTTTAGAATTAAATAAGTGTATAATTGTATCATTATTCCACCATTTCCAAAGATTACGAGTCGCCGCTATACAGGTTTAGTAATATTTATTTTACTGATAGTGACGCGCATTGGTATCACGATATTTTCATTTGCTAATTAAATGCGTCACCTGACAAAATAATATTTTCGGCAGATTATAAAGTCTGATAATTGCACATACAACAATAAATATAGAGTTTCAATAGTGATGTCCGTTAACATTTTTTGGAAACACGGTTATCGCCTCTGCTATCAGTGTGGACAGTTGTGTCTGATACAAATGTATAATACTGCCAATCAATACGTGGGTAATGGTGAATGAATGTTTATTTTTCCGGAAAATGTCTAAGATGATGTATCTGATATAAAAAACATGTTGTGTCTACTGAGTGGGCAAGTACCTTTAACATCAATATATTGCGACACATCAAGGCCATCTCCATATAATCGTTTTCTGCATTTAGTATCTGATTACATATGTTTTCTGGCTTATGAGAGCATACATATAGCATCTTTATGTGTCACGGATATGGATGTCTTGCAGTCGAGGAAAATCGATCACGTGCCTGTGACTAAAAAGCATGTTAAATCGTCAAAACAGCAGCAGCCTATTTCACCAAAATTGCAAAGTATACTTATCTTGCTAAGTACACTTTGAGGGATAACTTTTCAATTTAAGGATACATTTTTTTTTATTATACTGAGTGTATTACATTATCACAGCCATTCTGGCTGTGATAATGCAATACATTCCGTATAATAATTCTGCATACTTGTAATCATCAAATATATGCGTTAGTTCTATATGAAATAATGCATTTCGAGAAAAATAAATGATTACTCCTTCAAAGTACACTTTGCTAGATAAGTATGTTTGTCAATGTTTGTGAATTTGGCTGCAGATGGCTATGGACAGTCAATATCTTCCCCAGTCTCTGTAACACATATATCATGTCGCACAATTTCCTGGTACATGGAATCACATATACGACAACTGCAGTCACAGTCGGGTTTATGTTTGTTTCTTCTATTTTTGCAGGAGCAATCACATCTCTGTCAATCACATCACAAAACGTATGTCAATTGCCTGCTGCGACCAAATATGCCGGCGACATCCAGTCACATAAGGTACGCTTTGAACAGAATTAACCAATATATAGAGGACCTTGCATGCCTAAGTGATGATATACCGTTTATTTAACCGGGAGAGCTGAAATATTACACGAGTGATTGTGTCCTTACACTAGAAATACGAGTGAGCGCACCACCAAATCAATTATTATTTTAAAATAATCACTTCACCTGCGTAAATAAACATTTTCGTACATTTCGCACATGCTAAAAACAAAAATAATCAAGCTTAAAATTAGCTACATTAATTCGCCTCCGATGTCATAGATATGTTATCGACCTCGCGAGAGGTATGGAGCGGGTAGTAATTTTGTTTATAGCTTAACATATGACAAAGCGTTGTGTGAATTAATTTCTGGAAGCGGGCCGTAGTGCTGGTGACTGTCTCGTGGGTGTGCCTGTAGACAGTATTTGATTGAGGAAACACGTCATTGCGACATTATTGACGCCATTGTGACGTTACTGACGTCATTTCTCCACTAAGGTAAGCAAGTAAAAATGATACGAGTTTTAAAACACTATATAAACACATATAACAAATAGAAATCACCAAGGGGGTAGTAGGCTCACCAAAAATCGCCAAAATATGAGAATGTGGTAATATGACAATGAGAATTTTTATTTTTCTGTCGTATGTATCCACAATTGGGACGAAGACATCCACTATTGTAACCAAAACGTAGTCATTTGTACTACCAGTCCCAATTGTGTATATCGTGTCCGAATTGTGGATACCAATAGTGGATGTTTTCGTCCCAACTGTGGATACATTGCAAAAAACGTCAAAAACATCCACAATTGTGACGAAAACATCCACAATCGTACCACCAAAAAATCGACAAAAAATCACCAAAATATAAGAAAATATGACATACGAGAATGGGGAAAAGGTCGAGACATCCACTTTTGGGACGTGAGTATCCACAATTGGGACACGAAGTATGCACAATTGGGACACGATATCCACAATTGCACCCGAAGTACAAAAGACGATGATTTGGTCCCAATAGTGGTTGGGGGTTCTAGTCCATTCTGCATGGAGCCACACAATTTTGGAGCATTCCCCAACCCAACTCTCCACCTCGTCTCGTCTCGCCACCTCGTCTCGCCTCGGCACATCCACAATCGGACGCCCATTTGAAGATATGGGACCCCATTGGAATACACTACAACTAGCCATGCCATACAAGGAATGTGAGACATGGGTTAAGGGCTTCGATAAGCCCACAAATATTCAAAGACACATGGGTCGCAATGTGGAGGGAAGTTCGCCACCTACAAGACTCTATGGCAACATCGCTCGAACAGGTGTCCCGGGGGCCCGGAGGATAGAACCACGGAGGGTAGCAAGAAGAAGGCTGCGACCAGGAAGAGGGTCCTGGTACTGGAGAGGAGGGTGGTAGAGTTGGAGGAGGAGGTGGATAGACTGCGGGATGAAAAACCTCGCAAGGGAACGAGACACGAGAACGTCGACGTCGACGGCGACGGCGACGGCGACGACGACGAGATCGATTGGACAGATCTCGATCTGTAGAGAGAGTGAGAGGGATTCTGCACTTTTTTGCACTGACCAGTTTGTCCCCATCTCGACCCCAACGGCAAACAAAACACCAAAAAACCTCTCCCAAAGGAGGTAGAAAAAAAAGATAAAAAATGATACCACCCAATTTTCCACATTGTCCACCAAAATTCGTCTCCCAAGAGCAAAACAAAATCTCGACCACACCAAAAACAGGAAAACCTCTCCCAAAGGAGGTAGACAAATGATACTACCCAATTGTCCACATTTGGACTTTTGGGAAAATCGAAGAAAAGTTGTCTCCCAAGAGCAAAACAAAATCTCGACCACATCGAAAAACCTCTCCAAAAGGAGGTAGAAAAATTGGAAACGGAAAGAAAGACAACTCGGAACAGGAAAGGCAACTCGGTACAAGAAAGACAGAATTAACGGTTTGAAGTTTACTTCCGGTCTAATGTAGAGTTGAATCAAAATAGTGTCTCGATGAAAACAATGGATTTATTATCAATTTAAGTGTGTTTTGAACGGATTGAAATGGATGTTATCAGTGAGTAATGCATCTTCAATATCACTAACATTGCAACCACCGATAACCTGATTTAGACAGTAATTTTGTAATTTTCTGTGTACCATACCCCACCCACTTGTCTGATGCTTGAAAATAAGAATGGGTCACGTTGAAATTTTTTAAAAGTATACTCAACAACAAAAAGTTACGGACCACAATGTAAAAACGAACAGTTGGTAAACGAGGGTCACCGAATCGGAAACTATTATAAAATCGAAGTAAATACCCAAACTGACACGATGAACAGAGCAGCGGACAAAGCGACAATCGAAACCGACAAGGGGAAAACGGGGGATGAATCGGATAAAAAACGTAAGCGAAATGACTTGTCTAGTGCGAGTGACATTGGGGAACACAGCTTTAATTTAGAAGCAAAGGAAGAAGATGAAAGTATAAAGCTGAAATATCAAGGTACGAAACCCAAAGACAAAAAGAAAAAACGACCACAGAAATCCGAACAGCATGAAACAGAGGCGACATTAGACATACACAGTTTCGAAAAGAAGTTTGGAGAAAGTCAAAAAACAATACATGCAATTCACGAACAAATGAAGAAACTCAGTGATAAAATTGATAATATGATATCAAAAGATGAACTAGAAGCAGTTATATAAAAAGAATAGTTGAACACAAGATAGACAGTATAGCCACCAAAATAAAAGACGACGTTTACCGATCGGTCTCGCATAGAATCGACAGTAGAAGGAGAACTACACACCAGCAAGATCGAAACAGAAACAATGACGAAAAACATCAAATCACTGAAAAGCAGTATAAACGAGAAAGATGAAACGATAAACAAGCTACGAAACGAAATTGAAGGAACAAGAAACCACAACATAGAACGAACCGATGAGTTGGAACAATATACGAGACGAAACAGTGTAAGGCTGAATGGACCTGGATTGCCACTGGAAAAGGAAGGAGAAAAGGAGAATGCAGACCAAACTACCAAGTTGGCTGTCACAATTTTGAAAGACTCAATGGGAATGACAGTGGAAGAACGAGACATTGACATCGCGCATCGGATTGGGGTTCTAAGAAATCAAGTACCCCGACCAATCATTATCAAATTCGTATCGCGTAACACCAAAATTAGATCGCTGAAAGACAAAAAAACTAAATTGAAGGGCACGGGAATTTATATACAGGAGGACTTGACGCAATTGAAGGCTAAGGTGTTGAAGGAAGCTCGCGAGAGCAGAGAGACAGAATCTGCCTGGAGTAGGGATGGGCAACTATACATAAAACTTCGGGCCAATGGTAGAATCGTACAAATAAAACACAGTGAATATGGTGACTGGCTGCCGAGATAAACTAATATAAACGCTTTTTTTGCCTTTTGGCTGCACTCATGACATGGCAGTAGCTTTTTTGTGCACTATAACTTTGAATCTAACACTTGCATCACATGAATATGTGCCTTAATTATACTGTCCGTGCAACTAAGGCTATTGTCATGTCTTGTGGGCAGTGATGTGCTTGAGTACTTGTGTTACACACTCTCAGTGAGTAGTACATACCGATATATAGAAATATTAAATATGTAACAGCAGTATACATAACATCTGATATCAAAATTGACGGTGTAGAGTGGCACGATGAAAATGGTTACTGCTATTGTATTGGTCGTAACACGTTTTTCCTCAAAGTTCGGCCACTGGTCAATACAAAGTTAGTCAGGCAAATCGTGAACATGATAACTATTACTATCGAGTGATCCGTAATTATAGTAGGACCGAACATGTGAAAAGGAGCCTACAAATGTGAAAATACTGGTTGCGGCTCAGTCTCGCATGTTCTATCACACTACACACGCGATACTCAGAGAAAGCATTGAATAGAGGATCACAGTTTATGTGTGGTGGTCTAGTTGGTCGGCTGATAGAACCAAACGTTGTAAAACTACCGGTTGATAAGTTAATTAAAATAGCCGCAATCACCATACGCGAGGTTTATATATAGTAGTCCATACTGCTATACTGGTTACACATGCAATAAAGTTTACTCTCCATAGTTCTCCCAGCCGAGCAGTCTCGATTGCAACACATGTCCATGATGTTACTTATCAGCTGTGGATATTATACATGCATTACCATGATGATTCGCTAATATTATCAAAATACATTATTATTGATTATTTGCCGGTGATGGCCACATTGAGTTGTCCTCTCCATAAACCAATGTGGTTCTGGAACAGGTGTATGTATGTGCAGTGTATATTGTCAGTCAATCTGTTGAGGCCACACTGAGTTGTCCCCTTCATAAACCAATGTGGTTCTGGAACAGGTGTATGTATGTGCAGTGTATATTGTCAGTCAATCTGTTGAGGCCACATGGAGTTGTCTCCCGTATACCAGTGTAATTCTAGATAATTTGTATGTAATTAAAGCAAATATACTTCCGCAACACACCTAACTAAAGTGATCAATACATTATTGCCATTTCTCAATATCATCAGGATCTGCACTTTATGCGAGTGGTTTTTCGTGTTTGTATGGCGGAAACTCCCTCTTTTTATAAATAGACTGGTCAGGAAGTTTTTTTTTTCTTGCAAAAATGGGATTGGCTGCAACGGTAACATGTTTCAGTTCATTCCATTCATTTGGGGTGAAAGGGTTAATGTTTAAATGGGAAAATATTTTTTTTTTCATCAAATTTTCAATTAGTTTCATTTTTTATTTTTTGTGGTAAATATGATTATCCATGATAATTTTTTCTCGTCCTTTTATTTCCATCGCAACTCCCAAAATTCAGATTTAATGATTTTTTGTTTTACAATAGCTGGTATCATTGTCTTTCCTTTCAAAATATGAATATTATTGTGACCTCATTTGTTGTTTTATTTACCTAATTTGCATAGTTAGTACACTAGTGTGTTATGATCAAAAATATTAACCGTCTCTATACACTCCCAATGTTCATAATATGAAAACAGAATATATATAGGTTTGACCACGGCGAGTGACCAATACAACATACACATGTATACACATCTCGTATCCACTTACAGCAGATATGTCAACAAATAGTACGATTATAAACAATATTTATAATATACAAATCAATGTTTATTTGAAAATGAATTCTCACACGATTTCGCTATCTCTTTCGAGTGTGAGGGTGGGACTTACGCTGGGTGTTGACATATTACACTCTTCGCAACCCATTCCATGGTATCTTTCTCAGTCTAAATGAGGCTGAGATTGATACAATCTGGCGTGGGAACTGCACGTTGGTATGCTAACATATATGTTGGTGTGTATACATGTATATTTTGTAAACTAGTAATGCATAATAGTGATAAACATAGCATGCCAGCAAATTACGGGTATTTAGCTGCATTTACTTGAAAGCACAATATGCAATAATGTGTAATAGACATCTTCACATCTAACATGGACTTACACATACCCGTTGAATGTTTAGCTCCAAAACTATTGTAAGTGGATTGTGCATCATGAAATTTGTAAATCGGAATATTATGTTGTTTTTTGTTGATTTTTTTGACGAATATCCACACGCAACTATATACAGTGTTTTCTATACCGGAGCTCCAGATAAAGTGTGTAATTTGAGTGGATTTTCGTTGTTCTGTTGTGGGTGGCGAGCTGGAAGCGCCTCAGAATCGTCTCAGTGATGTGATTCGGGGGCGCTCCCGACTATTCAGAAAAAAGTTATAATCTCTAACGGAAAATAATTGAAATATTAAAAAAAATAACATATGCAATTCATCAACGTTTACAATATTACTATGTACAATGTATACACTATTATGGCTATTGTACAGGTCGTGAAAATTATCAAGAGTTGTGCCATGTGTTATAACATGTAAACTAGCATTGTTTCTACATAATTGTTTAACATAGTATGTCGGTTTTGTTTTTTGTTTTGGAAGGAAACTCGCATGTTATGAACGACGAGAGTAGCTCCAGATTAGCCGGCGTACTCGCGCTGGTTGGTCGGGCTCTGCGCTAATCGAACACAACCTAAAATTAATAGCAAAATATAATTATTCATGTATCTACATAATAATGTGAATGCAAATGTAATCTTTATGACGGCAAATAAAATAGGGTTTCCTTTCACAACGGCAGGGCCACGTATAATTCATAGTTGATGATTCGGTGACTCTTTTTCAAAATTTTCCACTGATGCAACTCTCACATTCCCCTCTTATCTGTCTCCTTCTGTTCACGGCTGTTGAATCGTTGATGAACTATATGTCAGTGAGTAGTGTGATTGATTAAATACACGTTAATATTGATAGAATAATATGGACTTAAAAATAGGAAGCTTCAATGTAAAGGGTATGGGGTCAAAAGTCAAGCGACTAAAACTTTTCGAATGGATAAAAGAAAATGATTATGACATATGCTTCATCCAAGAGGCACACTTCACTATACATGACAAAACACAGTGGGAAAGTGAATGGGGTGGAGACGCTTTTTTTAGTGGGGAATTCAGTAATAAGGAAGGTATATGTATTCTAATAAAACCAGGTTTGGACCATGAAACTGTATATTATGAAAACATTGTAACTGGTAGAATTCAAACTCTTAAAATCAGCATATCCGACAAAGAATACACATTAATTAACATATATGGGCCAAATGAAAATAGTTTTCAATTTTATCAAAAGTTTCGAGACATATTTAGAATCTGTAGAACAGGATACGCTAATAATAGGAGGGGACTTCAATATTATTTTAGATCCCGACCTTGATAAGAAAAATGGTAGACATGATGCTAACAAAAAAACAAGAGAAAAAATAGTGTCGATTATGAACAAATTTAATCTACATGATATCTGGAGAATCCTTAACCCTAATACTAAAAAATTCACATGGCACTCTAATACTAAACCACCAATATTCTGTCGATTGGACTTTATTCTAATATCGGAGAATATAATAAATAGAATAACAAAAAGCAAAATCACTACAGGAATTAAATCAGACCATTCGATTATATATATAAAATTAACTAACGCATTGTAATGAACGGGGACCTGGCTACTTTAAAAATAAATAATAGTCTGCTATTAAAACCGGATTACCAACAACTAATTAGAGATAATATAACAGCTATTGCCGATATTAACAATGACGCAAATCCTAACACATTGTGGGAAATTATAAAAGGAACGATAAGAAATGAAACAATAAAATTTGCATCGAAAGAAAATAAAATAAATTTAAAGTTAGAAAGAAAACTCATAGAAGAAATAGTATCAACTGGAAACAGAATACGCAAACAATATATCGGACACCACTTTATTAGAATTACAATCTAAAAAACAAAGTCTAGAGACATCCATGAAAAGAAAGTAAGAGGAAGTATCATACGATCAAAAGCAGAATATATAGAGGGTAATGAAAAAAATACAAAATATTTTGCAAATTTAGAAAGGAAACGAGCAGAGAACAAAACTATAGTCCGATTAAATGTAAATGGAAAAAATGTCACGAAAAATGAAGATATATTACACGAGCAAAACGAATACTATAAAAAGCTATATAGCAAAAAAGATGTTCAGAATAGTAATCACAATTTTTTTACAAACAACGATCAGAATAAATTATCTGAAGAAAACAAACAGCTATGCGAAGGTAATCTTTCCGAATATGAATGTAGCACTGCTCTAAAAGAAATGAATAATAATAAAAGCCCAGGCTCCGATGGACTATTCATTAACAAACGGGTCGCTAAGCGAAATGCAAAAACAAGGAATAATAACATTACTACCGAAAAAGGGCGACTTATCAAAATTAACAAATTGGAGACCCATATCATTGCTTAATGTAGATTATAAAATAGCATCTAAGACGATTGCAAATAGAATTAAAAAAGTTCTACCATCAATAATAGATTATTCACAAACTGGATTTCTTAAGGGAAGATATATTGGCGAAAACATTAGAACTCTTTACGAAGCAATTGATCATCTTAACGAAAATGATGCCCCAGGTCTCTTTTTTTTTCGCAGACTTCGAAAAAAGCATTTGATACTGTTGAACATACATACCTTTTGAAAGCATTGGACTACTTTAATTTTGGTAATGATATACTTAATTGGATCAAACTATTTTACTCTGATGCAAAAAGTTGTGTAACAAATAACGGATACTTATCAGAATTCTTTTCAATACAAGAGGTGTGCGTCAGGGCTGTCCGTTATCACCGTATCTTTTTATTATGGCCATTGAAATATTATCACAATCTATCATAAATGAAGCAGATATAACCGGAGTCAAAATGTATGAGTTAGAACTAAAGAACACAATGTTTGCTGACGATGCAACCTTTATGACAGACGGCTCTCAAAAATCCTTCGAAAAGTTAATATACATAATAGACGAATTCAGTATGATTTCTGGCCTAAAACTTAACATTAAAAAATCAACAGTAATGAGAATAGGTGCTCTTAAACATACAGAAACCACATTTTGCCCCAACAAACAATTTACTTGGACCTCACACAGCGCGAAAACATTAGGCATCACATTCCTAAATGATAATATTAATACCCATGACCATAATTTTTTTACAAAAATCTTAGAATTTGAATTAGACAAATGGAAACACAGAAAGCTCAGCTTACTCGGAAAAATCACGGTAATAAAAACATTTGCTGCCCCAAAATTAATATACCCATTGACAGTTTTACATGATCCACCAGAACATATGATAAAACGTGTAAGAACCAAGTTATTTCAATTTTTATGGGATAACAAGCCTGATAAAGTAAAAAGAAATACAATTATTCAAGCTTACGAAAAAGGGGGACTAAAAATGTTAGACATCGATAGTTTTATTACTTCAATAAGAGCTTCATGGGTAAAAAGAATATGCGATACTACTAACATAGGGAAATGGAAAGCAATTTACGAAAAAATACTTGAAAAATATGGCGGGACTTTTATTTTCGAATGTAACTTGAAACCGGAAAAAGACATACAAAACATAGTGAAAAATAAATTCCTGAACAATGTTTTGAAATCTTGGGCAAGTATAAACTATTCTTCTCAAACAGATACAGTATCAAAAGAAATAATTTGGAACAACTCTAATATAAAACATCAAAATAAAACTTTGTTTCATAGACACTGGTTTGATAAGGGCATCAAGTACATCGAACAATTATACGATTATAGAACAAAAACTTTTCTGACATTCGGTGATATTGTAGAGTTATTCAGCATAAGAAATGATGATTTTATGAAATATCAATGTATATTAAATAGTATAAATCCAATATGGAAAGAAACAATAAAAACAGAACAAATAAACATAATACAACTGTCTGAAACACTGAAATCAAGGGTACAAAAAAGCAAATACGTTAATAAATTACTTTATACAATACAAACAGAAAAAAAAATCACTGAAGAAAAAAAGTCTGAAAAAAAATGGATAGCTGAATTTCCGGAAGCCAACTTAAACTGGAAACATATTTACATGTCAACCTTTAATTGTACTATAGATTCCACATTGCGGAATTTTCAATATAAATACCTTATGCGAATGAATGGAACAAATAAATTACTCTTTCGATGTAACCTAATTAATAGTAGTTTATGCGATTTTTGCTCTATGTATGTAGAAACTATAAAACATTTGTTTTGGGAATGAATACTCATGTACAACATATGTGGTCACAGTTACGTACCTATTTGAATGAAAAGGTTTTACTTACGCTGTAAATTTCCAAAGTATTTCTTTAGGAATAGATGAAAGTACACACAAGGCACAACAATTTAATTTTATACTCATATTAGCCAAATACTTTATTGTTAAATGTAAATATGAAAACCTGGAAATTGCTTTCGAACCGTTTATAAACTACTTAAAATATAGGATAAATTTAGAAGAGTTAATAGCTACTAAAAAAGACAAACTTGAGCAACACAACATTAAATGGGATGTTTTTCAAACATAGGTATGTTTTTTTTTGCATAGTAGGGAAGGTTCAATCACACTAACCACACAAAAGTAAACGAATATATATATAAAAAAAAAAACTCAATTCAAGCGGATGTGAACAAAAGGGGACATATTTTATACTTTTCGATACTCTTCCTTCTTCCTGATTGTACTTTACCATCTATGCTTTTCTATATTCTTTTTGTCTTCTCTTTCTCTAAAAACTTATTTTCAAGTACAATGAGTGCATGTGCAATCATTTCATAGCGACTTTAGTCACAGTGTGTTAGTTAATAATACATGTGTTGTATTGTATGTACATGTTTTGTATTTAAAAATAATAAAAAATATTAATTAAAAAAAAAGAAAAAAGAAAGACAACTCGGTACAGAACAAGAAATACATCTTGGAACAGGAAAGCGCATACAACCGAGTGCCGCAACCGTTGCCGATCCTGCAAAATGGGGGAGAGCCTTGGAGTGTGCCGCTGTAGACTTCGGGTTTCGAGCGTGTCCAATCTTTGTGGCGGAGATCCTATCCGCGGACGACGGCGAAATTGAAATGTCTCCTCTGCGTTGCTACACAAAAGCAAAATATTCTTCGACAATACTGTGTGGCAGCAAGCACCCGTGCGAAGTTCGTGCTAGAGGTGCGGAAGTACATCTTGTAGAGATACTGCCACCTACTGACAACGTCTGTTCGAAGTGGAGAACCACACAATGTCACGCGATAGGAGTGGATAAATCCTGCTACGAGTTGGTAGAAGTTTCGGAGATAGCAGCTGCGAGATCTGTATCCATACTATCCCCACGCAATCGAGCGCAGAGGATGGTGCAGCTACAAGACGCGGAACAGGCAGAAATCTGGCGGCGAACAACTCTCGCAAAAGAGCTAGACAGCTACTCCAACAACGAATACAACAGAAGGTCCGACGAGCTGGACAGACTGGCGGCAGCCGCGCTTGCACACACGGAGTACCGAGACGTGCTAGGAGACAAAGCAACGCAGATATTCGCGACAATCGCCAACAACAAGGCAGTGTGGTCTGGTCTGTTCTTGGTTTTCGCCGAACAGCCAGAGTAGGTACGAGGAGCCCAGCACTAGAGTAGTCTTGCGCAAAGAGGAAGAGAAACCTATTTTCGTTTGGCCAACCAGAGGTCTCTCCAAAAGTCTGTCCAGCTGCGAAGATACGTTCGAGATGGAGGATGGTGGCAAGAAGGAAACGTTATGGCTACCGCCTCGCATATCGGTTCGCATTCGCGTGCGCAGCGGCAGGTCTTCGAAAAAGAAGGGAGTACCATCCGGTGGAACCCCATAGACAAGAAGAGTTGGAAAGAATACAGGAGCTGACGGAAGCAACGGAGGAGTACGGGTGTACGGAGACGTTGTGCGTTGAGGAGACCACCGTGGGAAAGAACACGAATATATATAGAGACGTAGACGTGCGAGCCGGGATGTATGGCTGCATCAAATACGCCAACACGGTATACAGGTGGGGGTGGGGGGGGGGGGGGGTGGGGCGAAAAGAACAATACTATTTCTTATTGCCACAGACGGACGGCGCGCCCAAAATGGGAGAGGAGTTTCCGACCCACGGGATTTTCCTACAACAAGAAGTGGACAACTTCGGTGTACCAAAGTGCGAACTACAGAATCCTCTTCGGCGCAGAATGGGAGAATCTCGCACTACACCCAACAAGAAGAAATCCAGATAGTAGTATAAGGGAGTCAAAAAGATACAACCTCCATCTGGAAGCCACCCGCTACGCTCGGTGGCTCCCACCAGGAGGTGTTATCATTGTTGACGCCCTTATACTACTTGGATCTTTCCCACACTGTTCACCGGGTGTGGATGAGAAGAGTGGAACATGTTTTTCATCAACTGCAAGACCATATACTTCCTCGATTGGACGAGATGGTGATGTCACCCTATTAGAGATAAGAATCCCTATGTTATACTCAGTATATGTAATCACACAATGGTTCTAGTTAATTGCGCGCGGTTGAAGACAGGTAGTCACTAGAGGTGTCATCGTACCGGTATTTACGAGTATTGCAAGCATCACCGGGCATGGATGAGAAGAGGGTCCGTTTCACCTCGCCCCTGTAGGCATTGTGGGGTAGGGACCAGATCCGAGTCACTGCTATGTCCACCATGCGGTAGCACTCGCGCTACTCATAGACTGGTTAGCAAGGAATTACGTGCTCGCAAGTATTATCATTTAGTAATAATTGAAATCAGAAAGTCAGTTAGAAAGATAGAACCGATCTGATGTGTAGTGTTTTCCTCTTGATAGACTTCACACTCTTCAGAGACTATTTTGCAGAGGTATATTTTCAGCGAGAACTCTTTATATTATCGTGTATATACCACCGTTGTCATGCCGGTTGTTTACCTTAGCAATGGTGTTCCTACCCGACCGCCGCTTGCCTATAAAGTTTAACAGAGTACGTACGATTACGGCGCTCAGTGAATAAACACGCCCGATATTTTCTAAATGTTAAACAGCGTTCCCATCCGATCGGCGTTGTCATGCCGGTTGTTTACGTTAGCAATGGCGTTCCTATCCGACCGCTGCTTGCCTATAAAGTTTAACAGAGTGCGGACGATTACGGCGCTCAGCGATTAAACACGCCCGATATTTTCTCAATGTTAAACAGCGTTCCCATCCGACCGGCGTTGTCATGCCGGTTGTTTACCTTAGCAATGGCTTTCCTATTCGACCGCTGCTTGCCTATAAAGTTTAACAGAGTGCGGACGATTACGGCGCTCAGCGATTAAACACGCCCGATATTTTCTCAATGTTAAACAGCGTTCCCATCCGACCGGCGTTGTCATGCCGGTTGTTTACCTTAGCAATGGCTTTCCTATTCGACCGCTGCTTGCCTATAACGTTTAACAGAGTGCGTACGATTACGGCACTCAGTGAATAAACACGCACGATATTTTCTCAATGTTAAACAGCGTTCCCATCCGACCGGCATTGTCATGCCGGTAGTTTACCTTATCAATGGCGTTCCTATCCGACCGCTGCTTGCCTATATAGGGCACCCCACAACAATCATATGCTGGGGCATGCCTAACTGGACCATCTTTTTGTAATCTATCAGCAGATGACAATGTTCCAAATACACGGGTTATGATGTGTATTTCGCCTTATCGAGGCCACGGTGGTGTACTTGTTTCGTGTATTGATTTAATCTTAAACCACATGAGACAACCTGTCGATATACGCCAGTTTGCGGTTATTGAAATGTATGGTGGTCAGTGGGTCCCGTAACGGGTTTTATGTTCAGTATGGAGGGGCCGTTGGAATTTCTGGAATGTATGGTGGTGGGATATCCTGCTGCCGCTGCAGACACGCGAATAAGCATATCACGTCCCGAGACGCGCGAGGAGATTTTTTCTCTCGTCGGCCATTCCCTCCATGACGAGTTTTTTTATGTCTTCGTCCGCGAGAATTTGTAGTCGGGCCTTTGACCGGATCGTACCCGTTAACTCCCGGTACCTGACCATCTCTTCGACGACCAGTTTGAACTCGCTATCTGATATGTCGTTGTCGGCGATCGTTTTCGACACGATAACGTCGATACTGTTTTTCTTAGACCTCGCGAGAACCGCTATTCGGCCATGCTTTCGACTCTTTGCCTTGGCCTCTAGTTTTCGACTCACGAGTCTGGTCGTCATGCAAAGCAGTCCCGCCCCCGCCGCTATTGCACTCAAGGTCACCGCGACCGGTGCAGCGACGATTGTTGACAATAAAGACACACTCCCCACTCCGCTTACAACGGAAGCTGAGGCTAACGTGGTGCTCACCCCCTCGACTATATTGACTGTCTGTCCCTCATGCTGGAGAATCTGTTGTATCTCGACGATCCTGTTCATCCTAAAAGATACCGGGTCGGCCGTCACTGAAGGAAAGTGCGGATATAGTTTCTCGTCATTCATCATAAATCAAGTTATATTAACAGTGTCACAACAGTGGAGGAACTCGTTTGGTCAGCGATTTTTATAACAAAGTTAATAACACTACCTTCGAAAACTTTAATTGCAGTGCTATCATCGAATATCGTAAACCCCAACCTCTGCCCCGAGTAGCATAGAGGGAGTCAAAATGATACCACCTACGGTGGTATCATTTCCACCCCTCTATACTACCCTCACCACCCCCGAAAAATAAAAAAATTGGTTAGTGAAGAAAGTCTCTACCTACAGTAAATTTAAATTATTTCGGCATAGGTGTTTTGGAGAAAATAATTATATTCTCCCTAGAGAGAGAATCGAATTTTGAAAAGAGTGAGTCAAAATGATACCACCAACGTTTTTAACGTTATTGAGCTGTACTGAATGATAAAAAAGTGGTCTTGTAGTCCCAATTATATTGAAAATTGTCGAAATCATTAATGCAATTTCAATGAGTATGCGTGTGATAGTTTATATTCCAACACCCCATTTTCCTCCTCCAATATAGCTAATTTATTTCGCAGATCAGCAACTAATTCTACCAGCTCTAGTCTACCACGTTCACCTTTATCCACCTGACAGCGTAGTTGCTTATGTCTACAAATAGTTTGGGCACTAACGAATTTACAAGGGCATCTGGGGCATTGAAATTGTGGGGGGACACAGGGAAACTTTCTACGTCTCGCTAGATGCCTTCGTAGATAGTCTTTACGCGTAAACGTCTTACAACAAGTCACACACTCCATTATGTATGTATATGTATATGTTTATATTCAATTGGACGTGAAAAAAAACATGATGTAAATTTTTCACGTCCAATTGAACAGATAAATTTCATAGGTTATATATAGAAAATATGATAACGCCAGAAACTAGAGCAGAAATCGAAAGTTTGAGAAGAGAAGCCGAATCTCTAGGGATTACTTATAGTAAACGGTTGAGAGTTAGGGGGTTGACAAAGCTGATAAACGCCACAAAGAATGAGGCGTTTATGAAGCGATTTATCCGCGCCTATAAAAGAGGGGCATTTAATGATAAATGTATATCCAAAGCGGAGGAAGTTGGTAACAGAATTCAAAAAGAAAGTATTGCGGGGTTAAAGGCTAGTGTAATAAAACCTTTAAGCACCAATAATTTGTCCCAAATTAGACACACAGGTCAGCCAATACCAAATAATAAGAAAAGATCTATAGTTCGCGCGATAATGGAAAAAGGTGAAGAAATATTGTGGGTTCATGATGAAACATTGGAAAAGGTAGAAATGGGAAGACGGGTAGTTACATTATCCTTTCGTAAAAACATTGACTTTAACGAGTCTGAACGCATGTCCGATAAACTCGCTCCGTATATAACAACCAATTTTTATTTGAGATATTCATATTCTTACAAGCTAGAACATATGGAGGAAATTAAAAATGGAAAACCTATAACTATAATAATGCACAAAAATCTCGGTAGCGAACCACTATCATCAATGAAAACCGTTAACAAATGGCTGTCAGATAAGGAGCAAACACGAATAATGTCCGATAAAATAGACAGACCAAATACAAAGTGGAAGTTTGTAAGATGGGTAGAGGTTTTTGTAAAGCTAATACAGGGCAATAGGGGAATAAATTTGGGACTACAATCCAAAGAAGCGGCAGGAGGAGAACTTCCAGAATGGTTGAGGACTAGAGAAGGTATGTATTCTTCAGATAAGTATAATGACGACCTTTGTCTGTTCAGGTGTCTAGCTATGCATATGACAGGTAAAATACCTGACAGATGTACAGAAAAGGCGAAAGAACTTAGTAAGCAATATTAATGTGGTTTCACCAATTCCTTTTTCAGATCTGAAAAAGGTTGAAGAGTTTTTTAAAATCGGTATAGAAGTATATCAACCGACACAAGGTGGTGTTTGGTGGTTGAAAAAGGTACCAGCGCACTATGATGCACTAGGTAATAAACCAATGACAACAGGACTGTTTAATAATCACGCATTTCTGATAAAAAAAACCTTAAAAATCTATCTAAAATGTACGCCTGCGATAATTGCAAACATAAATTCACGAAAGCGAGTAATATGAAGAGACACGGACCAAAATGTATGAGAGGTGAGACAAAAGTAATATGTGATGGTAATTATTTAGAGCGCCTGCGTTTGTCGTTCGAGAAAGCGTTCTACCCAAAAGGCTCTAACAGTTATGGTGCGATCGATTGGATGTACTCTGCGGAAAAGCAGGAGGGAATTCACATTCACCATGAACAGTGCGGACACGGAGGTTCAAGATGGATTTTAGGAGCTCCAGTAGATGGATACTGTTCAGAAACCAATACCGTATATCAATATCACGGCTGTTACTGGCACAGGTGTGAGATTCATGCAAAGCATAAAAAAGAAGAACGCGCATCCACAATGAGAAGAGATAAATTTATTAGAAGCAAATAATTCAACCTAGTGGTTATGTGGGAATGCTAATTCCAAAGAACGGGTAAAGACATAAAGATCGGTTGCGACACTACTCTTTATCCATATCAGATAGTATATGATTTTGAGGCGTATCTCAACCCACCTAATTCTAAAGAATTACTTAAAACGCTAGGTAATAGTTTAGAGTACGAAGCTGAGCACGTTACGGTAAGCGTTAGTATAGGAGATAATTTCTCAGGAACAGTAACTCATATTTGTGATAAAGATCATGAAAAATTCGTAGAAGATTTGAAAGTCAGGGGAAAAGCTATAAGAGAAGAAGTATGGTTGAGATATAGGTTTAATACAGAACATTTACGTAAAAATCAAGTTACACAGATCGAACAGTGGATAGAGCAAGTACCGGTTATAGGTTTTAACAGTAGTAACTACGATATAAACTTAATAAAGAAATACCTAGTAGGCGAACTGGCATCAACAACAAAGAAAGTAATGGTCGGAAAACGGGCAAACGCAACAATTTTTTTCTATTTACTCCAGAGTTTAGATTTCTTGATGTAATACTTTACCTAGGACCGGGTGTAAGTTACGATAGTTGGATAAAAGCCTACTACTGTAAAGGACAGAAATCTTTTTTTCCTTACGAGTGGTTCGATTCTCCAGACAAACTGGATTACCCAGGACTGCCTGATATAGAGAATTGGTATTCCAAACTATCGGGGAAAATGTTACTAGACGAAACAGAATTAAGTAAATGTCGTAGAATTTTCGAAGAAAAGAATATGAAAACTTTCAGAGATTGGTTGAAATATTATAGCGATTTAGATGTAGCACCGTTCCTAGAAGCGGTGGAAAAAAGGTGTGAATTTTATAAACACAGAGGTGTGGATATTTTCAAAGATGCGGTAACACTACATGGAGTAGCTATACAATATTTATTGAGAGGAACCATTAAAGAACAAAAATCTTCAAAGACTATTATACCGGAGGATGATCTATGTGCATCAAAAGAAGAAACATACGAAATGATGAAAGATGCTCTAGTTGGCGGTCCATCAATAGTATTTACACGATATGCCGAAGCGGCCGTTTCAAATATTAGATCTAATTCCACAGGAATTAACAAACCTTGCAAGGCTGTTTTGGGGTACGATGCAAACGCGTTATATTTATCTACGTTAAATAAAGATATGCCGTGTGGGAGAGAAAATATTCACCATATAGATACCCCTCATAACCCTAAATTTATTAAAAAGTTTTGTAAAAGAGTTTTATCTGGAGACTGGTTTGGGTTTGCGGAGGTGGATATAGAAGTTCCACACAACTTAAAAGATAAGTTTTCTGAAATGTCCCCAATATTTAAAAACAGAGAAGTAGACGTTCAGGAGGTTCCAGAACACATGATAACATATTTGGAAGATACTGGCAGAACAAGAGGAAATGGAAGGAAATTAGTGGGATCGATGACCGTCACTAAAGTATTGCTGTACGCGCCACTGTTGAAATGGTATTTAAAACACGGCCTAGAAATAACGGGAGTTCATCGTGTTATTATATTAGTGGAAAACCATTCGAATGGTTCGCAAAAGAAGTTACAGCCGCAAGACGAATCGGCGATGTAGAACCAAATAAGAAACCAGTAGCGGATATAATGAAATTATTAGGAAACTCTTGTTGTGGAAAAATGATAGAGGCAACAGAGAGACATTTAAATACGACATATACACCAGACGAAACCTGTGTTGACAAAGCATTAAGATCCGCGTATTTTGATGATTTGGAAGAGATAGGAGATGCGTACGAAATATATTCCCGAAAACCCCGGTGCTCAGTAAAGAGACCATTCCATTATGGAATAGCGGTTTATCAATTCGCTAAATTGAGAATGTTGGAATTTTACTACGAATTTCTAGACAAATACGTAAAAAGAGAAGACTTTGAATTAATACAGATGGACACGGATAGTATGTATATAGGAGTTAGTGGAAAAACAATACAGGAATTGATTAGACCTAACTTACTAGACGAGTTTGAAAAAGAAAAGAATAAATGGTTGGCTTGGAATAAGTGGAGTGAAAGAGAGCCCGGGCTTTTCAAAATGGAATTTAGTGGAGATAGAGCGATAGCGCTATCTATAAGTGTTATTTTGTAGAAAACAATTAATTCTATTAATAAAAACTCTGTGAAAGGGATGTCCAAGAGAACAAACAATTTAAATTGGGATAGATATAAACGAATACTAACCGAAACTACAGAAAATGGAAAACACATTATAGATGTAGCACAAAATAGAGGATTTAAAATGAAAGACGGTGTTATGAAAACGTACTGTCAACACAAATTAGGACTCTCGGCGTACTACGATAAAATACGCGTGTTATCAGACGGAATACATACAGAACCTCTCTAAAGACTCCGATCCGGGGGTAGCTGTGTGTCAGAAGGCACCATAAGAAGTTCTTCGCGAACAAACCCGCGAGATGGACCATCATCCAAATAGTAGAGCACCGGCTCATCGGGTTTGGTAATAGATCGATATAGATGATATACATTGAGAGACCACACGGGATCCGTCGCGCGGCTGCTGCCACCTTCGAGCTCTCCCGGTTGATAGAGGTACGGGACGTCAACATCCGATGGAAGCCGTTGCTCCTCTAAACCAACGGGTCGCCCACGTGAGACGGCAGAGGGCTTGCTCGTCACCTTTATAGACTTGATGGCATCTACGGGCTTCTTATCGATCAATTTGGTCACCTCTCCGTTCAGTGTGGAGACCACGGCGGGCAGTCTGGCCACCCACTCGGTCGATCGCGAATGAGGGTCCCGCTGCGCAAGCAGCAGCTCTTTGGCATATTGGTGACCGAACAGTCTCTCAGCCAGGGTTCGATTGAACCGCTCCACGATTCCCTGGTCTCGGTGGATGTTGACGCGGCCGCATCTGACAGAAACGTTGTGTTTAGACAATAGATGAGGGACCGCGCCCATGAACTCGCGGCCTGGATCGACCTGGAGAAGATTCGGCCATTTGAGAGGACTCCTTTTATATATTCGGGAAAGAGACTCGGCCACCTCCTTAGACTCTTTCGTAGCCAATGGCTTAGCCCCCTTATAGCGACTCGCTACGTCAACGACTGTCAGTGCGTACTTGTACGTCTTGCGACCGACGCGATCGTGAGGTAGAAACAGGAGATCCGCTTGGTGAACTTGGTTCGGCACAGGCACATCGAATTTCGGACGCGGAATATTGTGAGGCGCGGCTAAATAGATCTGCCAGATGGCCTGCTTCTTGAACCATTTCTTGACAGCATTTTCTGAAACCTTGGTAGCCGCCGCGAGGTTCTTGATGGCTGTAGTATGTGATTGCTAGCTTGCGCGCTAGGCGAACCGATAGTTTGGTATCAAGTTTGCGCGTGTTCATCGTATGCGAAGTATTCTAATAGATCGGATAATCTCCAACATGCCCTCGCCAGATCGTCCGGTAACTGCGTCGTTAATAATAAACCTTTGTTGGAAGTACAATTGCGATTCTCGCTGCATCTCCAATCGCGTTTGGGTTGGAACAGGAGAGGGAATTCTGGGGAATCTAACTCATCCAATCTCGATTGGGAGTTGATGGAGGAATCTAGCATCCGCATTGCGAAAAGGGTGGCCGCTTTTTCGTCCTCGCGCCACGTCTCGAGAGAATCTCGGGACAGACGAATCATACTCTTTGCACCAGGTAAACGGTGTTTAAGGGCCGTGTAGCCTACATCAATCATAGCAAAATTTCGTCAACTAACATCGTTCTATATATATATTTAAAAAAAAAAAAGTTTTAAAATAATTATTTCAATCTCGATTGAATATATAGTAGCTGACGAGACCCACCACACCCATTCCCACGACGATGAACGCGATCTCGCGGTCTTTTTGGGACTCTGACGGTACATAGAAATCTGAAAGTTGGGGCTCGCGATCCAGTGGCGCGAGACTTTTCTGTGGATATGCCAGCGCGTACTCGCGGTTGGCTTCTTCAACGTTCGGGAAAGTTTGCGGGGTGTGATTCTCGCGGCGAAGCTCTTCGTTGACCCAGTCCAGATGGGCGGTTCGTTTTTTCGATCATGCTTCCTTTGCGCTATTGAGTTGTTCTACAGCTAAATCGTGACGCTTGCGCTCCTCATCCACGTTCGAGCTTCTCATTTTCGAGAATATAAACGCAAATGCGTTTACAAGCGCACCACCTACTAATAATGCGATTGAAGCCATTTATTTCCATATATTAACAGGTAGAATTCCAACTTTAATTAGATAATCTCGGGTCCAAACTGCGGCCGCTACATCTAAGGTTGCGAGCCCTACGTCTCTCACATTAAAGTCCAATTTGGGAGCGGACCCTCCTAGGGCCATCTTTGATAGTCGAGCATACCCGATACTGAAACCCGATATCACCACGGCGTGATAAAGCGCATTCACTATAATTTTACCATCTTGTTCAGCCATTGTAATTATTGCATATAAAAGGGATCGCGATCAATGTTTAAATGGGGTGCATCCAATCGCGATTGGTGTTTCGTAACTTTCTTCGGAACTGTTGGGGGTTGTTTTTCCAATCTGGATTGGTATTTCAGCACACACCGGGTGCCCACAACTGCCAGACCACCACCAACAACCCACGGGACGATCTTCCAATAAGGTTCAACAATGTTGAGGTAATAGGGGGTAGGAGCTACAGCAATCGGGGATTACTCTCCTTGTTTCAATCCAATCGCGATTGGGGGAGAAACAGCTGCCACCGGGTGTTTTACTGTTTCAACAGCAATCGGTGTTGAGTGCAACGACCGTTCGGCCTCTCGAAGCTCGGCGAGTATTTTATCTTGTTTAACTTTTCGAGCGGCAGCCGCTGCCCGCCCAGCTGCCTGTCTTTTTGGGGTTTTATATCGTGCAATCGGGTTCAACTCCAACTCCAACGGCGGTTGGTATTGGGTTGGAGCAATCGGGTTCAACCCTGTTGGAGTTGGTGCAATCTGGGATTGCTGTTCCGTCACTCTCGCAGGTGTGTCTTTTGTCCTCATTTATAATATTAGGGCTTATAGTTCGTGGGCATATATGTCCAAATTGACAGTGTTTACCAGTGGTCAACGCGGTTGTCAGCGGAGCTAAGTACATTCCAAACTTGTGATAAATTGAGCAGCAGGCTGTTCTAAGAGTGTGTCCTGTAAAAGGGTCAGACTCTAAATCGTGAATCAACCCCGCGGTGTTTGGTATAGGGAGAAGTATACTAACGGTGGTAGCGTATAAATGAATAGCCGCCGATCCAAGAGTTTTTTTCATCTCTGCCCCCAATTTGGATTCGTATCGCGCATACATTTTATCGATCTCCGCATCTGACATCTTATCCACCTGACAAACTGAGAGACGCCTACAGAGATAAAGCTCCGATTGTCCCCCAGCAACCAGCGCAGCTAGCCGCTCGCGTCTCGCCGCATTTTCATTCGTATCGGCACTCAACCCAATACCAACCGCCGTTGAAGTTGAACCCGATTTCTCTTCCAATTCGCGATTGGTGTTGGGGTTCAACGGAGTTGAGGTTTCTTCTATTAGCTGATCGAGAAGTTCGTCGCAGTTCATTATTGCTAATTTTCTTTTAACTATTCTGACAAGTCTCATAAGTCTAACATATTGCCAAGCTCACCACCCGATACTTATGATCACCGTTATGCTCGCAACAAAGCTTGCAGAGGAGCACCAAATTGTTAACATTGTTAACCATTGTTCAGCATTTGTTCAACAATTGCTCAGCATTGTTCAGCAATTGCTAATTTTAAGAAAATTATTTAATAACTTCGTAAGCAGTTGGTTGATCGGTCTTTAGCAGAAGCTTGGCGTGCTTAGTTTCCGAAAGTATCTGTCGAACCTCCAGGAGCTCCTCGAAAATGCGAGCTGGGAGAGCATGTCCTTCTTTTTGGTCATCGCCGCCTTGGCTGAGCAGTCGTCAATCACGTATAGGGTGTGCTCACCCTGAAATCTTTGGTATAAGCCACGCAGCCAATCGTGAAGTCTGTCGCCGGGGTCAAAGACGTATATCTCAGGGTCGGTCCATATCCACTGGCGCCGCTGATAAGTCTCGTTGTGCCGCACAGTGGGACACAGGATCACAATATGACGAAAGGCATTGCGGTAGGACCCCTCGAGCAAGTCCAGGATGAAAACCGTTTTTCCACATCCTGTCTGCCCACATATTATGGCAGAGTGGGCATCACCAATTGATAAATTGGATTTGTTTGAAGGTATTAAATCTTTAGTATAAAGCTAAGACGTATCGGCCATCTTCGATGTTGAGTTGTGCGGCTGTAATTATATATAAGTACATGTTCAATGGACCATTTCCATCCGCCTCTTTGGTTATCTGGATCGTTACACCCTCGCTAGCGTTCTCAACTGGGCGTCCACTACCGTGCATTTGGTCGTCGTCGCTGGCTCGCATGTCTAGCCATAACGCATATTTGGTAGTCAGGAACTCCGCGAGGGAGACGGCCGAGAGCTGCAGGTCTTTGGCAACCGCGGCAACCTCTGGGGAGCGCTTAGATCCGAAAGAAAACTGCTTTCTGACTTCGTCCCACTGCTGGTGTGCGCGAAGACCCGCACTGTAGAGTTGATTGGGGACTCCCTCGATCGTCACCTCGACCTTTGTGATTTTGGGGTTATAGAATTTGTCGGTTTTTCTGAGCACCGAACGCGAACCGAGCATCCTCGAACAACATTAGTATACCTTTCATCGAGCGGGCGGGTACGTTGACATTAATATTCCACAATGTGTCGCTGTTGTCTTTCGTAATCTTGCGGTGACGAAGAACTCTGTCGTAAAGTATGACAACGCGCCCAGCGTACTGGGATCTGATTAATCGCGCGAGTTCGGGCATCGTGACCATGTCGTACTCCAACGAAACATTATCGATTGTATACGTCGATGCTATGTCGGTGGCTATGAGAACTCGGCTGTAGTCGTTGAACGTTAGTTCGTATTCGAGGCGGTCAGCCAAAGCACTCTGATAATAGGGCATGTGACTCTCCAGCAACTCAAAGTCAAGCGGGATGTAAAAGCGGTTGCCGTAAGCGCCCGCGATCGCGTTGTCACTCGCGTCGTTATCTGCCTTGTTACCAGCCCCGATTCTATGTTTGGTTACGTTCTTATTTTTGCTGGTGTCAATACCCTGATAGACCGCGTTTTCGCGCTCTTGCGCCGTCTTCCACAGGTCCTGATAGCAATGGTAGACGTCGCTGTCGTCGATCGACTTCACCTCATTACCTGAAATCTTTATCATGGTCTTTTTGACGATGGCGCGACCTAGGTTCTGAACGACGGGACGGTCCACGTCTGTCGACGTCAGCGTAATAGTGAAAGCGAGGCGAACAGTCCCCGGCACAATGACGTCGCTAGCTCCGAGGTTGGGAAAGCGGACTAAGAGCTGCTGGTTCTGGTTGATCGTCGATGGGTTGTTCGTAATAACGACACTCTGTCTCACGCCTTTTGCCCCGAGGGGCTCACGCAGTCTGCGGTATGGATTGAGTTTGCGACCGTATTGACTCGAAGACATAATTTAGTGAATCTATTAAACTCGTATGGTTTTGTCTTTAATACATAATTAATATGGCTGATTACGATATTGACATGGATGAAATCGGCAGAAATGATGTCCGAAATGATGACGTCGATGAGGATGATGATGATACATCCTTCATAGCGACTCCAGTTCCAATTCAATCAAGTTCAACAGTGTTGAGGGGGGAAATATGTGGCGCTACCAGCAGCGTTGGCCTAAGTCGGGAATTACTCGAGGGAGCTGTAAACGACTACTACAACAATTTGGTAGAAAAAGGTCTGGTCCCCTCTGTCGGTCGCGACTACTCCAAGTTCGAATTGGATCTGCGTGGTAGGTTGCGACTAAAATCATCAAAAATCACGCTCGTCAACATGACGACCGGAAAACCCCTAGCGATGAGCACCGTTGCCGGAAAACCGGGCGGTGGCCAACACGTAAGGAACGAACTCGGATTCCCAGATTGGAAGAGGGGTAAACCAATTATGCCGACCCGCGCTGTAGAGGCCCTACAGTCTACCGACGAAACGATGTCGAAGACGGCCTCCGCGATAGAAACGGTCGAGCTCAGCGAGGTCCCTCAAGTAGCCACCGACGCTATTAACACGATGGAGCGAAAGCGAAATGCTCAACCTCGACCAAGGGTCGATCGATGACCCACCGTTACCTCTTCGCGAACTCCGTGGACTCGATAAGGCTATGCAAACGGTCCGGGGTGAATTGGTTCATAACATCTCCAAACCTCTCCAAACTCTCGTCGCTGGATGAATATATCGCGCTAGAAGAAAGAAAACTGGAGGAAGCCGGTGACGATAGAGAATCTACCGAGCGGATCACCGAACGACTGCGGTCTTTGCGGGACGAAAGAGAAGCTCGCTTGCAGGCTGCATCGACTAACCGTGAGACGCTCCTGCACACAAATAAGTCGGATCCGCGAAACAATCTCGAGGGTTCTGCGCGAGGACACGACACTCGGTGAGCGTCTTCGCACTCTGTTCAGAGAGCAGGGTGTCACGATAGCAAGCATCCTCGTTGCTATCGGCATGACTATATCGACCATAGTTCTATCTTTCACTGGTGGTGTGGCACCCGCGCCACCACCCGCGCCATCATCCGGTGGAGCAAAGGAGTGGGTAAAAAAAACACTAAAAGCCTTCGCCAGTCTCCTGGCTAAATTAGCCGAAAAGGCGGCTGCCGCACTACCCGGACTGATCGGAAGTATCGTTTCCTACTTGTTATCTATATTATAAAAAACGGTCGGATGGCTCACCAAAAATACTTGGGCTTTAATCGTGGCGATCGCCGGTCTCCTACTATTCTCCCTACGACGACGAGCCCTAATTTCTCCTCCTCGTGTGTTGTGCTTCCAATCTCGATTGGTGTTCCCTCAATACTGTTGACGATTGACTTGGGGGGACTCAATTCGTGAATTGGGGGTGCTGGGCTCAACTTCAATCCCGATTGTGTTGAGGGAGGCGCATCCAATCGCCATTGGCTTGGGGTTTTTATGACCGGCTTGGTGGGGGGTTTGATGATATCCGTGTTCACGTTCCCGTTGTGGCCGATTTTTTGATTGACGGTGGCGATTACGATTTGATTATTGTAACCGTCAACCGTGTCGTCTCGTAGTATCATATTGCTCGGCGCCATATAAAGACCTATTCAAAATACGTAGTATACTGGGGTGCTGGCATTATGCAAAACGTCTTGATAATTCTGGATCGCCTTCTCCAGGTCCACCTTAGCTGAGATGGCGTCCTCTACAAGTGCCAATAATTGTTTTTGTGCATCAAACACCGTTCCCGTGCCCAGTATAGAACTGCGAGTTTGCTTCTGTGCGCCGAGGATGGCCCAGACGTACGTGCGAATGGAGTCGTTGAGGCGAGTAACCCCGGCCTGCGTGAACCCTAGACCCTTATCTAACATAAATGTACCCCACACGTCCTGAACCTCAGCAACCTGCAGTATGTAATCGACGTGAGCCCGTTTCGGAGGTAACGAAATGCAGGATGAGACGCCGCAGTGCCGACCTCCAGACACTTCCGGCCCGAAGGTCATCGTCGCGGGGTCAAAATTCCCGGCGTTCCGACTGACAATGTGGTCGCCGGAGTAATCGTGTCTAAAATCAGTCTGCGTCCTCCAATTCCCGGACTGGCCCCGAATGAGAACGTGCCCGAGGCCGGTGCTGGTAGGAAATGCTTTCTGTATCCAGTCCGCGTCTTTTGAAACGTTAAATTCGCTACACAGTCTTTCAAACGCCATACGGTCGTATGTGCTGGAAATGGGATCCCAGGCGTCGTCTTGAGGTAGTGAAATACCTAGTTCATTGAGAATCCTCCTAATAGTATAATACGCATGAAAGGTGTTGACACTTCGGAGCATGACATTCTTGGATGTCAGATGGTCTTTGTGAAACTCCACTGTTGCGCACCATACAGCGAAATTTATTTGGTTCTGCCAAAACTGCATCGGTGTTGCTTTCCACCCGTTTACGGCCTCCATTGTTGTAATCTTGGGCAGCCTATATTGTTCAAAGATGTCGGGAAAGTTGGTGGTAAAGCCACTGTCCGGTCTGACCGTTACAGTTGGGCTTACAAGGGGGTTCACAACGTCTTTTTGTGTGTATTTACCTCCGACCGCGTACTTTGCCTTTGAATTGAAGCTAAATGCTTTGGTATCCATTGAAAGATATTATCATGTTTGCTACTATCACTAATGTTCAAAAAGAGAGTTGTCAACTTCAAAAGTCAATCGACAACTGCTGCGGAAAACGCCGGGTAGGCCTCAGATCAATCACCTTCACGGTTGGGTGGCGGAATGTGGGGAAGAGTGAAGGATTTTACTATGTGAAGGATGGACGACAAGTAGGTGTAAAGCTGCCTCCCGGGCTGTGGAGTTTTATACAGCTCAAATATTTTGTCACCTCAGAGCTTGGCGGTAGAGTCTTGGCGATATAGGACTATAACCCCCGTATTCTTTGTAAACTTCTTCGACACAGCCATTAGAAACTTTCAATTCCAATTGTATTTTATTATCCATTTTCTCTAATAATATTGGTATTATTTTTTTTCTGTTCAATATAATTGGGACTACAAGACCACTTTTTTATTATTCAATACAGCTCAATAACGTTAAAAACATTGGTGGTATCATTTTGACTCACTCTTTTAAAAATTCGATTCTCTCCCTTGGGAGAATATAATTATTTTCTCCAAAACACCTATGCCGAAATAATTCATAAATTTACTGCAGGTAGAGACTTTCCTCATTAACCAATTTTTTGATTTTTCGGGGGTGGTGGGGGTAGCATAGAGGGGTGGAAATGATACCACCGTAGGTGGTATCATTTTGACTCCCTCTACACTACTCCCCGCGTGCTTGGTGACGCCAGACTTCTGCTCTACCCCGTTCAGGGTGAGATTCACTCGGACTTAGTTTAAACAATATTTTTATTGGCAAATGTACAATATACATGTTACATAACAAAATACAAGGATTTGAAAACAAGCTAGAAGCTTATATGAATTCATCTCCCTACAAGATATAAGACAGTGTAACATACAAATCATATGTAGTGCGCATTGCAATATACAAATTTGACTGATTATATTGTTTATAAACGTAGTGTTAGAGAAGGAACAAAGATAATATAATGAAAATAAAAAAGAGAGGAAAGGAGTGGTGATTTTGATGGTGAGAGCTGATCGGATAACCTCTGTTAACTGACTGTACCATGCGCCTTACTACTCGGGGCTGCCGGCGCGACTTATGATGAAGACGATGCGTAGTATTCCCCCCCCCCTCCCAGCAATACATTTTGGTCTGACATATAATGATGAATATAGTTAATACGATTAGAACCGCATAGTTGCTGTAATATATTTGTGAACTTGTAGGAACACGTGTTTGTTTTTCTCTAATGAAAGGTGCTCATTTCCGTTTAAAAGATTATCGGCAATGACTGGACAATCCAGCCCAGCTAAATATTGTTGACGCTGTAGTTCATAGTTTGTGCATGCTGTTAGGTAGTGGTCTACAGTCTCTTGTGATCCACAAGAACATAAAGGGGAATCTACTATTGATTTTCGGTACAGGTCGTAGTTGAGCGAGCTACAAGCTAGTCGTAGGCGAGCGTGCAATATTTGGTCTCTCCTGTTGCCTATGTTAAAAAGTTGTGTTGATTTAGATGTATTTTTGTTCATTCGATACTTAAAGATGGATAGGCTAGGTGAGTTTCTAATTTCTGCAGGTAATGTGTTCCATTCGCGTATAGCAGACGGTAGAAATGAGTTATTGTACATTTGAGTGCGGCAAGGAATATGTGGAATTTCATCTGCGTTGCGAAGGGCGTAGTGATTTTGTACTTGAGTCAGTATAAGAGTATGTAGATAATTAGGTGTAAGATTATTTTTCATTTTAAAGAGTTGTATTAGTTTATGTTTTCTTCTTCTGGTACTTAGCGTTTCCCATTTTAAGTCGCGATATAAATTTTCTATACTGCATAGTTTTGTGGCTCCTGTTACTATTCGCGCGGCTTCATTTTGAATTGCGTCCAAATCATTTTTCAGTTCACAAGTGCAATTGTCCCAAATGACATCGCCGTATTCTATGAGAGGTCGAATGGATGAGAATTATAAACGTTCAAGACCCGATCTATTTAGGAGGAATTTCAATGAACGTAGGATGCCAATTCGTTGCCATGCTTTATTTATGCAGCGGGAAATGTGTGTTTTCCATTTACCATCTTCTGATAATGTTAAACCTAGGTGTGTATGTTCACTAATGGGGTTTAGTGTTACATTGTTCATGATAAGATCTGGGTGTTGCGGTTTGTTTTGTTTTCGAGAAAATATCATTGTTTCCGTTTTTAATGGATTAAACGTGACCAACCAGTCTCGCGACCACTGATTAATTGTTTTGAGGTCATCGTTAAGAGAAATGGCGGAGGTGTTCGGGTCGTCGACTATGATGTATAAGCTCGTGTCATCGGCAAAAAGTCTAATATTCGATTTGATTTCCGTGACTATATCATTTATATAAAGTAAAAAGAGGAGTGGGCCTAGGATAGACCCTTGAGGAACGCCGGCATTAATAGTGGACCAGTGGGATGAAGAGTTTGCGTAAACTACTCTCTGTTGCCTGGAAGATAGATAAGATGTAAACCATCGGTGCAAATTGCCAGTAATGCCTGCTGAAGACAGCTTATAAAGAAGGCCACGGTGCCAGACCCTATCAAAAGCTTTCGATATATCACAAAAAACTGCACGAACTTCTTTGCCGTCATCCAAAGCCTTACATATATCATTGTATACATATAGTAACTGGTTTACTGTTGAGTCTCCTTTGACGAACCCCGATTGGAATGGTGTGAGAATATTATTATTAACTATATAATTATATAGATACTTATGGATACAGCGTTCCATGAGCTTCCCGATACAGCTTAAGAGTGATATAGGCCGATAATTTTGTGGATTTGAAGGATCATTCTTTTTGAATATTGGGATGACGTTAGCTAGTTTCCATGAACATGGAAATTGCGAGGAGTTGATTGATATATTGAATATTAAAGAAAGAGGTGATGAAAGCTCGTTTGCACCTTCTCTCAATAGGCGAGGACTTATAAGGTCTGGACCACATGCTTTGGACGGGTCGATACGGGATATAGCGTCACATATATCTCTTTGTGATATGTGAATAGAAGATATGTTGTGTTGGGGTAGCGTAAGAGGTGGTAAAACTTGGTTACTGTCATCAATAGAAGATTGTTTACAGAAGTAGGCGTTAAGCATCTCTGTTTTTTCGAGGTCAGAATTGGCTTCAGTTCCATTTTCTATAAGTATTGGTATTTGTGGGATTAAGCCGGCTTTGTCTGTTAGTTGCTTGGCTATTTTAAACCATGTTTTTGCTAGAATGTCACTCGTATTGATTGTTTCTATCAATTTGTTTTTATGTTCTAATTTTCACTTTCGTAGGAGGCTTGTCACTTCGTTTCTTATTTTTCTGAAGTTGGCCCAGGCGCTTTCGGTTTTACACGATTTTGCTTTTTTGTGGAGTCTATGTCGTTTTTTTATTAGTCGGCGTAAGCTATTATTAAACCATGGGATATCATTAGGTCTAATAGTTACAAGTTTATTTGGTATAGATTTGGATGCAGCATCAGTAATTATATCGGTTAATGACTTTATCGTTGTTTCAATATCGTCAGGTTGAATTAAGTTAGCCCAGTTATGATTTTTTAGTATATCTCTATAAGCGTTAAAATCTCCTCGGTCATAAAGCCAAATTCGTCTCTTATAGTTTGATATTTTGGGCTTATTAAATTTCATTACACAAACGATTGGGCAATGAAATCGGACAAGATCTGGTATAAATGGATCCGCGACAAAGCTGGTGAGAATCTGGTCTGTGTGTTTTATGAACATTAGGTCGATGAGGGATGATGAGTGCTCCGTGTAGTGTGTTGGTGAAGTAATTAACTGCTCGGCATTATACGAAGATATGAGCCTGTTAATTTTGTTAGATGTTGAGTTAAGTGTGTTAATATTAAAATCGCCTGCTATCAGGATATTGTCACACGTTTCGTTAAATGCACGATCAATGTTTTCTTCCATTAACGTCCAGTGAGCATTATTCGAGTCTGGTGGCCTGTATATGCCACCAATTAATAGTTTACGTTGGTGAGTGTTTACTTCGATCCAAACTGATTCAGGTGGTATCATTTTGACTCCCTCTACACTACTCCCCGCGTGCTTGGTGACGCCAGACTTCTGCTCTACCCCGTTCAGGGTGAGATTCACTCGGACTTCGGCAGTAGCGTGTCCCTTAAAGTTGACCGAGCAGATTGACATTCGCACAGTCGTTCCGGTCGCTGCCATGGTGTATCCCGCATATCTGTTGCTCGCGTTGGAACCGAATGAATATTAGTGGTCCCCCTCGTTCGGTGCACCCTGCTCTTCGGCCCAAACTGTTATGATGGGCTTTCGAGCTTGTAATCGCCGCACATGTGCAATCGCCGTAGCCGCCTCAGTGTGGGCCTGCGCTAACATTCCCTCCAGCCTTCTCATTGCGGCTTCATCGTTGCTGGCTGCGCCCGTGACGGGAACGTCCTGTTCTTCGCTGAAACTACCTGGGCCGTATATGCTCATGATTAATATGTAAATATATATATTATGTTTAATCGGTTATTTTGAGAACGATCGAAATCGGGTAATAGTTCTCC
Source organism: Conchocele bisecta (assembly GCA_029237695.1). Taxonomy (NCBI): domain Eukaryota; kingdom Metazoa; phylum Mollusca; class Bivalvia; order Lucinida; family Thyasiridae; genus Conchocele; species Conchocele bisecta. Next base: position 103,626,637 of record CM055271.1, read on the forward strand.
ACCTCTCGCGCTTTATCATCTAGAATATAGATATTCAATTCGTGGATATGCCCCGATTCCAAACGTTTTATATCGGGGTTTGGGAAGTCTAAGGTCACGGCCTCCCCATAGAAACAGTCGCTGGCGTGCACGACATTAAGTAGAGTACTGGGAGCTCCGTCTGACGTGTTGTACGATGTGTTCAATGTGTCCAGGTGCATCCTGAGAGTTTTCGTGAAGGAGAGCCCCACTGGGACGTCGCCGGCGTGCACCTAGGGCAAACAATCCCTTATTGTCGGAGTATGTTTCTTTAAAACCGAGTCGCACGCCCAACGTCGGGGTGACCCTTACCCAGCTGCCGGGGTCGACGGCCAATGTTGCGAGTCCGGTGGCTTTGGAGATTGCGAGGCTGACTCGCCCAGCAAGCTCCAAGGCGAAAACAGCTTGGAGCTCTCTGAAACTCCAAAGGCAGTGGTCAGCTTTACGTTTACTTGGCGACCGTCCTTCAGGTAGCCGAACCCTTCGTTTGCTTCGACGTTGTGCCACCCCACCGTGAATGTGATTCATCTGAAGCCGCCCGGCGTTTTCCACAGCGGTTGTCGATCGAATTCTGAAGTACACAAGCATCCTTTTGAACATTGGTGATAGTAGCAAACATGATAATATTTTTGCAATGGATACCAAGGCTTTTGGCTTTAATTCTAATGCAAAGTACGCGGTCGGCGGGGTCTACGACACTAAGGCGGGCGCTCCCCGGCTGGTGCACCCCACTATCCAAGTTCGCGGAGGAACATGATTTCGAACCAACTTCCCCGAAATATTTGAACAATATAGGCTGCCCAAGATTACTACCATGGAGGCCGTGAACGGGTTGAAAGCGACACCGATGCAGTTTTGGCAGAATCAGCTCCACTTCGCCGTATGGTGCGCAACAGACGGATGCGGGGTTTCCTCTCAGGACCATTTGGCCGCGGAGGATACCTTCTTGAGGGCCGTTTACAACTTCCACGCGTACTACACTATTAGGAGGATTCTCAAAGAACAGAAAATATCTCTGCCGCAAGACGACGGCTGGAATCCCATTTCCAGCGCATACGACCGTGGGGCCTTCGAAAGCCTGTGTACCGAATTTGATAATATAGATAACAAGAAGGAGACGAGACCCCCGATCAACCCAGCCAACGCGGCAGCCGCCTTTCTGGCTAATTTAGACAAGAGACTGGCGAGAGCTTTCAGTTGCTTTTTTTACCCACAACTTGGCTCCGACGGCCGGTGCGGGTGCTGGCGCGGGCGCGGGCGCGGGCGCGGGCGCGGGCGCTGCCCCACCACCACCATCCGTGATAGCTAGAACTAGGGTCGATATAGTCATGCCGAGAGCTGTGAGGATGCTTACTATCGTGACGCCCTGCTCTCTGAACAGAGTACGAAGACGCTCACCGAGTGTCGTGTTCTCGTGCAGGACCCTCGAGATTGTTTCGCGGGTCCGACTTATTTGGGTGCGGAGTGCCTCCCGGTTAGTCGAGGCAGCATCCAGGCGAGCTTCTCTTTCATCCCGCAACGACCGCATGCGTTCGGTGATCCGCTCGGTAGATTCTCTATCGTCACGGACTTCCTCCAGTTTTCTTTCTTCTAGCGCGATATGTTCATTCAGCGCCGAGAGTTTGGAGAGGTTAAGGACCAGTTCGCCCCGGAATGTTTGCAGAGCCTTATCGAGTCCCCTTAGATTGATTGCCACATGTAACATACTATTTTACTATTGTGTTTATTCTTCATCTACATTGCTTGGCCCTAAATGATACTCTTTTGTGTTGATGGGCCGTTAAGCACCATTCCATTCGCGAAGACGTAACGGTGGATCATCCATCGTATTGAGTATTTCACTTTCGCTGGTCTCCATTGCGCGAATAGCGGTGGTGGCTACACGATGGACCTCGCTGAGCTCGACAGTTTCCATCGCGGCGGCCGTCTTCGCCATCGTTTCGCCTTTACAGCGTGCGCCGGCATATTTTTTTTAACATTCGGCCAACTTGTGAAGCCTAGTTCGCTCTTTATGATTTGGCCACCACCCAGGTTGTTTTTGGCAATGGTGCTCATCGCTAGGGGTTTTCCGATTCTCACATCAATGAGCCGGACATTTGGTGCTGATCGTAGTCGCACCCTGCCGGCCCGATCCAGTTTGAACTTGGAGTAGTCGCGTACGACAGGTGGGACCATACCTTTTTCTGTCAAATTGTTGTAATACCTATATACAGCTGTGTTGAGTAATTCCCGACTTAGATCAACGCCACCTATTTCCTCGCCGGCTGGCGCCTCTATGAAGGGCGTTTCGTAATCTTTATCACCATAGACGTAATCACCGATGTCATCATCATCATCTCGGTCGCCCGTAGTGCGCTCGAATTCGTCCATGTCATAATCAGCCATCGTTCCGATGTATCGAACAAAATACCATACGTGTTTAATAGAGATTCAATAATGTCTTCGAGTCAATACGGCCGTAAACTCAATCCATACCGCAGACTGCGGGAGCCCCTAGGGGCAAAAGGCGTGAGACAGAGCGTCGTTATTACGAACAACCCATCGACGATCGACCAGAACCAGCAGCTCTTGGCCCGCTTCCACAACCTCGGAGCTAGCGACGTCATTGTGCCTGGGACTGTTCGCCTCGCTTTCACTATTTCGCTGACGTCGACAGACGCGGACAGAACCGTCGTTCAGAATCTGGGTCGCGCCATCGTCAAGAAGACCGCGATAAAGTTTTCTGGTAATGACGTGATGTCGATCGACGACAGCGACGTCTACCATTGCTACCAGGACCTGTGGAAGACGGCGCAAGAGCGGGAAAATGCGGTATATCAGGGTATTGACACCGGCAACCGTCAGAACGTAACCAGGATTAAAATCGGGGCTGGTAACGCGGCAGCCAATGATGCGAGCGACAACGCGATCGCGGCCGCTGACTGCAACCGCTTCTACATCCCGCTCGACTTTGAATTGCTGGAGAGCCACATGCCATACTATCAGAGCGCTTTGGCGGACCGCCTCGAATACGAACTAACGTTCAACGAATATGGTCGAGTTCTCATAGCCACTGACATGGCATCGACGTATACGATCGACAATGTTTCGCTGGAGTACGACATGGTCACGATGCATGAACTCGCGCGATTGATTGGAATCCAGTACGCCGGGCGCGTTGCCATACTTTACGACCGAGTTCTTCGCCACCGCAAGATATCGAAAGACAAAAGGGACACATTGTGGAATATTAATGTCAACGTACCCGCACGCTCGATACAAGGTATACTGATGCTATTCGAGGAGGCTAGGTTCGCGCTCGAGGTTAGAACAAGTTATAACCCCAAAATCACAAAGGTCGAGGTGACGATCGAGGGAGTCCCCAATCAGCTCTATAGCCAAGGCCTTCGCGCGCACCAGCAGAGGGACGTAGCCAGAAAGCAGTTCGCTGCCGGCTCTAAGCGCTCCCGGGGGGTTGCTGCGGTTGCCAAAGACATGCAGCTCTCGGATGTCTCCCTCGTGGAGTTCCTGACTGCCAAGTACGCGCTTTGGCTAGACATGCGAGCCAGCGACGACGACCAAATGCACGGTAGTGGACGCCAAGTTGAGAACGCGAGCGAGGGTGTGACGATCCAGATAGCCAAAGAGGCGGACGGCAACGGCGCATTGAACGTATACCTATATATAATCACAGATGCACAACTCAACATCGAAGATGGCCGATACGTCTCACCTTTATGCTAAAACTCTACCGAAGGATGCCCACTCGGCCATAATATGTGAAGAGACAGGATGCGGAAAAACTATTTTCATCCTGGACTTGCTCGAGGGCTCCTACCGCGATGCTTTTCGACACATTGTGATCCTGTTTCCCACTGTGCGGCACAACTAGACTTATCAACGGCGCCCGTGGATATGGGCCGACCCTGAGGTATACGTCGTTGACCCAGGCGACAGGCTTCACGATTGGCTGCGTGGCTTCTACCAAGCCTTTCAGGGCGAGCCCACCATATCATATATTATGTGATTGACGACAGCTCGGCCAGGGCGGCGATGACCAAAAAGAAGGACATGCTCTCCGAGCTCGCATTTTCTGGCCGCCATGCAGGACAAAGCGTATGGATCTCCACTCAGTAGTACAACGCCGTCCTCAAGGACCTGCGCGATCAAACGAAATGTGTCGCCCTATTTCACTGCAACGACCGAGACTCATTCGATGACTGTCTTCGAGAGAACGACGTTATCCCAATGCGCGAGGAACGCTTGGAGGTTCGACAGATGCTTTCGGAAACTAAGCACGGTAAGCTTCTGCTAAGGACTGATCAACCAACAGCTTACAAAGTAATAAGCGCAGCTTAACGCTCGTTAGTAACTGCTGAGCAAATGCTGAGCAAATGCTGAGAAATTGCTTAACAATGCTGAACAAATGCTGAGCAATGCTTAGCAATGCTGAACAAATGCTGAGCAATGCTTAGCAAATTATTAACAATTGCTGAACAATGCTGAATAAATGCTTAATAAATGCTTAATAAATGCTTAGCAAATGATTAACAATGCTGAACAAATGTTTAACAATGCTGAACAAATGTTGAACAAATGCTGAACAATGGCTAACAAATGCTGAATGTGGGAATTAATTTGTTGCTTTGCTGCGAGCTTTGGTGCGAGCATAACGGTGATCATAAGTATCGGATGCTGCGCTTGGCAATATGTTACGACTTATGAGGCTTGTCAGAATAGCGCTCAAAATTAACTGCGACGAACGTCTCATCAGCTAATGGAAGAAACAGTCGTGCCGACTGTCGGTACGACTGCCGACACGGGTGGACCTGTAGGAACGCCTGCCAACCCGGCTGTCGGCACGTCAGAAACCGCGACTTCGCAGCGGCGCCAACGGCTCTTTACACGTACGTTTCTGCCGATCCAGAATCAATCTCCAGGGGTTCAATCTGTAGGTTGATCACATCCTGTAGCTCAAGGAGACCCAGGAGAATCACTGCGTCGCCTGCAACATCGAGCTTATCTGGTGCTACGCCTCGAAAGACACACATCAATTTAGTGTAGACCGGTTGGACAATAACAGCAGTCTTTCTGAAATACAACTGAAAACGTGGAGGCGCAGCACTGTGCCATGAGGCACCACAAGAAGCTCTTGCCGGATGAATCCGCCAGAGGGCTGATCAGCGTCTAAATAATTTAGAACGGGCTCTTCAGGCTTGGTAACCGAGCGTCCAAGTCGATACACCTGGCGGGACCACACCGGGTCTGTAGCGCGTCGGTGGGCACCCTTCAAATCTCCAGGCTGGTAGAGATACCGAACACCAGTCGAGGAGAATTTATACTCCTCCAAACCAACTGGCCACCCGGCGACCACAGATGAGGGTTTGCCGCGCGCCGTTTTGACCTTGATGGCGGGGTCGGAGGGCTTCATGCCGATCAATCTGGTCACCTCGTCGTTCAGTACAGAAACCATGGCGGGAAGCCTGGCGACCCACTCAGTTGATCGCGTATGAGGGTCTCACTGTGCGAACAGCAGCTCTTGTGCATATTGGTGTCCGAACAGCAGCTCAGCCAGGGTCCGGTTAAAGCGCTCAGCGACCACCTAATCCGGATGGACATCCTCACGGCCGCGTCTTACCGAGACACCGTGCTTGGTCAGCAGCTAAGAGACTGCACCCATGAATTCGCGCACCGTGTCGACCTGGAGAAGCTTTGGCCATCTAAGGGGGCTCCGCTTATTAATGCGAGAAAGAGCTTCATCCACATCCTTGGCCTTCTTCTTGGTCGTCAGCGGCTCAGCCTCCTTATAGCGGGAGGTCACGTCAACGATTGTCAGGGCGTAGTTTTACGTTTTGCCACCGACGCAATAGTGAGTGAAAAACAGGAGGTCGGCTTGGTGGACTTCTTTTGGCATCGGCACGTCGAATTACGGGCGTGGAATACTGCGCGCCGCGGGCAAATTGATCTGCCAGATGACCTGCTTCTTGAGCCATTAATTGGCAGCATTTTCAGGAACCTTGGCCGCTGCGGCGAGGTTCTTGATAGATGCGAGCCCCTTCCAGTAGCCGCGGGGGCTGTAGTATAGCGAGCTATACCTGGTAACTGCGTCGACAATACTATACAGGCCCGCACACGATCTTGTGGCGGCTCCACCATCAACCGCTTTTCGAAAAGGGCGGCCGTTTTTTTCCCACGACGACGAACACGATCTCACGGCCTTTTTGGGCATCTGACGACACATAGAAGTCAGAAAGCTGGGGCTCAGGATTTTTGCGAGATTTTTGCTTTTCTGAAGATATGCTCGCGCGTACTCGTGGATGGCGGCGTCTACGCACTGGAAAGTTTGCACGGCGTGATTCTCGCGGCGAAGATCTTCGTTCATCCAGTCCAGAAGGGCAGTTCGTTTTTTGGGACCATGCTGCCTGGGCGCTCTGAAGTTGTTCTGTAGCTAAATAATGGCGCTTGCGCTCCTCATCTGCGTCCGAGCTTTGCAGATACGAGAATAGAAAATTGCTACCACTGAATGGAATGCGTTCACCACTGCTTCACCTACGAGCATTGCAACAATTAATTATCTTCGCTCATTAACTACGTTCATTAGCTTCGCTAATAATTGCAGTCTAATTGCGGTCCAATCGCGGTCCCGTTTTTGCGGTCATTCTTTCGCGATACCGTTTGTGCGGTCATTCTTTCGGGGTCCAGTTTGTGCGGTCATTCTTTCGCGATACCGTTTGTGCAGTCATTCTTTCGCTATTTGCGGTAAAAACTTAGCGTTACACGTATATATACACCTAATTCTACTGTTTATGTATATTTTATTGGATTTTAAATGGCTAAATACAGATAGGAAAATATATCTTTTCGTCAGAAAAAATCAACCATTTCGATTTTATTGCCGCATTGGTCAAGCAGAGCGGTCCGCTGGTTTGACCGCAGAGCGCAGCGTAAAGCGGTGATTCTTTCGCAGTTTAACAAAAAAAAGGAGCGTAAACTGCAATTAAAAGCGGAGCGCAGCGCTAACTGCGCTATAAGTATTGCAATTCGGCAACCAACTCTTTGGACCGCAGTCACATGATTGCAGTCCGATTGCGGTCCAATTGCAATTAATGGGAACGCGAATTGCAATCCTGCGCTCCAGGAATTGCAATTCGCCTGGTAAGAGAACCGCAGGCCACTCTGTAAGTAACACTTTGTAAGCAGCTGGTTGATCAGTCTTTAACAAAAGCTTGGTGTGCTTAGTTTCTGCAAGCATCTGTCGAACGTCAAACCGCTCCTCACGCGTTTGGATAACGTCATTCTCTCGATGACAGTGATCGAGAAAGAATCGCGGTCCTTGCAGTGAAAGAAGGCGACCCATTTACTTTGCTCGCGCAGATCCTTGAGACGGCGTTGTACTTCTGAGTGGAGATGCATACGCTTTGCTTCGCATGCCGGCCCGAAAATGCGTACTCAGAGAGCATGTCCTTCTTTTCGGTCATAGCTGCCTTGGCTGAGCAGTCGTCAATCACGTACAGGATGGGCTCGCCCTGAACGTTGATATTAATATTGTCACAATGTGTCGCTTTTGTTCTTCGTCATCTTGCGATGGCGAAGAACTCGGTCATAAAATATGGCAACACGCCCGGCATACTGAGTTCTAATCAATCGCTCGAGGTTGGGCATCGTGACCATGTCATACTCCAGTGAAACATTCTCGATCTAATACGTCGATGCCGTGTCAGTGGCTATGAGAACTCGGCCATAGTCGTTGAATGTTAGTTCGTATTCAAGGCGGTCCGCCAAATCTGTCTGATAGTATGGCATGTGGGTCTCCAGCAACTCAATGTCGAGTGGGATGTATAAGCGGTTGCCGTAAGCAGTCGCAATTGCGTTGTCGCTCTCAACATGGGTTATCGCGCTACCAGCCCCGATTCTAATCCTGGTTACGTTATGACGGTTTCAGGTATCAAAACCCTGATATACCTCGTTTTCACGCTATTGTGCAGTCTTCCACAGGTCTTGGTAGCAATGGTAGACGTTGCTATCATCGATTGACGTCACCTCATTACCAGACATTTCTTATCGTTGAATTATTGACGATGGCGCGGCGCAGGTTCCAAACGACGGTTCGGTCCGCATCTGTGGACGTCAGTGAGATAGAGAAAGTGAGGCGGACAGTCCCTGGCAAAATGCGATGGTCAACTCCGAGGTTGGGTAAGAGGACCAAGAGCTGCTGGTGCTGGCCGATCGTCGAGGGGTTGTTCGTAATGACCACGCTCTGTATCATGTCTTTTGCCCCGAAGGGCTCCCGCAGTCTGCAGTATAGATTGAGTTTGCTCCTGTATTGACTTGAATACATCTTCGAACAATACTAGTGAACCCGCCAGTTTTCTATTGTTCAATACATCAATTATATCGTTCCGATACGATATAACTGGTCACGACATTAACATGGATGATTACACTACAGGCGACCGTGAGATGATTACTTCACCGACGACGACGTCGACTCGGTTTACAACAACATACACCGGCAACAGCGGACTGTTTCTATGGTGAGACCTTGACCTTAGATTTCCCAACCCCCGAGATAAAATGTTTGGAATCTGGGCACATCCACGAATTGAATATCTCTATTCTCGATGACAAAGCGCAAGAATTAAAGAATGATTACCCGATTTCAGCCGTTCACGAAATAACGGAATAATGAGCATATACTGCACATGCAGTTCCAGCGCAAGCGCAGAACAGGACGTTCCCGTCGCCGGCACAGACAGCAACGATGAGGCGGCAATGAGAAGGATAACAAATAGGGTAGACATCGCCCGCATAGAGACGGCTACGGCATTTGCACACATGCAGCGATTGGAAGTTCTATAGCCCGTTATAACAGTTTGGGCCGAGGAGCGAGGTGCACTGCGTGGCGGGTGGGGGAAGGGGGCACGAATATTCATTTGATGCCAACGCGAGGAACAGATATACGGGATACACCATGACAGCGTCGTGTGGACGGTTCTGCGAATGTCAGTCTGCTCGGTCAACTTTAAGGGACAAAATACTGCCGAAGTTCGTGTGAACCTGGCGCTGAACGGGGTAGAACAGAAATATGGCGTCACCAAGCATGCGGGGTAGATGTCAGGGTTTACTTTATTCGACGACACTCCAATTAAAGTTCCAAAACCGCAGACAAAGCGAGCTCCTCCACCGTGGTGACACTGTTAATTGAGCTTGATTTATGATGAATGTCGAAAAACTATATCCTGAGCTGCCATCCGGGGCGGCTGACCTGTCATCTTTTAGGATGACCAGGATTGTCCAGATACAACAGATTCTCCAGCATGAGAGAGAGACACGTACAGTTCATGCACTAAAATATAGGCCGGCAGTCAATGTCGTCGAGGGGGTGAACACCACGCTAGCCTCAGCTTCCGTTGGGAGCGGGATGGAGCTCGCCTCGTGGGTTTACCAAGCGACATGGGTGCTTCGAGGAATGGAATGGAATGGTGCTTAACGGCCCATCAACACAAAAATGTATCATTTAGGGCCAACAATATAGATGAAGAATAACAATAATATGCCTAGAATAACACCGCAAGTGAAGTAACATTGAAGTGTTTGCGTCGAATATCGGCAAAGTCGATAAAGTCCAGTAGAATGCGGTAAATGCGCTGTGGCATGGACTACACCATGGACGCGGCTCATCCTTGAGCATACTGCGTTAGTCATCTATGTCCAATGCGCAATCGACTAAGGACATATTCATCCCGGCGTACGGTGCTTCGAGGAAGGGGGCTAGGTCCCCAAATAGCTGGTACATTCGCCCACCACGGGCCTCCTTTTTTCCCCAGAAAGGGGCATGGGGGCCTCGGCTGACTCCGCGGTTACCCTACTGGGGGTACATTCGCCCCCCCCCCCCTGCTGCTTTTCGGTATAAAGTCCGATACTAAAGGTACATGCCCACTCAGTAGGCACGAACTGTTATTTATATGATTAAATAAGTGTATACATTGTACTTGTGTCACTATTCCACCAGTTCTAAAAATTACGAGTGCCCGCTATACAGATATAATCATTTAGTAATATTTATTTACTGATAGTGACTGGCGGTGGTATCAGGCTATTTTCATATGCAAATGAGGTATGGTATTTATTTTATTATTTATACTTATTAAATGCGTCACCTGAAAAGAAAAATATTTTCGACAAATTATAAAGTACAACAACCATTGCACATCAAACACTAAATACAGAGAATAAATAGTTAATGTCCGTTAACATTGTAAGGAAACGTATAACAATGCCAATAAACACGTGTGGTAATGGTGAATATAAGGTTCGACCATGTCCAGCCGTAGGTAAACGTTTGCCGTGGCATGAGGAAACTGTTTGAACCCCAAGGCCGTAGGCCGTGGGTTCAAACAGTTCCCGAGTGCCACGGCAAACGTTTACCCACGGCTGGACATGGTCGAACGTTATTGTTACATTTCCGTCGAAAATATTGTGTAACTACACCATATATATGCACTACTTTCGGGACATCGATAACTTGCTCCATTCAAACACCTGATTTACTCATACATGTTCCGGGGCCGCAGTACACGTCGCGTGATACATCCGCATCAATTAAAAAATGTCAGTGCCACCGTTGTGTACTATTCTGGTGACGTAGTTGGGCGTTCTAGGAACGTCACGATATACATGCATTACGTAGATTTTTGCATGGCCCCGAAATGAGCACTGTCCACAGCCATGGTCAAACAGCACGCGATGAGCAGTGTAGAACGATAGCAGTCATGTAACAATGAACGTTTATTTTGCAAGAAAATGTCATATCTACAGAGTATACAAAGCTATCTGTCTCCCTTTATTATAACCTGGTATGTTGTACCTACTGAGTGGGCATTACATTTAAGTAACTACCTTGATTCGGTCACAAATCCCATAAGCCCCATTTCTCCAGGCACGGCCACAATTATGTCAACCTTGAGGGTAGGGCACATGTGAGTTGTTTTGGATTTGCAATGTATAACCGTTTAACCACTTTTTAGATTGTAATAATATTTGGCCACAGTGTGTATCTAGTGGCGTTGACCTGTTCCGCATACATGCCACGTCTGAACATCCAATGTCAATGTCACTGAATAGTTGTGCTTCATTGTATTATCCTTTATAACCAACATCAGAATGTGCGGTCTATATAGATATATATATATATCTTTTCAGTTTAGACATATTGTTATTCTCCCCGTAATAGGTCTGTGTAGGTCGGGAAGCCATCCCCCACAGACCGTACAATAATATAATACATGTGCATCTTACAATTCAATTTAACCCTTACTGTGCGCTAAGCAAAAAATGTCGTCTATGCGGATATATGCAACTGAGGCATATGTCGGTCGCTGCACATATTTTTCGGGCTGAACTGTTTGAAAACGTGGGTCTTACGCCATAAAATAGTTACAACAGCTAGTTAACAAGGCAGCTGGTCAAATTCAATTATCGATGAATCCGCTCGTCCAATTGTATTGACGAGGACGGAGTTATCGTTCCAATATAAATTGAGTGTAAAGTTTAAGACACTCCTCAAGTGTGGATGAGTATAATTCACTGTCCATTCAGTTCAGCGGTACCTGTCATTGTCAATTTCAGTTCAGAGGTACGTGCCACTGTCCATTTAAGTTCAGGAGTACCTCTTTCCAGTTCAGGGGTACCTGCCGCTGTCCATGTAGTTCAGGGGTACCTGCCACTGTCCATTTCAGTTCAGGGATACCTGCCACTGTCCATTTCAGTTCAGGAGTACCTGCCACTGTCCATTTCAGTTCAAGTTACCTGCCACTATCCATTTCAGTTCAGGGGTACCTGCCGCTGTCCATTTCAGTTCAGGGATACCTGCCACTGTCCATTTCAGTTCAGGGGTACCAGCCACTGTCCATTTCAGTTCATGGCTACATGCCACTGTCCATTTCAGTTCAGGGATAGCTGTCACTGTCCATTTCAATTCAGGGGTACCTGCCACGGTCCATTTCAGTTCATGGGTAGCTGCAACCGTCCATTTCAGTTCAGGGCTACCTGACACTGTCCATTTCAGTTCAGGTGTACCTGCCATTCCATCCATGAACACCCGCCGTGCTTCCAACAAGCTATATAGATAGTTATCATGCTACATACAGGGATGTACTATTTGATTAGAAGCTACCCTGTTCATAAATCACACAAACCCTTTATCTCAAGTCACAGGTACAAGTACATGTTCATGCAGAGGCGTCGGAACAGATTTGTCAGATGCTGCAACTGCCGGACCAATACTTGTGACACAAATATGATTTTTCATTAAAATATTTCAACTTCATATCTACAAAAAAAACGGTAAAGAATGCAATTATTATTATTAATATGATATAAACATGAACTATGCATTTCCCATACTGTCGACTTGAACATGAATTTTCAATTTTGTTTTTCGTGTCGGCTAGATCTCGTTTCATGATTTTATGTCAGTCGATGCACACATTTCTAAACTTTTCTCATTCCATCTCTAATGTTTATGTTATTATCACTCAGTTGAACCGTCTCGACGAGACAGTTAAACTGATAGGTAACACCATACACTTTGGGTGAGGGGGTGAGGGCGGCAGTATCCCTTACCTTCGTCTGACCAATCATATCATGCTTCCGCCGCCCCTGTCATTACAGACCATCGCTGAAGGTCCGGATTGTATCCCGATTTGTGACGAACGTACCGGGGTTTCGGTTTCCGGTGACGATCATCGCAACGGCCTTCATGTGCCTCATAATGCTCTATTCGGTAAGCTACATTTGCTCAAAGTTTTAATAATTATGTACATGAATCGTGTCAGGTAGCCGGGCAACTAGTGTAAGTTGGTTCTTTGTATCGTCGTATGTTCCATACCATCTGCCGTTGTCATTTATTATGTTAATTGTGTATGTATTTAACGCTTTCAACACTACATACCTTTATTATATAGTGGTGTTTGCAAACGGTGTAGATCCACATGAGCCGGCTCGTGACGACCCGTCTCATCATGGTCTACACTTATTGCAAGTGCGCTTCATATTTTCATGACGAAAACAGCCCCATATGACTTAAGTCTGATGAAACTCATATCTTATAAATGCATTAGCCTGAAAATAATCTTCTGACAATTGGATGGTCCTATAATTAAGATATCGCAGTCCATTACAGTTATTTAGGTCTGAAAGGTGTAACTAATACAATTTGAAATGATGAAGTGAATGGCGAACAGAGCTTGTAAAAAAACAAATACAAAATTTGAAATTGTAAATCAGCAGTATATGCGTGTTCCACTATGAAGTCAGGAATGAACAGTTATTTTATTACAACTATTTATACGTATTTCTCTTTGTACATTAACCCACTTGTCCATGAACATGTACACATCACTTAGTTATGAGCAATGCAGTATGACCCAGTTCTAAGTATTATATAAATATATATAGACTGCGCAAACGCAAATGTAAAATCAAAGCTTTTGAACGCACATTATTTACCCTGTCCTTAAATTCATAATGCAAACGCATTCAATGTGTTGCTTTTATATCCCAGTACGTTGCGATACATGTAGCCCCAGGTGACGTCGCACGGCGTTGTTGATTCGGTAAAGATTGTTTGAAGTCATCAAAATACATGACGTTCATCGTCGTGTTCAATAACGTCACGCTATTGACCGACAGCGTCGCTGTTCTGTGAATTGCGACAAATGTAGTAAAACAATACAATTCGTAATTTTAACGCCGTATTTGGTTGTTTACATTTTTGAAACTATCAGAAAATGCAATGTAAATATCAGTAATAAAACTATGGTAAGTTGCGTATATCGTAGAATGAAAAATACTTGGTTTATTTAAAGTTTGCGAGGAGTCCTCCGGCCTCCACGCACATTAAACAGACCAAATGTGTTTCGTACTACAGTAAACACAACAACCCATGGTTGTATTTTCCTTAATGGTACATGCCCATTCAGTAGCCACAATATGTTCTAAATAGGAATTAGATAAGTGTATAATTGTATCACTATTCCACCAGTTCTAAAAATTACGAGTTCCCGCGATACAGATATAATCATTTAGTTAAACAATATTTATTAAGTTATAAGTCATGTAAAGGAACATTACATGGTATGATACAAACATTAAATAGTGTGTGGATTGGAAAACAAGCTTTAGAAAGCTTATATGAATTCTTCTCCACTATAAGCGTGATTGCAATATTCATGGAATTACTGTCAAGCAGGTTATGACTAGTTAATTATCAATGGTGACTGAAATAACAATTGATCATTTATATTTGAAATAGATGGTAATATGTGTAGATTGATGGTGAAATATGTATTTTATAGTAGTATTTATAAAAATACAATTTCAGTATTTCAGTACTAAAAAAAGGAGTACACACATAAAATGATCAATGTACTCGAAATTATAATTATTGTATGGTGGGGACGAGGTAACTGGGGGAGGGAGGGAGGGGGGTAAAGGGATGCACTCATTGCTGCCATGGTGGCTCGTACTGGACATCTGCCCACTTTTCTCCTCAATTGTCGAAACGCCTTGTAGCCACGATGAACTTATGGACCTGCTGAAATACGAAGCTGGTTTCCTCGAATGTCAAATGTTCATTGCCGCGGAGCAGTGTGTCTGCTGTGGGATGACATGGAAGGTTGTTAATATGTGTGTTTCACTGAAGTGTATATTTATTGCAATACAAGAGAAAGTGGCTGACTGTTTCTATGGATCCGCATGTGCAGTGTGTTGTCAATAATAGATCTCATGTGAAGGTCGAAGTTGAGAGCGCTACATGAAAGACGAAGGCGTGTATGAAGAATTCTTCCTGTCCTGTTTCCGACGTTAAAAAGGGGTGATGATTAGACAGAATTGGCGTTTAGTGTTGCATTGAAAGAAGACAGAGACTGAGAGTCATTTATGTTCCGATTCAGTGCATTCCAGTCACGAATGGTTGATGGTAAGTATGATTGGTTGTACTGTTGTGTGCGACAATGTATGTGAGGTATGTCGTCCGCATTTCTAAGATTGTAGCGAGGCTGCCGTTGAACGGGGATTAAATTGCAAGATAAGATGGTATAAGATTGTTTAAAATCTTATAGAAAAGGACTAGTCTGTGTTTCTTACGCCTATCGGTCAATGTTTCCCACTTGAGTTCCTGATAGAGTATGGCTATGTTGCAAAGTTTGGTCGCGCCGGACACTATTCTGGCATCTTCAGTTTGCACAGCCTCCAGATCACCTTTCATCTGGTTCGAGCAATTATCTCAGACTACATCGCCATATTCAAGGAGAGGACAAATAAACGAGAATTACATAGTTACGTTCCAGCGAGGAACTTTTAAGACGAAATTTAGAGAAATTTTAGAGATCTCAAAATTCCTATACGTTGCCATGCTTTGTTAATACACTGTGAGCTATGAGAGTTCCACTTTCAGTCGTCAGATAATATATGTCTAAGATGTTTGTGTTCTTTGACAGGATCGAGTGAGGCATCATTCATGAGTAGAGGAGGGTGTTGTGGTTTGCTGTATTTCCAGGAAAAAGTCATAGTTTCAGTTTTTGATGGACTGAAGTTTACAATTGTGGATAGTGTGAAGATCGTTGTTTAGAATAGTTGAAGAAAGGGACAAGGTCATCGACAGGGTCATCGACGATAAAGTAGAGACTGGTGTCGTCGAAAAGTCTAATGTTTGATTTAATTTCCTCAACGATATCGTTTATGAAGATAAGAAAGAGAAGAGGACCAATAATAGAACCTTGAAGAATACCGGCATTCAATATGACGACCACTGCGAACTGGAATTGTTATGAACTACCCTTTGCTGTCGATTAGATAAATAGGAAGAGAACCATTTATGAAAAGGACCTTGAATACCAAGCTAAGACAGTTTGTATAGAAGACCGCGATGCCAGACTCTGTCGAAAGCTTTGGAGATGTCACAAAAGACAGATCTGACCTCCTTGCCGTCATCAAGTGCCTTACAGAGGTCGTTATATACATAAGTAAGTTGGTTAATAGTTGAGTCGCCTCTAATAAAGCCTTATTGGAAGGCAGTTAGCTTATAGTTGTCAATGAGAAAGTTGTACAGATACTTGTGGATGCAGCGCTCCGTCAACTTACCAATGCAGCTGAGAAGAGATATTGGTCGGTAGTTTTGTTGTTTAGATGGATCTAAATTTTTAAAGATGGGTACAACGTTGGCTAGCTTCTAAGAAGAGGGGAAATGAGACCTGCGGATCAATGTTGTAAAGTATGTAGAGAGGGGGAGTGATAATACATTTGCTGCTTCCCGTAGACGACTTGGGCTGATAAGATCAGGACCATTAGCTTTGGATGGGTTAATTGCCTTTATTGCGTCACAAACGTCGCTAGGAGAGATTGTGATTGTAGATATTGAAGGTTGAGGGGTTTCCGCTTGTAAGGGCATTGTGTGTGCTGCATTGTCGTCGATAGTCGACTGTTTACAAAAGAATTTGTTCAAAAGAGTTGCCTTTTCAATATCGGAGGTAGCTTCGAGACAAGTATCGTAAAGTGTTGGAATAAGGGAAGATGATTTCTTGTTAGACAGTTGTTTCGCTAATTTGATCCAAGATTTTGATGATACGTTGTTGTCGTTAATTTTCTCTATTATTTTATTTTCGTACTCTGACTTTCGAATAAGTTTAGTGACTTCATTACGTAATTTTCTGAATTCGGACCATAAGTGGATGTTATTCAATTGTTTGACCTTTTCTATGTAGTATGTTTCATTGCGTAAGTTGGTATTGAACCAAGGGATATCTGTGGGACGAATGGTTACCGTTTTGTTTGGAATAGTTTCTGTGGCTGCGGATGTGATTGCCATTGTAATTTTACTTGCAATTGTGTCGAAATTTTCATCGTTAAATATATCGTTCCAATTTGAAGATTTCAAAATACGATGACAGCTACTATGGGACAGTGGTATCGCACAAGATCAGGAAGGAAAGGATCTGCGACAAAGCTTCAAATAATTTGCGTCCTGTCTTTTGTGAAAATAAGGTCGATGAGAGAGCTAGCAGTTTAAGTGAAGTGAGTCGGTGAAGAAATCAGCTGTTCAGCATTATTATAAGATGAGATAAGCCTACTAATCTTATCTGAGACCGAATTGTGAACATTGATATTGAAGTCTTCCGCCACTACTATGTTGTCACATGATTGACCGAAGGCTTGGTCGATACTTTGGTGCAATATGCCATTAGTCACAACAGGGGTGTCTTAAACAAAAATCATAAGCGCAGTGGCAGTCGCTGTGTATCCTGATGAGAAAGCACATTCGAGCTGCCTCATCTAGATATACAGCACTTGGAACGATGGTTATACGTTTTAGTGCTGTTAGAGCTACGATACCATGATGAGAATGGAAATACATATCGCTGCATAAAGAAGTTGGTACATTTGGTGACAACACATTGTTTTGACAAAAGTGAACGTGATAACTGTACATGTGCTTTTGTAATCGGCAAACTGATCAAAAGATGCAGTTCATGAGACAAACTGCTATGAGTTGACTGACAGACGACCAGCATGTGCCCTGATCAGACTGTGTGGATATGCAGGCTGAACTGGGGTCACATTGATCGCACTGCTGTCAGGTACCTTCTTCCCAGCAGGTTAACCATATATACCCGCCATTGTACAAATGTTATTGTCTTTTTGCAACCAGTGTTGACTCTAGTATGGTCACATACTTGTAATCGGGCACACTGTACTTAGCATCAACCATGTACATGTATCACGATCACCAATAATATGCACGAACCAATGAAACGGCATTGTGCTGTGGGAATGTGCTTGCTTTGGCAGGTAACTATATTGTATCAACACATAAGGAAATCAGACTAGTGTTTTGTTGGAAATGTTCGGAAGTGGCCTTAGACTCCTGCTAACAAATATATGATGAAAGAAAGTGAAACCGCGTTAATACAAATGAGGGTATTATATATGATAATTGATTGTCATCGCCGTATTCAGTGTTCCTGTTGTAAGACATAACATTGCAGTAGCAAGTATGGTTATCTAAATAAGTTGTTCTGTGTCTGATTATCAACGATGATAGTTCGCGTGCAAGAAACGCATGTTGTGTATTGTAAACATGAACTGATTGGCCAAGTTGAGTTTTTCTGCGGATGTGAAATTGACAAGGGCTTACACACACCCGACATAGGCCGCCATAAGCAGCTTGTTATAGCTATAGTTCTAATTGCCGCGACGGTACTATGTCGAGTACAGGCAAGCGTTCGTAATGCTGATCATATGGTGCCATCAATGGAAAACGAATCAGCGCTCCAGTCGCGGTGACGTGAGGTAGAACCCCTTTAAACAGGGCACCTAGTATGAGGATGTACAACGGAAGTGCCTCCACTAAAGTTCAGCCGTATGAACGTTCCGAGAAGAAATTGCGTGTTTTGTATTGGATATCAAGAGTAGGCACACTGAAACCTGGTATCCGGTATGGGTAGGTTCCACTCCACGTCACGTCTGCATTAGGGTCTGTATAATGGCAGATTCTTAGCTGTTTATTACATGGATCAGTGACAGCTAGCGAGGCTGTCTTCTAGAAGTGTATGAAATGTTTCAATAAAATGAAAAGAAAGAGAGCTAAATGTGGCCGGTCAACATATATCCACTACTCGGAAGTTATGCGTCTACACGGACTAGTTGTGTGATGTCAGTAGTCCACTATAACAATGGTACACTGAAGTATACTATGCGACAGAAGCTTACGCGTTGTCCAGAGTAGTCGCGAATTTATCCAGGTCAGACTGCGTCTCAATCCGGTGAAATCTTAGATTACGGTCTTTGATTATGATTGTTCCGTCTGCAGTCCAGGTACTATGGACCTTTTTGGCCTTGGCCAGGGAACGAGCCCGATAGTATATGTCGCTCCGTGTGCGTTTAAGATATTCGTTGAAGTAAATCCCGATATAATCATTTAGTAATATTTATTTTACTGATAATGACAAATGAGGCATGATATTTTTTAATTTATTCTAATTAAATGCGTCACCTGAACAAAACATTTTCGACAGTTTTAAAGTATGAACATCGCACATCAAAACATAAATACAGAGAATAAATAGTACTGTCCGTTAACCTTTTAAGGAAACACGGATATCGCCCCTGAAATAGGTGTGGACATTTACGTCTGATTAAAATGTATAAGAATGCCAATCAATATGTGGGGTAATAGTGAATGAATGTTTATATTGACAGAACGTGTCTCAGATGATATCTCTCAGATAAAGAACATTTTGTGCCTGCTGAGTGGGCATGTACCTTGAATTGATAATGCAAATCAAGTAGTTAAAATAAGGATATCATAGTGTTGTGAAGCAGCGTTGTGCCTGCAGTATGATACGACGGATCGAACAGTAACAGTATAATCTGATGTCATACTTTTACCGAAATCGGGTTGTTAATCCTGGGTACAAACGACGCAATACTTCCATACTAAATAGCTACCAGAATAGAACAGAACATACCATTTAGTAGGGTAATTCCTGAGGATAATGTGTCCATTATGTTCCTACCTTTATTGTTCATTTGTCAACTTGAACCAGTTTAGGAAAAAACACAGGTGCCAGAAAAAAATTCAGCGATAATATCTAGTTTCTGACATAAATAAAAAGGTCAGCAACGCTGTGAAACACGCACCTTTTTCAAACCCTTTAACATGATAGAAATTGTTACCTTACCATAGCATTTCATGATGAATATTTGTAAAAAGACATCGTTCAGCATCACATTGTCATTTAGCAGGTTAAACAGTACTTGGTGTCTGTTTTACAACAATATTTGTCCACAAACTCTTCCCCACAAAAAGTCGACGAAATTGTTGGTCTCCTGGAACAGCAAAGCGCGTTCCGATTCGCTCTTTCTGGAAATGACGTCACGTCACGCGAGTTTTGCTGTAACAATGACAGCAAAATTGTTTTCTACAGTACATCTTAATTCGCAAATGTATTCACAATTATTCGGCACAACGAAGTTGGAATGGTGCACACTCCATTCTATATATATTAATCTCCGTATATAATATAGATAACATAGTCTGGTCAATGCCCTGGGAGACTGACAATATCAAGAAATACCTGCCTGTCTGTATACATTATTAATATTTCCAGGGGACGTCGATTTCGACGACTTTTTCTGGAGAGAACGGGGTGACAAAGCTAGTGCTATATCACATGCACAGTGTACTTTATAACCCGGTAAACAGCCGGATGCTGGATGTTTATACATATTCCATGGAACTTGTGATAGTAACCTACGGATTCCTTTAATTTTAGCGGGTTTGAAATATGCACATGTTTTACTACGTTGCTGTCCTTACACTAATACTAACACTTATACTTACACCTATACTAATACTAGAGCACACACTTCAAAATCGCCGCCAGCGCGATATGTTCAGATTGTTGTTAATCGTACCAACTTATATGCATGATGTAACTACACACACTCTTCGATCGGCCCACCATCCTCTTCTACCACCGTACGTAGACGTTTCGTCCATGAATAATACTGCTTCTGATCTCAGCCAATGTCATTTTCCTCCAACTTTTCTGAATCTCTGCTTCGAATTCCGCTTCCGTGAACTTATCTTGTCTACGACTGTAAACTTTTCTCACTAAGAGAATCCCACACAGAGTATTCCATTGGATTACAGTCCGGACTTTGTGGCGGCAACTCATCTTGTTTGATGAACTCTGGGGTAACATCCTCCAAATAAGAGGTCATCATTTGGGTGATCACGTGCACCTTCTCCGTGTTGATAAAGTGAAACACCGGCCGAAACCATCAGCTTCCTGGAGAACATACACGTGACGTGTCGTGTCGTGGTGGGTGTATTTTGGCACTGATTGAAACTGATAGATATCATGCCCGGACCACAAGTGTGCCGGCAGAGAAATCTGCTAGAGTCTTGCATCAATGGAATGGAATGGAATGGTGCTTAACGGCCCATCAACACAAAAGAGTATCATTTAGGGCCAAGCAATGTAGATGAAGAAATAAAAAAGAATAGTAAAATAGTATGTTACATGTAATAATCAATCAGATGATAAGGTAAAAATATTAATATGATAAATAATATAAATGAACAACGTGTATAGAATTATAAAAGTATAATAATGAGAAACATGTATACAATGATAAAATTAAATTTTCCGATACAAGTTAGTTTCATGTAGAAAGTGAAGCAAACCTTCAATGTTCTCCACCTGGAATAGCTCCGCAAGTGAAGTAACACCGAAGTGTTTGCCTCGAATATCGGCAAAATCGATACAGTCCAGTAGGATGTGTTGCACGGTAAATGCGCTGTGGCATGGAATACACCATGGACGCGGCTCACCTTTGAGCATATACGAATGCGTTAGTCGTGTATGTCCAATGCGCAATCGACTAAGGACAACTTCATCCCGGCGTACATGTCTGTAGCCAGGAGTCCATTCGCCCAGAGTCGGTTTCACAGCATGAAGTTTATTATCTGTGAGCAGATCCCACTGGATCTGCATTGTATCGGAGATGAATGAGTTGATGGATGATTTAAAATCATGATAGCAAACAGGAAAATGAGAAGTTGGTAGATCCAGGCGGCCTTGGCAGCACTATCTGCCCTGTCATTGCCCTTGATACCAGTATGACTGGGTAGCCAACAAAAAATAATGTCCTTGCCAGACGAAAGTAAAATATGGTGTAGCTCCATGATTTGGCGGATAAGTGGATGTTTCAAGCTTCATGTTGTACAAAGCTTGTAGTGAAGATAATGAATCGGAAAACAAAATGAATTGCTTTCTCCAAGATATTTTCGCGAAATCAAGAGCAAGTAAAATCGCCCTCAATTCCGCAGAAAATATCGAAGATTTGTCTGGGAGTCTGGATTGAAGATCTCCCTCGGGGACAGCGGCAGCAGATGCTACCCGGTCCCCGATCTTTGAGCCATCAGTAAAAATCGGAGTGTACGTATTGTATCTGTCTTTAATCTCAAGAAAAAGTGATTTAAAAATGGATGGATCAGTTGTTGCTTTCGTGTGCTGACTAAGATCGAAGATCACCTTGGGCTGCTCCAACTGCCACGGTGGAGTATCTGGAACAGCGTATTTGGCAATGTGATCCAGATCCAAGCCAGCATCGTGTATAAAAGGATCCATTCTCTTGCCGAATGGTGGCTTGAAGCTTGGTTTCTTATCGAATACAGCATCTGTAGTTCGATGAAAGACAGTGTTATAAGCTGGATTAGATGGATTGGAATGTAGTTTAGTGGCGTATTGCAAAGATAATTTGGTGCGTCTGTCGTGGAGAGAAGGCTCATTTGCTTCGGCATATAAGCTCTGTGCGTTAGACGTACGGAATGCACCCAGGCAGAGTTCGTAAGCCTTGGTGATGTATTGGATCGAGCGTCCGAAGATCGGATTACTGGCAGACCCATATACAGTGCATCCATAGTCTAGTTTTGAGCGCACATGTGCGATGTAAAGGCGGTGCAGCACCTTTCGGTCTGCACCCCAGTCATGATTTGCTACCACTCGCATTAAGTTGAGTGCTTTCTGGCATTTAGCTTTCAAGTATCGTAAATGGGGTTTAAAAGTGAGTTTAGGATCAAAGATAAGACCAAGAAACTTCTGCTCCCGAACAACTGGGATGGGATGTGTTCCCAGTTTAAGTTCGGGATCAGGGTGAAGACCGCGTCTTTTGCAAAAATGCATGCAGTTAGTTTTAGATTTCGAAAACTTAAAGCCGTTTTCTGTGGTCCACTTGTTTATTCTATTGAGGCTCAGTTGTAATTGGCGCTCAATAGTATGCATGTTCTTTGATTGTAACATATTAAAAAATCATCGACATATAAAGAACAGTCAACACCTGGTTGCAGGCATTTTACAATATTATTCAGTTTAATGCTAAAAAGGGTAACAGACAATATACTTCCCTGCGGTACACCCATTTCCTGTTCATGGGGATCAGAAAGGGTTGTACCGACTCGTACTTGGAATTGTCTGTCTTTCAAAAAATTAGAAATAAAATCAGGGAGATGACCCTTCAGACCGAGGTCATGAAGGTCCTTCATAATCCCATACTTCCACGTCGTGTCATATGCCTTTTCTAGGTCAAAAAATATGGCAACTATATGTTCATTGTTAACAAACCCGTCTCGAATGAATGCTTCGAGTCTAATCAGATTATCGGCAGTGCTTCTCTGGCGACGGAATCCAGACTGATACTCAGATATCAGTCCATTGGATTCCAGAAACCAGACAAGCCTGTCGTTAATCATTCGTTCCATGGTTTTACAGACGCAGCTAGTAAGTGCGATGGGACGGTAACTTGATGGGTCGGTGTGATCCTTGCCCGGTTTGGGAACAGGTATGATTGTAGCTTCCCGCCATGAAGGCGGAAATACGCCTTGTTCCCAAATGGTATTAAATATTTCAAGGAGGTTGTCTAAAGAGTGTTCAGGTAAATGTTTAAGCAGTTGGTAGTGGATATCATCAGGGCCTGCTGATGTATCATGTGCTTTCTCGAGGGAAGCTTTTAATTCCCTCATCGAGAAAGGAGCGTTGTAATGTTCTGAATTGTCTGAATTAAAATTAAGTTTAGTTTTCTCTTGCTCAGATTTCACCTTCAAGAACTCCTCAGAATAGTTATTACATGAGGAGTTCTTGGAGAAGGTATCTGCTAATGTGTTTGAAATGTCTGTTTTGGAAGATACTTTATGTCCTGCTTTGTTGAGGTGATTGATAGAAGTTGATTTACCTTTACCGTTTATCTTACGAATCATGTCCCATGTGGTTTTCATTTTAGATCGCGAATTCAACTTGGAGACAAAAGATCTCCAAGTCCTTCTCTTGCTAGCTTTAATTGTGCGTCGAGCTTTCGCTCTAAAAATTCTATGAGCATTTAAATTATCTGGTGTTGCATTGTTATTGATTTGACGAATAGACTGCTTACGAGCAGTCATTGCCTCTTTGCATTCTTCGTCAAACCATGGTTTATTGACACGTTTGGGCTTTGCCGAGGTTTTTGGTATTGTCTTTTCTGCAATATCGTGTAAAAGGGAAACGTAGTGTTCTAGTGGATCTTCCGCATCTCGAAAGCGATCAAAATCTAGTTCAATTATGCACATATTACGAAATGTGTCCCAATCGGCTTTATGTAATTTCCACCTCTGGACTCTGTCAGTGGATGGTGGTCCATTACTCTGCAAGAAGAAAAACTAGAAAGTGGTCACTCAACCTCCCACATAGGTCGTCACCAACTTTCCACGTAAAGTCTAAATACAGAGAAGGATGACACAGAGTTAAATCCAGAGAGGAATATGAACCGGTTGCGGGATGTAAATAGTGCTCGATTTATCATTAAAAATGCTGAGATTGTGATCGGAAAGAAAATTTTCAATAAAGTTCCCCCTTTTTGTTGGTGTCTTTACAACCCCAAAGCATGTTATGTCCATTAAAATCGCCAAGGAGAATGAAAGGTGAAGGGAGCTGAGAGACAAGATTATCTAGTTCTGATTTTAACAGGACTGCAGATGGTGGAATGTAGATAGAACATAACGTAATAGTCTTGTGCATCGTAACACTAACGGCCACAGCCTGAAGATTAGTGTCAAGATTCACGAGACTATGTGGGGTGCTCAAATTAACGAGGATTGAGACCCCACCAGATGCGCGTTCAGCGTTATCTGAACACTTACTGTATAATGCATGTGATTTAAAAGAAAATGTATCGTCAACTTTCAGGAATGTTTCCTGAAGACAAACAGCAATGGGGTTGTGTTGAGTTAATAAAATTGTTAATTCATCACGATTTGCTTTAATTCCTCGACAGTTCCATTGGATAATATTATCCATGTTTTATGTAGGTGGAAGTATGGGTTTGCGGGGTGGAACAGGTTTGGCAGTTGGAGTGTCAGAAGACTCTTCAGTCTCCATCGAGTCCAACGACTCAAACCTGTTCTTCAGTGGAATGGGGCCGTCTGCCCCCTTCTGCGATCCAGGGTCATCAGACCCTTTCTGTGATCCAGGGTCATCAGACCCTTTCCTGGGCGGTTTTGTAGGGATCCTCTCCATGGCCGTGGGCCTACCCCTGAGTGGTAGTGGAGAGGCCGACCTGTCTTCCGGCCCTTGCCGTGATCGCAGAGGAGACACGGCCGTGATTTGTTTTTAAGGTCTTTTTAGCCCGACCTTTAGGGCTTTTGGAAGGCGTGACCTTTGAGGTTTTGCCTTCCGAAGATGGTTTTGATGTTGAGGCCTTTGGGCTCCGGTCTCGGGGAGATTGTGTAGATGAGTTAGATGTAGAAGGCTTGTAGTGTGGCGTATTATAGGTCCACGTTATAGTGGGGTGTTCAGCTGGTTTCCAAGAAACGTCCGTTTGGGTTGAAATACTTCTGCTGGGCTTGCGAGAGACTGCAGCCGAAGCGTAAGAAAAGCCAGGGATAGGAGTTGTTGGTATTTCAACAATCTTCCTGGCTTCAGGGAATGATATGTTGCGTGTATGTTTCACGCGAACTATCTCCTTCTCGATCTTCCACTTCGGCAGTCTTTCGAATATGCCGAATGGTTACCATTACAGTTGACACAATGTTCGGCCTCCACACAGTTTTCATTACTGTGCTTGGCAATGCCACAGCGTGCACATGCAAGATCTCTCTTACATCTGTCTTTGTGGTGGCCGTACAATTGGCAGTTGTAACATCGCAACGGGTTTGGTATATATGGATCAACTGTAATCAGTAACCATCTGGTGAGTTTGAGTTCTTTCGGTAGTAAAGTGAGGTTGAAAGTCAGAACGAAGGTATTGGTAGGGACTAGTTGTCCATTGACTTTTCTACTAATCCTTCTGGCATCAGCGACTCCTTGCGGTTTGAGTTGCTCGATCACCTCTTGCTCAGTTACATGAGCAAACTCCGGTGATCGGACAACCCCCTTGCAACTGTTCAATGATTTATGTGGCTGAATGTCGACAGGAGTGTCCAAGAATTTGTTGCAGAGAAGTAAATTCTCTGCATGGCTCTTCCTCTCAACTTCTATGAGAAGGTCACCAGAGCGTAAACGCTTCAAATTCTTTGGCTCTCCTGCCACACTATTCAGGATCTTTGACAAAACAAAGACAGACAATTTGGTGAGGGGTTTGTCTGAATCAGTTGCATGGACCACAAGGAATCGAGGCCATGTGGCTACATGTTCTTGTTCCGACTGTTGTTGGGTTGGTCGTGTTAGAAAAACAGGTTCGTTATCTGGTAGGAAATTGAATTCTGCAGGTCGCGTCCGTTTCTTGGACGGACCAGCTGAACACGGTTGGCTGGACGACTTTGTGAAGTCCGAAGCCTTCCAATCGACTGGATTGATCGATAATTGTGATGAGGTTTGTTTTTTGTTTTTTTGGCGATTCATATCAGTAGGCCGGTATATTCATCACTATGTTCCCCACCCTCCATGGAGCCCTACAAGGGGATGTGCTAATGGTGCGGGTCTCCGCACCGCACACCGAGGATACATAGTGATATACTCGAGCAAGACAAATAACTCACTCGTGTAGCACTAAACCGTGACACCTACTAGAGCCGCGGACTGGTCACACAATGTAAAAGGGAACAAAATAATGTACTCACGTATATATGAAATAATCACAAAACAAAGCAAAAATAAAAAATATATATGCTCCATCACGACTCCAGCACCGGGTGCCACAAAGAAGCCGATTAATCCATTGGCGTGCTCACCCAAGGACCTCCCGTTTGCCTTGAAGTCAGGGCCGAAGTGGTGTATTGTAGTAATGCGTGACATCTTGGCCAGGAATTCTGCCAGCCACGCAAGACACTCACCCACCAGGATCCCTTCCTCCAAAACGTCCGGGTCGCAGGCCACGGCAAACGGCCAGCCAGGTTCCCCTACACACACACGCCCAAAGGTAAGTGTACCTACCTTTGTGCGGGAATGCATAGAGTACCTACGAGTCACCAAGGGGTGTTTAGGTAATATGTGCATGCACCAATAGCTAGTGCATGCATATAACCCAGTTAGTCCTTAGGAAACACACCCCTTGTTAGTTCTCTGGGAACTGCAACCGCAATCCCTAGGAATTGCGATTGCAATTCCAAAATTAAGCCCGCAGACCGCGTCAAGGTCAGGGGTGACCTGCGGGCTTGCATCAATGATATTGTCAGTTACAACCTGACATGTTGCATGATTCATCATTTATACAGTATTCGGTCTATCACGATCGACTTGATAGGAGTTATAGACAACATCCTAAAGTATCTCTATGTGAAATTACGAATGTTTTCAGTTAGCAGCCACACATTCAACAAATGATCATGTTTAAAAGTACTGAGTGTTATGCAGTTCAAGATAGGAATATACCGGACAACTTTGACTCCTAAGTTATGATGACAGGCAAAATTAATTTCCGCTTGTACTGTATCGATTTGCTATCCCAGTGATAACAACCTCCCACTTTGAAATCCAACATGTTCGCGGGGTTGCCGTACATACATTGGTATCGGCTAATTCTGCACACCAAATTTAAATGTCATTAACATTCCCATATTCAGTCGAAATTTCAGAGACGTTTGTGCAGGTAAAATGTCATAACGTTCTGACGCAGTAAGTGACGTAAATTGTGTGATGTCTACCATCACATACGTGTTTGCAGCGTCGCATTTATTTTCTGCTAATGCTGCGCATCTGGTAGTATAATCAAAAATGGCGAACAGCATACTGGTTCAGCATAGAAAATTTGGTATTAAACTTGAAGCAGAACTATCCAATGACATCATGACAGGTTTGTTTGTTAGTTGAACCGTTAATTTAGTAAATAAGACAGCTATTCCATTAGCAGGGTCTGAGGATTTTACACAATTTGACTATATTCTGAATAACGTTGTACTAAACTGTCTGAATGTGATAAAATTGTGCCACAGTGTAGCAATTAATCCGCTTGTTTATTCAAAAATCCATTTTGTTTATTATGACGTGCGCAAGGCTAAATTTCACATGAATTGCGCATTAGCCGATGCGCAGAATTAGCCGATTAATCACACAACATACCGAGTGAGAAACATTTATAACAAAACATCCCTTAACGCCGATAGCTCGCACTGTTTATACATTGTACCTATGCCCAGTCTCAAAACTATTGTATTTTAAGTTTTTCAAGATCATGGCATGGTGGCCATCTTGGATTTCTTGTTCTTGATAGCATCCAACCTAACACACAACCTCTTTCTGTAGGTGTGGTCTGCTAGAATTAGCAACAATGTCATACCAGTTATGCATTTAGATTATTTTCCCCACATAAATATTGTGTGTTATATTGTTCAAGATGGCGGACGGCGGCCATCTTGGATTTCAAGGATTTCGTGAATTTAAAACCAACATACAACCCCTCCAGCATGCATGTGGCATGCTAACATTACTGAATATATGCACATATATTTTACTATAGCTTAGCTTCCATTAACAATATGCACTATTATGTATTTTGAAATGATGGACGGGAGCCATCTTGTATTTCAAAGTCGGATATTGGCATGATATTGGGAAACGACACATCATTTATGTTCTTGCTTATCTCATTATAGAGAAAACGCAGTTTATATATTTAAAAATGTCGTTGGCGGCCATTTTGAATTGTGTGCTGTCAAACGTTTTCCCATCATGTTTTCTAAAAGTTACAAGTGCCCGCTATGCAGATATAATCATTTAGTAACCTTTATTTTACTGATTGTGACGCGCGGTGCTATCAGGCTATTGTCATATGCAAATTATATTTTTTAATTATTTATAATAATTCAATGCGTAACCAGAAAAAATAATATTTTCGGCACATTATAAAGTATGTTCATTGCACATCAAAAAAATAATACCGATAATACATAGTAATGTCAGTTAACATTTTAAGGAAACACGGTTATCGCCCCTGATACATATCTTATAAAATGTATAATAATGCCAATCAATACGTGGTTTAATGGTGAATGAGTGTTTATTTTGCTAGAAAATGTCTCGGATGATGTCTCTGATATAGAGAACATTTCGTGCCTACTGTGTGGGCATGTACCTCTAAAATGAATAGCAGCTATTGTTTTTCTAAAATGGTTCAAGTTGACAAATCAACAATAAGGTATGAACATATGGTCTCAAAATCCTCGGAAATGACACTAATATATATTTGAGTAAGTTCATATCTGGCCATAACGTGGTGGCATACAATATAAAAAACAGCATGTATGCAACAATGTGGAGTGAAGTACAAGCGTGGACAGCAAGGTAATTTCTAAATATATACATATAAGGTATAGAGGATATTTGTTTTCTTCAGTGTAAGATCGAATGAAATAAAATTCTTCGCCACTCGTGAAAATCCGACATTTTTCATCCATCATTTCTTTTATTTCCGGCTATACGACACTGGAGTGTGATGTTTTGGGGCACCAACCTATCTGTAGTTACATGTAACATGGGGATAGCATAACACATGTACTATGCAACGAATGACGTTCACCTCGACTACGGATGTTGATATATTAAGCAGGATGAGGATAATCATGTGCCTATTAGTGAGACACCATATGCAAACATGTCCACACCCATAGGTTAGCGAACACTATCTATTGCATAGTATCAATAACAACAGAAATACAGTTTGGAAGTAATGGCCGCGACTTTTATTTATTAACAGAACAGACGACTCATAAATGGCTGACATGCTGCGGGTGGGAGTATATCCGCTGTGATACGAGAAACCGGATATACTTGTTTATTTGTACCCACTGGGTACGAGAACTAGGAACATATTTAGCCAATTGGTATCCGCCGGAATACCTTTACCGTAAATATCCGGGCATTTGCCAATTGTATCCGCTGTACCTATGATGCGTTTCCGTAAATATCCAGGAAACACCAAGCTTGGCAGCTTTGACGTATATGCATACATGAAATACGCTGATATTTCGAATAGTGCAATATGCACCACTCGCATCATTCCGCATGGCCAGCCAAATAGTGTATAAACCGCAGATTTGATTCCACTCGTTCGTGGTTTAAGGTCTGTATGAAGTCGCGACGATCGCCTGTTCTGCCACCTGCCGTCTGTGTCGGTAGGTGTTTAACCCTCTTTCCGCTGCAGTATCATGGCACATCATCTGTGAACAGAACTCAGCAATAGCTCATCATGGTAAAACACATGCATATGGAAGACTTCGCATGCATATGGAAGACCCCTAACCATAACCCTTCCTATAAATGGGAATTTGAATAAACAACATGAGAGCAGATGGATGTATCGCGTTTAGTATATGGACGTAGACATCGAAGAACTGAAATGATTAATTAAAGTTGTTCTTGGGTGTGGTGGGTGGGTGAATTGGTTGTTCTTCGGTCAGTTGATCCATTGAAAAGAACGAAAGCACGTGCTGCGAGCCCTTATATACTAGTGCGGTAATGTAACGCTTGATTAACCATTGAGTTATAGTCCAGTTCCGACAGGAGTTAGGTACAGGCCGGTTCAATAATCAAATCCCTAAAATAAATTGGTTTATTTGAGAATAATAAACCGCATTATTGAATTATTTTACGTTATCGCTAGATACTTCCAGTTTCTATCGTAACCTGTGGGGTGTCTCAAATTCCAATTGCCTCTTTCACACACCGCATTACAAAGTATTTACATTTTTGTGGAGGAGATTTATGACTAACAGAACTATCCCGTGTCTATAGAAGATACTAAGTCATATTAATATGAAAAACTAAATACGCTTTAACATAAATTAACAATTCGATGTGCATACTTTATGGATTTTCTACGCAAAAAGACCGCCATGGCAACCGCAAAGTGCGGAATAATATTTTACTTGAATATATAATCATGAATATATAATGAGGCGATAAAACGAAAGTGCCGCCATCTTTTATTGTTATGTTCATTCCAACTAACGAGAATAGTGTCACAACAAGTTGTTTAACATTGTTTTGAACAGCATTTGATGCCTGCACACATGAAGTGGATAATCATATCGTGTTACGGAAACTGATGTCGCCATATTTTAGAAACAACCGTGAACGGGTCAGGATTCTTGATATTTTGTTTGGATCGAAAACGTGAAGCTAACATTTCCGTTGAATGTTGGATGAACAAAAAATTCTGGAGAGATGAGAGACTGGTTGGCGCCTTGATTAATAATAATATTCATTCG
Organism: Conchocele bisecta; assembly: GCA_029237695.1. NCBI lineage: Eukaryota > Metazoa > Mollusca > Bivalvia > Lucinida > Thyasiridae > Conchocele > Conchocele bisecta. The sequence goes on from CM055271.1 coordinate 103,657,871, forward strand.
TGCGACATATGTAAAGTAGGTGGATGGGGTATGTTTCCTCAGATGTTGTATTTTAGATTCTGTTTTTTGTTGGTTACAAAGTATGTAGATGTTTCTTGTTTGCAGATGTGTTCAAATGGCTGCAGTTGTTTAAATAAACTGTTAGCATTTTTTTTGTGGCTTGATATTTATATTATTTGATTTTGTGGCACGCCATCATCGGTAAACTTTTTGATCAGTTGTTTTCTGGCACTGAAAGGAACAATAATAAAAGTAATTAATTGTTAATTCTCAAGTTGCTTTTCATTATTTTTGCTCTTTGTGTAGCACTTGTCAAACTGAAATTACTTGTACGTGGACAACTCTCTGTGTTTTATCTTTCTTTTTGAGACATCCTGTCAAAATGTAGTTGCGAACGGTAACTTGAATTCTACTCCTGTACCATGCGTAGGCTGAGTTACGATTCCACTCATATGCCTTTCCATCTGAAAACAATATTAGTATTATAAAAGTAATACATACTGATAATTCTGAGACAAATGTTAAGGTTTAGTTGAAATTTGGCTGCCGCTGACTGGATCACTTGTTGATAATAGCTTAAATTTACTTTATCAGGTCAACTACTTTATGTCATAAGTACTTGAATATGTTATTTTCATAATATTAACAATCATTTCCATAGTTCAAAACTATAGAAAATCTTTCACAATTAACTGCTAAAGTGTTAATCAGACCTGATTCGCGACTCTGCAGAGACGGCCTATGAGTGGAATCATAACTGTGGCTACGGACGGTACGGGAGTAGATTGCAAGTTACGGTTCGCAACTAGTCAAAATGATGTTTGTTTACTTATTGCTCTCTGAAAATAATGAAAGTTCACGATATATTTGGAGGTTATTTTCACCACTAGCATTCAAAGAGTTAAATTTGACATGCTTTTCTCTGACTACTGTAGTATAGAGATTTAGGATAAATGACAGAATTCTGATCAGTGTCGCTCTGGTGGATTACACAGAACATGTCAACGTTGTCGTACAGGTTGCAAATGTCCGTTCTTGGGGCGACTGTTCTCTTGAATATAAAGTAGAACAGTTGTGTCGCAAGCATAGATACAAACACCTGATTCATCACGGAGAATTTCAAGATCAAGAATGAATATTAACAATTCTAATGGAATTCCATGGATTACACAGAAAATGTCAACGTTGTCGTACAGGTTGCAAATGTCTGTTCTTGGGGCGACTGTTATTTTGAATATAAAGTAGAACAGTTGTATTACAAACATAGATACAAGCACCTGATTCATCACAGAGAATTTCAAGATCAAGAATGAAGATTGCTGGATATTTTAAGATATTCATCATGTTTTATTTGTTATTTTGATTACCATTATTTTTTGTTTTACTAAACATTCTAAATGTAGGGCAATTGTGTTATTTGAGGGTCCTCATGTTTAATTCGTATCTATTTGCGAAAGCAAATTGTCCAGTTTCTGCGATTTCCTCCTTCCTCCTTCGGTAGCAGATAACAAATGTTGCTCGGAGCGCGCATCCAGCAAGTGAGCTAATCGCAGGTGTGCAAGGGACATACTCATGCAACTACTAACATTCCCCAGTTGGGCGGAGCCTAGGAAAGTAGTTCGGCAAAACTGTGACTTTTCTAAATAGATATTTCACGGGCGCATCTGGTATTTCACGGGTGTAAGATGGATTTCGATTTCACGGGTAAAACACCGTAATTCATGGATAGTCATAAAAGAAATATCGGTTACCAGTGTATGCGGGATACTACGTAGCCCCGCAGGGGACATGGATCTTTTTTATTAATTCGTTCCCACGAAATAACAATTCGTTCCCTCAATTTAACAATTCGTTCCCTCGAATTAACGATTCGTTCTCACATTATAACAATTCGTTCCCTCGAATTAACAATTCGTTCCCACGAAATGACAATTCGTTCCCTCAATTTAAGAATTCGTCCCCTTAATTTGACAATCCGTTCCCACGAAATAACAATTGTTATTTCGTGGGAACGAATTATTATATTGTGGGAACGAATTGTTAATTCGAGGAAACGACTTGTTAAATTGAGGAACGAATTGTCATTTCGTGGGGAAAAACTGTTAATTCGAGAGAACCAATTGTTATATCGTGAGAACGAATTGTTAACTAGAGGGAACCAATTGTGAAATTGAGGGAACCAATTGTTATTTCATGGGAACGAATTAATAAAAAAAATCAATGTCCCCTGCAGGGCTCCGTAGATTTGACATGCATTTGCCTTTTCTTGTTTTGTTAAGTGTACGCTCACTTCTCAATTGAGCACAGGGAACCAGTCTCCAGTTTGCTAATTCCTCGGATACCGCCCTTTACCAGTCGTTCTATTGGAAACGAAATAATGCAACTTCACGTTTCTGTTTATGTTGTAGGACACAGAAAGACAATTTCATATACCTATATTCACTAATGCGATGCGATTGTGTACCTTCGAATATCTGCGTAATTTCATAAAATACGTTTACAAAATTAACAATAATTTCCGTAAATGGCGTCAAAGTTTGACGAAATATTCAGAGTACATGCATGTACTCTGAAAATTATATCAACATTTTACTTCATTTATGAAAATGTTGTAATTTTTTTAAAGGTATTTATTGAAATTAAGCAGATGTCCGAAGGTACAAAATCGCATGGCGTGTCTCATATATGGTGTAGATTAGTTTTATCGTGTACCGAACTTTTAAACCTATAACAGATGGCGAACTTAGTAGTTTACGTGAAAGGATTAAGTTAACATTCACACAAATCATACATGTGGACATACACTGTAATGTATGCGACACACTCACGCGGCGATAAACATGGCGTTGACATTTATTTTATCTTCACAAAGTTTCTGAAGCACGAACTTAGTACACGCGGCGCCAACTGGGCCCGATGTGATAGGCTTGCTATTTTTGGTTTGACCATGTGGATATCTTCATAAAAAAAACATTTAAAAAAACAAAAAAAACATATAATTAAAATATGTAGGTATAACCCTCTCAATTTTTTGCTAAACGTCTGGAATATGGAATCCAAGATGGCCTCTATTCTATATTTCATAAAAATTCCAATACCTTGCACAGACATGTTCTACACTATTTTGGTAAGTCTCATGTAAGTATATAACAGATAATCTTAAAATTTAAGATGGCCGCCATAACAAATATATATAAAAATATGCTGAAGTTACGATTTTATTCCTATTTGCCAGTTGCAAATACGTGTGTCAATTGTGATGTTTGCATTAAAGCAATCAAAAGAAGGAGCATAAACATATAGCTTCTCAGTACAGAATTGTAAACATGAAATACAACATGGTCAACATTGCATGCTTGAGAAAATATCAAATTATCTTTTCAATGTGACTTAGATCAGATAAAAACATGATAGCAGAGTAAACTTGATCCCGTTATCCTTTTGCATTTTATACTGTATTTATCATAAATACCATGCATATTTATGAAGAACATCTACACAATCAAGATGACCGCCATTTCAATGATGCCATATGAGTTTATTAATATGATGTAGCTTTCACATGGTACTGTTTTTACAATTGTGCATGAACATTTGAAAATGAGACAGCTATCTTCCTATGTCCTATTTTCCTATGTCTAAAGATAGTCAACTTGTACTCAGATAACCAGATTTGCACTTTCAGGACAGTGATTGTGTTGTATGGTTTGGCAAATGATTGCGCGTCGAATAACTGGCTGCGAAGTACAGTCAGTTCTGTGTTTTTCCATTGATCATCCACCTTTTGGTAGTGTGGTAGTTGTAGTTGTGTCGAGGGAACACGTTTGTCAGTAATGACAGTAAGAGCACATCTGTTGACATATGTTTTGCAAGCAAATCATCTGGGGCCAGTGTCACTAAACTTCGTACGACTAAAATGTTCGTAAGTGCAAAACTCAAATGTACAACAAAGTTCGCATTCGCTTCCGATTTTGGGAAATATTTGTTGGATTGTTCATATTTAATGACCTCTACAAGTAGGTGAAAAAATGTAGTATTAATGAACCACATTAATGTGTGAAGTGAAGTTATACAAATCTGCATACGAACAGTGTTGTCCTACAAAGCTTAGTGAACCAGGCTCTGTTGGCACAACTACTTTGCGGCGGAAAACCAATTTCGGAGGACAAACGATATATGCTCTCACGACTGGTGATGTCACTAACTTCATCATAGGGTGTAGTATTGAATACTACAATACATAGAGACATTTATCCTCGATGTAAGGATCATCGCTTATTGCTGCGCCTACGTCTCCCAAACAGAGCAGGTGCATGGGTATCGACTGTCTGTAGTCATTTGTCCTGCGAAATAGTTAACATGCTGTATTCATACTTCGTACATCACTGACTCAATGTCGTGTATCACAAAGGAAGTATAATTGTTGCCAGATATCGGTGATTGCTACATGACTGCCGTTGTTCGACACCGCTCACAGCCGTGTTCAAGCGTACAGCGCGTGCTGTTTGACCATGGCTATAGACAATGCTCATTCCGGTGCTAAGCCAAAACTTACATAATGCATGTGTCTCATGACGCTATTAGAACGCGCCATATTTGAAATTGATGCGGCAGCATCACGCGACGTGTTCTGCGGCCCCTGACTATGTATGTGTAAGTCAGCTGTTTGAATGAAACGGGTTGTCACGGTACCGAAAGTACTGCATACATGCTCAAATTACATGATATATCTGACGGAAATGTTACAATAACGTTAGACCATGTCCAGCCGGAGGTAAACGTTTGCCGTGGCACTCGGGAACTATTTGAACCAGCGGTCTACGACATTGGGGTTCAAACAGTTCCCTCGTGTCACGGCAAACATTTACACACGGCTGGAAATTGTCGTACCTTATGACATACATGTACGAGAATACATGTATGTACATTCGTGTCTGCTGGTACCACGTCGTCGTATTCTATCATTGGTCGGCCATTAATGGTTATCAACCTGTGGTTATCAAACTATGGTAAATCACCTCCATCAGTATACACATTGGTTTGTCATCAAAAGTCTATGAGAGATATGAATAATATTTACGATAGCCTTGATGTGTGCTTGTCATACGAGGTATTTGTGGCATATGCAGTGTCTCATCGCGTTACATTACCAATTACGTGACAAGATAATGATGACTTGAGGCCATTTTCATCTAATGTGCCGATATTGAGACAACACGTCTGTCTGTCCGTCTGTCCGTCTGTCCGTCCGTCCGTCCGTCCGTCCGTCCGTCCGTCCGTCCGTCCGTCCGTCCGACCGTCCGTCCGTTCCGTCGTGCCCTTCCGCCGTCCGACCGTCCGTCGTTCCGTTCCGTTCCGTTCCGTTCCGTCCGTTCCGTTCCGTTCCGTTCCGTTCCGTTCCGTTCCGTTCCGTTCCGTTCCGTTCGTTCCGTTCCGTTCGTTCCGTTCCGTTCCGTTCCGTTCTTTTGGCCGTTCCGTTCCGTTCCGTTCCGTTCCATTTCCGTTCCGTTCCGTTCCGTTCCGTTCCGTTCCGGTTTTATTTTCCGTTTCCGTTCCGTCCGTCACGTTCCGTTCCTTTCCGTTTCCGTTCCGTTCCCGTTCCGTTCCGTTTTCCGTTTCCGATTCCGTTCCGTTTCCGTTTCCCGATTTCCGTTTCCGTTCCGTTCCGGGTTTTTTTTGTTCCGTTCCGTTCCGTTCCGTTGCCGTTCCGTCCGTTCCGTTCCCGATCCGTCCTCCGTCCGTCCGTCCGTCAGTCCGTTTCCGTCCTCCTTCCCGTCCGTCCCTTCCCGTCCGTCCGTCCGTCCGTCCGGGCACACGAATTGGCAGTTACGTGACTATGTCACATAGGGATGGACTTGTTAAAGGTTAGGGTTAGTAACATAACTAATAGAAAAAACTAACGAATAATTTATTTATGTGACACTTATTCCGTTTATGTGACACCTTTTTAAAGAACAAATGGTCACATAAGTATCCATTCGCGAGAACGTCCGTCCGTCCGTCCGTCCGTCCGTCCGTCCGTCCGTCCGTCCGTCCGTCCGTCCGTCCGTCCGTCCGTCCGTCCGTCCGTCCGTCCGTCCGTCCGTCTGTTTGTGTTATGAAACCGCCTTTTATATTCCAAAATAAGAGTTTTAAGTTTATGTTTGCGACCACTGCTCGCCAGTATATGTATGGACCTATGAACAACGATTGGTCATATGTTCACCAAATATGTGTTAAAAGCGTTTCATACAATGTATCAGGAATGGTGCCCAATATAGGGTTTTATACGTTTTATTACTCTATGCCTGTTTCATTGTGGTACTAATGGAATCCAATGTACGTGTACTATCAGGTTCGACAATGCCCAGCCGTGGGTAATTGTTTGCCGTGACACGAGGGAAATGTTTGAGCCCCACGGCCGTAGGCCGCGGGTTCAAACAGTTCCCGCACGCAGTTAGTTATTCCCTCGAATTAACAATTCGTTCCCGCAATTTAAAAATTCGTTTCGTCGAATTGACAATTCGTTCCCACAATATAACTTAGAATACCGTAAATCGGTAGATTAATACTATGGTGATTACCGTAAATCTGTAGATTTATACTATGTTGTGATGGAAATAACGACCAGAGAGTGTCATTGTGAGTGTTTGATATAGGAAGAAACCGGATTACCATCGATCAAAATAGTTTGTTTCGTACATATAAACATTCAGTCATCATATCTACGTAATAAATGAATGATAAGTACACAAGTTGGTGACAAATACTATCCACATATTAATTTTGTTTAAAAATTGAGAAAATATGGCCGCCATGTTGAATTTAAGCAAAACATTTAGAGGGTTATACCTGCTGAATTATTGTTTTTATGTTTCATAGAACGTAACCACAATGTCAAACCAAAAATAGCACGCCGATCACAAAATAGCCCCATTTAGCACTTTGGCGCCCCGGGTATAGCCTCTTAAACTGTTTGACCTTCAATTATGTTAAGGGAGCATATGCCGGTGTTTTGCAAACACACTTTCTGGTTATAAATGTTTCAGCTGATACTGGGGTTTGCGGCAGTATTTCATACGAATCCATACGTTGGATATTGGACAGATCTGTGGATAGGTAAGACAGTGTGAGATTTGTGATATTATTGTTTCATAAGTGACCCACATGTACTATGTCAGTGCATCCCAATCCCTTGTGTAAAACATTGTTTTACTGTATCGTCAGATACAGTTATGTCAGCGTCCGATGTATGTTACTATTTTTAGGAATCGCCATTTATTTATATATTTTTTTAAGCGTTAGTTATGGCTGTCGTCGCCATTTGAATAATATACGGTCTGTTCATTTCCTGCCCACGGACTAAGTACTTTTTCATTTTCATCAATGACAAAAAAGACACCGTCCCCATGTTTTCTTTTTATTGCAATCATATAATTAAGTCATGCAAGATGGCAGCTGAAAGGTAAAACGATCATTCTTCATTCACTGCTTGACGGATGTTGGTCAAATGTTACATATATGATTCTTCGCTGAAGCCTTTTTAAATGTAATAAAAATGGCGGCGCCGCGGTAAATACGATGGGATTCTTATTTTACGGCTCCTTATTTTGCACCTGGTCTGGCCCTCCGGTATTTGTTCGTAAGTGTATATGAGAACTGCCTCAAGTTATGCCCCTTATTATGTATGGGTGAATTGATCTGGTGTGTCGTGATCAGCTTGGAATCCGTGGGGGAATTACGCTCTTGTACGATGGTAGACAACTCACTTGAGATACAAGGCGGATTATATATATTGGAATCTGTAAGCGAAGTTGTATAGGCGTTTTCAGTTCTCGAGCAAGCATATAAGCATGTATGAATCAAACAAGCATACGTATGTACTATGCATTGCCTAACGAACGCATATTCATACACACATATATCTATTTAACATTAAAACATATAACTGCATATAAATTTTACTTTGTAATCATAAATACATTATATGCGAACCCTATACAACTGAAATCGGACATATGCACGAGTAGTTTGTTGTAAGTCAGCCTTCGATATATGAATACAAACAATAGAGAAGGTCATGAACTGAAAACACAATAACAACGCCATGGTTACTGAATATGAACATGGTAAATATAATATAATAATAACAGCATATTCGACTAACAAATGGGTTGGAATTAAATCCGCTGTTATATATATGCCTAATGCGTAGTTTAACTGAAATAATGTGAATATTGAAAACTTATGCACACTATTGCAGAACAACATTTTCTACATGAAACATACACAATGGTTATAATATCATGCTCCAGATAAGTAATTAGTAATTGAGTATTTTCACTATTATCATTTCTGAAGCAATCTGGGTATTTCAAAATTGTATTTGGGTAAAATAAAATCACACTGCTGTTTACACATCAACGGACAGCAATTATTGAATAGTTTGCTTCGAAATAAAAACATGTCGTGGCATGAAATACCAAGATGTGTTTTCATGGAAAACAAGACAAATATGCTATATTTGTGGTATGTTTATTGTTTTCTGTAGCATGATAAATGTACCACAACACTGTACATGTAATTGCTTTTTGATACTCGCTACATATGATTTCAATCGGGTTTTTGGAAATTTTTAATGGGTATTTAAGAAAATACGCAGCCTATCTGGAGCGCTGTAATATCTTACCACGGCCATGTAGGCGAAGTTGTAGAGGTGTTCATTATTCACGAGCAAGCACCAAAGCATGTATGGATAACTTGCTACGAGAATCGCCTGATTATATACCCGCATAATGTAAATCCATATAAACTAAATTATCTTACTTCTGTGCATGCATTAAATAATTTGAATAATCCAGTTGTCAATAAACTATAATAATTATGTTCATGCAAGGGGCCGTTTCACTAAACGTCGTACGACTAGAATGTTGGAAAGTGCAAATTTAGGATCGTCAGGAAATTTCAATTGATGGATTTACATTTATTGGATGCAGCCTATGCTCAATAAATGTAAATCAAATAATTGTTAACATGTTAAGAAGACATTGTTAATGTGATATTTACATTTTTTGTTACTGGCGATACAGTTTCAGTTCTTTCATTACATTATTTTACCTGTAATCAGCAGTTAATTAAATGGCGGATTTCGTAATCAACGTGAACTTGTTTCGCTCATATCTTAATATATGTTACTCATAGACACTTCGTTTTGCAAAAAAAACATACAACATCACCAATGCTAAGAACTGTAATACTATACTAACATGTACTCAATTGATGGGGAATGCAAGTGTGGGATGCACAAATGGGCAGTGTTCAAACATATTTTGCCCATTTTGTATGCCAGTTTGAAAACAAAGGGATGTATGGTGTATTCACCTTGTACGGGCGGACCGGCGAGCTGTGCTAGGGCTCAGAGTTCTACTTGATGTTTCGAAACAAAATTTGGTGCATGTTTACCACGGCAGGGCAGAGAAGCATATTGGTTTTCAAACAGTATGGATGACTTACAGGTATCTCCCCTCCAGATATTGTTTTCTATAACTTTCACACAGGGTTCGTACGATTCCTTAAAAGTCCTTGATTTTAAAAAGTAAACTTTAAGTACTCAAAAGTCCTTAAAAATTGCCGAAATTCATGGAAGGTCTAAAAAAGGTCCTTAAATTTGCTGCGATTCCCATAAATAAATCAATGAAAGTTGTTAATTAATTAATTTATTAGAACATAATTATTTCGCCTAGGCGGGAAGTTACCTACATTTCTACTTATCAGTATCATTAGGCGCTTATTGATTCAATAAGGTAAAGACAAGTACATGTTAAATAAATGACCATATGATCAATATTATCAAACACTTATTGATACACAGTGGTAAAGTCAAGCGTCTGCTGACTGGTATCCAGATATCAGCTATTTAATGTGGTCAACATGGTCAATGTAGTGTGTGATCCGGAACCAGAAGCCTGTTTCATCATCACTGACACTGCCATGTGAGCAACATGAATAACTGCAGGAGAGAATAATACTAAATTTATATAATCAATTGGAAAAGCATGCTTGTTTATTAGGCATACCTGTGATTGTGTTTGAGGTAGAAATTACAAAAAAAATAATGCCTGTGAAGTGCAATTTCCGGGATGCATGGTAAATATTGAAACTTTTGTTTTCTTAGATATGTCATTTCCAAGCTGCCCAGCCAGAGTCAGATCCAAGTTTTTCTCTTGTTTGACTCTATCGCCAACTCCTCGACATCCTTTTCTCCCATGTTAAATTCCCATAGAGATATATTTTTTTCGTAATAACATCAATAGTTTACCAAATGTTCTAAAATAAAACGAAGGCACATTCTTACATGTTGGTAACATTTAATATTATCGAAAACAATATTGTTTTAATTTGTTTATATAGCCGTAAAAGTGGATATGTTTCGTGAAACAGAGTATATTGGTTGTATGAAATGTTTGCCCAAAGGTCGGTTCTTCTTTTCAATACAATTTACTTTGACCAACGTCATTAGAGAATTAACATTGTGGCATATATATTAAGGGTTTATCATGAACGTCCTATCCGAATGACTGCACTTTGCATATTAGTACTTGATAATACGCTCATGGTCTGCCCACATATCAGCCTGATACGTATATATTTCCCTCAAGGTAAATCACTCGAACATTATGGTATTCTCGGGCTGATATGATGGCAGCAGTAAAACATGTCATATATAACCATAATTAGTGCATAATCAACTTTCGATTCAACAGCGGGAGTTATAATAGCCTCTATCGCCACGCTATCCATTGGACTGAGGAACATATACCAGCTCATCATTAACTACAGGTATGTATACCAATTCGTCATTAACTACAGGTATGTATACCAGCTCGTCATTAACTACATGTATGTATACCAACTCGTCATTAACTACATGTATGCATACCAGCTCTTCATTAACATTAGGTATATATACAAGCTCATCATTAACTACAAGTATGCAAACCAGCTCGTCATTAACTACAGGTACGTACAGTGCAGTTTCCGTTTTTGTTCCACCGTAGACAACACTTGCAAACTCAACGCGAACGCAACGCGAACGCAACGGTTTGCTGTAGCGTTGTATACGTTGTTTAAACGTATAATACGGTTCGTACACGTGTAATACACATTGTCAAACCGTTTAGTTTAAAAGCGTTGTATACGTTGTTTAAACGTATAATACGGTTCGTACACGTGTAATACACATTGTCAAACCGTTTAGTTTTAAAGCGTGTAATACGTTTAGCTTCAAGGTGTATAACACGCTTTGGCGTATACATATGTAGCGAGGTGAAAGAGTTGAAACGTGTACAACGCTTTACCTGGAAGCGTGTAGCTATATGAAAGCGTTGAAACGTGTACAACGGTTACACGTTTTAACACAAATACCTGTTCGGCCCCGATCTCTTCGAGGCGTCCTTGTTTCGTCCCTTTTAAAATATCGCGAATACATACCCTCAGATCGAGTTCAAAGTACATCGGCGGTGTGATTTAGCACTTCAATTGATCCCTAATCCCTGATGACTAATGAGTCACGCTTTTAACACGACAGATGTACCTTGTCGTTTATCAAAATGTTTGAGAATTGTAGAACACGTGAGCCGGCTCATCAGGATCTGCGGCATTCCTATGTACATTTTATATACACAAAAATGACGCCTAATACAGCGTAATGTAACAGGTCCTAACTTAATATGGAATAGCCCGGGCCGATAGTCCGTGTCAGTTAATTGGGGTTAAATATTACGAACACAGATAAACACAGTGCATGGTTTCTTTATTTTATTTTAACATCATCAGAAATGGCGAGTCTATCTCGTATTATCTTTACGCTGAAGCCTGTCTATTTCAGTCACTAATCCGCTATACACCTGTCCTACGCGTGTGTTAAGATTAATCGATATTTGGAGAAACTGAATACACAGCGAGCTGCACACTGGTTTAACACGGATATGGCCCGCGGATATGTGTCATAAATTACTTGGTGGTCAAAACCGGTAAATTTACAAGGTTTATAGCGAAATAGCAGCCGACTGGCAATTTTTCTCGGACTGATTTTTAAGACTAGTTTTCAAATCTCAATCGGTCTGAGAGTTCAAAAATCGGTCCAGAACCGGAGAACTGAAAATGTTAGAAGCCCTGCAGTGAGTCTAGAAGTATATACACACACGAAGAACGATCAGAGCATGCGCATTCTACGCGATACAAGGTTGGCATACCAAAACGTGTAATGCGTTAAAACCCGTGGAAACGTGTTATACGTATAACACGGTTTCATCTGTACGGTGCTGTGTACATGTAGATGCGTGTAACCGTTCGTCAAAGAAAGCGTTAAATCGTTTAAACGGTCTACCTTAGCGTTGTATACGCTTACAACCGTTGTATACGTTTACAACCGTTGTACACGGATTACACGCTTTTGAAACTCAATACGTTGTTTACAACCGTTGTATACGTTTACAACCGTTGTACACGGATTACACGCTTTCGAAACTCAATGCGTTGAACACGGTTTGTTCGACTTTCGCGCATGCGCAAGAGTGGGGAAACGCAACGCATGGCCGAAAACGTATTACACCTAGACGACACACGGTTTGAAACGCAACTAACGGAAACTCCACGGATACGCAACGCACAACACTTTGTACACGTATAAACCCGGAACATTTTGACAGAAACAACTGTATACCAGCTCGTCATTAACTACAGGTATGTACACCAGCTCGTCATTAACTACATGTATGTATACAAGCGCGTCATTAACTACAGGTATGTACACCAGCTCGTCATTAACTACAGGTATGTTTACCAGCTCGTCATTAACTACAGGTTTGTATACCAGCTCTTGATGAACTACAGGCATGCATACCAGATCGTCATTAACTACAGGTATGTACACCAGCTCGTCATTAACTACATGTATGTACGCCAGCCCGTCATTAACTACAGGTATGTATACCAGCTCGTCATTAACTATAGGATTAGTATATGGGAGTCAAAATTATACCAGCTCCTGATGGGAGGCACCGCGCGTAGCGTGGGGCTCACAGAGGGAGGTGGTATCATTTTTGACTCCCATATACTACTTAGGTTTACCTCCACTGTTCGCATGGTATGGGTGAGAAGAGCGGACACTATTTTTCAGCAACCCCCGTTTCAGCAACCACGAGACCATATACCACTTGTGCTTCCTCCACTGGATGAGAACTTATCAATTAGACGACTCATACGAGATGGTGATGTCACCACCTCTGAAAACATGTTAGAGATAAGCCATCCTTATGTTATACTCAGTATTGTAAAACCCGTCTTTTACATGAGTTTTACCAACTAGCCTACAGTGTGTGCACAGCAGTTACGGTCAGGATTATGCACTACGATTGAGACTGATTAAAATACCAACTGCCATTTAGTTATTTCCCTTTTTAATTTCTTCAAATATCTGCTCAAGATACTTATAGTTGCGATCATAACACAACAATTATGACAAGTTCAGGTAACAACATATCTTAAGTATACAGTTCATTGATGAACTGATGAATACAGCGAAGATGAATATGATGAGATCTAATCTAGCTTAAAAGGAAATGTGTTCACGTTCTTCATTCAAAAGTTCGGCGAACAGCTGATCTTGCTGTTGAGAAGCCAGCTGTTCGTCTACACTGTTAGATAATTGTTAATTACCGTTGTCACTTGGTTTCTGTAGTTGTTTCTGGGACTTTTGAAGGTTTCTAAAAGGTTGAAGTTGAAATTTTGAAGAAAGTTTCCTGAATTTGAATTTCTAGGCTAAAGTAACTTGATGTCTATACGAAGTTTCTAGGTTACATCCCGTTCAACGGCCGTGTTTTCCTATTTATAGGCATTTTCGTAACCACCATGTGACCTGTTTCAGCCAATGGCTGAGCACGAAATCACCATGACCTAACTGTCAGGCTAAACATATCACGAAATATACGACAAATTAAACAGAACTACATATAATCATGAAGGTCCAATTGAGCATTAGTATCAATGGATTTCATAAATACAAGAGACAAGACAAAAGACTCTCTTCTAAATGAAAATACTCTTAAATTACGAAATCGGTATCTGGCGCAAGAATTAACAGCTTGTACTTCGGCTGCGCATTTGACAAAAACAAAGTAACACGTCAATAATGCTAAAATAATATCCCTAACGGTCTTTTGCAATAATAGTGCGGTCTTTTTATCAATAATCTAATAACTATTTAATATAAACCACAATTGGCTATGATACCGATTTGTAAACCTGTCCGTTTCTTGCTTTACACTTAGCCCATTTTCCGGTCAAAGGTCAAACACTCTCTGTGAAAGTTGACATGTTTCCGTGTGTACTGACATTACACAGACTCCCGAACTGTGGATAAACTATGGATTATTCTCATTAAATGATGACTGAAGGGATGAAACTTAATGAAACTAGTGATCTAGTGTGCACATGAACCAACTATGAAGTATATATATATATCTGTTTACAGTCTATGTGCAATAAACTTATCAACACTCATAAAATGGCGACCAAACATGGACAGACACACGGCATGCAGATTGCAATTATATAACACTGGCACACTGACAGACAGTTGATAATTGCCTGGTAAGATACATCTATATCAGACTGCCTAATTTAGTATACTGTCTAGCAGTATATATACTAATATGAATAATATTAGCACCATTCAAACACAGTGAATATAGTGGGTGGGGTAATATTTTCCACCCCAGAATTTAGTCATTTTAGTGGTACCACACTATAATACCTCACCCAGTGAATAACCTTACAATTACATTATCGATTGTTCGAAACACAATGAGCATTTCATTAATAGAATGCCGAATAGTACAGATCCTAATCAGACTGCGAATGCGCAGGCTGATCTGGATCTACACTGGTCGCAAGACACATAAATCGCATTTCTCCTGTAGCAGTCACAACAAAGTATAATAATTTACCACGCTATAATACCTCACAAAGTGAGTAACCTTACAGTATATACAGCAATCTGCCATACATAGCAAGCCTGTCATACATATCAAGTCACAACCTCTGGCGTCCTGTTAGAGACAAGTCATCCATAGGTTATACTCAGTATAATACAGCAATCTGTCGTACTGGCAAAACCTGTCATACATATCAAGTCACCACCTCTGATGTACTGTTAGAGATAAGTTATCCATAAGTTATACCAGTGACCTACCATACATAGCAACATTTTACACCCTGTTAGAGATAAGAAATCGATCGGTTATACTCATCATAATGCCTACCATAAAACAAATGAGAGAGCAAGCTAAGAGTGGGCGAATTTCCCTAAGAGGTTTGAAACTTAAGAAAGCTATAGCAGATAGGATAAGTGACGCGCGAGCTGTCGTTCGCGAGGATATGCTGCGGCGTGCGGTTTCGACCTGACGACTGCCTGCCGAACACGAACAATAATCCGAGAAATTGGAGAACGAGACGACGGCCAGTCTGCGTGTCACTGCTTACGCGCATCGTGTAAAAGAAGATCCCAGCGCACGCAGAAAAGCACTCTTCAAGGTGGAATACAATAGGATTTATCAAAGTCTGATGTGGAGACCTCCTAGGCGGAAGAGAAATATCGCCAGAGCTTTGGTGGAGGAGGGTCCCAGGATTCTCGCCGAAGAGGCCGAAGATAGGGAAACAGTTGATAGGGGTAGGAGGAGGAGGAAGATAGTATGGACCTTCGAGAGGGGTAGAAGGGGAGATCGATAATCGCATAATGAATAAAATTCGTCCAGAGATGACCACGGCATGTTATCTGAGGTATTCGTGCTCATATCGTATTAGGAACATCGAGACCGACGCTACGATGATCTTTCACAAAAACTCACCGGGAAGTTCGTGGATAAACGACATCGCCAAAGCTGATAGTTGGATAGCCGATAGAGAAAGAGCTCGAATGGAGATCGACAAAGTCGATAGACCAAACACAATATGTGCATTCGTTCTTTGGATATCGGTCGAGGTGAAGATGATCATCGATGCGCAACAACTTCTCATGGGAGTGGGTAAACTCCCCGATTGGTTAATACAGAAAAATGGAATGTATTCCGTCGACACGTGCGACGACTACTTGTGTCTGTTCAGGTGCATAGCCATCCACCGTGGGCAGAGACCCGACCGCTGCTGTGAGGAGGAACAAGCTCTGGCTCGCGAATACATCGGTCACGACTTTGCACCGTGTACTAAGGCAATCACTATGGACGACCTTAAGAAGGTCGAAGAGCACTTCAAGCTGGGCAGTCGTGTTAACGAGCTCACCGACGACGGGGTGTGGTACCTCGTGACGTCTCCGGTAAACTACGACGCGGTTGTGGAGAAGACCATGACGATAGGACTGTTTGGAGATCACTCATTCCTCATCAAGAACCTCCGCAAGATGACGAACGAGTACAGGTGCAGCGGATGTCAACAACGGTTCCCAATGTCGTGTAACATGCACAGGCACGCGATCACCTGCATGGATGGGAAGACCGTGGTAACATGTCCGGGCAAGAAGATAGACAGACCGCAGTCAGCATACGATAAGGCGTTCCAACCCAAGGGGTCAGCGAGTGCGATGTCGATTCAATGGTTGAGCAGAGAGGAGAAGAGGGTGGGAAAGCACACTCATCACGCGAGATGCGGTCACGGGGGCGAGAGGTGGGTGGCCGGCGATCCGGTCGACGGTTACTTTCACAACACCAATACCGTGTTTCAGTTTCACGGATGTTACTGGCACGGGTTTCCGAGGCTTTGCAGGAGAGGTCCAGTGCATTTAGAGCAGAACTGTCTGATCTGGTCTATCCTGATCGCAATAGCATTTATAATATTTACAATACACTGTGAACGTACATGACTTAATAAAATGAATGTACAGACGACTGGGTTTGGAGTTTACAATGTGTCCACCATAGAGTAAATGAAAGTCATCCAGAAAATTCACGTTACAATACGGCTTTTATTGACCAAGCATTTGGTCGAAATGGGTCCAAATAATTCAGGTAAATGAAATAGGGCAATCGAGGATACCATAATAATGTGGAGAATTGCCGGTCTTGCAGGATTCGGACTTAAATGGCAGCCTTAGAAAGTAACTAAAAACATATGTACTCACCAATTCCCAGTGACAGCTTGCGATCCAATGTGTTCACAAGAATGTATTGCGTGTCCGTCTAACTCTCCTCATAAGTCTAACATATTGCACCACCCGATCACCGTTATGCGCAGCAACAAATTGATTCTCACATTGTTCAGAAATTTTCCAGCGTTTGTTAACAATTGTTAAGCATTTGTTAAGCATTTGTTCTGCATTTGTTCAGCATTTGTTAACATTTATTCAGCATTTGTTACCAATTGTTCAGCATTTGTTAACAATTGTTCAGCGTTGGGATAACGTCGTTCTCTCGAAGACAGTCATCGAATGAGTATCGGTCCTTGCAATGAAAGAGGACGACCATTTCGTTTGCTCGCGCAGATCCTTGAGGACGGCGTTGTACTTCTGAATGGAGATCCATACGCTTTGCCCCGCATGCCAGCCCGAAAATGCGAGCTCGGAGAGCATGTCCTTCACTTTGGTCATGGCCGCCGTGGCTGAGCAGTCGTCAATCACGTACAGGGTGGGCTCGGCCTGAAGGACTTGGCAGAAGACCCGCAGCCAATCGTGAAGCCTGTCACCGGGGTCAACGACGTAGACCTCGGGGTCCGCCAAGATCTACGGGCGCCGCTGATAAGTCTTGTGCCGCACAGTAGGACACAGGATCACAATGTGTCGAAAGGCAGTAGGGGCCTACGAGCAAGTCTAATTTGAAATCGTTTTTCCGCATCCAACCTGCCCAAATATTATGGCAGGGTGGGCATCCTTCGTAAAGACCAGAGGGCTGAGACGTATCGACCATATTCGATGTTGAGTTGCGCATGTATTATTATATATAGGTAAATTTTTAATGCGCAAGCTCCGTCCGCCGCTTTGGCTATCTGGATCGTCATGCCCTCACTCGCGTTCTCCACTCGGCGTCCATTACCGTGCAGTTGGTCGTCGTCGCTGGTTCGCATGTCAAGCCAGTATTCCACAATGTGTCGCTTCTGTCTTTCGTCATCTTGCGATGGCGAAGAACTCGGTCGTAAAGTATGGCAACGCGCCCGGCGTACTGGGTTCTAATCAATCGGGCGAGTTCGGGAATCGTGACCATATCGTACTCCAGCGACATATTATCTATTAAGTACGTCGATGCCATGTCTGTGGCTATGAGAACTCGCCTGTAGTCGTTGAACGTATGTTCGTATTCGAGGTGGTCCGCCAAAGCACTCTGATAGTATGACATATGACTCTCCAGCAACTCAAAGTCGAATGGGATGGGATGTATAAGCGGTTGCCGTAAGCTGCCGCGATCGCGTTGTCTGGTTACGTTCTGATTTTTGCTGGTGATAGACCGCATTTTCGCGCTCTGGCGTTGTCTTCTTGGTAGCAATGGTAGACATCGCTGTCGTCGATCGACATCACCTCATTACCAGGAATTCGTATCGTGGTCTTCTTGACGATGGCGCGGCCCAGGCTATGAACGACGGTTCGGTTCGCGTCTTTCGATGTCAGCGAAATAGTGAAAGCGATGTGAATAGTTCCCGGCACAATGACGTCGCTAGCTCCGAGGTTGGGGAAGCGGGCCAGGAGCTGCTGGTTCTGGTCGATCGTCGATGGGTTGTTCGTAATGACCACGCTCTGTCTCATGCATTAAAGAAAACCTAGCGCTGAGCACCATTGCCGGAAGCCGGGGCGGTGGCCAAATCATAAGGGGCGAACTAGGATTCGTAGATTGGAAGAGGGGTAAAACAATTATGCCCGCCCGTGCTGTAGAGACCCTACAGTCTACCGAAGAAACGATGGCGAAGACGGCCGCCGCGATAGAAACGGTCAAGCTCAGCGAGGTCCCTTGTGTAGCAACCGACGCTGTTCGAACAATGGAGACCACGTTCTGCGAAGACGAAATACTCAGCACGATGGATGACCCACCGTAAACCTTCGCGAACTCCGGGGACTCGATAAAGCTATGCAAACAGTCCGGGGCGAACTGGTCCATAACCTCTCCAAACTCACGGCGCTGGATGAACATATCGCGCTAGAAAAACGAAAACTGGAGATAGTGAATCTATCGAGCAGATCACCGAACGCCTGCGGTCGTTGCGGGAAGAAAGAGAAGCTCGCTTGGAGGCTGCCTCGACTAACCGTGAGGCGCTCCGCGCCCATGTAAGTCGGATCCGCGAAACAATCTCGATGGTCCTGCACGAGGACACGACACGCTGTGAGCGTCTTCGCGTCTTCGCACTCTGTTCAGAGAGCAGGGCGTCACAATAGTAAACACCCTCACAGCTCACGGCATGACTATACCGACCCTAGTTCTAGCTATCACTGGAGGCGGTGCGGCGGCTGCACCCGAGCCAGCACCCGCGCCGACCGACGGAGCCAAGGAGTGGGTAAACAAGCAACTAAAATCCCTCGCCAGTCTCCTGGCTAAATTAGCCGGAAAGGCGGCTGCCGCGCTACCTGTGTTAATTGAGGGTCTCGTCTCCTTCTTGCTATCCATATTATCAAAAACGGCCGGATGGCTTGCCGAAAATGCCTGGGCTTTCATCGTGGCGATCGCCGATCTCCTACTATACGCCGCCCGAGAGTTCCTTCGGTCAAAACAAAAGCGCGAATAGTCCGATCGCTACGAGAGCGACGACGAGCCCTAATGTGTCAGCCTCGTGGGCTGTGACACTTTGCGCTGGTGCATCAAGTCATATTGCGCCAATTGGAACAACGGTGGAACTTGCTGTGAAACTTTGCACTGGGGTGCTTTGCGGTTTTATGAAATCAGTTACATGTGCTGTGCCCTTGATGATATCCGCGTTCAAGTTCCCGTTATGGCCGATCTTTTCTTTAACGGTGGCGATTATGATCTGATTATTGTAACCGTCAACCCGGTCGTCTCGTAGTATCGTATTGCACGGCGCCATATACAGACCTATTCCAAATACATAGTCTACTGGGGTGCCAGCATACTGCAAAACATCTTGATACCGCTGGATCGCTGCCGGGAGGTCCACCGGAGATGAGATGGCGTCCTCGACATTTGCTAATAACTGTTTCTGTGTATCGAACGCCGTTCCCGTGCCCAGTATAGTACTGCGCGCTTGCGCCTGTGCACCGAGGATCGCCCAGACGTATTTGAGAATGGAGTCGTTGAGGCGCGGAACCCCATCCTGCGTGAACTCCAGACCCTTATCTAACATAAATGTACCCCAAGCGTCCTGGACCGCAGCAGCCTGCTGTATGTAATCGACGTGAGCTCGTTCCGGAGGTAGCCAATCGCAGGATGAGACGCCGCAGTGCCGACCGCCAGATACTTCCGGCCCGAAGGTCATCGTCGCGGGGTCAGAATTCCCGGCGTTCCGACTGACGATGTGGTCACCGGAGAGATCGTGTCTAAAATCTTTCTGCGTCCAAATCCCGTGGCCCCGAATGAGAACGTCCCTGAGGCCAGTGCTGCTCGGAAATGCTTTCTGGCACCAGTCCTCGTCTTTTGGGACCCCAAATTCTTTACAAAGTCTTTCGAACACGCTATGGTCATATGCGTTGGAAATGCGTTGGAAATGGCATTCCAGCCGTCGTCCTGCGGCGGAGAGATTTTCTGTTCTTTGAGAATCCGCCTAATAGTGTAGTACACGTGAAAGTCGTAGACAGCCATCAATAAAGAATCCTCCGCGGCCAGATGGTCCTGAGAGGAAACCCCGCATCCGGCTGTTGCTCACCATATAGCGAAGTTGAGCTGATTCTGCAAAAACTGCATTGGTGTCGCTTTCCACCTGTTCACAGCCTCGATGTTAGTAATCTTGGGCAGCCTATGTTTTTCAAAGATGTCGGGGGAGTTGGTTTGAAAACCTGTTCCGCCCCGAAATTGGATAGTGGGGTGCACCAACCGGGGAGCGCCAGTCTTAGTGGCCTAGACCCCGCCGACCCCGGTACTTTGCATCAGAATTAGAGCGAAACGCCTTGGTATCCATGAACAATATTATCATGTTTGCTACGATCACTAATGTTCAAAGGGATACTTGCACACTTCAGAAGTCAATCGACAACTGCTGCGGGAAACGCCGGGCCGGCCTCTGATAAATCACATTCACGGTCGGATGGCGCAACGTTGAAGTGGACGAAGGTTTCGGTTACACGAAGGACGGCCGCCCAGTAGGCGTAAAGCTGACCCCGGTATTTGGTGTTCGAGAGCCCTCTAAGCTTTTGTCGCGTCGGAGTTTGATGGTCGAGCCAGCCTCGCAATCTCGAAAACCACTGGACGTGCGACCTTTCTCGTCGAGCCCGCCAACCGGGCGTTGGCCGTGCGGTTCGGTTTTACTCCGACAATAGGGGTTGGTTTGGGCCAGGCGAGTACTTCGGCGACGACCCGGTGGACTTAGCCTTCACGAAAACGCTCAGGGTGCACCTGGATCAATTGAAAACATCGTACAACATATGAAACGGAGCTCCCAGTACTCTCATTAAGACCGTGCACGCCAGCGACTGTTTCTATTTTGAGACCCTGACCTTAAACTTCCCAAACCCCGAGATAAAACGTTTGGAATCGGGGCACTTCCACGAATTGAAGATCTCTATTCTTGATGATGAAGAGCGACAGTTGAAGAACGATTACCCGATTTCGATCGTTCTCGAAATAACCGATTAAACATAATATATATATTTCACAAAGTTATTACTCATGAGCATATACGGCCCAGGTAAATCCAGCGCAGAACAGGACGTTCCCTTCGCGGGAGCAACGATAAAGCCACAATGAGAAGGCTGGAGAGGAGCGTAGCGCAGGCTCGCAGAGACGCGGCTACGGCGGTTGCACACGTGCAGCGATCGCAAGCTCGAAAGCCCGTCATAACAGTTTTGGCCGAGGAGCGGGTGCACTGCGGTGTCATTCGGTGCCAACGCCAGTAACTGATATACTGGATACACCATGGCAGCGTCCGGGACGATTCTGCGAATGTCGGTCTGCTCAGTAAGCTTTAGGGGACACGCTACTGCCGAAGTCCGAGTGAATCTCGTCCTGAACGGGATAGAGCAAATGTCTGGCGTCACCAAGCACGCGGGGCAGAGGTCAGGGTTTACGATATTCGATGATGACACTCCAATTAAAGTTTCCGCAGGTAGTGTTATTAACTTTGTTACAAAACTCGCTGACCAAGCGAGTTCCTCCACGGTAGTGATACTGATGATGAATGACGAGAAACTATGTCCTTCCTGAACTGTCGTCCGGTACGACTGACCCGGCATCTTTTATGATGACCAGGATTGTCGAGATACAACAGATTATCGAGCATGAGGGAGAGACGGGGACGGGTCATAGACAGAAATATAGACGGGCAGTCAATGTTGTCGAGGGGGTGAACACGCTAGCCTCAACTTCCGTTGTGAGCGGGATCAGGAATGTGTCTTTATTGTCAGCTGTCGTCGCCGCACCGATGGCGGTGACCTTGAGTGCGGTCGCGGCAGGGGCATGCCTGCTTTGCATGGCGAGCAGACGCGTGGCCCTCAAGCTCGAGGCCAAGAGTCGAAAGCACGACCGAATAGCAGTTATTGCTAGGTCGAAGAAAAACAGTATCGACGTTATCATGTCGAAAGCTATAGCCGACAACGATATATCAGATAGCCAGTTGAAACTGGTCGTCGAAGAGATGTCCATGTACCATGAGTTAAAGGAGGCGATCGGGTCCAAGGCCCGACCAAACGTTCTCGCAGACAAAGACGTAAAAAAATTCCTCATGGAGGGGAGGGCCGACTAGAGTAAAAATCTCCTCGCCCGTCTCGGGACGTGATATACTTATTCGCGTGTCTGCAGCGGCAGGAGATCCCTCCACCATACAGTTTAGCTGTTCCGTCTGCCCCTCCATACGGAGAATAAACTTTCAGTTTACAAGTACACCACCGTGGTTACGTCACCCACCGACCACCATACATATCGCTAAAGATTTGTAATGCACGTCATATATAGCGTGTCTCGATACTTAGTCGCATGTGGTTTAAAATTAAATCAATATCGTATACACGAAACAAGTACACCACAGTGGTTACGTCACCCACCGACCACCATACATATCGTTAAAGATGTGTAATACACCAGCGAGTTATCGTCATATATAGCGTGTCTCGATACTTAGTCGCATGTGGTTTAAAATTAAATCAATATCGTATACACGAAACCTCGAAATACACTCGGTCAGAAATACACATGTTCATAACCCGTGTATTTGGAACATTGTCGTCTGCTGATATAGACAAATATAAAAGGTGTCCCATATAGATATGATCAGCTTATTTCTTTTGGGGTGCCCCAGATATACGCAAGCGGTGGTCGGATAGGAACACCATTGGTAAGGTAAACAACAGCATGACAACGTTGGTCGAATAGGAACGCCGTTTAACATTGCGGGCGTGTTTATTCACTGAATATCATCATGCCCGGTGATGCTTGCAATACTCGTAAATACAGGTACGATGACATCTCTCGTGACTACCTGTCTTCAACCACGCACACTTATTCTTAACTCAACCATTGTCGGATTATATATGCTCACCATCACCATCTCGTATGAGTCGTCTCATTCATAAGTTCTCATACAGTGGAGGAAACAGAAGTAGTATATGGTCTCGTGGTTGCCGAAACGGGGGTTGCTGAAAAAGATTTTCCGCTCTTCTCATCCATACCATGCGAACAGTGGAGGAAAACCCAAGTACTATATGGGAGTCAAAAATGATACCACAGCCTGACGGGAGGCACCGCGCGTAGCGTGGGGTTCCAGAGGGAGGTGGTATCAGTTTGAATCCCATATACTACATTAGATATGTACACCAGTTCGTCATTAACTACATGTCATTTACGTCATACAATGCAAAGGCTGTACAAAAAAAAATATATCAGGGAGACTGGCGACTTTCGCCGCAAACGTGTAACAGTACATAGCCAACAAATTAGGGACCCAAAAGGGACATTGATGCATGTGCAAATGCAGCGACTCCAAACTATTTTTATTCCCAATTTATAAAATGCACATCGAACATCTGTATGTTAGGAGCAAAAGACTGAACGTCTTGTTATGCTTGGTTTCGCTGCGACCGACATTAGCTTATTTGCATAAAAGCTGTAAGACCTAAAAAATTAACGCTCGAATGAAAACAAAGGAACGGTAGTTTATCGAAGATCTGCATAGAAAGCAGCGAAACCGGTTTGGAATTAAAATTACAGCAACCTGTGGAATCGGATTTAATCATTTAATTGTATATTATTACTGCACGAGCGTAAGACTATTTCCAAAGCGGAACCAACAACCATCGCAAGAAAACAAATAAGAATACGGGTATCAAGAAAATAATTCACACGGTTTCAAGAATGCAACAAAAATCGAGCTAGGCCGGTGAATAAATTCCAACAACAAACACAACGGAATGGACAACGACGAACGTGAGTCACCATCGACTCCGACCAAGCGCGACATAAATAATGCGAATAAAAAATGTACACACGGACGATGACTCTGTTTTAGAAGAGGAATATTGGACTTGCGGCAGAGCCCCAATAATAACTTGGAAGCGAATGTAAAAATCATTAATATTTCATCAAAAACGTTGACATAAGATGAAATTATAAAACATACCCAAATGTACACAAAAGTGTGAAAAACTAAATCTTGAAAAAATGAGAGGAGATTTGATTTTGATCCACGGAAAGGCAGAAATCAAGCGACACATACATTTTCTGATGTAATTAACAATTGTCCGCTTTCTTCTACATATGTTAAGAACAGACGCATCATAACTAAAGCTGAACGAACTGCCTTGAATAATTCGATAAACGATACAACAGTAAAAGAAGCCGATAATGGAGGGACAGTTGTAAGTATGGATCAGGATTACTGCTGTCGAAACACAGAGAAAATGCTATGTGATGTTTCATTTTAGAGAGAAAAATTGCAAAAGAAGAGAAATGTACAATGAAGAAAATTACAAATATGGTCTACAAATGCGATCATTTAACGAATCTGAATATTTATGTAAGTTTGATGTTCAAGAAAGTAGCGTTTATGGTTTACCAATGGCACACAAGTGCCACGATGTACACCAAGCTTGTACCAAGTAGATCAGTTGTTAAACCCCCCTGTTAAACATGTAACAACTCACCTACCCACATACGTAGACTGTGGAGCAATGCTAGTTTCATTTCATGTAGTAAATCTATATTCGAATTAGCATTAATTTCCATAGAATGTTGGTTAAACAAATATCCGAACGATTTTCATAGGCGATTTTCTAAATAGTTCATACTTGATTCCATCAAACTGATTTTGGAAAACAACACTTTTTACTATAATGGTAATCATTGTAATCAAGTTAAGGAACAGCCATGGGAACCAAATGTATTGCGCACAATTGGAAACGTTTCCTTGATGATTGCTTTACTATAATATGGAAAGAATCATTTCATCATCGGAATACATTCCTCACTATACTAAAAATTCTTCATCCAGATGTGAAATTTACAATGGAATGGAGTATTGACGAACTGCCATTTTGGGATATTCTTAAAAAACGAACCAATACAATAATTACGGATATATTCTTCATATATAATAGCTACAAACACCAAACAATACTTGATGTTCAGCTCATGCCACGCCGGACATACGGAACGGAGTATTCCTTACAACCTGACACGTACTAGAATATGCACAATTGTATTTGATAATACAACACGACAAATACGATTTATCGGAACAAATAGGCCAGTTAATCTAGCTCAAAATAGGGGTCAACCCACCACAAATTGCAACACAATTTCTTTTTTCACCAGTGATTCCTGGACACCCATACAGTAACATGAAACAAAGTTTACCAAAATCAAATTGGTGGATAGTGGTTTAATTTGCATAAATCCAAGATGGCCGCCAAAATATTTGGATTCAATTGTTGTAGCCATATATGGGTTATTATTCACATATTTTTGTTTATTTTATGATGTTATTTGAGGTAATACATAACATGAAAACTGTACTCACAATCCGTTTTGATATTACACATTTATTTCAATTGAAAATTCAAAATGGCCGCCAAAATATTCCAATTTTAACAATTTTCGACCAGTTCTTTTTCTGTTTTTTAGCAAATTTCACTGTAACTGTGTATATATTGTATACATTTCCAGCTGTATTAATACTTGAATGGCAAATAGTATTACAGTAATCAAAATATATAGTCTCCATAAGTGCCTTAATTTGCATAAATTCAAGATGGCCACCGTCCGACAAACTTGATAAAATACTGCAATTTTTCAATTTCATTTTCAACAATTGAAAGTCGTTATGCCATCATATACTGAACTACATATTGTGTAAAATATGTAAAACTACAATAAAGAAAGGTTAATCTCAACAACATGCATAATACATCAGTTTTATTATAAGTGTTGAATAGTAAACGCCATGTGCGTCTAATGGTTGGTGTGTGACGCGTCTAGTGTGTTAGCGAAGTGTAGTGTGCTTGCTATATTACGCTTTCAGCTTTCACCGCTGGCTAGCATTCGTGTGAAAAGGAGAGCAGAGTCTGTAAGTCTCTCTCTGCCAGTACATAGCCTCTCCATCAGCAAGCCCTATGTCAGTGCCTCCCCGTGGCGACGCACGGAAACTGGGCACCTCGCGGACCCAGGCGAAACTGCAAGGGACTCGGAGGATGGTCTGCCCCCAGACATGCGGCATGCAGGCCCATCGGCGTGTGGATATGCCCTGGTGCCCATGAACAGACCCCCAGCTATGGGATAAATAGCCCCACTGCCTTGTGGGTTACTAGAAATAGTAGAAGGCTAAGGGAGAAACCACCAACATAAAACTACCAAGCGGTGAAGACTTACAGTTTTGGCAAATTCAGGATTAAAACAAGAGCACGTAAAGACAACATCTTCGATGGCAGCAGCTTTGGTCTGCTGACTATAACAAATTTGATGAGTGTGGTGACATCGCGCTTCCAGGGTACACTGGTTGTCACCACAGCTGTGAAACCCAGCATGGGGTCCAATACTAGCTGGTACATATTATGGTATTACTGTAGTATCGAGTTTCCCAAATGCTGTTAAATCTGGCCCCAGTATTGAGATAAACAGCCGCGCCTGAATCGACAGGGTGTACCAGCGCGGGAGAGCCGAGCCAAGGAAGAATGGGCCATAAATAGTCTTCCGGAAGGTGTACAGATCACACGGGGATTGAATAGTATTGGATGAATGATCGGGCTAGGGGTAAGGCAAGTTGTTGCAAGCTGAGCCTAGTTGTATCCCATACATCAATCAGCGCGAGATAAGTTTAGGTGGTAAAAGGATAGACCCTCGACCTACTGACCTGAAATGACATACATAACAAACTAATATGGATGAATCACATTGTGCATTGTGCCATGTAATTATACTACCAGATCAACCAAATTCTACACTGACACAGAAAGGATGTGATGGGATCAATAGAGCGAGTGATGACAGGGGTGTAGAAGATAAAACGGAACCTGGCATGCAAGTCCATTAGGCATGCAGAAGAGAGCATATAAACCCAAAATGTATACAACTACACAACCGGAAAAGAGCTTGTGATTCTACGGAACTAAGTGAAGAAACTCGTAGTTTGAGGTCCGCCAGTGAACCATTTATATTTAATAAGCACTGTCTGTTTTGTGGTGTAGGTGATATATACGACGGAAAAAAGGCTGACTTCAAGTTGACGCCAACATGTACAAAAGACATTATGAAGACAATAACAGATATATGTAATGAACGGAATGACATATGGGCTCATAGCGTCCAGGATAGATAGTGTAATTGACCTACCTGCTGCCGATTCTGTCTCTCATAAAGCATGCAGTACTAATTTCCGTACACTAAGGCAGATTCCCCAGAAATATATCGTAAATACGAAAACTACACCAAAGCGTGCTAAAATTGGACGACCAAAGGACATATTACAAGCGGAGGCATTTCTAAAAGTCATCAGATACTTAGAGAAAAATGATGAAGAGCAGCTGACCATAGCAGATCTGATTGAAAAAATGGCTGATTATCTCCTGGATACAAATACTGAACCATATGGCTTTACGTATATGAAGGAACAGATTCAAAAACAATTTGGTAATAAGATCATCATAACTGAAATAAATGGGACTCCAAATATAGTCACTTTCTGGAGCACAGCTACAACCATCCTTCATGATTTCCATTCAAACGAAAACAAGGATAGTGCTGAGGCCGAAAAAGTCAGAATAATACAGACTGCTGCACAACTATTGAAAAATTATATGAAATCACACATACAAGACAATGATGTGTATCCCGGATATGCAGATATGGCTACAATAGATGAAGCTAGGGCTTTTCTACCAAGCTCACTAAGTACATTCTTAGAGGGTCTACTCACAAGTTTAGATTCAAAGCTGAAAACTGCTTCACTAGGACAAGCAATTATGCAGGCAACTCGTCCTCGAGCGATATTGTGTCCCCTTCAACTTGGTATTGGAGTCCAGTTGCATCACCATTTTGCTTCCAAGTTCCTAATTGATACTCTACACAAGCATGGCTTTAGTTGTAGCTACTCCGAAGTCACAAAATTTGAGCGCAGTGCTGCTGTAGCCAATGGAATTGAAATACCCAATCATACTCAGAGAAGCGTTATACAATATGTGGCAGACAATGTTGACCACAACATTCGCACATTAGATGGGCATAACACATTCCACGGAATGGGGATGATAGCCACAGTGACACCTGCCACAACTGCCACCAGGACTGTGGCACGTGCTGACTTCTCTACATCTGACATTACTGCTGTAGGACGAGTTGATGTTAAGCGTTTCATGCCAGAACTTGACGGAATGAGGACTGTACAATATTGTAAACTGCACGAGCCACTCGCAGTGACCCAACAGCCAATGCCGATATACTGTGGAGTATATCTTTGCCTCTTCGCTCACCTCGGCCTGCATGGGCTGGCATGATGCAACTTGTACACAAGGGCGAGCATCCCGGGAAATCATCAGTGTTATTCCTGCCAATGATAGACATAAATCCAAGTGACATGACCTGCATGTACTCCACGATGTTGTATGTCAGTTCCCACGCCAAGCGTTATGGGGTTACGTCTATTCTAACATTTGATCAGCCCCTCTGGTGGAAGGCAATATCAATACAACATAGCTGTCCTACGGATACTGATATTGGATCTATTGTACTAAGGCTTGGAGGATTTCATACGGAAATGAGTTTCCTGGGCACGATCGGACATCTCATGACAGGGACGGGTCTGCATGAATTGTTGGAGTGTGTATATGCAACTAACGCGGTTGGTCACATGCTTAGTGGTAAGGCTATTTCAAGAGCAGTTCGTGGACATTTGCTTGTGAGTGGAGCTCTCAATGCCATGTTGATGGCAGCAGTCTATCACATACCAGTAACACAAGGGGCTATGCAGAACGCAGCCAATGAACAAGATGAAGCAACTACAGCGGAGTATGATTGCCAACCTGACAGGCCAATAGTCCATAACTCAAACGAAACAAGCACTGTGCCAATGGTTCCACAGATTCCTGACACCCTCATTGCTGCAGGAACCCTCTATGATGACATAATTGGCGAGTCCATCACGCTGGAAAGCTTGCAAAATTCACAGATACTAGAAGCGATAGCCAATAAATTAGAGGATGGGAGAGAGGCCATGCAGAAGAAACTTACAGCCAAGTTGTGGTTGCAGTACATGGAAATGGTGACCATTTTGCAAACATACATCAAAGCAGAACGGACTGGAAACTGGCAGCTACATTTGAAATCCATGTACAGGATGTTGCCGTATATGGCGGCTGCCGGTCACAACAATTATACTAAGTCTGTCTATGTGTACTTACACAAGATGGAACGTCTACAAGAACAACATCCTACAGTGTACGAGCACTTTCAAGCTGGGCAGCATGTCAGCAGGCGATCTGATCGATACTGGGCGGGATTGTCACAAGATTTGATCATAGAACAGGTGTTGATGAGGAGCCTTAAAACTACAGGCGGCCTGACAAGAGGGCGTGGCATGACGGAAGTTTTGAAATCAAGCCCCACAATCAACTACCTGGGTCCGGTAGATCCCCATAAAATCTGTTTCTGCAAAAATCACCGTGTATACAGAAGCGAAGCGAAGCATATCAACAATCAGAAAATGAACGGGTACATGTTTTGTATAGTATATTAGGCGGCCATTTTGGATTAATTGAACCTGGTATTGGATATATGCAATTGAGCTATATATGCAATATTGAGTTTCCTCATTCCTGAAATAGTTGTTGCATCTAGTCATCAGATTTATAATTCTATATCAGGTAAATGCATCGATCAAAACCAAAATAAAGCAAAATTGTTCATACTTGGCGGCCATTTTGGATTTATTCAACCGAGTATTGAATATATAGTGAATAAATCCAATTGAGCTACATATGCAATATTATGTGTTCTGCTTCTTGAACTATTCATCGTGTCTAGTCGCCAGATTTTATAATTGTGTAACATGTAAATGTCGATCGAGACAGAAACCAAGTCAGTTTGTCCATGATATATATGGCGGCCATTTTGAATTTATTTCACCTAGTATTGAATATATGCAATTGAGCTAGATGTGCAATACTATATGTCCTACTGCCAGAAGTATTCATTGAGTCTAGTCCCCATATTGTATAATTGTACATCATGTAAATGCATTGATCAACACCAAAATTGAGCCAAATTGTTCATATTTGGCGGCCATTTTGGATTTATTTGACCAATTATTATCCAAATAAATGTTAAAATCATCTAATTGGCTTGTTATGTTCACACACCCATTAAATAGTGATAAAATTTGGAAATATATGATGATAGCGCAATTGTATAAAAAAAATGGCGGCCATCTTGGATTTATCAATATTTGACACCTATCCACCAATTTTATTTTGGTAAACTTTGTTTTATGTTGGTACATTGGTGTTCAGGAACAACTGGTGAAAAAAGAAATTGTGTTGCAATTTGTGGTGGGTCATTTCATATTTTGACTGGCCTAAAAGTGGCGTTTTAAAATGTTGAAATTATCCACAGCAATTGATTAACAATGGGATCTATAAGGTTTCCGAATTGAGTGTTGACATGCTCCGCCAAATAGACAGGAATTAAATATAGCCATATGTCTCTTACGCACAATACATGAAACCCTACGGAGCCCGCAGGGGACGTAGAATTCTTTTTTTTATTAATTCGTTATCACGAAATAACAGTTCGTTCCATCGACTTAACAATTCTTTCACACGAATTAATAATTCGTTCCCTTAATTTAACAATTCGTTCCCACGAAATGACAATTCGTTCCCTCAATTTAACATTTCATTCCCACGAAATAACAATTCGTTCCCACGGGAACGAATTGTTATATCATGGGAACGAATTAATAAAAAATCCATGTCCCCTGCGGGGCTCCGTAGAACCCAGAGGTATTCGAGGGAACGAACTGTTAAATTGAGGGAACGAATTGCTATTTCGTGGGAACGAATTAATAAAAAAAATTCATGTCCCCTGCAGGGCTCCGTAGAACTCAGAGGTATTTTCTACAATTACAAATAATTGACCTATTCTACAACAAAATGACTACGACATTGGGAAAAAAAGTAAACGACAATCTAGAAATCTGAAACATATACTATCCAGAGCAAAATTTGAAGATCTCGATGAAGAACAAAAAACAACTAACAAAATGCAACCGACCATACTGTGGATTGTGAATACATTTAGTAGAATCAGACCATTACACATTTGGCATGGCAGTAAGCCATTTTATGTCAACGAATCTATGTCACGTGATGCCAAAAATGTAATGTAATATTGCATGTACATGTAATAGGTGCGGAGAGTTCTACATAGGAGAAATATAAGGTTCGACAATGTCCAACCGTGGGTAAACGTTTGCCATGGCACGAGGGAACTGTTCGAACCCCAAGGCCGTAGGCCCCGGGTTCAAACAGTTCCCGAGTGCCATGACAAACGGTTTTACACGGCTGGACATACATGGTCGAACGTTATTGTTACATTTCCGTCGGAAATATCATGCAATTTGAGCATATATGCAGTACTTTCGATACTTTGATAATCTGCTCCATTTACAGCTGATTTACAAATACATATTCCGGGGCCGCAGTACACGTCGCGTGGTACAGCCGCATCAATTTCAAAATTTCTGTGTTGCCGGTGTGAACTGGTTTGGTGACGTAATGGCGCGTTCCAGTATGAGACACATGAATTACGTAGGTGTTGGCTTGGCCCCGGAATGAGCATTGTCTACAGCCATGGTCAAACAGCACGCGCTGTACGTTTGAACACGGCTGTGAGCGGTGTCGAACAACGGCAGTCATGTAACAATATCGAATTTACGTAATCGTAGGACAGTTCACGAGCAACAAATCCGCGACCATACAACACGCCAGATTCCATTAAGTGGCCACATAGAAACAAGCACCGAGAATCTGAATCCGATGTTTAAAAGTTTGCAAGTTAAACAGCCCAAGTAGAACTATCCGCAGGGAAAAAGAAAAATCATTGATCAAGTCACAGTCACATATGCATACAAGGTTACAACATGTGGTTACAACAACAACAACAACAAGTACTGAAACTTCCAGAAGCCCTCCGATTCAAAGTACGTATTATTTTATAATTATTTTATTACGTAACAGATTTTGATGAAAAATGGCGCATCAAACGCGACTTGTTAGCTTAAGCTGCATTTGGTGGTCTCGAAACTTATGTCGTTTTTGCAAAGAATCTATTTCCGTGCCTACTGACACGGACATCTATTATTCGCAAAAACGACATACGTATGTGCCGAACTCACTATTAAGGAAAATATCAAATAATATTTACTTTGGAGTGGGCGCGCTTTCAACATTTTCAACCACTGTTGATTTCTTTGTAACCACGTGATCTTGCACCTTGGTAGAAAGGAGTGTGATATAATGAGTGTTGTGCCTCTTTGATGGCCAATAACAGACTGTGGCTGATGGGTAACACCGTCGCACTACCACGCTGGCGACCCGGGTTCGATTCAGGGTTCAGTTCGAGGCCGTCAGTATTTCTGAGATACTTTGTATTTCCTACTCTACTAGTCCTTTCAGATGGGGACTTTAAACGGCGGTCCCGTGTATCAGATTTGAAGGAGAGTCTGTGCACGTTAAATAACCAGAGGGGATTATTCTAATAAGAGCTATGCCCCCTGGGGCCGGTTTCCTCTGTATCCTCCTCCTTCCTACATGTATCTCCCATTCCTGGGAGACGACATGCATCGAGCCAGTGCCGTCGTTAAATCCAAGCATTTACATTTCTTTGATGGCCATTTTTCCTCTTTCAGACGCGATATGCTGTACCTGTATAAAGGGAAGAGGGACTTCTTCATTCCTCCCGCAGCGCAGTCTCCGTCGCCTAATGTGTACATGGTAAGACCCAATGTGCATGATCACGTGGTTACAAAAACAACAACACTGATCAACAATGACCCACTCGAAAGTAAGTATTATTTTCTTAATAGGCAACGGATATTAATGAAATATGGCGCAGCAAACGCGTCTTCATGGGCTGCGTCTGGTGGTCCCCGGAGTTCGGCAAATACATATGTCGTACGATAACATGTGGGTGGGATAATATAGAGAATAGTATGTCAGTGCCGTGAATGGAAAAAAATTCTGGGTCGTAATGGAAATTGATTTGACATCCAAAAAATGGCATGAACTTCATTTTGACAATTTATTTTCCGGCGATATCGTTTTTATTTAATGTAACCCTCAGTCTGTAAACAGTTCCATTTTCATCAGACTATTCAGTCAGCTCCGGAAATACACTGGCAAAAGTAGAATCTAGTCACAAACACGAATGACGCGTATGAATTGTGATGAGGTCGTATCGACAGGATATCAAATATGCTTCATGGCACCGTGTTTCACGGCACATAGGCACTGCTTTGACGGGATAAAAACATTTTAATGTGCATTTTTATGTCACATGTTAGCTCACCCACCACGTGTCGCACTGTATATGTTACGTCATATATATGACGTTATGTACAGTACAACAACAGGTATGTGGGCTAATGGGAAATCGTAATGGGCATTTTGTCATGTCACATGTACGAGTATTCCCCCTGTGGGTAAGACATCCAATGACACGATATTCCGTTTCGATACAATCAGCATGCTAGCTGGGTAACAGCGACTTATAATAATGTATTTCCATGCGAATTGTAACATATTCCGTCCTTAGAGTTTGCCACCAACTATGATGGTCATGTTAGCGCAGTAACAGTAAGTGATACTAATGTATTTCCATTCGAATTGCAAAGTACTCCTTTAATAGTACAGTGAAACCTCCCAAAACCGGACACCAGGCATATTGAGACATGTGTGTGTGTGTGCTATGTGATCATGAACATACATGATCACCTAAGATAAATGACCAAGAAACTCATCAAAAGTAAGATAGCAGGTGTTTCTTTGGTGTCAGGTTTAGAGAGGTTTCACTGTAATTGCCAATATGATTTATTTTCTTTAGGTAACCCGCTATGCATTGACCGAATACACACTTGTTCTGTTATTTCACGATCTGTGTTGTCTTCTGTTTGATATAGCTTCTGTTACTTCATGATCTATGTTGCCTTCTGTTTGATATAGCTTCTGTTATTTCATGGTCTGTGTTGTCTTCTGTTTGATATAGCTTCTGTTATTTCACGATCTGCATTGCCTTCTGTTTGATATAGCTTCTGTTATTTCATGATCTACGTTGTCTTCTGTTCGATATAGCTCTGGTATTTCACGATCTGTGTTGTCTTCTGTTTGATATAGCTTCTGTTATTTCATGATCTGTGTTGTCTTCTGTTTGACATAGCTTCTGTTATTTCACGATCGGAGTTGTCTTCTGTTTGATATAGCTTCTGTTATTTCACGATCTGCATTGCCTTCTGTTTGATATAGCTTCTGTTATTTCATGATCTGTGTTGTCTTCTGCTTGATATAGCTTCTGTTATTTCATGATCTGTGTTGTCTTTTGTTTGATATAGCTTCTGTTATTTCACGATCTGCGTTGCCTTCTGTTTGATATAGCTTCTGTTATTTCACGATTTGTGTTGTCTTTCTGTTTGATTATAGCTTCGCTATTTCACGATCTGTGTGCCTTCAGTTTGATATAGCTTCTTTCGTTATTTTCCCGATTTTGTTGTCTTCTGTTTGATATAGCTTCCGCTATTTCACGATCTGTGTTGCCTTCTGTTTGATATAGCTTCTGTTATTTCATGATCTGCGCTGCCTTCTGTTTGATATAGCTTCCGTTATTTCATGGTCTGTGTTGTCTTCTGTTTGATATAGCTTCTGTTATTTCACGATCTGCGTTGCCTTCTGTTTGATACAGCTTCTGTTATTTCATGATCTGTGTTGTCTTCTGTTTGATATAGCTTCTTTTATTTTACGATCTGTGTTGTCTTCCGTTTGATATGGCTGATTTTATTTCAAAATGATCTGCGTTGCCTTCTGTTTGATATATCTTTTGTTATTTCATGATCTGCGTTGCGTTCTGTTGGACATAGCTTCTGTTATTTCATGATCTGCTTCATTTTGATATAGCTTCTGTCATTTCACAATTTGAGTTGCCTTCCCCTTGATATAGCTTCTGTCATTTCACGATCTGCTGTGCTTTTTTTTTATATAGCTTCTATCATTTCACGATTTGCGTTGCCATCCTTTTGATATAGCTTCTGTCATTTCACGATTTGCGTTGCCTTCCTTTTGATATAGCTTCTGTCAATTCACGATTTGTGTTGCCTTTCCCTTGCTATAGCCTCTGTCATGTCACGATCTGCGGTGCCTTCATTTGCATATAGCTTCTGTCATTTCACTGTCTGTGTTGCCTTCCTTTTGATATAGCTTCTGTCATTTCACGATCTGCGGTGCCTTCTTTTGCATATAGCTTCTGTCATTTCACTATCTGTGTTGCCTTCATTTTCATGTAGCTTTTGTAATTTCGGTCACAAACAATGAGATGACGAACCCTATGCCGGAGAAATTTCACCGCCACAAAACTTTGTTAACTTCGTTTAGTAATTTTATACAATTGTTGTTTTTGTCAAAATGCCATCCTGATTACGACGTACTTATGGAATGTAGGGCTCTATGGGTTAATTACTAAATGCCATTGCTGTTGTTGTTTCAGTCTCGTGGCGTGAGGTACATCGGGACGGCAATAGCTGGAATGATATGGGGTACGCATACATATACATATATTAGGCTGGCTTAACGCTACAGGGGACATGGATTATTTTTATATTAATTCATTCCCACAATTTAAGTTACTGATTTTCAGACGATTAACCCTTTCTGTATCATTTTGTAAAATTTTGCCCAGACCACTTCTAGCATTTCAAATTATTAACAATTTGAAATGTATATGTGTTACCTACAGCATGATACTAAAATACACCAACACAATTGTGTTTTTCTGTAGCGGACACCACCTGCAATGTATAGGGACACTTATAATGTAGACATACACGTTGTTTACAAGTCTATGGAAAGTAATGTCTATATAATTTCAGAACCCCATTTGTTTTATGAAACACTGTGTTCTCTTTTATAAGTTTACTTAATAATGAGGGAATTATTTAAAATGTAATTAAAGACAATCAGATCTCTGAGTTCTTGTGAGTGTTAGAAAATATATATAATGTCCATAACGCCATTATGTAGCATACGATATAGAAAATAAAAATATGTTCCATTTCGTTACGGAGGTAAGAATAATTGCATGTTATTTAAGAAACTTCTGCAATTGATAAGGTATGATATTTCATAATACTATTCAGTAATATTGTTATTTCGATGGGACAAGTTGAATAATTATGCGTATTTTGTTATTCATTGACATGTATGTTTAAGGAAGAAAAACAAATTGTATAGAATGTCTCATTTTGGTAACAAGCTGTACCAGTGTATCGTGAAATTGGAAGTACGTACTACAGGAGCAGTGACCAGTAGATCCAGATCACTATAAGTCCTATTTTAAGGACATATGATCAACATGCTGCCAGGATATAAGTGTAAATTCCCGTTACTGAGGACAGAACCAATGAAATACCAACATCAAACTGCAAATGGGCCACCAAAAAAAGGCTATGTCTTGAATTTGTATTTGGTTTATATCTTTGTCATCCCGCGCTTCTTTCAGTAAAATCATGTTAATCGTAACATACTGTGACATATCATTGGAAGAGTGGTCCAAATCGGTTTGTAAATCGTGTAGCCTCAGATCAGCCTGCTCATTGTTTATAATGAACAATGTATCATGCTCCGGAAGGGCACTAGATGATCAGGGACTACAATGGTCAAACTTTCAATTGGACGATTTGTCTAAAGGTGCGTCACAGTTATACTGGTAATGGTACATGTATAAACTTTTGCTAGGCGGTGGTTCAAATGCAGTAAGTGAAATAATAGAAACATGAAACATCTTAACATTATTGGGCCTATCCATGAAATTGTATTACCAACCGCACATGCGACTTTAGACAAGGAACATGCTTTACAAAATGTATGATATCTTCTGTAAATGATGTCGAAAGTGGACTAAGTATTCAAAGCAAATACAGAATACTTCATAACGCATCTGTCCTGAAACTTTTGTCAAAGTTAGTTCGGCTTTATCTACGGGAAATATCATTGACACTTTCTCAAAATTTCGTGAAATAACGCATATATGGATTTATAGTCTTAAACTCTAATGGATGGATTCAATTATTTTAACATATTTCTTTCTGTCAGGCCATTTGTAGGGGGTATGGATAAGTCAGAGGAGGGGGTTCATTTCCTCAGTTACTCAAAACTGGAAATGCTCACCGTGCTTTTTTTTTAACTTTTAACATAATGCAACAGTTATTCGGGCCTTTACTGTCTATAAGTCTTTTCGCCAGTGTATATCCGATTAATATGCCAGATGTGCAGACTGATCTGGTTCTATGTTGGTTGCAAAATTCGTTACGGACCGTTTCGTAAGCCGGCTGTCCGAAATTCACTCGAAATTAAATGCATCCTCAATATATTTCCGCCAACCTTCATCAAGTTTACAACAACTCTTTGTCATTCCAAAAGCAATAGCACGCCTCGATAGTATACAACTTTAGATGTACGGACTTTCCATTAACCCATATCTCACCGTGTGACGTTTGTATAAGGACCATTCTGAAAAAGATCATTATACGTATACCAGGGGGATATCAAATCGGTTGCCCTGTGTGAATGTGGTGGTCAGGATGGGACGGTGTGCATGGGGGGAAATGACGCATATACTTTGACCACTTTAATATAAATTTCATAAACATGCAACTTGGGAGTGCTTTCGAATTGGTTAATGGATGTGAGTCTAAAGAACTTGCATCGTATATTTGTTTAGACGGAGACAATAAATCGTATGTCATCAAAATATATTGCTCATCAATAGTATCGTCTTCTATTGGCATCTATTTTGTCATGTTCACCAAAATATATACTACAAACTGGGGTTCATTTTCTTGTATCCTCCGTAACATTTTTCTGTCCTCCATAACGGCCATTTAAGCTGCTGTATCTATATACTAATATGTCAGGTTGTGGGCAATGTTTATTGCGCATTAGCTAAACACTATCACAATCAATGTCGTAATTCTTGTTCAGATGCGAACTGCCATTGGGTACAACTATCTATAGTCATGCAATGTCGTTAAACGTTTGTCTGTCCTCTATAACGGAGTTTCATCCACATTATCATAACTATACACACTTAGTTAAACATTTACACATCAATCGACATGTAAACGATTCTAACAATATTTAAGAAACTTTCGGAACTAAAATGTCCATACATATGCAACATTTTAACATCCATTCCAAAGATCCTGTCCTCCGTAACAAAACAGTTGATTTATTTGTTGATGGCATGTATGTGCCAGCACAGGTAAGCACATTATTGTTTCGTTTATAGGTGCATCATTAGCCGTTATATAACTTGAGATAGCATCCATAACGTATTCCAACTTGTATATTATAATTACTGTTATCGTGTTTGCATATAAAACGGTTTATAATATAACTTTGATTATGAAGAAACATTAATTCCCCAATAGTAGCAGATGTCAATGTCACTGACGGAAGATGACATACATACCGGGATCATATACAACATAACGCCGTTGTTATAGCGCACCAGGGAACATAATTACATGGCATTACAAATAATATAAAGGAGGACAGGGGTTACGGAGGTAATCATTTATGTCTTATATGCATTTATTTTTGCCTTTTAAAGTCGATACAATTGTATAAGCATTTGTAATGAAGTCCAGGGATAAGAACATAACGTTCATAGTATATGATTAACAGTAGATAGTGTAATTTCGTGGGAAAGTGCCGTTACGGAGGACAGGCCACGAAGTGTGACAAAATAAATGTGTCACCATCACGTTTTCCGTGAAGTAGGCTTAATGATTAGTTGAACAAACTTCGTTTTACCATTGACTATGATGTTTTCACAAGAAAATGTGCACAATACACTGTGTGTTAACAGTTTCTACAGGTCCACATGGAGTAGCTACAATTTTGTTATGGAGGACAGGCAGGATTTTGCGACAACAGATTTTCGTAAAAAAATGTTTGGGTATGCCATAACTAAATAAAAATAAAATTGGATATTGAGTTATTGTTCATTTGTGCCATCGTGTATATTCAATTATAGTAAAACACGCCAGCGACAGAGCAAAATGACGTACCTTGAGCTTATTATCAGCGAATATTTCAGCAAATCCGTCAACAAGATGGCACGACTACTTTGGAATACATATATACTCATATATAGTTGTTGTTCAAAAGAAATGGAATGTTGAACACTAATAAAGCCCCATCGAAAGTATAGCGCTGGCATGTACCGGCGACATGGTATTTTTTGTAATGGTAAGGTTTATTGGAAAATGGCTGATTAAGTGGTACAAAGTTTAGTGAAACGGCACCTCTGTCTTCTGGATACTATCGGAATTGGTTATACTAATTGTTTATGATACAAAACACAACTGCAAGCGCATATTTTTTCTGCAGCTGATTGTTATTTATTTTATATAAAGTAAGTAAATTAGTGTCTATAATGGAGACTACTTTTTATGTGTGGTAAAGTAAAATATAAATTTAAAAACATTTCATAAATTTCCCTGTCAGACTGACCAGCTATATATGTAGAGCTGAAATGGTGAATTATGCCAAACCAAATTATCTCCCATACCTCTTTCTATAACTGGCCTTTAGTCACGTGTTTTTGGTTTTCAGAGTTAGGTGTATTTTTATGAATGTTTGCTTGTTTACAAACATAAATCGATGAATGGTACACATTGTAATATACTCACTACGGGTTATTGACCTGTGACTTGTCAGAGCTCCAGATAAGCTGCGTATTGGCGTATTTTACGCAATTATATTAGCAGAGTACGCATTGAGTATCAATAATGAGAATACAAAATACTCACAACAATGTGAAAATACTCATTGATTTTGAAATTGAGTAGTGTAAATGAGTAAGAGTAAATTGAAAATTTACTTAGTTGAGATGCAAAAAGCAGACAGTGTTTGCTTTTTGCAGCTCAAATAAGTGAATTTTTAAATTTGCTCTATATTTTTTTTTATCTTTTGTTCGCTATTTAATAAGGAAGACAATCGCATTGAAGAAATATTGAATTTGAAATATGGAAGCATACTACTCTTTAGATACAAAACTTATCTGCAGCGCTGACTTGTATGTGTTTTGTTGTAGGTACTATCATTTGCTACTTCGTCGTGTTCGTGCCCACGTTCCTAATGTTCGCCACTTTCCGGGCACTGATCATCTTTGACAAGTTACCAGTACTCTTCAAACAGCTCGAGTGGCTCGTGTAAGCATACGGAGCCCCTGCAGCGGACGTATAATTATTTTGTATTAATTCGTTCCCACGAATTGTTTTGGCGCCCAGCTGCGCGCGCACAAAGGTGGGAACGAATAGTTAATTCGAGGAACGAATTGTTAATTCGAGGGAACGATTTGTTATATCTTGGGAACGAATTGTTAACTCGAGGGAACGAATTGTTAAATTGTTATTTCGTGGGAACGAATTAATAAAAAAAAATTCAAGTCCCCTGCGGGGCTCCTATAAGCCAGTACATACGCCGTTACTGTCTGTCATGCAGAGCGACTGGTAGAAACAAAATTGCTACCCCGCCCGCACCACATCCACTCGCGGGGGTAGCAATTTAACCCCATCTATTTAATGTAACACGTGGCAGAGTGATTTTTTCAATCGGTTATCCGGCGTGTTTGATATATTAGCTATATAACACTGTTAAATCTCTCGAAGAATTATTAATAAAGAACATACTTATGCAGAAATTGGTTATGCATGTCTTGTAAATTGGAAAGCTCCATTTCGTTATGTTGAATGTTGAACAACAACAAGAGAATAGATGACTTCCATTGGAAAATAATTTATTCCCTGTTATATTATTTGTGGCAATTTACCAGTTCTACATACAAAAATATTGATTTAAAGGTATAAAATATACAGGTACCTAAAGTTTGACCTACATGCAACAGGTTCGTATATGCACTTCGGTTGCTGACATTTTTTGAATGGGTCAAATGGTAGCCGTAGATAACATATCGGAGGCGAATTATTGTAGCTAGGCCACTGGCAGCCTAACGTTTTCCGCAATATTTTACACCTATAAATTCACGATGCAAACGCCGATTCGATGTTGTGCGTTTACATCCCAATACAATACATTATACCCGCGTGACGTCGTGCGACGTTGTTGATTGGTTAACGTTCGTTTGACGTCATTAATGTCAATATTGTATTCAATAATATCACGTTATTGATCGGCAACGTTGCTGTTCCAGAAATTGCGACGAAATGACGTAAAACAATCTTATTCGTAATTTTAACGCCATATTTGGCTATTTACATTTTTGAAACTATCTGAAAATGCATAAGTATGTAATAAAACCATGTGCTATTGCGTTTACAGTGGTTCATACTACATTTGGTTTGTTTAAACAGGCCAAATATACATTACACCCTGGTGAACGCAATAGCCCATGTTTTTATTCCTTAAAGGTACATGTCCACTCAGTACGCACACCGTGTTCTTTATATCAGAGACATCATCTGATACATTTTCTTGGAAAATAAACATTCAGTCACCATTACCCCACGTATTGATTGGCATTATTATCCATTTTATATCAGGCGTACATTTCCACACTGATATCAGTGGTGGTAACCGTGTTTCCTTAAAATGTTAACTGACATCACTATTTGTTCTCTGTATTTTTTAATGTGTAATGATCCTACTTTAAAATCTCTAGAAAATATTTTTTTCAGGTGACCCATTTAATTAGTATAAATAATTGTCACGAATCGTAGCCGACTATTTTTTTATCATCCATTATTTGTAACACGGGTCACACAATACTAGTCTAGAGCACAATAATCGAATAATCTAGTACAGACGATCGAATAGGTATTCGTGTGTGAAATATCGCTCCCGTGGAATACACCGCTGGAGAGAATAGCGCTTTATCCGAAACCGTGCACGGACCACCAGTATTGGATTTTGCACCGGTTATAGCTGGGTGATTTACACTGTTTATGCAGACTTGGATGCTAGCCTGAATACCTAGTTGGTCATATCTACTGATGACTGAATTATTTCAGATTAATTCACCAGATATCTCATGAGCTAGACTGACTGTTAGAACATTAGTCCACTTATGCAAAATTGTAAGCCAAATGTTGGCACAGAGTTTTTATATTGACAGGCGGACTACGGTAGGCAAATTGTGCTCTAGAGTTGCATATACATATTATCTCAAACCATATTCTAGCAGTCGGACACACAAATATTCTTGTGAACACATTGGATCGCAAGCAATCGCTGTGAATTGGTGAGTACATATGTTTTTCGTTACTTTCTAATGCTGCCATTTAAGTCTGAATCCTGCCAAGACCGGCAATTCTCCGCAGTGTTATCGTATCCTCGATAATACTGTCCTATTTCATTTACCTGTGTTATTTGGACCCGTTTCGATCAAATGTTTGGTCAATAAAAGCCGTATGGCAAGTATCCGCTGATGTAGATTATCTCCCTTAATCAAATCGTACTGATCATTAATACGTCGTGTTTACGTGTAAATGATAACGATATCAGGTCTGGCATGTGGGAGCATTCCGTGAGTATTGTAATGGCATATTATTCTCATGTGTTTTTTTTGCATGTCACTCCGACTAATTGCAGTAGCAATTTATTATATTTGTAAACGAAGGGCGAACACGATTGAAATGTTTACTAAAATTAGCTATGCATTTTATATTACGATTCAGTCCAATATCAGTTCTGTGCCCTGTACAATACATGGGAATATTGCCAATTTTAACATGTCACAATTGTAACGTGAATTTTCTGGACGACTTTCATTTACTCTATGGTGGACACATGTAAACTCCAAACCCAGTCGTCTGTACATTCATTTTATTAAGTCATGTACGATCACAGTGTATTGTAAATATTTTAGATGATATTGCGACCAGGATAACCAGATCAGATAGTTCTGCTCTAAATGCACTGATTTATACTTCACTAAGCTGCAATAAGGATATGATTTGAAGTATAATTTATTTCAATCACTGATGTTTTGGGTCAGCCTGCGGAATCCTTCAG
The DNA here is from genome assembly GCA_029237695.1 of Conchocele bisecta. Classification (NCBI taxonomy): domain Eukaryota; kingdom Metazoa; phylum Mollusca; class Bivalvia; order Lucinida; family Thyasiridae; genus Conchocele; species Conchocele bisecta. The sequence continues at coordinate 103,701,765 of CM055271.1, forward strand.
TCTGATTAGAGTCTACAGTGTTTATCATTAGTAATGTAATACTGTATGTCTGCACAGGAACATACTTGGCACAGTTGCTCTTTATTAAGTTAGCGCAGTTGGCCACGAGTAGTCTGACCAGGGTAAGGCCTGTCGTAATTAAATGTGTGTTTAATAATGGTAAATAACTGTGAATGACGTCTGTATTCACATGTACGGCTGTGAAGATATATATCGTTGGGCGTTGGGTACACTAGATATAGTGGCCGTTCATTAATGTGTTATATCGCATTCTCCGACTTATGAATTCTGTCAGTCCCCTTCTTCCAATTAGTGAAAATATCTGTGTGTACATTGCAATTTATCATGTTTCATCATTGTAATATATGATGTTGTTTAGTAGTGCCATGCAATCATAATATTGAGCTCATGTGCACTACTGTCACTATTATTGAGACTATAACACGTTACATTCTGGTAACAACACCGTTGGTGTTTTGTAGTCCCAGCCAGTAAGCCAGCCAGGGCAGTCAGCCAGCCAGTCAGCAACCAGCGACGGCACATCCATCATGTGTGTATGCGTAGAACCAGTACGCAACACCTGTTTATTCTGGAGTCCACAACACGACACCGTGTACCAGCGGGGACTCTGCTCCGCGTGGACTTATGACGTATCGAGTGGGGCATCATTCCGGTGACGTCATTCCGTCCAAGGACGAGATGAATCTCGCAGGACGTTCACCCATGTGTTATTGGCCCCATCCGCTCAAGTAGGCTGTATATTCTAGTTCCAAGTAACTTTACGACGTCATAAGAACGTCACTATCATCATGGCGGAAACCAGAGTTGATTATCGGAACTCTAAAATCGGATATTGAACCTGATCATGATGACGTATAATGTTGAACTATACCAACCTTTTCCAGAATCGTGAAGGTGCCTTGGTTGTGCGATTGCATTCGGCGGTTTCATCCAGGGGACATTGTCCGTACTGACATTACCATCCATTATTTGTGCATTCCAGTATATGTAAATATATCATCATTGTAAATATATACCTTGTTGTCTCTGTCCACAACGTGCTTGGTTTTCCATCCCTTCAGTAAACTATCCCGGTGTCACCCTGGCGTGACAATAATTCAAAGAATATCATGCCTCGTTTGCATATGAAAATAGCCTGATACCAGTGCGAGCCACTATCAGTAAAATAAATATTACTAAATGAGTATATCTGTATAGCAGGCACTTGTAAGTTATAGTACTGGTGGAATAGTGACACAATTATACACTTATTTAATTCATATAAATAACATTTTGAGCCTACTGAGTGGGTATGTACTTTTAAATGTCGCACTATATCGCGACACCACGGTCAACGGTATAACTTTGCGGAACAGCGTTAAGGTTTGCATTTCGCGCACTGAATATAGCAATAATATGCAGGGCGTTGACGTTCATACTTCGCTATATTGTTATTCCGAGAAAAATCTATAATATGTGACAAACTATTATCATTATCTCGCCTAATACTGTGTATTAGCAACATTCTTAAGTCACGCTCGGCGAAGTAGAAAGTACACCGCGCATGAATATCTGATGATTTAGTGTGGTTAAAATACAATGTCACGTGTATCCACAGGTATCCGGTGTGTATGCTAATTATATTTCAACTACAAACGCTTCTCATTGGTCGGTTCCTGTTGCAAGAAAAGGTGAAGGAGACTGATCAGTATCGACCTCTGGCCTTGGATAACAGGTTCGTACATACAAAAATCTTCTTCTCACATACCGCCAGACCGATTTTCCAAGATGACCGCCAAAACGTCGAAATGTCATCATTTTAATATACATGTACATGTACATTCCAAGCGTCTTCTCGTGAACCGCTTGGTCGATGTTCGTTACATTTCACAGTTCTGGTGCGTGGGTGAAGCCTTTTCATATTTGTTACAATGGAGGTCGTCACATAAACCAAGATGGCCGCCATTAAAAATCAGGTCAAATTATTTAAGTACCTCAAGACCAATTTCAATGAATCTTGGAAGGAATGATCGATAGTCAATGCTCTTTCAGATTTGTTAAATGTTGACCCGGGGATCAAATATTGGCGGGGCACGGGTTGTCAAGTAGGGATCAAATTTCACATTTGACCAAGTATGGTCAAGTCAATTATCACATCGAAGGTAGCGAGGAGACGATCACTCTGGACCATTTTCTTTCTAAATTGAATCATTGCGTCATCCAAGGTGGCTGCCAAACGGTTGAAATGTCCATAATTCCAGCACAAAAATATTTACACAATTCCCTAACATTTGATTGGTCCATAGCAAGTCTCTGTCCAAAATTTATATCCCAATAAACTCCCACGCCGAACTACTTTCCGTAACCGTCAGGCGCAGTTAAAATAATTCTTAAGAAAACGGAAAATAAACATATTTTCTTGATGAATTTAATTCAAATGCTGGAATTATAAGGAATGAATGGCCTTTTTGTGGAATTTATCGGGGATATAAACTTGGAAAAGTCGCGGGAATACTGGACGAGGCCTTCCGGCCTTCGTCCAGTATTCCCGCGACTTTTCCAAGTTTATACCCCGATAAATTCCACAAAAAGGCCATTCATTCCTACAATAACAAATCACTTTAATAAGACGCTTAATTCAGTAATATTGGGTTAGTCACCTTCAGAGGTGGTAGCTATTATAATTTGTCGGTGTGACTGGAGAAATGCGCTTATGGTATTCGTGACCAGTGTAGCTCCTGATCAAATAGCACACTCATGTAGTTTCATTCATTGAATAGCGAATCGTGCAGATCCTGAACAGACTGTGCGGATGCGCTTCTGGATCTACCCTGCTCGCAAAACCCATAAGCCCTATTTCTCCAGTGACAGCCATATTTATGTTCTTATATTATTTTATCAATTGCTTATATTTTCCAGTAAGAAGCAATGTAGATCGTTATCCGGCTAGATGAGTGGTATATTTGGTCATGAGTTATGCTGGTCACAAACGCCATGAGCACCACGTCTCCAGTCACAACCGCATATCAACTTCAAACTCACTTTTCCAAAGTTTCGACTCGGTGTCTAGGATTAAGTTCTCGATCAATAAATGCCTATGAAGAAGTAGTCTGGTATAAAAAGAATAGTACGGGCGTTTTGAGGTCACAGACCTAGTTTGGTTGCAAATCCTGATCTACTTCTACCCAGTTTCATTTGAGGAACATTTTGGGATGCTTTCAACACCAGTTTTCAGCATATTTGTAGCATTTAAAAGAAAATAATGAACCTGTTGGTCACGTGATGTAAACAGAGTTTCCGTGGGCAAACAAATGTAAACAATATTGGGGAATATGACGAGATTGGAATTTTCTTTCTTAGGAATAAGTGAATATATAGTTTAATTAATGCAAAATCAGTACAGACTGTCTGCAGGTCATGTACAAGTAGGTCCCACCGTATCTATACGAATAGTGAAAGTAGGAGAGACTGACCTTATTGGATGGGATTTGGTTAAACTATATAGCAAACTATTAGGTGTGGTCTAACGTATAACACATTCAACATTCTAAAATCACAGCCACAGGTCACGTATTGGTGTTATATGGGTATCTTGGTGGATTTGGGTGGATTTCGTTGGTTTTGAGTTTTGTGCAACTACTAATATTACACACGACAGAAATCGCCAACTATTCACATTCACTGTTCCAAACTTTCGGGCCCCTTTTATACTGTCAAAATACCCAATGGAAAGAAAACGTTTTCAGTATTTGGCCAATAAAATTGTCAACATGCGTTGCTTTCAGACCGATTTTATCATCAATGTTCAACCACAAACTCCAAGTTCGGGTTCTATCGATTCAGGAGACATACAATGTATATCAATCTGCCGATAGAATACGTCAACTGCATTTATCTGAACTTATGCGTGTAATAATGGAGGATGGTAGCTGGTTATCTCCCGTCGAATTTATTTATAGAAATCCGGTCCAAATTGTGTAGTTTGGCGCCTTATTGCTTGTAAAAAGAGCGAATGTAGAATGATATGATGTGAAAAGGAGCAATTATAGTGAGTTCGACTAGTGTAGTGAGTTCGACTAGTGTTGATCCAGATCATACGACATATCTACGCAATCCGATCTGGGACTACACTATTTGCCAGATTAATATTTTCACACGTATTACTGTTATTGCAAACAGAGTATACTCAGATCAGACTGCACTCTGATCTGGGTCTTCTCTGTTCGCAAAGCTCAATTGTTTGTGCTATTCAGTAAGACACCCTGGCGACCCCATTGTGTTCAATTTCGACAGGTTTCACTGTTGTTGTTTTCATTGTCGTGTCTGTTCATGATTGAAAATGACAAAAATGTTCAAGGAATGCTTATTTATAGTTGAACCGCTCTAAATCGGACACTCTGTGACCAAGGATGTCCTGTTTAGAGAGGTTCCGCTGTATATCTACATTCTGTCCTCTAGGAACGTGTACAATATTCTGTCGTTCTTCATGATGTTCCTGAACGTCAGTATCGGGGTCTTCACCTTCCTCAAGCGTATGCTCGTCGGCTCCGTCGTCGGCATATTCCTTATCCCGCGCATGGACAAATGCCTCTATATGAAGGGATTGGAAGGCATGGATAAGTGTAAGTGTATACAAGGCCCCCATGGATAAGTGTCACTGTATGCATGTCCCACAATAGACAAGTGTACGTGTGTACATGACCCACCATGGACAAGGGTAAGTGTGTTCAATGTTCACCCATAGCAAGTGGAAGTGTACATGTCAATACATAGGACAAGTGTAAGTGTGGTACAATGTCTATGGACAAGTGTAAGTGTGTACAATGTCACCATGGAAATGTAAGTGTGTACAAGAAGTCCCCAGACAAGTGTAAGTGTGTACAATGTCACATGACATGTGAAGTGTGAAATTCCCACATGGACAAGTAAGTGTGTACATGTCAACATAAGTAATGTACATGAAAAAACCCACTATGACCAGTAAGTGTGTACAATGTCACCATGGACAAGTGTAAGTGTGTACATGTCCCACTATAGATAATGTAAGTGAATACAAGGGCCCCCATGGATAAGTGTCACTGTATGCATGTCCCACAATAGACAAGTGTACGTGTGTACATGACCCACCATGGACAAGGGTAAGTGTGTACATGTCCCACTATAGGCAAGTGTAAGTGTGTACATGTCCCACCATAGACAAGTGTAAGTGTGTACATGTCCCACCATGGACAAGTGTAAGTGTGTACATGTCCCACCATGGACAAGTGTAAGTGTGTACAGGACCCACCATGGACAAGTGTAAGTGTGTACATGTCCCACCATGGACAAGTGTAAGTGTGTACATGTCCCACCATGGACAAGTGTAAGTGTGTACATGGCCAACCATGGATAAGTGTAAGTGTGTACATGACCCACTATAGACAAGTGTAAGTGTGTACATGACCCACCATAGACAAGTGTAAGTGTGTACATGGCCAACCATGGACAAGTGTACGAGTGTACATGTCCCACTATAGATAAGTGTAAGTGTGTAAATGACCCACCATGGACAAGTGTAAGTGTGTACATGTCCCACTATAGACAACTGTACATGTCCCACTATAGAAAAATTTAAGTGTGTACATGTCCCACCATGGACAAGTGTAAGTGTGTACATGTCCCACTATAGACAACTGTACATGTCCCACTATAGAAAAATGTAAGTGTGTACATGTCCCACCATGGACAAGTGTAAGTGTGTACATTTCCCACTATAGACAACTGTACATGTCCCACTATAGAAATATTTAAGTGTGTACATGTCCCACCATGGATAAGTGTAAGTGTGTACATGTCCCACTATAGATAAGTGTAAGTGTGTACATGTCCCACTATAGACAAGTTTAAGTGTGTACATGTCCCACCATGTACAAGTGTAAGTGTGTACAGGACCCACCATGGACAAGTGTAAGTGTGTACATGTCCCACCATGGACAAGTGTAAGTGTGTGCATATCCCACCATGGACAAGTGTAAGTGTGTACATGTCCCACCATGGACAAGTGTAAGTGTGTACATGTCCCACCATGGACAAGTGTAAGTGTGTACATGACCCACCATGGACAAGTGTAAGTGTGTACATGTCCCACCATGGACAAGTGTAAGTGTGTACATGGCCCACTATAGACAAGTGTAAGTGTGTACATGTCCCATCATGGACAAGTGTAAGTGTGTACATGGCCCACCATGGACAAGTGTAAGTGTGTACATGTCCCACCATGGACAAGTGTAAGTGTACATGGCCCACCATGGACAAGTGTAAGTGTGTACATGACCCACTATAGACAAGTGTAAGTATGTACATGTCCCACTATAGACAAGTGTAAGTGTGTACATGACCCACTATAGACAAGTGTAAGTGTGAACATGACGCACCATGGACAAGGTTAAGTGTGTACATGTCCCACTATAGACAAGTGTAAATGTGTACATGTCCTACCATGGACAAGTGTAATGACCCACCATGGACAAGTGTAAGTGTGTACATGACCCACCATGGACCAAGTAAGTGTGTACATGTCACCTATGGACAAGTGTAAGTGTGTACATGGACCCAACCATGGACAAGTGTAAGTGTGTACATGTCCCACCATGGACAAGTGTAAGTGTGTACATGGCCCACCATGGACAAGTGTAAGTGTGTACATGGCCCACCATGGACAAGTGTAAGTGTGTAGTCCCACTATAGACTAACCCTGTACATGTCCACTAGAAATAATACGTGTGTACATGTCCACAATGAGTGTATGCAGTGTGTACATTCCCACTATAAGACTAAGTGTAAGTGTATACATGTCCACTATAGCAAGAGTGTGTGTACTAGTCCCACCATGTACAGTGTTTAAGTGTGTACAGACACATGACAGTGCCCAAGTGTGTACATGGTCCCACTATGAAGTGTAAGTGTGTACATGATCCCACATGACCATGGACAAGTGTAAGTGTCTACATGGCCCACCATGGACAAAAAGTGTAAGTGTGTTACATGGGCCCACCAGGACAAGTGTTAAGTGTGTACATGTCCAACCATGGACAAGTGTAAGTGTGTAATGGCCACCATGGACCAAGGAAGTAAGTGTGTAACAATTTTCCCACTATAAGAACAACTGTAACCCCGTCCCACTATAGGAAAAATTTAAGTGTGGTTACAATGTCCCACCATGGCTAAGGTGTAAGTGTGGTACATGTCCCCCACTTAGGAATTAGTGTAAGTGTGTACCGTCCCACCTAATAAGACAAGTTTAAAGGAATGTACAATGTCCCACCATGTACAAGTGTAAGTGTGTACAAAAGGAACCACCAATTGGGGGACCAAGTGGCAAGTGTGTTACCCATGATGGCCCACCATGGTAACAAAAGTGTAAGTGTGTACATTGTCCAACCATGGACAAGTGTTTAAGTGTTGACCCCCATGGGCCCACCAAGGCAAGTGTAAGTTGTGACATTTCCCACTATAGAAACTGTATCCATTCCCAACTAATAGAAATAATTTAAGTGTGTACATGTTCCCCACATGGATAAGTGTAAGTGTGTACATGTCCCACTATAGATAAGTGTAAGTGTGTACATGTCCCCACTATTAGGACAAGTTTTAAGTGTGTACATGTCCCACCATGTACCCACAAAGTGTAAGTGTGTACAGACCCACCATGGACAAAGTGTAAGTGTGTACATTTCCCATTTGGAAAAGTGTTAAAGTGTGTACATATCCCACCTATGGACAAGTGGTAAGTTGTGGAACCTGACCCACCATGGACAAGTGTAAGTGTACCACAATGTCCCACTATAGGACAATGTTAAGTGTTACATGTTCCCACCATGTACACGTGTAAGTGTACATGTCCCACCGAATGGACAAGTGGTAAGTGGTAAATACATGTCCTACCTAAGACAATAGGAAGTGTAAGTGTTCATGTCCACTATTTGACAAGTGTAAGTGTACATGACCCACCATGGGACAAGTGTAAGTGTATACATTGCCCACCCATGGGACAAGTGTAAGTGTATACAATGTCCTCCCCCACCATGGACAAGTGTAAGTGTACATGGCCCACCATGGACAGGTGTTTAAGTGTGTACAATGACCCACCCTATAGACAAGTAAGTATGTACATGTCCCACTTAATCGACAATGTTAAGTGTTGTACATGGGACCCACTATATACAAGTGTAGTGTGACATGACGCACCATGGACATAAGGTAATGTGTACACTGTCCCCCACTAATAGACAATTAATAAATGTTACATTCCCAAACCATGGACAAAGTTGTAAGTGTATACAATAACCCACCATTGGACAAAGTTTAATAGTGTGTACATGTCCCAACCATGACAAAGGGTGTAAGTGTGTACGTGCCCACCCATGGACAAGTGTAAGTGAAGAACATGTCCCTCATGATGGCAAGTGGTAAGTGTGGACATGGCCCACCTGGACAAGTGTAACATGTGATACCTTTCCCCACTAATAGACCAACGTGACATGGCCCACCTAATAAGAATAATATAAAGTTGTGTACATTGTCCCACATGGATAAGTGTAAGTTGTACATGTCCCACTATAAGAAATAATGTAAGAGTGTACAATGTCCCCACCTATAGGACAAGTTTTAAGTTGTGGTACATGTCCCACATTTTTTGTACAAGTTGTAAGTGTGTACAGGACCCCCCATGGACAAGTGTAATGTGTACATGTCCCACCATGGAACCCAAGTGTAAGTGTGTTACAATAAATCCCCCACCCATGGGACAAGTGTTAAGTGTGAACCTGACCCACCAATGGACTAAGTGTAAGTTAATACATGTCCCACTATAGACAAGTGTAAGTGTGTACCATGTCCCACCATGTACAAGTGTAATGGAAGTGGTACAAGTCCCACATGGACAAGTGTAAGTGTATAACATGTCCTACCCCAATGGACAATGTAAGTGTATGGCAAGTCGCCCACTATTTGACAAGGTGTAAGTGATTACAATGGCCCACATGGAAAAGTGTAAGTGTATACAAGACCCACCATGGACAGTGGCAAGTGTGTACCAATGACCCACCTGGACAAGTGTACAGGTGTGTTATGGTCCCACGACCGGAACAAGTGTAAGTGTGGTACCATGTCCCACCCCAGGACACGTGTAAGTGTTATACAATGAAACCCCACTAGGCAAAGTGTTTTAAGTGTGTACCCCATGTCACCTAGGACAAGTTTAAGTGCTGTACAATGACCCACCAAGGACAAGTGTAAGTGTGTACAGCCACATGGACAAGTGCAAGTGTGTACAATGACCCTTCCTAATAATTACAAGTTAAGTGTGTAACCATGACCCCCAATAAGAACAGTGTAAAGTGTGTACATGGCCAACATGGACAAGTGTACGAAGTGTACCAATGTCCCACTAAAGAATAAAGTGTTAAAGTGTGTATTGACAAACCAACCATGGACAAGTTAATGTGTTACAATGTCCCACCTAATAGACACTGTAAATGTCCCACTATAAAGAAAATATTTAAGTGTGTACATGTCCCACCCATGGAACAAGTGTAAGTAATGATACAAATGTCTCCAACCCTTTATAGACAACTGTACATGTCCCACTATAGAAAAATTTAAGTGTGTACATGTCCCACCATGGATAAGTGTAAGTGTGTACATGTCCCACTATAGAAATATTTAAGTGTGTACATGTCCCACCATGGATAAGTGTAAGTGTGTACATGTCCCACTATAGATAAGTGTAAGTTTGTACATGTCCCACTATAGACAAGTTTAAGTGTGTACATGTCCCACCATGTACAAGTGTAAGTGTGTACAGGACCCACCATGGACAAGTGTAAGTGTGTACATGTCCCACCATGAACAAGTGTAAGTGTGTACATATCCCACCATGAACAAGTGTAAGTGTGTACATGTCCCACCATGGACAAGTGTAAGTGTGTACATGTCCCACCATGGACAAGTGTTAGAGTGTACAGACCACCATGGACAAGGGTAAGATGTTGTACATGTCCCACACTTGGACAAGTGTAAGTGTGTTCATGGCCCACTTATAGACAAGTGTAAGTGTGTGAACATGTGCCCCATATATGGACAAGTGTAAGTAGTGTACATGGCACACCTATGGACAAGTGGTAATTGGGTAATGTCCCCACAAGGGACATGGGTCAGTGTATAAATGATCCACATGGACAAGTGTAAGTGTGTACATGTCCCACATGGACAAGTGTAAAGTGTGTACAGGTCCCACCATGGACAAGTGTAAGTGTGTACATGGCCCACCATGGACAAGTGTAAGTGTGTACATGGCCCACCATGGACAAGTGTAAGTGTGTACATGTCCCACCATGGACAAGTGTAAGTGTGTAACATGGTCCCCCCACCATGGACAAGTGTAAGTGTGTACATGACCCATATAGACAAGTGTAAGTATGATACATGTCCCACTATAGACAAGGTAAGTGTGTACATGACCCACTATGTGGACAAGTGTAAGTTTGTGAAACATGAGCACTATGGACCCAACGGTTAGTGTGTACATGTCCACTATAGAAAGTGTTTAAATGTTGTACAAATGGTCTACAATGGACCCAAGAGTTAGTGTTATACCATGGCCCACATTCGGACAAGTGTAAGTGTATACTGACCCCACCATGGACAAGTGTAATTGTGTACTATGACCACCATGGAACAAGTGTAAGTGTGGACCATGGACCCACTATAGACAAGTGTAAGTATGTACATGTCCCACATAGACAAGTGTAAGTGTTGTTACATGGACCCACCTATGGACAAGTGTGTAAGTGTTGAATCATGGAACGCACCATGGACAAGGTTAAGTGTGTACATGTCCCACTATAGACAAGTCGTAAATGTGTGTACATGTCCTACCAATGGAACAAGTGTAAGTGTTCTACATGGCCACCATGGACAAGTGTAATTGGTATACATGACCACCTTGGACCCAAGAGTAAGTGTGTACCATGACCAACCAGGGACAAGTTGTAAGTGTGTACATGAACCCACCGATTGGACAAGTGTAAGTGTGTACAAGGCCCATTATAGAACAAGTGTAAAGTGTGTACAATGTCCCACCATGGACAAAGTGTAAGTGCTATAACATGGCCCACCATGGACAAGTGTAAGTGGTATACATGACCCACCATGGACAAGTGTAAGTGTATACATGACCCACCATGGACAAGTGTAAGTGTGTACATGTCCCACCATGGAACGTGAAAGTGTATACATGGACACCACCATGGGACAAGTGTAACGTGTGTACATGACCCACCATGGACAAGCTTTGTATTGTGTGTACATGTCCCACTATAGACAAGTGTAAGTGTGAACATGTCCCACAATGGACAAGTGTAGTGTGTACATTGACCACCATGGGACAAGTGTAAGTGTTTACATTGCACAATTACAGAAAGTGTACGTGGCATACCCAATGAACATACCATGGAACAAGTGTAAGTGTGTACATGGCCCCACTTATAGACAAGTGTAAATGTGTAATGTCCCACTATAGACCAAGTGTAAGTGTATACATGGACCCACATGGTCAAGTGTAAGTGTGTACATTGGCCCACCACTACAGGACAAGTGTAATGTAAGTGATACAATGAACCACCATGGGACAAGTGTAAGTAGTGTACATGGGCCACCCTATTAGACCAAGTGGTAAATGTGTAACTTGGTCCCACTATTAGACAAGTGTTAAGTGTATACTAGGACCCACCATGGACAAGTGGGTAAGTGTGTACATTGGACCCAACTATAGACAAGTGTAAGTGTTCGTACAATGTCCCACATGGACAAGTGTAATTGGTGTTCATGGTCCCACCCTATAGACAAGTGGTAAGTAGTGAACATGGACCCACCATGGACTAAGTGTAAGTGTGTACATTGTTCCCACCATGGACAAGATGTAAGTGTGTGGCCCATATTCCCACCATGGACAAGTGTAAGTGTGTACAATGTCCCACCCATGGGACAAGTGTAAGTGGTACATTGTCCCAACCATGGACAAGTGTTAGTGTGTACATGACCCACCTTGGAACAAGTGGTTTAAGTGTGTTACATGTCCCACCATTGGACCCATGTGTAAGTGTGTACATGGCCCACAATAGAACAAGTGTTAAAGTGTGTACATGTACCCATGTCCCTACCAATGGACAAGTGTTTAAGTGTATACATGACCCACGCCCATGGACAAGTTTAAGTAAGTGTTACATGGTACCCGACCAAGGGACAAGTGTAATTGTGTACATGGCCCACCCCATGGACAAGGTAAGTAAGTGGTAACAAGTCCCACCATTGGACAAGTTTAAAGTGAGTACATGGCCCACCAATGGAACAAGTTGTAAGTGTTGGACATTTCCCACCCCTATAGACAACTGGTACAATGTCCCACTATAGAAAAACTATTTAAAGTTGGTGACAATGTCCCAACTCCATGGACTAAGTGTTAAGTAGTGGGGTTACAAATTGACCCCCACTATAAAGATAAGTGTAAGAGTTGTACATGTCCCACCTATATGAACAAGTTTAAGTGTGTTTACATGTCCCACCAATGTACAATTGTATAAGTGTGTACCAGGACCCAACCAATGGACAAGTGTTTAAAGTTGTTCTACCATGTTTCCCACCAAATGGACAAAAGTGTTAAGTGTGTACATATCCCACCATGGACAATGTTAAGCTGGTGAAGCCATGACCCACCATGGTACAAGTGTTTAAGTGTTATACATGTCCCACTATATAGACAAGTGTAAGTGTTGTTTAAAACATATGTCCCACCATGTACAAAGTGTAAGTTTGTTACATGTCCCACCATGGACAATTGTAAGGTGTATACAATGTCCTACCAATGGACAATGTAAGTAAGTTATGCATGTTCCCACTATTGACAATTAAGTGTAAACATGGCCCCACCATGGACAAGTGGTAAGTGTAACAAATGACCCACCGATGGAAAAGTGCAAGTGTGTAACATACCCACAATGGACAATGTTAAGTGTGTACATGTCCTCCCACGATGGACAAGTGTAAGATGTGGTACAATGTCCCACCATTGACAAGTGTAAGTGTATACATTCCCACTATAGACAATTTGTAAGAGTGTGAAGTACATCACAATGTACCAAGGTGTAATGTGTACATGTCCCCACCATGACAAAGTGTAAGTGTATCACCCTCCGGGACAAGTGAAGTGTACTTGTCCCACATGGACAATGTAAGTGTAAACATGTCCCACCATGGACAAAGTGTAATGTACATACCCACCATGGACAAGTGAAGTGTACAGACCCACCATGGACGTAGTGTGTACATGCCCACCTATATTTAAGTGTGTACATGTCCACAAGTAAGTGAATACATGCCCACAGGCCAAGTGTAAGTGTGTAAAACTGTCCCTCCCCCCAGACAAGTGTAAGGTACATGCCCACCATAGGACAAGTGTAAGTGTGGACAATGGACCATCATAGACCATGCCAAGTGTAAGTGTACATGACCCACTATAGGACAAGTGTACAAAGTGTGTACAGACCCACTATAGACAAGTGTAAAGTATGACATGCCACTATGTGACAGATTAGACAAGTGTATATGTACATATCCATGGACAAGTGTAAGTGGTACATGACCACCATGACAATAAGTGTGTACATGCCCACATGGACCAAGTAAGTGTGTACATGTCCCACCATGGACAAGTTTGTATGCTGTCCTACCATGGACTTAAGTGTAATACATGACCATGGACAATTTAAGTGTGTACATTTCCCACCATGGACAAGTAAGTGTGTACATGGCCCACCATGGAGCAATGTAAGTGTACTGATGGCCCAGCCCATGGACTAAAGTGTAAGTGTGTACATGTCCCACCATGGACAAGTGTAAGTGTGTACATGGCCCACCATGGACAAGTGTAAGTGTGTACATTTCCCACTATAGACAACTGTACAATGTCCCCACTATACTATTAAGTGTGTACATGTCCCACCATGATAAGTGGTAAAGTGTGTACATGTCCCCACTATAGAATAATGTAAAGTAAGTGTACATGTCCCACATAGACAAGTTTAAGTGTGTACAATGTCCCACCATGTACAATGTAAGTGTGTACATGTCCCACCATGGACAAGTGTGTAAGTGTGTACAATGTCCCACCATGGACAAGTGTAAGTGTGTACGATCCTACCATGGACAAGTGTTAAGTGTAAGTTGAACATGACCCACCATGGACAAGTGTAAGTGTATACATGTCCCAACATATGGACAAGTGTAAGTGAGTACATGACCCCACCATACAATGTAAGTAGTGTACAATGTCCCACCATGGACAAGGTGTAAGTGTATACATGTCCTAACATGGACAAGTGTAAGTGTAATGCATGTCCACTATGACAAGTGTAAGTGTATACATGGCCCACCGACATAAGTGTAAGTGTATACAATGACCCACCATGGAGCAGTCAAGTGTACATGACCCACCATGGACAATGTAAGTGTACATCCGCAACCATGGACAAGGTGTAAGTGTACATGTACCAATGCTCCCACCATGGACAAGTGTAAGTGTTTATAACTGACCCACTATAGGCATGGTAAGTAGTGTGTCATGTACAAAATATCCCACCCCTAGACTAGAGTGTAAGTGGTACATGTACATTCACCATATGGACAAGTGTAAGTGTGTACATGGCCAACCAATGACAAGTGCAAGTGTGTACATGCCCCACCACTATAATACAAGTGTAAGTGTGTACATGACCACCAATAGACAATGATAACGTGTGTACATGGCCAACCATGGACAAGTGTACGAAGTGTACATGTCCCACTATAGAATAATGTAAGTGTGGTAAATGACCCACCATGGACAAGGTGTAAGTGTGTACAATGTCCCACTAATAGACACTGTACATGTCATCATAGATACGTAAGTGTGTAATGCCCACCATGGACAAGTGTAATGTGTACATGTCCCCACTAGACAACTGACATGTCCCACTATATAAAAATTAAGTGTGTACAGTCCCACCAGGACAAGTGTAAGAATGTACATGTCCCCACCATAGACAACTGTACAAGTCCCACTATAGAAAAATTTAAGTGTGTACAGTCCACCATGGACAAGAAGTAAGTGTGTACATGTCCCACAATAGAAATATTTAAGTGTGAACAGCCAACCATGGACAATGTTAGTGTGTACATGTCCCACTATAGAAATATTTAAGTGTGTATCATTCCACCATGGATAGTGTAAGTGTGTACATGTCCCACTATAGAAATATTTAAGTGTGTACAGTCCCCACCCATGGATAAGTGTAAGTGTGTACAATGTCCCCACCTATAGCTAAGTGTATAAGTTTCTGTACATGTCCCACTATAGACAAGTTTAAGTGTGTACATGTCCCCACCATGTAACAAATGTAAGTGTTACAGGACCCACCATGGAACAAGTGTAAGTGGGTAAAAAAATATTCCCACCAGAACAAGTGGTAAGTGTGTAACATATCCCACCATGGACACGTGTAAGGTGTGTACATGTCCCACCATGGAACAAGTGGTAAGTGTGTACATGTCCCCACCATGGACAAGGTATGTACATGTCCCACTATAGCATGTAAGTGGTACATGTCCCCCACCATAGACCCAAGTTAAAGTGTGTACCATACCCCCACCATGGAACAAAGTGTAATGTAAGTACATGTCCCATACCAGGAACAAGTGTAAGTGTACCCACCATGGACCCACTATAAGGCAAGTGTAAATGTGTACATGTCCCACCTTAGAACAAGTGTAAGTGCCCCCGTACATACCCACCATAGACAAGTGTAAGTGTGTACCTGGCCCAACCATGGATAAAAGAGTAAGTGTGACCCAATGACCACTATTAACAAGGTGTAAGTGGTGGTACCATTGACCCACCCATAGACCAGTGGTAAATGTGGTGTATAAATGGGCCAACCAATGGACAAATGTACGAGTGTACATGTCCCACATAGATGAATGTAGAGTGGTAAAGGACCACCAAGCAAGTGTAAGTGTTTCATGTCCCACTATAGACACAACTTGTACATTGTCCCACTATTAGAAAAATTTAAGTGTGTACATTGTCCCATAATCCTGGACAATGTAAGTGTTACCTTGGCCCCACTAAGACAACTGGTACCAATGTCCCCACTATAGAAAAATTAAGTGTTATACATGACCCACCATGGACAAGTGCAAGTTGTACATTTTCCCACATTAGGGACAACCCTGTACCATGGGTCCCACTATAAGGAAAATATATAAGTGTGGTACAATGTCCCACCAATGATGGGACAAGTGTAACATGTGTACCATGTTCCCACCTATAGATAAGTGGTAAATTGTGAACGTTCCCAAACTATAGACAAGTTTAAGTATGTAACATGTCCCACCAAGTACCCAAAGTGTAAGTGTTACAGGACCCACCAATGGGACAAGTGAAGTGAGTACATGTCCCACCCCCATGGACCAAAGTTGAAAGTGTGTACATATCCCCCCCTGGACATTTGTAATGTGTACATGTTCCCACATGGACCAAGGTAAGTGTGTAACCATGTCCCAAACCAGGACAAGTTTAAGTTTGTACATGACCCACCATGGACAAGTGTAAGTGTACATAGTCCCCAACCCATGGAACAAGTGGAAACGTGTGTACATGGCCCACTAATAGACCCAAGTGTAAGTGTGTACATGTCCCATCATGACAAAGTGTAAAAGTGTGGTACCATTGCCCACCCATGGACCAATGTAAGTGTGTACAATGTCCCACCATGGACAAGTGTAAGTGTAACATGGGCCCAACCATGGACAAGTGTGAAGTGTGTATCAACATGACCCACTATAGACAAGAGTAAAGTATGTACATGTCCCACTTATTGACAAGTGGTTAAGAGTGTCCAAATGGACCCACCCTATAACAAGTGTATGTGTGGGAACAAATGACCACCTGACAAGGTCAAGTGTGGTAACATTGTCCCCACTATTTAGACAATGTAAATCTGTACATTCCTACCCATGGACAAGTGTAAGTGTATACATGACCCACAAAATGGACAAGAATAAGTGTGTACATGTCGCCACCAATGGACAAGTGTAAGAAGGTACATGGCCCACCATGTACAATTGTAAGTGTGTACAGCCCAACCAAGGACAAGTGTAAGTGAAGCACATTCCCCCACCATGGAAAACAATTGGTTTTAAGTGTGTAACTGGCCCACCATGGTCCAACCAATGTGGTACAAATCCCAACTATAAAGACAAACCTGTACATGTCCCACTATAGAAATATTTAAGTGTGTACATTCCCACCAAATGGATTTAATTGTAAGTGTTTAACATGTCCCAGCCTATAGGATAAGTGTAAGTGTTGTACATGTCCCCTAAATGACAAAGTTTAAAGTGTGTACAAGGCCCACCAAATAACAAGTGTTTAATTGTGTACAGGACCCACCCATGGACAAGTGTAGAGTTTGGTAACCCCCCATGGACCCACATGGACAAGTGTAAGTGTGTACAATGTTCCCCACCCATGGTCAAGTGTTTAAGTGTTACATGGCCCAACCCTGGATAAGGTTTAAGTTTGTTACATGACCCACTTATAGACAAGTGTTTTAAGAAGTGGTTCATGACCCACCATAGAATCCGAAGTGTCCAATTGTGATCCATGGCCAACCATGGACAACGTGTAACGATGTACATGTCCCACAATAGGACAAGTTGCCCAAGTGCCGTAAAGGAACCACCAAAGGACTAGTTAAGTGTGTACATGTCCCACAATAGAACTAACTGTACATGTCCCAACTATAGAAACATTTAAGTGGACATTTCCCCACCATGGACAATGTATAAGTGTGTACATGTCCCCACTATAGGGACCAACCTGTACATGTCCCACTATAGAAAAATGTAATTGTGTAACAATGTCCCACCATGGACAAGTGTAAGTTTGTACCATTTTCCCACTAAGACACTTACATGTCCCAACCCTATAAATTAATTAAGTGGTCCCATGGTCCCACCAATGGATTAAGTATAAGTGTGTACATGTTCCCCACTAAGGATAAGCAAGTGTGTACAATGGTCCCACCTATAGACAAAGTTTAAGTATTACATGGTCCCACCCATGTACAAGTGGTAAGTGTGAACAGACCCCCATGGACAAGTGTAAGGTGTACATGTCCCACCAAGGACAAGTGTAAGTTTGGCCATATACCCACAATGGACAAGTGTAAGCTGTGTTACATGGACCCCACCATGGGACAAGTGTAAGTGTTTGTACATGTCCCCATCCATGTACCAAGTGTAAGTGTTACCTTGGACCCACCATGGACAAGTGTAAAGTGTGTACAAGGTTTCCCACAGAGGACAAAGTGTAAAAGTTGTACCATGCCCTCCTATAGGACAAAGTGTAAGTGTGTACATGCCCAATCATGGACATTGTAAGTTGCCCACCATGGCCCACCATGGAACAAGTGGTAAGTGTGTACATGGTCCAAACCCATGGACAAGTGTAAGAGTACAAGGCCCAACATGACAAGTGTTAAGTAGTGGTAAACAATGACCCCACCTATAGGACAAAGTGGTAAGTATGTACAATGTCCCACTATAGACAAGTGTAAATGTGTACATGACCCACCTAATAGGACAAGGGTGTAAGTGTGAACATGACTGCCCACCATGGGACAAGGTAAGTGTGTCCATGTTACTGTCACTTCAATATTTCCTAATATATTTGTTGTTTTAAAATTTTCTTCATTGTCCTTCATATTCCCCACTATAGGACCAAGTTGTAAATGTGTACATGTCCTTACCAAGGACAAGTGTATGTATTACCATGACCCACCATGGACCCAAGATTTAAGTGTTACATGTCCCACATGGACAAGTTTTTGTTAAGTGTGTTACAATGGCCCACCATGGAACAAGTTTAATGTGTGTAACATGGCCCAACCATGGACAATGTAAGTGGTTACATTCCCACCAATGGACAATTGTAAGTGTGTACATGGCCCAACCATGGGACAAGAGTAAGTGTTAAATTTCCCACTAAGACCAACTTGGTACATGGTCCCACCTTAATGAAAAATTTAAGTGTTGTACATGTCCCACCATGGATAAGTTAAGTGTGTGACATGGTCCACCTATAGATAAGTGTAAAGTGTGTACAATGTCCCCCTATAACAAGTTTAAGTGTGTTACATTCCACCCATGTACAAGTGTAATGTTACAGGACCCACCATTGACAAGTTGTAAGTGTGGTACATGTCCCCAACCCATGGAAAAGTCTAAGTGTGTACATATCACACAAACCAATGGACAATGTAAGTGTGAACCTGACCCACCATGGACAAGTGTCAGTGTATACAATGTCCCACCCTACCAAGACAAGTTGTATGTGTGTACATGTCCTCACCATGTACCCAAGTGAAGTGTGTACAAGTCCCCCCCAAAACCCAAATGGACAAGTGTAATGTATACATGTCCTGCCCTGGACAATTTTTGAAAATTGTAATGCATTCCCACTATAGAACAAGTGTAAAGTTACAAGACCCACCATGGACAATGTAAAGTGCATGACCCCAGCCCACCATGGAACAAGTGTAAGTGTATAAAATGTCCTCAACCAATGGAAACAAGTGGTAAGTTACATGCCCACCATGGACAAGAATGGTTAAGTGTGTACATGACCCACCCCTATAGGGACAAGAGTAAAGTTATGTAACATGTCCCACCTATTGGACAAGTGTAAGTGTGTACATTACCCACTATAGACAAGTGTAGTGTGGAACCCATGACGCCAACCTGGACAAGTTAAGTGTGTTACAATGTCCCACTTATAGACAAGGTATAAATGTGTACAAGTTCCTAACCATGGACAAGTGTAAAGTGTATACATGACCCAACCATGGGACAAGTTTAAAGTGTGGTACAATGTCCACCGATGGACCAAGAAGTAATGTGGAACATGGACCCACCATGGACAAGTGTAAGGTGTGTACATGGGCCCACCATAGACAAGGTGTAATGTTGTGTACATGTTTCCCCACCATGGACAAGTGTAAGTGTGTTTACATGGCCCAACCAAGGAACCAAGTTAAGTGAAGTACATTCCCACTAAGACAATTGGACATGTCCCCACTATAGAAATATCCCTTTAAGTTTGTACCATGTCCCACCAATGAGGATAGTGTAAGTGTGTAACATGACCCACTATAGATTAATGTAAGAGTGTACATTCCCACCTATAGGACCAATTTAAGTGTGTACAAGGTCCCACCATGTACAAGTGTAATGAGTACATGTCCCACCCATGGACCAAGTGTAAGTGTATACATTGTCCCACCCCCATGGACAAGTGTAAGTGTGTACATAATCCCACCAGGACCAAGTGTAATGTGAACCATGGAACCAACCATGGACAAACGTTAAGTGTAAACATGTCCCAACTAGAGAACCAATGTAAGTGTATGTACATTTCCCAACCAAGTTACCAAGTGTAAGTGTGTAACATGTCCCGACCATGGGACAAGTGTAAGTGGTATACATGTCCTAACCATGGACAAGTGGTAAGTGTATGCATGTCCCCCCACCTATGGACAAGTGTAAGTGTATACATTGCCCACCCATGGACAAAGTGTAAGTGTATTACCAATTGAACCCACCATTGGACAAGTCAAGTGTAAGTGCATACATGAACCCCACCATGGACAAGTGTAAAGTGTGTACATGTCCCACTTACCATGGACAAGTGTAAAGTGTGTACATGTCCCCCCCCCCCCACCCCCCCCCCCCCCCAAACCTATAGGACAAGTGTAAGTGTAATACATGACCCCCAACTAGGAGGCCAAGTGTTACAAGGTGTGTACATTGCTACCCATACCTAGACAAGTGTAAGTGCATACAGTGAACCACCATGGAAGTTGTAAGTGTGCCCACTGGCCCAATATAAGACAAGTGTAAATTGTGTACATGGTCCAAACCCTATAGGACAAGTGCAAGTGTAGACATGACCCCTACCTAAATCAAAAGTGTAAAGTGTGTACATGGACCCACCCTATAGACCAAGTGTAAGTGTGTACATGGTCCCAACCATGGACAAGTGTTTAACGAGTGTACAATGTCCCACTAAGAGACAAGTGTAAGTGTGCACAAATGACCCAGCCATGGGAACAAGTGTAACGAGGTGTACATGTCCCACCCAGGGACAAGGTATAACAAAACTGTACATATCCCACCTATGAACAAAAGTATTAAGTGTGGTTTACATGGTCCCACCATGGGACAAGGTATAAGTATGTACAATGACCCACCATACCTAAAGTAGACTAACAACTGTACATGACCCCACCTATGGACAAAAAGTATAAGTGTGGATACATGTCCAACCATTGGACTAAGTGTTTAAGTGTGTACATGGTCCCACCTATAGGACAAAGCTATTTAAAGTGTGTACATGTCCCATCCATGGACAAGTGTAAGTGAGTTTACATGTCCCCCCACTGGACAAGAAAATATTTAAGTGGTGTACATGTTCCCACCATGGAACAAGTGTAAGTGTGTACAAAGTGGCCCCACTATAGGACAAGTGTAAGTGTTGTACATTGAACCACCCCCTATAGACAAGTGTGTTAAGTATGTACATGTCCCACCCATATACAAAGTGTAAAGTCGTGTACATGGACCCACCTATAGGAACAGTGTAAGTGGTGTAACATGACCCCACACCATGGAACAATGGTTTAAAGTGTGTAACCTATCCCAACCTATAGGACAAGTGTAAAAGTGTGTACATGGTACCCTACCATGGACAAGTGTAAGTGTAGGACATGAAATTCCCACCATGGAATCAAGTTTAAGTGTGTACATAGTCCCACCCCCATGGACAACGTGTAAGTTGTGCACAAGTGGCCCACCATTGGACAAGTGTAAAGTGTGTACATTGGCCCACCATGGACATGTTGGTAATGTGTGTACATGACCCACCAATGGGCACAATGTGTAAGTTGTGTAACATGGTCCCACCCATGGACAAGTGTAAAGTTGTGTACATGTCCCACTATAGCAATGTTCATGTCCCAACTATAGAAATACAAGTGTGGTACCCAGGTCCACCATGGACCAAGTTGGTAAGTGTGTTTTACATGGCCCTCCCACTATTGGACAAGTGGTAAGTGTTGACCATGTCCCACCTATAGGACAAGTTTAAGTAAGTGTACATGGCCCACAACCCACCATGGTACAAGTGATTATGTGTGTACAGGAACCCACCAAGAGGACAAGTGTAAGTATGTTAACAGTGTCCCACTATAGACAAAAGTGTAAGTTGGGTTAACAGGGCCCACCTATAGGACAAGTGTAAGTGTGAATCATGACGCCCACCCATGGACCAAGTGGTTAAGTGTATTACATGTCCCACCCCCTATAGGACAACGTGTAAGGTGTGTAAATGTTCCCACCAAATGGTACCAAGTTTAAGTGTGTACCATGTCCCACCAGGGACAAGTGTAAGTGTATAACATGACCCTATCCATAGGACAAGTGTAAGTGTATACATGTTTCCCATATTGACAAGTTAGTAAGTGTTGTACATGCCCCACCCACCCCGGACAAGTGTAAGTGTATACATGGCCCACCTATGGACAAGTGGTAAGTGTATACAATGTCCCACCATGGACAAGAGTAAAGTGTGGACATGGGCCCACCATGGACAAGTGTTTAAGTGCGTACATGACCCAACTAATAGAACAAGTGTAAGTAGTTGTACATTGGTCCCACTAGAAGACAAGTGTAAGTGTGTACATGACCCACTCATAGGACAAGTGTAAGTGTGAACATGACGCACACCATGGACCAAAAGGTTCAAGTGTGTACATGTCCCACTATAGACAAGTATATAAAATGTGTTTACATGTTCCTACCATGGACAAGTGTAAGTGGTATTTTACATGACCCAACCATGGACAAGATTAAGTAAGTGTACATGTCCCACCTAATGGCAAGTGGTCCCACCAAGTGTGGACAATGGCCCCCATGGACAAGTTTAAGTGTGTACATTGGACCCACCATGGACAAGTGTCAATTGTGTACATTGACCCACCTAATGGAACCCAAGTGTAAAGTGAGTAACATGGTCCCCACCAATAGAACAAGTGGTAAGTGTGTACATTTCCAACTATAGACCCAAGCTGTACATGTGGCCCACTAGTAGAAAATAATTTAAGTGTTGTACATAGACCCACCATGGACAAGTGTTTAAGTGTGTAACTTGTCCCACTTTATAGACAAGTGTAAGTGTGTACATGTCCCACTATAGGACAAGTTTAAGTGTGACAGGTCCCACCATGTACAAGTGTAAGTGTGTACAGGACCACCAAGGAAAACTGTGTAATGTATAACCTTGACCCACCATGGACAAGTGTAAAGTGTATACATGACACCCACCATGGACAAGTTGTAAGTAGTGGTACATGACCCACCATGGGGACAAAGTGTTAAAGTGATAATACATGACCCACCTATAGGACAAGTGTAAGTGTGTACATGACCGCCACCATGGTTACAAGTGTAAGTGTGTACAAATTGTCCCACCAATAGGACAAGTTGTAAGTGTAGAACATGTCCCATACCCAATGGACAAAGTGTAAGTGTATACATGAACCCAACCTATTGGACAAGTGTAAGTGTATACATTGGCACCCACCTACAGAACAAGTGTAAGTGCATACATGAACCCCACCATGGACCAAGTGCAAGTGTGTACATGACCCACCTATAGGACAAGTGGTAAAGTGTGTAACATGTTTTCCACCCCATGGACAAGTTGTAAGTTTGTACATGTCCACCATGGACAAGTGGTTAAGTGTATACATGACCCACCTATGGAAGGCAAGTGTAAGTGTGTACATTGCAACCACCTTACAGACAAGTGGTAAAGTGCATACAATGAACCACCATGGAAGCCAAGTGTAAGTGTGTAACATGGCCCAACCTATGAACAAGGTGCAAAGTGTGTACAAATGACCCACTATAGACAAGTGTAAGTGTATTACAATGACCCACCATAGGACAAGTGTAAGTGTGTCATGGCCCAACCATGGACTCAGTAAGGTGTGGTACATTTGGCCCACAAAGTGTATGACCACCTGTACATTGTCCCATCCATGGACAAGTTTTGTAAGTGTGTACAAATGCCCACCATGGACATGTGTAAGTGTGTACATGTCAAACACTGGACAGAGTATGTATGGACATGTTTTACATGTCCCACTAGACAAGTGTTTAAGTGTGTACATGTCCACCATGGACAAGTGTAAAGTGTGTTACAATGTTCCTCCCACCATGGTACAAGTGTAAGTGTGTACATGTCCCACCATGGACAAGTGTAAGTGTGTACATGGTCCCCACCGATTTGGACAAGTGTCAGTGTGAACATGTCCCACCATGGACAAGTGTAAGTGTGTACAGCCCACCATGGACAAGTGTAAGTGTGTACATGTCCCCACCGATGTACAAGTGTAAGTGTGTACATAATCCCACCATGGGACAAGTGTAAGTATGATACATGTCCCCACAATGACAAGTGTAAGTGTGATACAGACCCACTAAATTGACAAGTGTAGTGTGGGACATGACGGCCCACATGGACAAGTTGTAAGTGTGTACATGTCCCAATGACACTATAGGACAAGAGTAATGTGTACATGTCCCACCATGGGACATGTAAAGTAAGTGTATACATGCCCACCATGGACAAGTGTTAAGTGTAAAGTTATACATGTAACCCACCATGGACAAGTGTAAGTGTGTAACTTGACCCACCATGGACAAGTGTAAGTGTGTACATGGACTCCACCAAATAAGACAAGTGTATAAGTGTTGTACATGGACCCACCATGGACAAGTGTAAGTGTGTACATTGTCCCAACTATAGACAAGTGTTAAGGGTACATGACCCACTATGGACAAAGTGTAAGTGTGTACATGACCCATAGACAAGTGTAAGTGTGAACATGGACAACCATGGGACAAGTTAAGTAGTGTACATGTCCCACTAATAGACAAGTGTAAATGTTTAAATGTGTACCATTTGGACCTACCATGGACAATGTAAGTGTATACATGTGGCCCACCATGGACCAGATGTAAGTGTGTACATGTCCCACTATAGCCAAGTGTAAGTGATTGTACAAGTGTTAAAGGGATGTACATGACCAATATGGACAAGTGTAAGTGTGTACAGTGTTAACCCACCCCTTATAGGACAAGTAAAGTGAAATGTTTACCCATGGCAATTATAGACCACCGGAAAGTAAGTGTGTACATGTCCAACCATGGACAAGTGTAAGTGTGTACATGCCCACCAATACAAGTGTATTGTATAACCATGGACAAGTGTTTGCCCTACATGTCCCACCAATGGATAGTGTAAGTGTATACAAAGACCCAGCATGTGGACAGAAAATATTTTTTACATGACCCAGGTTTCCCAAGTGAGTACAATGTCCCCACCATGGACAAGTGTAAGTGTATACATGACCCACCATGGACAAGTGTAAGTGTGTACATGACCCACCATGGACAAGTGTAAGTGTGTACATGTCCCACTATAGACAAGTGTAAGTGTGAACATGTCCCACCATGGACAAGTGTAAGTGTGTACATGACCCACCATGGACAAGTGTAAGTGTGTACATTGCACACTACAGACAAGTGTAAGTGCATACATGAACCACCATGGACATGTGTAAGTGTGTACATGGGGCCCACCTATTTAGGACAAGTGTAAGAAATGTGTAACATGTCCCACTATAGACAAGTGTAAGTGTATACATGACCCACCATGGACAAGTGTAAGTGTGTACATTGCACACTACAGACAAGTGTAAGTGCATACATGAACCACCATGGACAAGTGTAAGTGTGTACATGGCCCACTATAGACAAGTGTAAATGTGTACATGTCCCACTATAGACAAGTGTAAGTGTATACATGACCCACCATGGACAAGTGTAAGTGTGTACATGGCCCACTATAGACAAGTGTAAGTGTGTACATGTCCCACCATGGACAAGTGTAAGTGTGTACATGTCCCACTATAGACAAGTGTAAGTGTGAACATGACCCACCATGGACTAGTGTAAGTGTGTACATGTCCCACCATGGACAAGTGTAAGTGTGTGCATATCCCACCATGGACAAGTGTAAGTGTGTACATGTCCCACCATGGACAAGTGTAAGTGTGGTACATGTCCCACCATGGACAAGTGTAATGTGTACATGACCCACCCATGGAAAGTTGTTTAAGTGTGTAACATGTTCCCACCATGGACAAGTGTAAGTGTGTACATGGCCCACTATAGACAAGTGTAAGTGTGTACATGTCCCATCATGGACAAGTGTAAGTGTGTACATGGCCCACCCCCATGGACAAGTGTAAAGTGTGGTACATGTCCCACCCATGGACAAGTGTAAGTGTAAATGGCCCACCATGGACAAGTGTAAGTGTGTACATGACCCACTATAGACAAGTGTAAGTATGTACATGTCCCACTATAGACAAGTGTAAATGTGTACATGACCCACTATAGACAAGTGTAAGTGTGAACATGACGCACCATGGANAGGATCAAGGTTAAGTGTGTACATGTCCCACTATAGACAAGTGTAAATGTGTACATGTCCTACCATGGACAAGTGTAAGTGTATACATGACCCACCATGGACAAGTTTAAGTGTGTACATGTCCCACCATGGACAAGTGTAAGTGTGTACATGGCCCACCATGGACAAGTGTAAGTGTGTACATTTCCCACCATGGACAAAAGTGTAAGGTGTGTTTACCATGTCCCCACCCAGTACAAGTGTAAGTGTGTACATGGCCCACCATGGACAAGTGTAAGTGTGTACATTTCCCACTATAGACAACTGTACATGTCCCACTATAGAAATATTTAAGTGTGTACATGTCCCACCATGGATAAGTGTAAGTGTGTACATGTCCCCACTATAGATAAAAGTGTAGGTGTGTACATGACCCACAATAAGACAAGAGTTTAAGTGTGTAACATGTCCCACCATGGAACAAGTGAAGTGTGTACATGAACCCACCCTATGACAAGTGTAAGTGTGTACATCCTCCCACCATGGAAAAGTGTAAGTGTGTACATATCCCACCATGGACAAGTGTAAGTGTGAACTGAAACCCACATGGACAAGTGTAAGTGTTTATACATGCCCACAATAGGACAAGTGTAAGTTGTGTACATGTCCCCACCATGATACAAGTGTAATGTGTACATGTCCCACATGGACAAGTGTAAGTGTATACATGTATACATGGACAAGTTTTGTAAGTGTATGCATGTCCCACTTATTGACAAGTGTAAGTGTGTACATGACCCACCATGGGACAATGTGTAAGGTGTATACCATGGGCCCACCCATGGACAAGTGTAAGTGTACATGTCCCACCATGGACAAGTGTAAGTGTACATGGCCCACCATGGACAAGTGTAAGTGTGTACATGACCCACTATAGACAAGTGTAAGTATGTACATGTCCCACTATTGACAAAGTGTAAAGTGTGTACATGCCCACTATAGACAAGTGTAAAGTGAAAAATGTTACGCACCATGGACAAGGTTAAGTGTGTACATGTCCCACTATAGACAAGTATAAATGTGTACATGTCCTACCATGGACAAGTGTAAGTGTATACATGACCCACCAAGGAAATTTAAGTGTGTACATGTCCCACCAATGGACAATGTAAGTGTGTACATGGCCCACCATGGACAAGTGTAAGTGTGTACATGGACCCACCAATGGACAAGTGTAAGTGTGTTACATGTCCCACCATGGGACAAGTGTAATGTGTTACATGGCCCCCCATGGACCCAAGTGTAAGTTGTGTTCTCCCAACATAACAACTGTACATGCCCCTATAGAAAATATTTAAGTGTGTACATGTCCCCACCTGGATAAGGTGTAAGTGTGTACATGGTCCCACTATAGATAATGGAAGTGTGTACATGTCCCACTTATAGACAAGTAAGTGTGTACATGTCCCACCAATGTAGTGTGTTTGTCAGGACCCACCTTGGCAAGTTGTAAGTGTGTACATGTCCCACCATGGACAAGTGTAAGTGTTTACATATTCCCCACCATGGACACTTGTTATGTGAACTGACCCACCATTGGACAAGTTGTAAGTGTATACATGTCCCACTAAAGACAAGTGTAAGTGTGTACATGTCCCACCCTGTATCAGTGTAGGTGTTCAATGTCCCCACCATGTCAAGTGTAAGTTTAAACATGTCCTCCATGGACAAGTGTTAAGTGGTTATGCCAAGTCCCACTATTGACAAGTGTAAGTGTATACCTGGCCCACCATGGACAGTGTAAGTTGTTATACATGACCCACCATGGACAAGTGCAAGTGTGTAACATGACCCACCATGGACAAGTTAAGTGTGTTACATGTCCCCACCATAGGACAAGTGTAAGATGTGTACATGTCCCCACCAAGGACAAGTGTAAGGGTATACCATGGACCCACTTTAGGCAAGTGTAAGTGTACAATGTCCCACCTTAGACAAGGTAATGCGTACATGACCCACCATAGACAAGTTAAGTGTGTACATGGCCCAACCTGGACAAGTGCATGTGTGTACATGACCCACTTTATACAAGTGTAAGTGTGTACCATGACCCCACCATAGACAAGTGTAAGTGAAAAATGGCCAACCATGGGACAGTGGTACCCGAGGTACATGGTCCCACAATAGTTAAGTGTAAGTGTGTAATGAACCAACCGATGGACAATTTAAGTTGTACTGTCCCACTATAGGAAACGTTAATGTCCCACTATAGAAAATATTAATGTGTGTATGTCCCACCATGGGACAAGTGTAAAGTAATGTACATGTCCACTATAGACAACTGTACATGTCCCACTATAGAAATATTTAAGTGTGTACATGTCCCAACATGGACAAGTGTAAGTGTGTACCATGTCCCACTATAGAAATTAAGTGTTGTACATTTGCCCAACCTTGGAAAATGTAAGTGTGGTTCATGTCCCACTATTAAATTTTTAGTGGGTACAAGTCCCACCATGGATAGTGTAAGTGTGTACTTTCCCACTTTAGATAAGTGTAGTTTGTACATGTCCCATAAAGACAAGTTTAAGTGTGTACAAGTCCCAACCATGTACAAGTGTAAGTGTGTACAGGACCCACCATGGACAAGTGTAAGTGTGTACAGTCCCACCATGAACAAGTGTAGTGTGTACAATATCCCACCATGGACAAGTGTAATGTGTACCATGTCCCACCATGGACAAGTGTAAGTGTGTACATGTCCCACCATGGACAAGGTGGTAAGTGTGTTCATGGACCCACCAAGGACAGTGTAAGTGTGTCATTTCCCACCAATGGACAAGTGTAAGTGTGTACATTGCCCACTTATAGACAAGTGTGTGTACAAGTCCCATCAATGGAAAAGTAAGTGTGTTAACATGGCCCCCATGGACAAGTGTAGTGTGTATGTCCCACCATGGACAAGTTTTGTTAAGTGTACATGTCCCCATGGCAAGTGTAAGTGTGTCTGGCCCACCATGGACAAGTGTAAGTGTGACATGGACCCACTAAAAAAAAGTTGTTATGATAACAATCCCACTATAAGAAGTTGTAAGTGTGTACATGACCCACTATGGACAAGTGTAAGTGACATGACGGCACCATGACAAAGGTTAAGTGTGTACAATGTCCCACTATAAGAACAAGTTTAAAATGTACATGTTCCTACCATGGACAAGTGTAAGTGTACATGGCCCACCCATGGGACAAGTGTAAGTGTATACATACCCACCATGGACAAGTGTGTGTGTACTGACCCACCATGGATAAGTGTAAGTGTGTACATGACCCACTATAGACAAGTGTAAGTATGTACATGTCCCACTATAGACAAGTGTAAGTGTGTACATGACCCACTATGGACAAGTGTAAGTGTGAACATGACGCACCATGGACAAGGTTAAGTGTGTACATGTCCCACTATAGACAAGTGTAAATGTGTACATGTCCTACCATGGACAAGTGTAAGTGTATACATGGCCCACCATGGACAAGTGTAAGTGTATACATGACCCACCATGGACAAGTGTAAGTGTGTACATGACCAACCATGGACAAGTGTAAGTGTGTACATGACCCACCATGGACAAGTGTAAGTGTGTACATGGCCCATTATAGAACAAGTTGTAAGATGTGTACACCCCTCCATGGCAATTGAGGTGTATACTGGCCACCAAGGACAAGTGTATGTGTAAACATGACCCACCATTGACAAGTGTAAGTGTATACATGACCCACTCCATGACAAGTGTAATTGTGTACATGTCCCACCATGGACAAGTGTTTAAGTGTATATCATTGACCCACCATGGACAAGTGTAAGTGTGTACATGACCCCACATGACAAGTGTAAGTGTGTACATGTCCCACTATAGACAATTGTTTAAGTGTGAACAGTCCCACCATGACAAGTGTAGTGTGTACAGACCACCCATGGACAAGTGTAAGTGTGTACATTGCACCACTACAGACAAGTGTAAGTGCTATACATGTAAACCACCATGGACAGTGTAAGTGTGACATGACCCACAGGACAAGTGTAATGTGTACATGTCCCATATAGACAAGTGTAAGTGTATACATGACCCACCTGACAAGTTGTAAGTGTGTACATTGCACACTACAGGACAAGTAAATAAGTGCATTCATGAACCACCATGGACAAGGGTAAGTGTGTCATGGCCCACTATTGGACCAAGTGATTGGTAACCATGTCAAATAGGAAGTGTAAGTGTTACCTGACCCACCATGACAAGTGTAAGATGTACATGGCCCCACTATTGACAAGTGTAAGTGTGTACATGTCCCACCATGGGACAAGTGTAAGGTGTGTACATGATCCCCACATAGGGACAAGTTGTCAAAGTGTGAACATGACCCACCATGGACTAGTGATAAGTGTGTACATGGGCCCACCTGAACAAGGTAGTGTGAACAATCCCACCATGGACAAGTTGTAAGTGTGTACATGTCCCACCATGGACAAGTGTAAGTGTGTACATGACCCACCATGGACAAAGTGTAATGTGTGTACATGGCCCACTAGACATGTGTAAGTGTGTACATGCCCACCCCCCCCACCAAGACAATGTGTAAGTGTGTACATGGCCCCACCAATAGACAAGTGTAAGGGTGTACATCCCACCCATGGACAATTGTAAGAGTTGTACAGTCCCACCAAGGAAGTGTAAGTGTGTACATGGCCAACTATGTACAAGTGTAAGTGTGTACATGGCCCACCATGGACAAGTGTTAAGTGTGTACCATGTCCCCACCATGGACAAGTGAAAGTTTACATGGCCCACCAAATGGACAAGTTGATGTCTACCATGGACCCACTATAATACAATTGTAAGTATGTACAAAGTTCCCAACTATAGACAAGTGTAAGTGTGTACTGACCCACTATAGACTAAGTGTAAGTGTGATGACGCCACCATGGACAAGGTTAAGTGTGTACATTGTCCCCTCCCACCTAGAACAAGTGTAAATGTACTTGTCCTCATGGAAGGTTAGTGTTATACATGACCCACTGGACAAGTGTAAGTGGTTGTACATTTTCCCACCTGGACATGTGTGGTGTACATGGCCCCACCTGGACAAGTGTAAGTGTACATGGCCCACCATGGACAAGTGTAAGTGTGTACATGTCCCACCCATGGACAATGCAAGGGTGTAACATGGTTCCCCAATGGACAAGTGTAAGTGTGTACATGACCCACTAATAGACAAGTGTAAGTATACATGTCCCATCTATAGACCAAGTGTAAGTGGTACAATGACCCCCACAATGGACAAGGTAAGTTGTGAACATGACGCACCAAGGACAAAGTTAAGTGTGTACATGTCCCACTATAGACAAGTGTAAATTTGTGTGTACATGTCCCTACCATGGACCAAGTGTAAGTGTATACATGAACCCACCATGGACCCAAGTGTACAATGTGGACATGTACCATGACAATGAAGGGGTAAGTTGTGTACATGTCCCACATAAGACCAAGTAAGTAAGTGTGTACAATGTCCCACTATAGACAAGTGTAAGAGTTTGTACATGTCCCATATAGACAATGTCCCACCATTGGACAAGTAAGTGTGTACATGTCCCACTAAAGGACCCAAGTGTAAATTTTGTACCATGTCCCACTAAGTTGTAGAACAAAGTAATGTGTACATGACCCACATGACAAGTGTAAGTGTGTACATGTCCCACCATGGACAAGTGTAAGTGTGTACATGTCCCATCATGGACAAGTGGGTATGTGTCCCCCCATGTCCCACTATAGAATAAAGTGGGTAATGTGTACTGTCCCACTAAATAAAGACCCCACAAGTTGTAAAGTGTATACATGTCACCCAACCATGGACAAGTGTAAGTGTGTAACTGTCCCACCATGGACAAGTAAGTAAGTGTTTTTTACATGTCCCATATAAGGACAAGTTTACCCGTTTGTTTACCATGGTTCCCACTTAATAGACAAATAAGTGTGTACAATATCCCAACCATGAACAAGGTTAAGTGGTACATGTCCCAACATGGACAAGTGTAAGTGTGGTGGACATACCCACTATAGACAAGTGTAATGTTTACCATGCCCACCTATAGACAAAGTAATTGTGGTACATGTAACTATCCCATGGACAAGGGTAAGTGTGTACATCCACCATGGACAAGGGTAGTGTGTAACATGTCCCACTATAGATCAAGTGTAAGTGTAACATGTCCCACAAGTCCCCCACATAGACAAGTGTAAGTGTGTACATGACCCACCATGGACAGTTTGTGGTGTTACATCCCACCATGGACAAGTGTAAGTGTTGTACAATGTGTACATCTATAGACAAGTGTAGTGTGTACATGTCACACTATAGACAAGTTAAGGTGTACACATGACCCACTATGCAAGTTTAAAGTGTAATATGACCCACCATGGACAAGGTAAAGTGTTACAAATGTCCCACCATGGACAAGTGTACATGTACATGACTACCATAAAAGACAAGTGTAAGTTGTACATATCCCACCATGAACAAGGGGTAAAGAGTGTTACATGCCCCACCATGGACAAGTGTAGTGTGTACATGAACCCCACTTATACAGTGTCAGTGTGTACAGACCCCTATAGACAAGTGTAAGTAATGTATAAGTGGTGATACATGGCCCACCTTATGGACAAGTGTAAGTGTGTACCATGTCTCCCCACCATGGACAAAGTTTGTAAGTGTACATGGTCCCACCATGGACAAGTGTAAGTGTGTACATTGCCCAACCCATGGACAAGTGTAAGTGAGTAACATGACCCACTATAGACAAGTGTAAGTAGTGTACCACTGTCCACCCACTATAGACAAGTGTAAGTGTGTACATGACCCACTATGGACAAGTGTAAGTGTGAACATGTTACGCACCTATGGGACAAGGTTAAGTGTGTACAATGTCCCACAATAGAGGCAAGTAAATAAGTGTACTGTCTACATGGACAAGTGAATAAGTGTATACATGGCCCACCATGGACAAGTGTAAGTGTATACATGACCCACCATGGACAAGTGTAAGTGTGTACATGACCCACCATGGACAAGTGTAAGTGTGTACATGACCACCTATAGGACAAGTGTAAGTTTAATAAGTATGTCCCACTATAGACAAGGTGTGTAAGTGTGTACAATGGACCCACTATGGACAAGTGTAAGAATGTGAACATGACGCACCATGGTACCAAGGTTAAGTGTGGTACATGTCCCACTATAGTCAAGTGTAAAATGTGTACATGTCCTACCAATGGACAAGTGTAAGTGTATACATGGACCCAACCATGGACAATGTGTAAGTGTATACATGACACCCACCATGGACAAGTGTAAGTGTGTACATGACCCAACCAATGGACAAGTGAATAAGTGTGTACATGACCCACCATGGACAAGTGTAAGTGTGTTACATGACCCATTATAGGACAAGTGTTAAAGTGTGTATGTCCCACCCATTGGACAAGTGTAAGTGTATACATGGCCCACCAAGGACAAGTGTATGTGTATACATGACCCACCATGGACAAGTGTAAGTGTATACATGACCCACCATGGACAAGTGTATGTGTGTACATGTCCCATCCATTTTTGGGAAAGTGTAAGTGTATACATGACCCACCATGGACAAGTGTAAGTGTGTACATGACCCACCATGGACAAGTGTAAGTGTGTACATGTCCCACTATAGACAAGTGTAAGTGTGAACATGTCCCACCATGGACAAGTGTAAGTGTGTACATGACCCACCATGGACAAGTGTAAGTGTGTACATTGCACACTACAGACAATGTAAGTGCATAACAATGAACCACCATGGACAAGTGTAAGTTGGTACATGGCCCCCTATACAAGTAATTGTGTACATGTCCCCCTACACAAGTGTAAGTGTGTACAAGACCCACCAGGACAAGTGTAGTGTGTAACATTGCACACCCAACCACAAGTGTAAGTGTATACATGACCCACCCATGGACAAGTGTACGTGTGTACATTGCACTAATAGGACAAGTGTACTGTGGTTCAGTCCCACTATACAAGTGTAAGTGTATTACCATGAACCACCATGGACAAGTGTAAGTGTGTACAAGTGGCCCACCCAATTAGACAAGTGTAAGTGTGTAAGGACAGTCCCACCATGGACAAGGTAAGTGTGTACATGTCCCACTATAGGACAAGTGTAAGTGTGGAACCAAGACCCAACCATGGACTAAGTTGTAGGTGGTACATGGCCCACCATGGACAAGTGTAATTGTGACAATGCCCACCATGGACAATGTTCCTAAGTGTACATGGTCCACATGGACAATGTAAGTGTGTACAATGCCCACCATGGACAAGTTAAGTGTGTACATGTCCCACCTATAGGACAAGTGTAATGTGTACATGCCCACCAATGGACAATGGTAAGTGTGTACATGGCCCACCATGGACAAGTGTATGTGGTACAATGCCCAACCATGGACCAAGTGAAGTGGTGTACAATGTCCCACATGACAAGTGTACATAAGGTGTACCTGGCCCACTTCTTATACAAGTGTAAGTGTGTACATGGCCCACCATGAACAAGTGTAAGTGTGTACATGTCCCCACCAATGGACCAAGGTAAGTGGTACATGCCCCACCATGACAATGTAAGTGTCCTACATGACCCAACCTATGGACAAGTGTAAGTGTGTACATGTCCCACCATGACAAGTGTAAGTGTGTACATGGACCCACCTTCTGGAACAAGTGTAGTGTGAACATGAACGCACCATGGACCAACCAAGTAATAAGTGTGTACATGTCCCCACCAATAAAGACAAGTGAACAATGTGTAAACATGACCCTACCATGGACAAGTGTAATGTATACAATGGAACCCACAATGGACAATGTAAGTGTGTACATGTCCCACCATGGACAAGTGTAAGTGTGTACATAGCCCAAAATGGACCCCCACCGTGTAAGTGTGGTACAAGGCCCACATGGACAAGAATGTAAGTGTGTACATGTCCCACCCTGGACAAGTTCAAGTTGTGTAACATTTGGGTCCCACCATGGACAAGTGTAAGTGTGTACATGGAGGCCCACTATAGGACAAGTGTAAGTGCTGTACATGTCCGCCCAACCATGGACAAGTGTAAGTGTGTAACATGACCCACCTATGGACAAGTGTAAGTGTGAACATGAACGCCAAATCCATGACAAGGAAGTGTGTAACAGTCCCACTATAGACAAGTGTAATGTGTAACATTCCATACCAATGGACAAGTGGAAGTGTAATCATGACCCACCATCATGGACAACGTGTAAAGTGTGTACATGTCCCACCCACATGGACAGGTACGGTTTGTGTACAAGTCCCCACTATAGAACAAGTAATGTGTACTGTCCCACTATAACCAAGTGTAAGTGTGTACATGTCACCATGGACAAGTTAAGTGTGTACATGTCCCACTAATAGACAAGTGTAAATGTGTACATGTCCCTAACTATAGGACAAGTGTAAGTGTGTACATACCCACCATGGCAAGTGTAAGGTGTGTAACATGTCCCAACCATAGGACAATGAAGTAAGTGTGTACATGTCCCATCCTGGACAAGTGGTTAGTGTTGGTCCATGGTCCCACAAAGGAATAAGTGTAAGTGTGTACATGGCCCACCTATAGGACAAGTGTAAGTGGTATAACCTGACCCACCATGACAATGTAAATGTGTACATGGTCCCCACCATTGGACACGTGTAAGTGTGAAATACATGTCCCACATGGACATAAGACAAGGGTAAGTTGTGTAACCCATTCCCCACTATAGACAAGGTAAGTGTGAATACATGGTTATCCTCCACCTATGACAAGGGTGGGAAGTGTGTACATGAACCACTATAGACAAGTGTAAGTATGTACATGTCCCACTATAGACAAGTGTAAAGTGTGTACATGACCCCACCCTAATAAAGACAAGGGTAAGGGTGTGTTACATGGTCCCACTATAACAAGTGTAAGTGAACATGTCCCCACCATGATACAAAGGTTAAGTGTGTACATGTGCCCACTATAGACAAGTGTAAGTGTGTACATGTCCCCACCTACCTATGGACAAGTGTAAGTGTGTACATGACCCATCCATGGACAAGTAAGTGTGTAGTGTTACAGTCCCACCAGGACAAGTGGGTAAGTGTGTACATGTCCCATGCATGATGAGTGTAATGTGTGTACATGTCCCACTATAGACCCAAGTGTAAGTGTGGTACATGTCCCACTATAGACAAGTGTAGTAGTACATGTACATCCATCCATGGACAAGTGTAAAGTGTGTACATGTCATGTCCCACCCCTAATAAGAACTGTGTACATGTCCCACTATAGACAAGTGTAAGTGTGTACATTACCCACTATAGACAAAAGTGTAAGTGTGTACATATACACCATGAACAAGGGTTAAGTGTGTACATGTCCCACTATAGACACAAGGGTAAGTGTGTACATGACCCACTATAGACAAGTAAGTGTGTACAGTCCCACATATGGACAAGTGTAAGTGTGACATGTCCACCATGGGAAGTAAGTGTGTACATGTACATAGGACAATGTAATAAGTGTGTACATGTCCCACTATAGGACAAGTGTCCCTACGTGTGTCCCACAGTCCCACTACTATGACAAGTGTAAATGTGTACATGTCCCCAACTATAGAAGTAAGTTGTATGTCCCACTATAGGACAAGTGTAAGTGTGTACAGACAGGGCAAGATGTGTACATGTCCCACTATAGACAAGTGTAAGTGTGTACATGTCCCACCATGGACAAGTGTAAGTGTGTACATGTCCCACTATAGACAAGTGTAAGTGTGTACATGTCGCACCATGGACAAGTGTAAGTGTGTACATGACCCACTGTAGCAAGTGTAAGTGTGTACATGTCCCATCATGGACAAATGTAAGTGTGTACATGTCCCACCATGGACAAGTGTAAGTGTGTACATGTCCCACCATGGACAAGTGTTAGTGTATACATAACCCCACCATGGACATGTGCTATGCGATCATGGACTGACATTATCACCTGATATAGCTGAACAAGACACCCATCACAAATAAGATCGCATGTGTTTTTTTGATGTCTGGTTTAGAGAAGTTCCACTGTATTTGGTCAGAATATGTATGTACAGTGTAACCTCTCTAAACCGGACACCAAGGAAACACATGTGATTTTATTTTTGAGGAGTTTCTTGGTCATTCATCTCCGGTGATAATGTCTGATCATGATCGCATAGCACACGACTATGGCGCAGAATGATCAAATGGCTGATTTACAGTGAAACCTCTCATGGATCTTCCAGGGTGTCCGGTTTAGACAGGTTTCACTGTAGGGTATTTTCATCATAGGTTACCTGAACTACATCGGAATGCTGATGGTGGACTTCAGCCACAACAATCCGATTATGCGCGTATTCTGTTCCATCGTGAAAGAGGCTGCGGACGAGCGCCGGGATATTTCTGCCTCCATCGCTATGACGAATCCTACATATGGAACTCCGAGAAACGTCCCTAGATTTCCTCGTTAGTGTTGTTTGCGTTCACGTGTACATGTTTAAATGCTCTCTCACTTGTACGGAGCCCCGTTTTCTTGTTTTTATTAATTCGATCCCTCAATTTAACAATTCGTTCGCACGAATTAACAATTCGTTCCCTCGAATTAACATTTCGATCCCACGATATAACAATTCGATCCCGTGATATAACAATTTGTAGGAATTAATTATTTCGTCGGAAAGAATTGTTAAATTGAGGGATCGAATTGTTAATTAGAGGAAACGAATTGTGACATCGTGGGAACGAATTTTTAATTCGTGCGAACGAATTGTTAAATTGAGGGAACGAATTGTTATTTCGTGGGTACATTTGAGACACGCCATGCGATTTTGTACCTTCTGACATCTGCAGCACCGTAGCCACGTCGATGCATACCGAGGCAGTTGATGATATTTTCCGGATTTTATTTCATTATTATTATTGTTTTATGCTTTCATCTTAAAAGCAGATCGTGATTTGACTATTCGTGACCATGTAATGTTATGCCTCGGTGTTTACCCCGGGGAACAAGACCCCGCTCTGTAGCAAATATCATCAATTAATTTGCCATTCTCTATGATTACAAAACTTTCATATAAAAAGAGCATATTGCTCTAAAATACGATAGAACGCTGAAAATGCGATGTACATTTCAAAATTGTACGGGAGCGGGGGGAGGTCCTCGTTCCACTCTCGGTCGATGAATGAGCGGTGCCCGTTCGCCGGTCCAATGGTATTGCCTCGGTGTTTTTCAGGCTCTGGCTACGCAACTAATCTGCGTAATTTTATGAAATACGTTTACAAAATTTATGATATTTTCTGTAAATAGCGTCAAAAGTTGACAAATGTTTCAGAGTACATGCGTAATTATTCCGCATGTACTCTGAAAACTTTGTCAACTTTTAACTTTAGTTATTTATGAAAAATATTGTAAATGTATTTAATGAAATTACGCAGATGTCCGAAGGTACAAAATCCCATAGCGTGTCTCATTTTTGACTGGAGAAATGGGGCTTATACGATTTGTGACCAGTGTAATGTATTGATAAAATAACACAGTGACAAAGATAGTGCTTGCTAGAAGCTTGACGGATGTTTAATTGATGTAATGGCGAACAGTGCAGGATGCACAGGCTGATCTGAATCTACACTGGTCGCACAACCCATAAGCCCCATTTCTCCAGTCACAGCCGCATTGGAGTACAGCAAGCCTGTTAGAATGTTATTTTAGTAAAACAAAAATGTTCGAATGCTATTGTATTTGAATATATCATGCTCATTCGAATCTTCTCTCCTTGAGATATAGTACAACGAACATGAAATTAATGGGTTTTAACATCCCAGCAACAATTACATTGGGACATTTAGGGACGTTGTATATAGCAAGCATGTTAGAATGCTCTTGAAGACAGTTGAAGTTCGTTCGAATGAGCGGCAACATCACATACTTTTGCTGATTAATAAATAAACAAAGTAATCAAATTTATTTCTTAAACAAAACACTTGATGGAAATCGCAATATATCCGGCCACTGTTTCCAAAAGTTTAAGTCAGAAAGACAATTCAACACCCGATGGTCGCTTAAAAAATCTATATTCACTTTGCGCATCTGCACACGATAAGGCAGTCACATATCTTATATATGTATCAAGGCGTCAGCTATTACGGTTTCAAAGTTTTACTTACATGAAACGTGACGGACGGGCACACATGCTGACGTACGGATGGACGCACGGAAGGACGGACAGACAGACGAACAGACACCCGTGACGAAAACAAAATTACCCATTTATTTTCTCAAAAAGTTGGTACATGTATAATAAGGTATCCTCAGTAGTAACAAAATGTTCTTTATATCAAAGACATCCCCTGAGACATTTTCTGGGAAAATAAATACTCATTCACCATTACCCCACGTATTGATTGGCATTATTATACATTTTATATCAGACGTAAATGTCCATACTGATATCAGGGGCAATAACCGTGTTGCCTTAAAATCGTAACAGACATTACTATTTATTGTCTGCATTTGATTTTTAATTCTCTCGAAAATATAATTTGTTCCGGTGACGCATTTAATTTGTATACATAATTAAAAAATAGAATGCCTCATTTGCATATGAAAATAGCCTGATACCACCGTGCGTCACTATCAGTGAAATAAATATTAATGAATAATTATTTCTGTATAGCGGGCATTCATCTGTTTTAGAACTGGTGGAATAGTGACACAATTGTACACTAACTTATTTAATTCTTATAAAGAACAGCTAGTGTGTGCCTACTGAGTGGGCATGTACGTTTAAGGTCATAAAATGTTAATTTACTAAATATCATGCGATGTTTGAAAACAAATATTGGGCTGGTGGGTGGCTTTTAATTTTTATAAAACATTGTTATAACAGTGTTATAATAGTGTTAAAAACAATATTTAATGGTTTTTAATGAAATATAAACGAATAAAATATAATCTGGCATTATTTGTTCGGGGCGGGTGGGGGTGATATTCAGTTACATTATAAGCTATAATGTGTTAACCCTTTCAACCCTATTGTCTGTGTCACAAAACCTGCCCAAATTTTACAGCCATATACATGTAAACGATGCAAACACATTTCACATACATGTATATCTATGGGGATTTAACATGGTCGAAATGTTTAGAATTTCAGAAATACTGGACCGATTTTCAATTTCCAAAACTTTTCGGGTTCTTTTGCTCCTCACCCAACTCATTCACCTCGTTTTCCCCCATGTTAAATTCCCCCAGACAAGTCATTTCTTTTAAATAAAATCAATATTTGACCAAATTTCAAGAAATAAAAAGAAGGATCATTCTTAAATTTTGATAAAATTTAATATTTTCGAAAAGAATATTGTTTTTGTATTGTTTATATGGCCGTAAAATTTGGGCAGGTTTCGTGAAACAGACAGTAAATAGCTGGAATGTAATACGTTTATAATGAGTGCCGACCAATCCAATCATCACATCAGAATAGTCAATTTATAAAAAGTTTTTTCTAAAATATATAAAAATGTGCAGATCCTATTGAGACGGCTCGTTTCGAGATCTACACTGTTTGCACACATCACAACAGAGGTCTGTGATGTTGAACGAGGTAATATGTTTACATTGAAAGCTCTCTAAACTGTACACCCCAGGGTGTCCTGTTTAGAGAGCTTTCACTGTAAATCAGGCATTTGATCATTCTGAGCCGTATTTGTGTGATATGCGATCATGAACATACATTATCACCGGAGATAAATGACCAAGAAACCAATACAAAATAAGATCACATGTGTTTTATTGGTGTCTGGCTTAAAGCGGTTCCTCTGCATTTCCCATAGGTAGCCCGGTGGCCAGGCGGCGATGGTGGGTGGCATATACATTAATTAACAACCGCCAGCTCGTAGCGGAAAGGAAGGGAAATCTGCCTGAGATACAAATATCCATCCGCGACGCGCCGGCCGCTGTACACCTCGCATCGCCGGGTCAAACAGCTGACTGGGATGTCAAATGCTGCTCCAAGTACAAGTTTGCGATTCCGCCCAACTTTTCAACCAACGTAGCAGCCATGTTTATTTTAATATCTGTAGCTTTCATCGGCGTTGGCCTAAATGTCTTAGTTCCTTATTTTGTACCCGATTTGCAGATATAGTCATGTATAAACACAATTTAAATTCAACGTGTAGATATATATAAAGCATACAATAAAATTACTATTGTCATGTACCTTGACCTGTGTCCATGTGAATTGACATGCATAGACAAATAAATATATTTGAGAATGTTAATGGTTATAAGGGTTTTAGGAGTAGAGCTGAGGCTAGAGGGAACATAGGAAAGGAGAGAGAGGTGTAAGGAGATGATATATTTGGATCGTCGTAATAAGCATTAGTATGTCTTCTACTTCGGGTCTCTATATGTACATAATGTATTGTCATTCTAGTTGTATTCCGTCCCACTTTCGTTCATGTGTAGCAACTTTATTTTTATTTATAGCTATTGCTATGTCAATATATATACATGTATATATGTTTGAAATAGCTATTAAAATCAAAAATGTTTGCCGTTGGTTCTGTGTTCCTTAATTTAAAAGAATATATAAAATAGTTTCCAAGTATAATGCACAAGTTTAAGAATATATGTTTCTGTTCACACTGTCCAAAACTTAGTAAATGCCAATCTAGGTTACATGTAACATTATGATCCTTTAAAAAAGAACCCACTTGTGACCAGAAATGCTGAATTGTATTGCATTCCTAGAATAGATGTTTATTTGTTTCCTGTGCCATGGTACAGAAGTCACACAAATTAGAATTTACTATGTTACATTTGTACAATTAATCATTTTGTTGCTACAGTTTTCTTTAGAAATTTGTATTGAAATGTTTTTAGTTTAGAACTTATTGTGCTTTGAAAATAATGTGTGTTTACTACCTTCCAGTTAATATGTTTATTGACGAATTCTTCATTCCATTTTGTTCTTGCTTTATAAACAACATTTGTTTGACGATTAAGAAGCATAGTATATAGCATTTTGTTACATTATTTTGTAGATTTAATTATTTCTATTAGTGATGTGTTTGTGTTTATTGCATTTATTCCTTCGTTTCTGATCTGTCTCTTCCAATCTGTATTTATGCTTGTTACAATCTTGTAATAGTTTAAATAATCGTTATTACTGTTATTGTATAGTTGTTTTATATCTATGAATTCAAAGAATGACTTACAAATGTACTTCTATAATCATATATTTGTTCTATATACTTAATTCCACGTTCATACCACTCTTTATAGAAACATATTCGGCCATTTCCTATTAGCTCGAATTATTCCATATTATTTGTTTTGATATATTCTCTGGAATCATTGGAATGTCTATACAATTAAGCTTACCCCATAGTTCAAGGCTTTCTGTCAAAACTATATTTTTGGTAATTTGTTTTGCATCTGAGACATTATAATTCCGTTCAAAAACATGAACACCACCAAAACATTTCATGAAATTTAAATA
This sequence comes from Conchocele bisecta, assembly GCA_029237695.1. Taxonomy (NCBI): domain Eukaryota; kingdom Metazoa; phylum Mollusca; class Bivalvia; order Lucinida; family Thyasiridae; genus Conchocele; species Conchocele bisecta. The sequence goes on from CM055271.1 coordinate 103,745,086, forward strand.
TAATATTTTCCATTGTCCATGTGTTTTTGAATTAGTAATACGTTTTACCCATGTAGCCTTTAATGCATCAATAAAGGACTCCAACGCAATCATTTTAGTCCACCCTTTTCAATACTTTGAACAATCATTTTCCGACTAACTTTGTCTTGTTTAGAATCCCATAGAAAATCAATCATTATAAGTATTTCCTTTATGGTTTCCTTTCTCGGTTTATCTAGGACAGTTAAGGGGAATATCAGTTTAGGGAACGCAAAAATCTTAATAACTGTTATCTTTCCTAAAGTGGTAAGCTTTGTATGTTTCCATACTTCCAGACATTGTTGAAATTCCTTTATTTTTGGGATTAAATTTATATCGTGGACTCAGTTTTTATCGTTATAGAAATATTTACCTAATGTTTTAGCTGTCCAAGAAAACTGTTTCTCATCACAGTATGTAGTAGTAGAATATTTAATGGAACCTGTTCTGAAAATTATTGACTTTGAATAGTTTAAGCGTAGACCCGAAATATTTCCGAAATTGTCTATTGTATTGATTAGTGCTTCTAATGATTCGTTAGAGCCGTCCATGCAAAACGTGGCGTCATCTGCGAACATTATATTTTTTATTTCCTCTTCAATACTAACTATTCCTTTTATCGAAGTATTTTTGCTGACACTGTGGGACAATAGTTCTATTGATATAATGAATAAGTATCGGGATAATGGACACCATTGTCTGACTGCTCTTCCTAGACTAAACACCTCGGAAAGATATCTATTATTTGTTACACAACTGGATATATTGTTATAAAATAAAACAATCCATTTCATAATATGGGGTCCAAAATTTAGGACTGTTAATACTTTTTGTATATATTCATAACTTATACTATCAAACGCCTTTTCAAAATCATCAAAAACCAAGAGACCAGGAATATCTTTTTCATTTACGTGATCAATAGTTTCAAATATTTTCCTCTATATATCTACCTTTAATGAAACCAATTTGAGATGGATCTATTAAAGTATTTAATACATTTTTAATTCTATTTGCAATTGCCTTGGCTGCAATTTTATAGTCAACATTTAATAAACTTATCGGTCGCCAATTAGAGAGATTAGTTGTGTCTTTCCTTTTCTTTGGAACTAGGTTTATAATGCTTTGTTTTTGGAGAACGGTTAATTCGCCTTTATCAAACGATAAATTAAGGGATGCAACTAGATACAATTTGATTTCATTCCAAAAGGTTTATAAAATTCAACATTAATTCCATCTGAAACTGGCCTTTTTATTATTATTCACTTCCTTTGAAGCATTGAAACACTCTTCTTCTGATAATTACCCCTCGCAACTAAACTTCTCTTCATTATTGAGTTTATTACTATAATCGTCTGGGAAAAAGTCTATATTTGAATCCAGACAATCTGTTTTCTTATACAGATTTTTATAATATCGTTTTTCTTCGACCAAGATTTCTTCTTTGTTTGTTATGTCTTTTCCATTTACCTTTAATTGTGAAATAATTTTCCTTTCAAATTTTATTTTTTCCAAATCTGCAAATAAGTTAGCATTCTTTTCTCTACCCAGTTTACTTTTGATCGAAACATAATACTTTCTGCTCTTCTTTTATAAATTTCTTCATAACGAGTTTTGTTGTTATTTATTTCCTCGACCACTTCTGGTGTTTGTATGTTGATATTCATTATGTTTTCTATATTATCCTGTAGCATCTTCTCGTCTGTTTTATTTTTTTTGTTGCGTTTGGTAGTATATTTTATTGTTTCATTTCTAATGGTTCCCTTGATTAATTCCCATAAGACATTTGGATTCGTTTCCTGATTGATTTTGATAATTTCCGCTATACTATCTTTAATTAGTGTTTTGTAATTATTTTCAAAAAGTACAGAGTTATTTAGTTTAAAGTATCCTGGTCCTCTAGTCTGGTTATTATTATTTGTCTTCAATTGTACTAATGAATGATCTGTTTTAATGCTGCTTTTTATTTCACATTTAGAAATATTATTTGCTATGCTATCTGATATCTGGTCTTGAATTGGAATGCCATGTTGATCTGTGTTGTGCTCCGTGTTTTTTCCTCCATATATCAGCCATATTATACTTTTCCATAATATTAATTATCATTTCTCTATTATTTGTTTTTGTATTTTGCAAGCCACCCCTTTTTATCCAGGTCATAATTTAGTACAGCATTGAAATCCCCTCCAAAAATGATTCTCGAATTTTCCTTAGTAGAAATAAAATCATTCAGTTGTTTAAAAAACATTTTATCTTCTACATTTAGGCCGTAAATATTTATTAACATTATAATTTTACTATTTATTTATATCTGTAATGCCTGAATTATACCTGAAATCAGATATATGTAGTTTATTATTGTATATGTTAATTTTGAATTTAAAAGTATACATATCCCTTCACTGTTGCTACGATTCTCGATAAAAAATGCCTGAGCCCCCCAATCTGATTCTCATTATTTAGCCGTATTTATAGTTCAATGTGCATATATTAGTGTCCATTTGTGTAGCAGTATAATGTTCTAATGAATTGGGCGAACAGCAGTATATTGCGAAGCAGAGTAGAGTAGGAGAAGAGTAGACGAGAGTAGAAGTGCGTAGCAACACGAGATAAAGAAGATAGACTATGGACGTAGTATACAAGAGTTGTCATAAATACCCTCATTGTTGTTGTTGTTGTTGTTTCAATTTCACGTCTTTGTTTCACATCGCTTGGAACTGTAAACATCATCTACTGTCTGCTTCACGAAACCTGCCCAAATTGTACGGCCATACAAACAATGCAAAAACAATATTTTCTTCGATAATATTAAATTTTGTAAAAATTTAAGAATGAGTCTTCTTTTTAATTCGTGAAATTTGGTTATATATTCATTTTATTAAACAAAATGAGTTCTCTATGGGAAATTAACATCGGGAAGAAAGAGGTGGAGAACCTGGAGGAGGAGTCGAAAAACGACAATTTTGGGAATTGGTTCTGACACCTAGCTAGATAGCTTGCACATGATCTAAGAAAACAAAAGTTACATTTTGAAAATCGGTCAACTATTTCTGAAATTAGAAAAAATTTCCCATGTCAAATCCCCATAGCCATACATTGTATTTTCGCAATAAAATCAATATTGGACCAAATTTCACGAAATAAAAAGAAGGCTCGTTATTAAATGTTGCTAAAATTTAATATTATCGAACAAAATATTGTTTTTGCATTGTTTATATGGCCGTAAAGTTTCATGAAATACGTTTACAATATTTACAATATTTACAATATTTTCCGCAAATGGCGTAAAAAGTTGACAAAAGTTTCAGAGTACATGCGGAATTATGTACTCTGAAAATATTGTCAACTTTTTTCACTTTATTTGTGAAAAATATTGTACATTTTGTAAACGTACTTAAGGAAATGATGCAAATGTCCGAAAATACAAAATTACATGGAGTGTCTCATTTGTGGCTGTGACTGGAGAAATTGGGCTTATAGGAGTTGTGACCAGTGTAATTTGGCTTATGGGAGTTGTGACCAGTGTAATTGGGCTTATGGGAGTTGTGACCAGTGTAATTGGGAGTATGGTAGTTGTGACCAGTGTAATTGGGCTTATGGGAGCTGTGACCAGTGTCATTGGGTTTATGGGAGTTGTGACTAGTGTAATTGGGCTTATGATAGTTGCGACCAGTGTAATTGTGCTTATGGGAGTTGCGACCAGTGTACTTGTGCTTATGGGAGTTGTGACCAGTGTAATTGGGCTTATGGGAGTTGTGACCAGTGTAATTGGGCCTATGGGAGTTGTGTCCAGTGTAATTGGGATTATGGGAGTGTGACCAGTTTAATTGACGGGAGTTCAGAACCAGTTGCTAATTGGGTTATTGTAGTTGTTAGACCAAGGGTTTAGTTGCTTGGATGAGGTTGTGGGAACCAGTTGTAATGACGGGGAGTTGTGACCAGTGTAATTGGGCTTATGGGAGTTGTGACCAGTTTTAATTGGAGGGATTTGGTGGTTGTTGACCAGTGTATGGGCCTTATTGGTTTTGGGAGTTGTGGACCAGTGTTATTGGGTTATGGTAGTTGTGACCGTGTAATTGGGGCTTATGGTAGTTGTGACCAGTGTAATTTGGCTTATGGGAGTTGTGACCAATGTTAATTGACGGGAGCTATGGCCAGTGTAATTGGGCTTATGGAGTTGTGGACAGTGTTATTGGGCTTATGGTAGTTGTGACCAGTGTAATTGGGCTCATGGTAGTTCTGACCATTGTAATTGGCCTAATGTGGAAAGGGCAGTGGACCCTAGTGTAAATTGGCTTAATGGAAGGTTGTGACCTATTGTAAATGTCCCTAATGGGGTTTGTGGGACCAGTGTAATTGGGCTTAATGGGATGACCTTGTGACCTTAAGTGTAAATGACGTTATTGGGTTATGTAGTGACCAGTGTAATTCTTATGAGTTGTGACCAGTGTAATTGGGCTTATGGGAGTTGTGACCGTGTTAAATTGGGCATGTAGTTATGACCATGTAATTGGGCTTATGTTGTGTTATGACGGGGTGTTGTGACATGTAAATGGGCTTAGGTAGTTGTGACCAGTGAACAGTAGTGGCTAATGGGTTAGGTTGTGAACCAAGGGTGTATGGGAACTAATGGTACATGTAGTTGTGACCAGTGTAATTGGGCTTATGGTAGTTGTGACCAGTGTAATTGGGCTTATGGTAGTGTCATTGAGCGTATATGAGTCGTGACCAGTGTAATTTGGCTTATGGGAGTTGTGACCAGTGTAATTTGGCTTATGGAAGTTGTGACCAGTGTAATTGGGCTTATGGCAGTTGTGGCCAGTGTAACTCCCTATCAAATAACACGCACTTGTAGCCTGATAACGATCTGTATTGTTTTGTTACCATGTGGAAAGCGAACAGTTTAGGTCCTGATCAGACTGTGTGGATGCACAGGCTGAGCTGTATCTACACTGGTCATAAAACCCATAAGCGTCATTTCTCCAGTCACAGCCACCGATGACAGGCCCTGTAATACGGGCATGTTTTCAGCTTCATAATGTTTAATGCACTATTATAAGCTGGGGCACTAAACTTCGTACGACTAAAATGTTCGTAAGTGCAAAATTAGGATCGTCTGTAAATGTCACATTAACACTGTTTTCTTGTAAATAATTATTGAATTTACTATGCTCTATAAATTTAAATTCATCAATTGAAATTTCCAGACGATCCTAAATTTGCAGTTACGAACATTTTAGTCGTACGAAGTTTAGTGAAACGGCCCCCCTGGTATTTCGTCAAAATAATGTTCGTGTAATGCCATCTTCTCGCAAACATTTGACATAGTATCACAGGCTGCCGAAACCAGGACATAACAACATAGTTTGTACTGTTATTAGCATAAAAGAGGATTTTATTCGTAGGTTATGTTCATAGTTTATGCTTCCTGCGATATCAGTAGCCTATTTCATCAACATTGCAAAGTATACTTTAGTAGCAAAGTATACTTTGAGGGAGAAATTTTCAATTTTATGATAAATTTATTAATTTTTATTATACTGAATTTATTACATTATCACAGCCAATTTGGCTGTGATAATGTAATAAATTCAGTATAATAATTCTGCATACTTTTAATCATGAAATATATGCATTTGTTAGTTCTATATGAAATAATGCATTTCAGGAAAAATAAATGATTACTCCCTCAAAGTATACTTTGCTACTAAAGTATACTTTGCAATGTTGATGAAATAGGCTACAGATCAATGTATTATAGATGACAATATGTAAATATACATGCATTAACCATTTTTATTGTTTACTCTAGTTTCTCGAACAAGAACAGCATTTCGTCTCAATTAATCGCATATTGCTACACTTTCACCAATATCTATTAAATTAAGCATTAAATGTTCAGCCGCTATATTTATAACTCATGTTACGCCTTGTTGTCATCAGTTTACGAGACGCAAAGCATATTACCGTCCACACATGCGCTCACTTTGTGTCACACCGCCAATCACATGCTATTATAGCTATTCGAAATCACGTTTACGGGCGGTGCTTCGCGAGTGGGCTGGTAAACAATAAGTACGTTATAGTTCACATATTGAATTTTTAATAAATAAATTTGTTATAAATTCAATACATGAACTATAACTTTTACATATTACATGCTACCCAATGATTTACCGTCATTCTAGTAGCATTTATTTCCTTGAAGGAAATATTTTCTCCTAGACGTTCGAGAGACGTAATTGACGTCACGTTTTGACGTTATTTTCGGCAAAGAAACAATTCATACGCTAACATCACTATTGTCAATTTTGACAACGTTATAAGCTGGTCTACGAACAAATTTCACATTTTTCGAAGAGCATGTAATATACAAATAATATACACAGAGTAATACAGGTTCAAGACCATGATATGACGGAACCAGCCGTGTTTTGTTTTATAATCAGTGTGGGGATCGGAACAGATTGTACATTGGATTGTCAATACATAATGTTACGAACAACTGTAACATTTAACCCTTTCAGCCCTAAATAACTGGAATGGATTATATATAATATGTTAATTTTCGGTCAATTCCATTCAACACAAAATACTTTTCAAATAATCTATTTATAATTTTGCTTTTTTTTTTAACAAATATGAAAATTACTTTTAAAGAGTGCAGATCCTGATGAGCCTGCTCGTCTGGATCTACACTGTTTAAAAACACCGATATAAACGGCTGTAGTGTTGAAAGGGTTAATACACGATTTAAATATGTAGATGCACAGTAGGATTGAACTTTTTACAGAGTGGGGCTGGTTCAGTTGGATCATGGGTAATATGAATGATAACATATAATCAATTACATGTATTACATATGCTAAATCAAACTTTGGCTCTTGCAGCGCTGGAGAGTGACATTGTCATCTGCGGGTTTATTATAAGTATTAATGTCTTTTTTTAATAACACGTGCAAGTTTTTTATTGAAAATTCAGGTCTCCCATTAATGACGATTCTAATGTACCACTCAACCATGAAGTCTTAATAGAACAGTGATTTTCTACCCAGTACTGCAAGAGCAAAAGAGGGTGAATATCTGTAATTGTATATTTTGTATTTGTATCTGACTATTACACGTATATTATATACGGTTTGTGGGGGATGGCTCCGACCCACCACAAACTTATTACGGGGAAAATAAATATTTTCAAACCTGAACAAAAAAATAAATAAAAATAAAATAAATAAAAAACATTTGGTAAAATTTACGAGAATGATGCGGCCCGCGTATTATACCGCTGCCACAGCTTTTTATCTGAGTGCTTTACGTAGCGCAATACAGCAACCCCGGAACCCGCCCCCTCGAGATTAGCAATACTTCAATATGAACATGTTATTACAAAACACTATTGCACGCAACTGCGCATTGCCGTTCAACACCTCGTAGACGCAGCAATCTGATCAAGTTGATTTATTATGGTTTCACGTCCATTTCTTTATTAGAAATCATTTGATAAGTGATGGTAGGGATTCCGCTGGGGAAAAAAAAAATTGCCACTTCAAAAAAAAACAACAGTTCGTACGACTAAAATGTTCGTAAGTGCAAATTTAGGATCGTCTTGAAATCTCAATTGATGGATTTATATTTATTGAGCATAGGCTGCATTTGCAGCCTATGCTCAATAAATGTAAATCCAATAATTGCTTACAAGAAAACATTGTTAATGTGAAATGTACAGACTATCGTAATTTTGCACTTACGAACATTTTAGTCGTAAGAAGTTTAGTGAAACGGCCCCCTGAAGTGCACCTTATGTGGAACATCTCTAAGACGAATAACAGAGTAGTTCTGCAATCATACTTTTATTAACACGCAATCAATCGTATAGTGGATTTATTCGAAATTAACCTAATTTTCCGAGTCCCGGTGTCGCATTTTCTTAGTAACCCCCCCACCCGATAAAATTACTCTAGTACTCTAGAGTGTTTTGCAAATGGACAGGTAGCCATTTTAAAATCACTCCCCTTTGATACCATGACGGGAGTGTTTTGAAAATGGCTAGTCATAAAACACACCCCTAAAATATACTGAGTGGTGAGTTTAAGAAATGGTTACAGACTCCATAATAATCTACGCAGTTGGTTCATGTAATCAGGGTCTACAATTGTCATCAGAACTGCCCAAAATGATAAAGAGTGGGATGTAAATGTATATGGCTGTAAAAAGTCATTTATAAAAGCCTTTTCTTAAAAATTGGAGAATGTCTATACATTCAGGGAATGTGAGTTGGGTCTACAGTGTGAGTTCTGATCAAAACGTACTTCAAATGATAATAAATACCCAATTTTATTTCATGTATATATTATTATGACATGTATATAATGTATATCGGCAAATACGGTTTGATCAGGTCCTATGCTGTGCAAATAAAATCTTATTTAGAAACACTTATAGACACACATTGTCTGTTCAGGGTATACATTGCTCTTTTTCTGGTTTAAACTTCAAATGATTATAAATTAGCATTTTACTGACATGTATATATTGTATTAAATATTGTTTATTATGTAATACAAACATTGTATGCGATTTAGAAACAAACACAAAATCGGCAAATATGGTATGATCATGGTTTACTCTGTGCATAATAGTATATTAGATGAACATGTGTATGACATTTATATAGTGTGTGTTTTGCAAATAAAAACTTTATATCTGGTTTTGAAATGCATATCGGCATATACGATCTTTCAGGGACTGCACTACTCACACATTTAGGCAGGATCTATACTGTTCTCTCTGTTCATTCAGAATAAGTTACTGAGATAAACAATTCAATTATTCAGCAATTACACTAGTAATATTACTCAGAAAGATATAAAAGTAAAATAATTACATAACATAGTCTAATAAAACGTGTGTATGAAATTTAAACAGATTTCTTATTATTTCTTATTATCACGCATGAAAGTAGATCGAAATGAGCCAAAGACAGTTAATGAACAGTTTGTTCAGTCAACTATGTCAGTCCACTAGCGATATCCGGGGACAAGGATTTATTATGACAACATCCTGCGAAAATCATATTTTTGTGTCAATCCCGACCTTACATCCAGTCTGAAGGATGTTATCGATCTGAGACAAGGGTTAATTCTTATGAATCGATCTGTTACCATCAAATCGTTTCATTGAATCATTATTTTATGCAAAGATATTTGATTTAATAAATTATATATTGTCTGACATTTTGAATTATTATTTAAATTACCAAGTTTTTATCACAATATTGTTAATATTTTTTTTATTTTGGTAAAACTTAAAAGTGACTTTTCAACTTCATAATTTTTCATAAGTACTATAGAAAATACTTATTTTATAAATGATAAAGCATTTTTAAAGTTATAATTTCCGCGGTGAATTATTAGTGAAATAATGTTTTTTATATTAATTAGTATATGATAGAACATGCATGACGAGGTAACGGCAAGAATCAGTATACGCGTTCAGTGTATAAGATATGTTGCTCATTATGACAACAGACAGTATAAGCGTTAATGGTATAAGATCTGCGTCTACAGTGTTGCTCATTATGTGCCCAGTTTCACCAGACATGTACTCATACATATTTACTGAGGGGGGGGGGGGGGGGGGGGGGGGGGTGGGAGTGTGATTTGTTATGGTTATAGCAGGCCATTTTCAAGAAAGACTTGCATGACAAGGTAACGATCTGGGTCTACAATGTTGGTCATTATGTGCCCAGTTTCGCCATACATGTACTCATATATAACATACTGATAACATACTGATAATATACTAGTGTATATGTACATATGACTCTCTATCCACATACATTACTTATACACTTGGACAAGAAAATGCCTCAAGGGCGTGATATGTTGGCCGCGGCCCTTTATATCTCTACACCCGCAAGTCTGATTGACTTCAAACTTCGTGTACTTCTGTATTGCCATTCATGTTTTGATTGTATGCGCCTCGCATATCCAATGTAACTGTCAAAATACTGTAACTAGCATGTGATGGGTATTTCAACAATCAGGATTCATCCAGACCGAATACCTGTTTCGGCCCTCGGGTGCACATTTTGGGTTGCTCGTATGTGAGAGTTGAATCGGGTTATACCTCTTATAAAAGTAGTAAACGTAGTGCAAATCCTGCTACTTTTAGGGGAAGGGGCCAACTGACTGATGTACTATGGTTGTGGCACCATGTCTGGTTAATCTAATTACGGAGCCGAGTGTATATTGTTCTTGGTGTAAATATTCCGTTCTGATTAAATACTGGATCGATTCTGTTGGCCCGGCCGAAAATTACCTTAGCTCTTGATCGTCTGTTAAACACCAATAAATCAAATCAAAATATATGACTACATAATACACGATGTGACTGTCAAATTTCTCGACTTGCTAGATAGACATGTGCGGTCCTTGACAAGTCTGGTATTGCCTTTATTGCTCTTTGGAGTTTGACGTCTACTTAGTTAACACAATTTTTAATACATGCAGTAAACATGTTATCGTCAGTTTGTTGTACGTTATAAATCACTATTTAAAGGGATATATACAAGGCATTTTCAAAGATACATACAGCAACATCTCCAATCATTGTACTGAAAGTACTGCAACCAGAGCCTGAAAAAAGGAACGGGCATATAGCATGTGACCTTGAGATACATTGTAACCATGTTGTGTGATAAATTATTTCTTAAGCCACTATAATACCATTATTTGGTAACATTGAACTTAGCTATATTGCCTAGTTTCTTGTATATTCTTGTGAATATATTCAGATATTGTTTACATTCAACTTTCTCAGTACTTTAAGTACTTTGATAAAATGTAGTAACCGCTGGAAACTGCGTTTGTTCTAATTTTAGACTACAACCCGTTGCAAAACTGTTACAACTTACAGCCAGCTGCAAAACTGTTTTCAAAGTGTTATCCATATTAGGAACTCATAGTAAAGATTCCGTAGTTGAAATACGACGTAACAGATTGCACAATTCAATGACAATCGCCCTGTCTACTACTTGGGGACCGATTTGTCGTTTTTCAGGAGATCCGTGACAAAAGATCTGCCGACTTTGGGGGAGAATTTCGATATGTAAGAATACACCACGTAGTGAAGTCGTTTTGTTTTGATTTGGACGGAGATCGTTATATAACCAGAGTCAATGCTCTGGTAATCAAAGTGCTGAGAGCACTGCCACCAGAGCCTGAAATAAGGAACGGACATTATAGCATGTGACCTAGACCTACATTGTTTACTTAAATGATTTAGCTATCGTAACCATTTTGTGTGTTAAATTATTTCCTTAGCCACTATAATACCATTATTTGACAACATTTAGCTAAGCTATACTGCATAGATTCTTGTACATTCTTGTGAATACATTTAGCTATTTTTTACATTCAACCCATTCTAGAGATAACCGCGTCTTAGTACTTTCACTACCTTGGTCTCATGAACAGAACAGAACATATCGTTATTGTTCAAGATCTCAGACCGCAACATTCGGTATATGAGTACATAAGCATGATGTAAGCATGGCAAAAAGGCGACAGTGTGTCTGCTATAATTCAAAGGTGGCATGCATTGCAAATGATGATATTCATATTTTGTTGTATTAAGCATCTTGATCTAATCATGGTAATTACAGAAATTAAGTACATATTTTGAGAACGGTATTAAAGATAAATATGTGATAACTGGCAAAATGGGCTGGAGAAACTTCACAATGTGGTCGAAAAATATATATAGTTAGAGTTGTTCTTACATTCGATTTTTCATATCGACTTGTTTTTAAAAGAATGCAGTAAGATCTGTGAATAAAGTAAGTTCACCGTGGTACACGTACAGTCGTTTTGGTGTCAAGACATAACATGTGGAAGTGTTTGTACACTGAACAACAATTGTATCATTTCAAGATATGGATATCAGAATTTGAGATAAATGACCATTGTATTCTAGCAGACTGATTGTACATGTAGCAAATAATTACAATATATTTGTTTGTGGGTTACTAACATAACCCAACGGTATTCCATCTCCAAAGTTAGGAGAAAGAAACCAGGGTTGCTTGTTGATTGTTTATCCTGTTGTTAACACCCTCACGTTGAAAGCGAAATTCGAAAGCATGTCAGAACGCGCATAACATATGTAACACTTTAAACACCACATACCTCTGCTATTGGCAAAACGTGTAGATCCAGATGAGCCGGCTCGTGACGAGTAGTTTCATCAGGATATACACTCTCCGCAAGTAATTTTCATATTTTTGAGAGAAAAAACACCGCCTTCTCATAAATGAATTAGTCTGAAAATCATTTTGTGAAGATTGGATTGGTTGAACAAGTAATATATCAACATCTATTCCAGTTACTTAAGGGTAAAAGGGTTAATTAATATATTATTTTGTTTGCTGGAAATTCATAAATGCAGATCTTAGCTTATTTATTTCAAGGTTAGCCACGGACCGTGGCGGTGGCGAAAATGCCCGGATTATCAAACAGTGAGTGAATTCGGCGATTACAGGATGCAACCTGGATGACAAAACGACACCTTCGAACTATCGCCCTGTCTCTCTAACTTGTATCTGCTGTAATCTCTTGGAGCACATTGTTTGCAGTAATATGATGCAGCATCTCAATAGGAACAATATTCTTTATCCCCTCCAGCATAGCATGGCTTTCGGGAGAAGCGTAGCTGTGAAAGTCAACTTATTGAATGTGTTCACGACATAGCCCTCAACATGCAGAGTGGTAGACAGAATGATGTTGTAGTCATGGATTTCGCTAAGGCCTTTCATAAGGTAGCACACAATAGGCTCCTCTGCAAACTCTCATCCTATGGCGTGAAGGGATTAGCACTCGGCTGGATAGGATCTTTTCTTAGTGGTAGGTCTCAGCGTGTCGTCCTTGAAGGGAAAGCTTCTACGTCCGTTCCAGTACTAGCTGGTGTTCCACAAGGCTCTGTGCTTGGTCCTGCGTTATTTCTTGTTTATATTAATGACCTCCCAGAGTACACAACCCATAGTACTGTCCGGCTCTTTGCAGATGACACATTGTTGTACTTAGCTTTACATAGCCCATCTGACTGCAACAAACTTCAAGACGACCTTCATAATCTCGAGAGATGGGAATCCGACTGGCAAATGTCTTTTCATCCTGACAAATGCGAGGTTATTCACATTACCACCAGGAAGGCTCCTGTTATGCATAACTACTCTCTCCACGGCCAAATTCTTTCTTCAGTTCCTTGTATTAAGTACCTCGGGGTTAACATCAGCCACGATCTGAAGTGGAATAAACATATAAACTCCGTCTCATCTAAGGCCAATCAGACTCTAGGTTTTCTGAAACGTAACCTCAGGATCAACTCGAAGACTGTCAAAGAACGAGCTTATAAATCCCTTGTTCGTCCTAAACTAGAATACTGTTCCACAGTCTGGGACCCCAAGAATATTAGCAAAGACAATGAGGGTGACTTAACTTTGCATAGGCTTGTACACCAACACGAGATGGTCCAGAGGAGGGCTGCAAGATGGGTTTCTAACCGTTATCACAACACATCTAGTGTAACCGATATGCTGCACAGTCTGGAGTGGAGATCACTTGAACAGAGGAGAGTCGATGCCAGACTGAGTATGCTGTACAAAATTAGGAACAATCTTGTAGCCATCAATGAGGATAACTACTTAACACGAGGCACTGGTAGACGCAAACACCAATACCGCCAGTTGCGTGCCGACAAAGACTACACTCGTTTCTCCTTCTTCCCCAGAACCGTTGTACAGTGGAACCAACTGCCCACTGACACCTGCCTGGCAGAGTCGCTGGATTCCTTTAAGGCTCAGGTCTTGAAGGTTCAGCACTCCAGACTCATTTAATTCTAAACCTTCTTCTTTCTCTTTTTCTTTCTCTCTCTATGCTTCCTTCTACCTTTCCTTGGCCTACTGCTCTACCTAGTCTTTTTCGTTTTTCCTCTCATTTTCCCCTAGCACTCAACTGGTGATAACACTCATGTGTGAGGGTATACCAGTATACCGGCAAAAGCAAAAAAAACACAGCGATTCAAATATGTCCCTGTGTTTGTAGAGTGAAATCGTCCATCCACAGTGTAGTGATATGGAAGTAGCATGTGTTAGTTGGTATTCTACATGTTATATACGGATGCATCATGTCATTTGTATATAGTATCCACTTATATGTTTATATACATTCTCATAAAAGGTAGAAGTAAATGCTATATTTGGTAATAAAATATTGAATACATCAATTTCGGACGGTAAGCATAGCGACACTCACGTGGTCCCTGTGCCTGTCGTCTGTAATCGACTAATCGCCATGTAGCTTCTGATTACTAGGTCATACACGAACTGATACACCGATATTTACATACATGTAATATATATAGTGTTGGCCATAATACATTAGTGTTTCTTTATAATTGGTTATATATGGCGCTAATAATTGGAACTGGTAAATTTGGCAGTTGCAGACAACAAGCACAGCGACACCCAATTGGTCCCCAATGTTTGCCGTCCAAGACCGTTTGTTTGACATATAATCATATACAAAATGGTATACATTACGGAAAATGATTCAGTTGAATATGTGCATTATTTCTGCCATGAATAAGTGTGGTAGTGTTTTGGCTAGTGGTGAAGTCCTTTTTGTAGTACAGTATACTATTTTGACTCATGGCAGTTGATTATTATTCATGCTTGACATGCATGCTATGTTCAGGCCATGTTTGGCATAGTCCATTTTAAAGAAATTTGATTGGTCATCAATATCAGGTCAGGGTGATATTCGTCCACTCAAATCATTCAGTCCTTATAGCTTGCCAAAGCAACATCAACCTGAGTAGTATATGAGAGTCAAAATGATACCACCTCCCTCTGGAAGCCACCGGCTAAGCGTGGTGACTCCCATCAGGAGGTGGATTCATTGTTGACTCTCATATACTACTTGGATCCCCCCCCCCCCACCCACTGTTTGGCGGGTGTGGATGAGAAGAGTGGAAAATATTTTTCAGCAACCGCGAGACCATATATTTCATCGAGTGGTCGGATAGGAACGCCGTTGTCATGCAGTTGTTTACCATAGCGATCTCGTTTGCAAAGATAGAAGTTAAAAAAAAAAGTTTTAGGTCCAGCCGCGGCGCGAACTCACAACACACGTCTCCGTAGAGTGGCGCCTTAGCCCAAACGACCACCGAGGATGTTATGAAATATAAACCTGAAGATAAACACTACCTAGTGTTGTGCAATAATAGATAAGGTGAAATACACCCTATTAGAGATAATAATCCC
This sequence comes from Conchocele bisecta, assembly GCA_029237695.1. Taxonomy (NCBI): domain Eukaryota; kingdom Metazoa; phylum Mollusca; class Bivalvia; order Lucinida; family Thyasiridae; genus Conchocele; species Conchocele bisecta. The sequence goes on from CM055271.1 coordinate 103,760,425, forward strand.
TATGTTATGCTCAGTATATATGCCGATCTGTCATAAATATCGACAACTTACACCCTATTAGAGATAAGAAATCCATTGGTTATACTCAGTATATACAACAATCTGTCATAAATATCGACAACTGACACCCTATTAGAGATAAGTTATCCATTGGTTATACGCAGTATATTACAACAATCTGTCATAAATATCAACAATTTACACCCTATTAGAGATAAGAATCCATTGGTTATACTCAGTATAATGCCGACCCTAAAGCAAATGAGAGAGCAAGCTAAGAGTTGGGGAATTTCCCTAAAAGGTTTGAGACTCAAGAAAGCTATAGCAGATAGGATAAGTGACACGCGAGCCGTCGTCTACGAGGAGAGGCTGCGTCGTGCGGTTTCTACCGGACGACTGCCTGCCGACCCCGAAAAACGATCCGAGAAATTGGAGAACGAGACGACGGCCAGTCTGCGTGCCACTGCTTACGCGCAGCGTGTAAAAGACGATCCCAGTGCGCGCAGAAAACCACTCTTCAAGGCGTACTATAATAAGATGTATCATGGTCTGATGGGGAGACCTCCTAAGAGTAGGAGAGATATCGCCATAGCTTTCGTGGAGGAGGGTCCCAGGGTTCTCGCCGAAGAAGCCGAAGTTAGGGAAACTGTTGATAGGGGTAGGAGGAAGATAGTCTGGACCTTCGAGAGGGGGGTAGACGGGGAGATCGCTAATCGCATAATTAATAAAATTCGTCCAGAGATGACCACGGCCTGTTATCTGAGGTATTCTTGCTCGTATCGTATTAGGAACATCGAGACCGACGCTACGATGATCTATCACAAAAACTCAAAGGGTAGTCCGTGGATAAACAAGATCGCCAAAGCGGAGAGTTGGATAACCGATAGAGAGAAAGGTCGAATGGAGATCGACAAAGTCGATAGACCTAGCACAAAATGGACCTTCGTTAGTTGGAAATCGGTCGAGGTGAAGATGATCATCGACGCTCAACAACTGCTCATGGGAGCGGGAAAACTCCCCGATTGGTTAAGACAGAAAAAGGGAATGTATTCCATCGACACGTACGACGACTACTTGTGTCTGTTTAGGTGCATAGCCATCCACCGTGGAGGGAGACCCGACCGCTGTTGTGATGAGGCACGAGCTCTGGCTCGCGAATACCTCGGGCACGATAACGGACCGGGTAGCAAGGGAATCCCCCTGAACGATCTTAAGAAGGTCGAAGAGCACTTCAAGCTGAGCATTAGCGTTTACGAGCCCACCGCCGACGGAGTGTGGTACCTCATGAAGTCTCCGGCAAATTACGAGGCGGTTGGGGTGAATACCATGACGATAGGAATGTTTGGATGTCACTCGTTCCTCATAAAGAACCTCCGCAAGATGACAAACGAGTAAGGGTGCTCCGGATGTCAACAACGGTTCACAAAGTCGTGTAACATGCACAGGCACGCGACCACCTGCATGGGTGGGAAGACCGTGGTGATATGTCCAGGTAAGAGGATAGAGAGACCGCAGTCGGCATACGAGAAGGCGTTCTACCCCAAGGGGTCAGCGAGCGCGATGTCGATTCAATGGTTGAGGAGAGAAGAGGAGAGGGTGGGAAAGCGCATACGAGAGATGCGAGATGCGGTCACGGCGGCGAGAGGTGGGTGTCCGGCGATCCGGTCGACGGCTACTATCACGAGACCAAGACCGTGTTTCAGTTTCACGGATTATACTGGCACGGGTGTCCGACGCATTGCAGGAGAGGTAACGCGAGAGCGCTGTACAAGATGACGAAAATTCAAGACGCCAAGATAAGGAAGGCGGGTTACGAGCTGATGGTTATGTGGGAGTGCACGTGGTTGAATGAGGGAAATCCACACTATCCACAATCGCCGCGCGAGGAGGAGACGACTCTATACCCGCACCAGATAGTCGACGACTTCGAGGCGTATCTCGACAAGTCGAAAACCACGCGACCCACCAAAGACCTGACCTTCGAGGCCGAGCACGTCCCTATATCGGTGTCGTTGGGGGATACGATGCACGAGGGGATCACCCACATCTGCGAACGAAATCCCGACACTCTGGTCGAGAAGTTCGTGACCGAGCTGCAGAGGAGAGGTAATGTCATCAGGGAGGGGGTTATGAAGAAGTATCTGCCGACCGACATAGAGATGCTGACGAAACCTCAGCGAGAGAAGATCGTCTCGTGGATCGACCAAGTCCCGGTGGTGGGGTTCAACTGCAGCAGGTACGACCTGAACCTCAGCAAGCAGTACCTTGTCGAGAAGTTGGCGGCCACCGTGAATAAGGTGATGGTCGGAAAGAGGGCCAGCACGACGATGTTTCTGTTTACTCCGGAGTTTAGATTTCTTGATTTCATCTAGTATCTGGGACCCGGTACCACGTACGACAAGTGGGTTAAGGCGTACGACTGTAAAACGGTAAAGTCCCATTCCCGTACGAGTGGTTCGATACCCCAGAAAAACTCGACCATCCGGGGCTGCCCGACTATCCCGAGTGGTACTCGAAGTTGAATGGTGAGTTCCTACTGTTGTTGCCCGAGTGGAATGAGTGTAAGAAGGTCTTCCGAGAAAAGGGGATGAAGACGTTCAAGGAATGGTTGCGACAATACAACGACTTGGATGTCCGACCGTTCCTGGAGGCACTGACTAAAATGAGGGAGTTCTACAGGGGGAGAGGCGTGGACATACTCAAGGATGCTGTGTCTCTGCCCGGTGTTTCCCTTCAGTACCTGCTCCGCGGGTCGATCGATGGGAAGGCGGACACGCCCGAGATGTGGTCGCCGAAGGATGAGACTTACGCGATGATGAAGGAGGGATTGGTCGGTGGTCCGTCCATAGTGTTCTCCAGATACGCCGAGGCTGGCAGGTCGGATGGTTCGCCGAGAATGCTTGGGCTTTAATCGTGGCGATCGCCGGTCTCCTACTATTAGCCTCCCGAGAGTTGTTCCTAAAACCAAAGCACGAATAGTCCGACCGCCACGAGGGCGACGATGAGCCCTAATTTCTCCTCCTCGTGGGTTGTGACACTAGTTCCGAAGAAACTTGATGGGGTGCTTCGTGGTGGGGTGGATGCTTGCGGTTTTATGACATCGTTTCCACTTTCAACTCCGCTCCCGAGCATGTTGAGGGTGCGCTTGATGATATCCGCGTTCACGTTCCCGTTGTAGCCGATTTTTTGGTTGACGGTGGCGATTACGATCTGATTATTGTAACCGTCAACCGGGTCGTCTCGTAGTATCATATTGCTCGGCGCCATATACAGACCTATTCCAAATGCATAGTCTACTGGGGTGCTGGCCCGCTGCAAAATGTCTTGATACCGCGTGATCGCATCCGGGAGGGCCACCGGAGATCAGATGGCGTCCTCGACAAGCGATAATAACTGTTTTTGCGCGTCAAACGCCGTTCCCGTGCCCATTATAGCACTGCGCGTTTGCTTCGGTGAGCCAAGAATAACCCCGGCCTGCGTAAATCCAGTGCGTTTATCTAACATAAATGTGGTCCACGCATTTCTCATCTGTGGAGCATCACCCTGGTCTAGGTATTCCATGTGGGCTACTTTAGTAGGTAGCCAATGAAAATAACCGTCTTTACACGCAATCCCTCCAAGCACTTCATCTCCGAACGTCATCGTATTCAACTTATAATTATATTTAGTTCATGTCGCCATTTGTCTAACTGGTGGTGTTTTAATCCCGTGATCACTCCACAACCCTGATAAATATACAGGGTCTTTATCCAGATGCCCACCACTAACTAGGCATTTAAGGTGAACTAACCCTAAACTGTTGGTTGGGGTATATACTCTCTGTCTCCAGTCCGCGTCTTTTGGTACCCCAAATTCGTTACACAGTCTTTCGAACGCCCTACGGTTGTATGTGCTGGAAATGGGATTCCAGCCGTCGTCTTGAGGTAGTGGAGTACCTAGTTCTTTGAGAATCCTCCTAATAGTGTAATACACATGAAAGTTGTTGAGACTTCGGAACATGACGTTCTTGCACGTCAGATGTGAAACTCCACATCCACCTGTTGCACACCAAATAGCAAAAATTAGCTGATTCTGCCAGAAGTTCATATGGGAAAAAGCCCATCTCATTATTACATCTAGATTAGTAGTCTTTGGAACTACATATTTCTCAAATATGTTAGGGAAATTGGTGGCAAATCCACTGTCCGGTCTAACTGTTAAAGTTGGGTGTATAAGAGGGTTAACAACGTCTTTTTGCGTGTATTGACCACCAAACAAAAGGCCGGCCTCAGACCAATCACCTTCACGGTAGGCTGGCGAAACGTGGCGAAACGTGGGGAAGGTTCAAGGTTCGCGTTTGGGGGTGGATAAGGTGGTCAAGGTGGTTGAGTTCGTGATCCAAAACTGCTAGCCCCAGGACTTTGGAGCGCCGGAGACTTACAAAGATTTGTTGCAACTGAACTTGCTGGTCGAGCCAGCCTCGTAATTTCAAAGATCAATGGGTTGGTGACATTCAAGGTCGAACACAGGTGGGCCGTAGCCATGAAAACTGAGCTAGCACCCCTTCTCGGTTTCGAGAAGGCACACTCGGCTAACGACGGCATGTTTAAATCGGGGACCTATTTCGGAGACAGCTCAGTGAATTTCGCAGTCACAAAAAAATCTTCACATTCACTTGATGCAGCTCAGTACATCCGAGAACATGGTAGACGGGGCTCCGAACACATTACTAAAAACTGTGCCTGCTGGTGACAGTTTCTTCGGCGAGACGGTGAACATCGATTTTCCAACACCCGAGATTAAACGTTTGGAATCGGGGCACATCCACGAATTGAAGGTCTCTATTCTCGATGATAAAGCGCGAGAGTTGAAGAACGATTACCCGATTTCGATCGTTCTAGAAATAACCGATTAAACATAATTATTTATATATTTATATATTAATCATGAGCATATACGGCCCAGGTAGACCCAGCGCAGAACACGACGTTCCCGTCGCGGGCGCAGCATATGATGAAGCCGCAATCAGAAAGCTGGATGGAATGATAACGCAGGCCCACACAGAGGCGACTACGGCGATTGCGCATGTTCGGCGATTGCAAGCTCGAAAACCCATCATAATAGTTTGTGCAGAGGAGCGGGGTTCACTGAACGAGGGTGGCCACGAATATTCATTCGGTGCCAACGCGAGCAACATATATGGGGGATACACCATGGCAGTGTCGGGGACGATTCTGCGAATGGCGGTCTGCTCGGTCAACTTTAAGGGGCACACCGCTGCCGAAGTCCGAGTGAATCTCGTCCTGAACGGGGTAGAGCAGAATTCTGGCGTCACAAAACGCGCGGGGCAGAGGTCAGGGTTTACGATATTCGATGATAACACTACAATTGAAGTTTCCGCAGGTAGTGTTATTAACTTTGTTACAAAAATCGCTGACCAACCGACTTCCTCCACTATTGTAACACTGTTAATAGAACTTGATTTATGATGAATGACGAGAAACTATACCCACACTTACCTTCGCGGACGGCCGACCCGGCATCCTTTACGATGACCAGGATTGTCGAGATACAACAGATTCTCCATCTCAAGGGAGAGACGCGGACGGGTCATGCGAAGAAATATAGGCGAGCAGTTAATATAGTCGAGGGGGTGAGCACCGCGTTAGCCTCAGCTTCCGTTGTAAGCGGAGTGGGGAGTGTGTCTTTATTGTCAACAGTCGTCGCTGCACCGGTCGCGGTGATCTTGAGTACGATAGCGGCGGGGGCGGGACTGCTTTGCATGACGACCAGACTCGTGAGCCGAAAACTAGAGGCCAAGAGTCGAAAGCACGACCGAATAGCGGTTTTCGCGAGGTCTAAGAAAAACAGTATCGACGTTATCGTGTCAAAAGCGATAGCCGACAACGATATATCAGATAGTGAGTTCAAACTGGTCGTCGAAGAAATGGCCAGGTACCAGGAGTTAAAGGGCACGATCCGGTCCAAGGCTCGACCACAAATTCTCACGGACGAAGACGTAAAAAAACTCGTCATGGAGGGGAGGGCCGACAAGAGAAAAAATCTCCTCGCCCGCCTCGGGACGTGATATGTTTATTCGTGTGTCTGCAGCGGCAGCAGGAGATCCCTCCACCATACAGTCCAGCTGTTCCGACGGCCCCTCCATACGGAACATAAAACTCTTTCGGGCCCCGTTACACCACCGTGACTTATCAAAACTACGCATCAGATCGGTTCTATGTTTCTAACTGACTTTCTTATTTCAATTATTACTAAACGATAATACTTGCGAGCACGTAATTCTTTGCTAACCAGTCGATGAGTAGCGCGAGTGCCACCGCATGGTGGACATAGCAGTGACTCGGATCTGGTCCCTACCCCGCAATGCCTACATGGGCGAGGCGAAACGGACCCTTCTCATCCATGCCCGGTGATGCTTGCAATACTTGTAAATACCGGTACGATGACATCTCTCGTGACTACCTGTCTTCAACCACGCACAATAAACTAGAACCATTGTGTGATTACATATACTGAGTATAAGCAATGGATTCTTATCTCTAATAGGGTGTAATCTCATTTATAACTTCTCATCCGGTCGAGGAAGTATCGTGGTTGCTGACAAATAATTTCCACTCTTCTCATCCATACCGTGCGAACAGTGGGGGAAACTCCAAGTAGTATATGAGAGTCAAACATGATACCACCTCCTGATGGGAGTCACCGCGCGTAGCCGGTGGCTTCCAGAGGGAGGTGGTATCATTTTGACTCTCATATACTACTACCTGAATTATTTGGTATAAGAGGAATTGTGGATTGAGTGTGAGTGGGATGATTGTCGGTGTGACGACGGCCAGAGGACGATGACTTGATTTATGGTTTAAACGTTTTGGGACCATATCCCGAAATATTTATCTACTTGTTTATACCAATAAACATTACGTTCTGATAGAAGGTGTTTCGTGGTGTATTGATACAACTTGCGTAACCCCAGCATTTCCCCCCTCATCATGAGCTAGCCGGGAAGGGGTTACGACATAAGCTTAGTTTTCGTAAATGTGTTTTTGATTTATTGCTTAGTAGCTCTTTAAATTTTAAAATATTTGTTCGTCTATAATACTATGGTTTAATGTATTGTTTTCGTTTTTCGTTAAAGAATGAACATTTTAATAGAAAATGGTATTCATCACCTATGTCGTTATAGTGACATAACGTACACATTCTATCTGATCGCTCTGTTTCTGACCATCTGCCTACTTCAATCGGTAATTTACGGTTACTTATTCTTAAGTTAGCCAAGTTTATATACATTGTTTTTGGTAAACATTTAAAATAATCTTCTAGCTCGATCGATTCTTTAAATATATTGTATTTTTTACCTTTTCAGGATGTTTGCATTTTTACATTCCAAGATTGTATGAACTGGTCGATAAGCGTGGATTTAATTTGTTTTATATTTACATTTGTTTGGTAAAAAAGGCCTGTATTTCCAGTTGAGTTCAGAATATTTTGTATATGTCTGATCCATTTAAAATCAAACTTTCCATAGCTTTTATTGCTTGTTCTGCTGTGTTTTCTAGCATTTAATTTTTTTCCACTTTTGGAGAAGTAGACACCTAAATATTTGTAAGTGTTTACGATTTTTATTTCAGATTCACCAATTATAAATTTATATTTGTTATTTTTTCTTGAGCAGAAAATAATAATTTTAGTTTTGTTATAGCTGATAATCAGTTTCCATAAAATGCAATAGCTTAGCAAATCATCTAGAGATTTTTGGAAATCGGCTTCATCCTCGGATATAATAATAGTGTCGCCTGCATAAAGTAATACTATAATGTTTAGGAAAAAGTATGAGTCATCTGAATGATGATGTATTATTAAATCCTCATTGTCTTTGGAAGATAAAAAAAATTCTAGGTCATTTAAAAACAATGAGAATGGAATAGGTGATAAATTGACCCCTTATCTAACGCCGCAATGACTTCGGGAAAACTGTGGAAATTCGCCTTTGCATGATACTCATGATTTAACGTTTGAGTAAATATGTGACCTTTTATTACATGCGAGTTGTAATTTTCGCAATAAACCTATTCTCCATACAGAGTCGAATGCCTTTGAGAAATCTATAAATGCGCAATATAGTTTATTCTGTTCTGCTCTTACTAGTTCTATTAGAGCATGTAGTACAAATATATTTGTCTGTAGTGGAGTAACCTTTTCTGAAACTTGCTTGGTTTTCGGAAATAGAAATATTGTAATCTAGAAAACTGTTATTTTTTAATTTAATATTGATGTGAATAACTTTCCGATACAGCTTAGTATAGTAATCGGTCTATAGTTTCGTGGGTCATTAGCATCGCCCTTATTTTTATAAATTGGTTTAATTATTCCTACTGTCCAAGATTCCGGTAAAATGCCAGACGTAAATGCTAAATTAAATTGAGAGATGTAAATTTTCATAGCGTATTTTGATGTTTTAATATACTCGTTTAATATTCCGTCGTTACCTCGAATTTCGGATTATCTAGTGACATTATTGCACGGTCTATTTCTTCCTTTGCAATTCATATATTTAGTATATTATCATCATTCCTGATATCACTTTTGTTTAATATTTCCTGCAGATCATCATCAGAGTTCTCATTTTGCTTCGCGTTAACATCTTTGAAAACGTCATACAAATCAGGCGTACAGGCGTACTTCCTTTTTTTTTTAGGTTATTCAAGATTTTCCAGTATTTCTTTAGTATCATTTTGTTGCGGTTTTTTATTTTCAGTTTGCTTTTTATGCTGCCTAATATATTGATTCATAGTTTTTTTTATACATTTTACTTTGACTTTGTACATTTCGTTTATCATCATCAGAGTTACTTTTTTTGGAATGGTTTCTTTGCTGCGTTATATATAAATCGTGCCTTACGGCAGTTTGTTCCGAACCATGGCTTATCATAATGATTCGCTGTGCTTTTCGTTGCTGATGTGTGTCTTTTTCCGGAGGAAAATGGGTTTGTAGAAGCTACATTGAATACATTCAGCTATACTGTTTGCTATACTACTAACATGTTGTTTATTCGGTCTCAAAGTGCATGTTTCTAGTTTTATGTCATTTATAACATCTATACGTATATTGTCTATGAATTTATCTTTTGTGTCATGTGACCATTGACTATTTGCTTTTTCCTTATGCATGTCCGTTTTATAACTATTGACTTGTTGTTCTATACACGGTTGTTCTATGCATGACCATCCGACATCAGTTTGTCCGTTTCTAATATATCAAATGAATCTACAATTGATATAGCTTTTAACGTAGCTAGCGCATAGTCAACTGATTTATGAACGTTAATTTACCGTTATTTTTATCGTTTCTGGTTCGACCATTCAAAATAAATAATTATTTTACAGAGTTCAATTAGAGTGTAGCCATGCATGTTCGTTTTTGCACCCATTGACCTTCTTTCAATGTTAACATTCGCTGATTGGATATTATGTATGCAGTCAAAGAAGAATAAAGTATCTTCATGGAAGTTAAAATAGTCCAAAAACAAATCATCTGAATTTGTATAATCTCTCAAATTTGCACATCTACTATTGGCACCTCCGGTGATGAAAATATAGTCATTCTCACCACAAATTGACGTAACATCTTGTGCTAGATTTACAAATTCATCGTCATTATAAAATGTTGACTGTGAGGGAGGAATATACATGGCTCCTATAATTACGTTACTTTGCAAATGTGTGAACGATTTATTTATCTTAATCCATAATATATATTCAGATACCGTCAATACGGCCTGGTTTTCGTATATAACGCTGTTCTCTATGTTTTGTAAATAGAGTGTAATTTGGTAGTGAAATAATATCAAAATCGTTTAATTTTGTTTCACTAACACAGAAAATATCATATACCTTTATCATATCAATACATTCGGGATAGTTGAGTCTCTGTTTCAGTCCACATGCATTTAGGGTACCTATTCGGAGAGGTTTCTCCCTAATGTCCTATGCACTGTTGTTGTCCGCCGCCGACTGTGGAATGTGTCGGACTGCACGCTCACGTCACTGTCTAGACTGCGATCAGTCCGTGATGATCTTTGGTCCCGTGCACGGGTTAAACTTGTGGAAGCATATCGCCGCCCAATACACCTTACAGCTGACCTAGATGCATGCACAGTACAGGTGAATTGCGTCCACTGGTGACCTGAAGACCAGCCGATTGTTGTTTAGGATTATTTGGAGTCTTCGGGACTAAATATCAGGTTGCCCGTGCTTCGTTATCGATCAATGTGTAGGATAATAGACGTAACATGTCAACATCTTGGTTTACACTGTGGGAAATGCTGTCTACATTTTTACACGTGTCATGTAAACATTGTTGGAAAATGTTCATACCTTTATTGGCCTCTTTCTGAGCTATTTTGATGTTTTGTATGTCCTGTCCATGTAGATGTAATACAATTGTTCGTCCGTGGATATTTTCGAAAAAGCTTTATAGCCTCTAACACCATTTTCATTTTGTCCATCACCACTGAGCGTACTAGTGGGGCTACTCCGAATACGCCTACGCTTGTTTTGGACCAGCTCAAATTCATCTTCATCATTTCCGTCATTCCCCACCACCTCCGTTTGTAACGGCGCGAATTTGTTTTGTGTCAACAAAAAGCTATCCATTGTCTGTCGGTCATTGTGAATTTACGTAAATGCATATCTATATACGTTGAAAATATGTTTCATACACACTTTTAGTCCTTCTTAAATAGGAGTAAATGCTGATATTTTGATGATATCACAGGAATCCGACAACACTGTCCGCCATTTTGATGACCCTGATGTAACAGTAACCGCTTGAAATTGCACTTGTTCTAATTTTAGACTACGGCCCGTTGCAAAACTGGTGCTTAACGGCCCATCAACACAAAAGTGTATCATTTAGGGCCAAGCAATGTAGATGAAGAATAAAAATAACGGTAAAATAGTATGTTAGATGTGGTAGGCAATCAGATGATTAGGGTAAAACTAGTAATATGATGAACGATATAAATGAACAACATGTATAGAAATATAAAATTATAGAATGAGAAACATGTATACAATGATAAAAATCAGATCTTCCGATACAAGTTGGTTCCATGAAGAAAGTTAAGCAAACCTTCAATATTCTCCACCTGGAATAACTCCGCAACTGAAGTAACATTGAAGTGTTTGCGTCGAACATCGGCAAAGTCGATACAGTCCAGTAGGATGTGTTGCACGGTAAATGCGTTGTGGCATGGAGTACACCATGGACGCGGCTCACCTAGTCTAGCTGAAATCAACCAATCGGAGCCGACCATCTTGGGAGACTTAGCCCCTTCTGTAATTGGGACCGATTTGTCGTTGGTCCGGAGATCCGTGACCGGTGAAAATAATCCTTAAATGTCACTGTCTAATTTCAAAGAATGTCGCGTTCTTCATTCCAATTATCACTATTTTTTCAATTTAAATACACGTTTGTTACGACGAATAGTAAATTAGCAGTGTCAGCGATAGTCTTTTGCTAAAAATGTACTGACTTCGGGATAATTTGATTATGTAAGAATAAACCACGTGGTAAAGTCGTTTTGTCTTGATTTGTCCTATAAACAGATGCTCTGGTAAAAAGGAATTGCCATTGTTCATCCAGTTGAATTTTATGACTAAAATTAATTGAGAAGTTTGAATACAAATGCACATTCGTTTAATATCTCCTGTATTAGGTGTGGACATAGTGATGGTACATGTATACATGTGGCCATGACCTGGAATGTGGAGCTCATGGCAGTTCTGACAAGTCTTTTCCTGACTTCTTTGCACACCCGAAAGTATTGATTATTTTTTAATGAAGAGAAGACAAATATAAAACAACAGCAGGCGATAATTTACGTTTCCCGCATTCTAAGGGTTAATGGTCTCCCCATGTCACAATACATTTATTGTTTATTGACCAAACCGCGTATCAAATGTACTATTGATAAGTCTACTGTCTGTTCCACCTTTTGCTGCTGACAAACGTTTGGCTATTAAGCACATTCAAACTAAAACATATCTAAATGCATGTACTTTTTCATCAATAACAAAATAGTCACCCTCCCCAAATATTTTTTATTTGAACAAATTCCAGCAAATCTTGATTCTAATGCACCGAAAATATAAAGCACGTATCTGATTGGTCAATTGAAATCACAGCCTATAAAATATGAAAAATCACAGCATATAAAATCTCCCTTTTACCAGTCTGTGTTTTACAACTTGACAGATTTATGTAACCCTACGCGCTTTTGTAAACAATGGCCAGCGGCGGGGAATCCAAATATCTATTTCCCAAATCATTTTCGGTACATTTTCGGTTATCCATTGTCATATGAACATGTATAACCGAAAGCGGAAAAAAGAATCGACCAACGACTAACAGTGACAAACATGACTTCAGGGACAGTGTGGCCCTTCAACAAATTCCCAAAAATATTACCCCACCCGCCCAAAATATAGAAGAATTTACAAAAGAAATGCTCAAATGCAAACTCAATATGCCAGTACCCGCCTATAACTTTACGAATTTCAGTGTTCACATACATGACTATACATAATAAACTGTATTGCAGATGGGTAATCACCTGTATTAGGCGTAAATCCTGGGAAATCCTATTCAAGGCTAGCTGTTGACACTTGTTGACATTTCCTTTATAAAAATCACGCGAACTCAATGTATTTATTTAACTGAATACAAGCAATTAACTGTTGCAACTACACATACAAAAGCAATACAATTGTTAAAATGAACCTTAGAGTTGAATAAATGTATTAATGTCTTAGAAAAAGTCCCGTTAATCTCAATTTGAAATGGGAATATTCTTCGGCGGAGTTACATTTCTTCAAATTTGTTTTGTGTGAGGCGGTTATCGATGACGACAACAACCTGCTGACGTATTGAAATATTCACTGTTCGTGATATGCTACGACGTTGCAGAAAGCAGGGAGCACACTAGGTGCATTATAATGGGGATAACCATGCTTTGTTCTTCGATTTGGAGCGGTATGTGTGAGGTTTTATGGTCTGAGAATCAGTTTTACGACTCCGCTAAAGCGTCGCCGTAAAACTGATTCACAGACCATAAAACCTCCCACATACCGCTCCAAATCGAAAAATAAAGCATGGTTATCCCCTAATTGTATTGCAAACCAAATATTATTTTGATATATATGGAAATTTAACATGGGGCAAAAAGAAGCACGAGACCGACCTGGAGGGTTAAACACGAACATTTGACTCCGAAACCTGGCTAGGTAGCTCGGAAATGATGTAACTATGAAAACAAAAGTTAAATTTTGAAAATCGGTCCACAAATTTCAAAATTATATTTAAAAATCTATTTTTAGCCCCAATCATACATTCCCATAGAATTTATTTATTTTTCGCAATAAATTTAATCAAATTGGAATTTAATCAAATATTTTTTTGGGAGGGTGACTTTTCTGTGAAAATTGGATAGTTGGAACATTTAAAATATGTGAAATCCCAAAAATATTTTACACCGCATATAGAGGGAGAAAAATTTTAACAAAACAATCCAATAAAAGCTCAAATGCAAACTCATATGCCAGTACCCGCTATACTTTACGAATTCCAGTGTTCACTTTCTGTCTTGATGAAAAGTAAGTGGTACATTTAAATATGGTTGATTCAAAAATATTTATAACACCCGCCAAAATATAGAAGAATAAACAAAACATGCTCAAAATGCAAAACTCAATATGCCAGTACGGCTATATTTACGAATCCAGTGTTCCCACATACAATGAAACTATACATAATACTGTATTGACAGATGGGTAATCACCTGTATTAGGCGTAAATCCTGGGAAATCCTATTCAAGGCTAGCTGTTGACACTTGTTGACATTTCCTTTATAAAAATCACGCGAACTCAATGTATTTATTTAACTGAATACAAGCAATTAACTGTTGCAACTACACATACAAAAGCAATACAATTGTTAAAATGAACCTTAGAGTTGAATAAATGTATTAATGTCTTAGAAAAAGTCCCGTTAATCTCAATTTGAAATGGGAATATTCTTCGGCGGAGTTACATTTCTTCAAATTTGTTTTGTGTGAGGCGGTTATCGATGACGACAACAACCTGCTGACGTATTGAAATATTCACTGTTCGTGATATGCTACGACGTTGCAGAAAGCAGGGAGCACACTAGGTGCATTATAATGGGGATAACCATGCTTTGTTCTTCGATTTGGAGCGGTATGTGTGAGGTTTTATGGTCTGAGAATCAGTTTTACGACTCCGCTAAAGCGTCGCCGTAAAACTGATTCACAGACCATAAAACCTCCCACATACCGCTCCAAATCGAAAAACAAAGCATGGTTATCCCCTAATTGTATTGCAAACAAAATATTATTTTGATATATATGGAAATTTAACATGGGGCAAAAAGAAGCACGAGACCGACCTGGAGGGTCAAACACGAACATTTGACTCCGAAACCTGGCTAGGTAGCTCGGAAATGATGTAACTATGAAAACAAAAGTTAAATTTTGAAAATCGGTCCACAAATTCCAAAATTATATTTAAAAATCTATTTTTAGTCCCAATCATACATTCCCATAGAATTTATTTATTTTTCGCAATAAATTTAATCAAATTGGAATTTAATCAAATATTTTTTTGGGAGGGTGACTTTTCTGTTCTTGATGAAAAGTAGTTGGTACACATTTAAATATGTTTTACCTTTAATGTGTTTAATAGCCAAAAGTTCGTCGGCAACAAAACGTGGAACAGACAGCAATTATGCTCAAAACATGATGCCATTATCGAAGATAATTTGAACGTCTTATGAACTGGGTTACAGTGTCGCATAGGAGAATTTCTTGTGATCAGCCAGTTTTATCATATCTAGGTGCCGAGATAAGCGAGTTTCGCAAGTCACATTCGTTTTGAAAGTCACCAGGTATTTACTTGGTACACGCGACAAGAGTTTTATTTGTCAATTTGTCCGTCAGTTTGGATTAAAGATTTGTATTTGGCCGTTTGGAATTCCAGAAGAATAATGGCAGTGACGCGCTGTGGTGTATTGATTATAATGGTAAGTTGTTTTATTTGTTCGACGTCATCACGTTGATAAGAGACCTTGGTGACTTTCCTTGCTCAATTATGCTAGCATCAACAATAATCAACAATATAATTGATTCTGATGGGCATACTGTAAGTTTGAAAGTAGCCGAATGTCCCAACTTTGAAAGAAGACAGCCCGTGCTATCGTTTGCAGTACATTTAAATTAGTTGGTGCTATGAGAGATGGCTTTACACTGTCCATGCAGTGACGTCATTATTGGGCCGATCTCCCACAGTTGATATACAGCCCGGAATTGTTCGTGGTTCCACACACGAATTGATTGTCTATCGTTCGCACATCGTTTTGACATGGCTTTCGTTTTTATAATTACAAAACATTGTTTTCATTGGTTTAAACGTGACGAAACGACAAACGTTTAAATAGTATTCGTTGAAAGCCGGGTCTTTAAACGAAAATATAGTTTGAAGGTACATATAAAGAAGAAGTAGAAAAGAAATGCTAATCGTTTCTGTGCATATCGTTATATAACACGATCGTTTCCAGGGCGTTTTCCATTCGTTTTCGTTTGTTTAGTTCGGGAACGTTCAACAAATCGTCGCAATATCGGAGGTAGACACTAACTATCACGGGATAAGCATGCTTATGGCGCCATGTCTTAACACAACAGTGGGCGGTGCTGCCCATTAACCGTTCCAGGTCGGCATCGCCATGTCTACTTGTGCCGTTATATCATATTTATATTTTGCTGAGCCCTTTGTTGGGGTGTTCATTGTTATTTCAGTTATATGGCGCATTACTTAGGTGCATTCATCTTGCATTGTATCTATTTCTATGTGTGTCATGTGTACATGTTTATGACGTTATGTACAGCCCGGATTTGTTTCTGATGCCATAAACGAACGATTGAATATCGTTTGCACATCGTTTTGACATCGTTTTCTTTTTTTCAAATTAGAAAACGATGTTTTCGTTTGATTAAACGTGTCACCAACGAAAACAGAGACACGTACACAAAAGAAACATTCGTTTTCACTGCGTTTTTCATTCGTTTTCGTTTTTTTTAGTTTAGTTTAAACATAGTTTATTGCATATAAATACAATGTGTTTGGGCTACAAGTTCTCACAACATTAGTTACCGCCCTTATTCGAGTATTACAACAATACAGCAAACACTTTAACAGCAATGACGATAAGTATATAGAAAATAGTAGGTTAGTGCCGTGAATGCGAACAAATATCTGGCAAGGCTTAGGAAACGGGATGGGCGAGGCTCTGCCATCCCATTTCCGTGCCGCGCCAGATATTGTTCCCATTCATGGCACTAACCTACTATTATATTTATCTCGTCAACACCTACAAATGGCTTTAAAATTAAAAAAAATAACCCCAGTCACCGCACATATTCATACGCAGTGATTGGGTCGTATTGACATGATATCAAGAATGTTTCACGGCACCGTGTTTCACGGCACATACGCACTGTGTTGATGGTAGAAACAGGTATATGTAGACGGGTACAGACAACTAATCATGTCGTATATGCTCGCAGAATGTACGAGAGCTATGTGCCACACTGTACGAGGTGCAGTCATAGTCATAGTATAGGACTTTGCTTATATCTGAAAGACCATTTGGTCAGATCGGTTGTGAAATTGTCATTAGAAAGCTGGTTCATTGCTGCAAACAATAACATATCAGTTTCATGAAGTAAATCACACGATTTCGTAAAGTAGTCATTTCACAGGCATCTACGTCAGCATGTCAGACGTCATCTAACGTTACGTAATTATTCAATAGCATTGCTTCATTGGCTTTCGAAACCCGCAAGCCAAATAAACATTTTCATCGAATACGCGTCATTTAGTTAAGTATATTTTTAGTGTACTGTAACTTGCTTCATTGTATGTATGTATTTTCAACCATTGTTCTAATTAATTTCGATGGAGTGCCATTTGCATCGTTGATGTACGTAGCGCATGGTTAATTATCTGTTGTATTCGTATATTATAATGCCATTCAACACAAATCCGAGTTGAAGTAACTATGCAATCAAACAGGTAAATAACCGCGGAACGTTGCTCCGTCCATTGACGCGACGTCACAATTGTTTACTTCAAATTTCCTGCACTACCTGTATCCGTGTTACATAATACATTTGTTTTAAAACGAATGAAGTCGAAACTGTGCCAGTGTATAGTCGGTTTGTGGAAAGAGCTATACAGTTAGAGTCCTGCACCATATACTCCGCAGAACTACGAAAGTCGAAACACAGGTATTTCATGAAATGTTGAATTTTTCAACTGCTCCGTAGTGACGTTATTTCGTTTCTACAGTTACGCATTACGTGCGAACGGATTTTCACAAAGTGTGTTCTTTTCAAATCAATTCAATTTGGCCGAGACATACATGCCATATAACGATGTACAATGTGGCACGTATATTAAACTGTTTATCAAGAAAGTCCGAGAACTGTATGACTACACCTCGTGCATATAATATATAAGCTAATTCATCGACAGATATGTACTGTAGTTGACTTCAGTGTTATTACCCGGTGGTAGATAGTGATGTTGGAAAATGGAAAGCATCCGATACGGCTTGCGTCCCAAGCATCCACCAATGTTATTAAAATAGTTTCGTAGTTTTAATATAATTTTGTACAGCTTTAAAAATAGCAGTATTGTACTCGTTATTTAGTTTTTCGGGTATGCAATGCAAAAGTATATTCGCGTTTAGAGCATAAAGTTGTCGCAGTGACTGGTGTAACATTACTGTCTGTTCCACGATTTGCTGCCAACGAACTTTTGGCCATTAAACACATTAAATCTAAAAAATATTTAAAAGTAAGTACTTTTTCATAAAGAACAAAAAAGTCACCCTCCTCGAAAAACATAATTTCATGAAATTCCATCAAATATTTATTTTATTGCGAAAAAACGATTTAACATGGGTAGTCAATTTCCAATTTTTGTTCTTTTTTTATCCAAATATTTTGGAAATTGACTCCGAAACCTGGCGAGATAGCTTGAAAATGATGTAACTAAGAAAAGAAGTACACTAAAAGAAGTAGTGTGCTGCATCCTCTACAACTTCATTACAGTTGCAGTAGCGAGTTTCTCTGATATGGTAATTGCAAATATCACAATTAAGATTACTACATTTATTTCGAATTCCTGTATTAATAACGGATAGAAATCGAACTCCCTCTAAATATTATGGTGGTATATTATATCGAGTATAACGTTGTTGGGCGTTATAGTTTGAAGTGTTTAATACTATCTACATGTCTCAACAACGGATCCGTTTCATTCCAGAGTTGTACCGATATATTTCCAGTCGTGTAGTGGGGACATTTGCATCAAATTGATTTTTTTCTAAGATTGTAACGAGCTATATTATAAACGTAAGCGGAATTAGGTTAGAAATATTACTGGGTACTTGATTAGTGTTGGCTGTGTACATGGTCGAAAACTTTTGGATGCTACGTCGAACGGACAGCAGTTGCCAAAGTATCGTCTTAATTGTTCGAGTGATATATATTTGCTTTAAAGATTGTCTGCTTATCTTAAATTTTAGGTTACGCATTATGCTCAATGGTCTCGTAATGGATTTAATTATAGATTTATATATGTGTGCCATTTTCCGTTATTGGTCATTATTAAACCAAGATGCTTATTATCGTCAACAAAGGTTATGGACGTGTTCTAAAAAATAAGTTTAAGTGTCGATCAAGTTGTCTTAATGTTAGTAGCATCGCTCCAGTCTTATTCGGATTGAAACTAACCAACCATTGTTTAGCCCAGTCAGAAATAATGTGCAGGTCATGATTTAGTATGCCTTCCATATCGTCAGCATTTGTTGAGGAAAATGACAGAGAGCTTTCGTCAGCAAACAGTCGAACATTACTTTGTAGATGATCAGTTATGTCGTTGACCTATATGTGACGCGCCAAGCGAAAACCTCCCTTATCTGAATTCGTGACATTTCCAGATATGACATTGCAAAGTATCGGGATTGTTATACCACAACGAGTTGTGGGGGGGGCTATACTGGAGTCAGGTTGTCCGTGCGTCCGTGCGTTAGTGCGTCCGTGCGTCCGTGCGTCCGTGCGTCCGTGCGTCCGTGCGTCCGTGCTTCCGTGCGTCCGTGCGTCCGTGCGTCCGTGCGTCCGTGCGTCCGTGCGTCACTAAACTTAACATCAGAGACATATTGTTATAACTTATATTTCCTTCATCTAAAATGCTTAATAGTTCACACATGCATTCCTGTCTGTAAGGCTCTACTACCATCCTGTGCCAAATCCGCGACCGTTCAACCCCGTTGATGCCAAGGTCAAGTTTAAATACTTAGTCTCTTTACAAAACTTAACATCAGAGAAATAATTCATAGCTTCTATTTCCTTCACTGAAAAGTATTAATATTTCACTCGTGCATACCTCTAAGGTTGTACCATAATGCTGTGACAAATCTACGACCGTCCAACCTCCACTGATCCCAGTGTGAAGGTGACATACTTAGTCCCTTTACAAAACTTAACATCACAGAAATATGTTATAACTTCTATTTCCTTTATCCAAAAGTCTTAATATTTCATGCATGCATTCCTCTAAGGCTCTACTATCATGCTGTGACAAATCTCCGCTGATCTCGAGGTCAAGGTCACATACTTAGTCTGTTTATAAAACTTAACATCAGAGAAATCGGTTATAACTTGTATTTCCTTGCTCGGATCTGCTTCACATTTCACACGCATTGCTCCAATGGACCTCTACCACCGTGTGACAAATTCACGTTGGTGCCGCCCCCGCTAAGACCAGAGTCAATGTCACAAGCCCACACACTGTTTACATATTTAGGGGTACCTGGGCCCACACGAGGGGTGTTCCGTAAGCCTCGTTTACTGACCAATCTAGTTCACGCTAATTTTAGAGTATCGTGTTATGTGCTGGTACAAATTTACATGCAGATTCATGACCTGATTGCCCCATGTATTCAAACACCTACTTTCAATCATATAAATGTGCGATATGTGATATTCTTACATGCACATGTAAATATTCCCGTTTGTACCAGTATATACATGATAACCCCAAACTGTCTACACATTGCATGTTCCACTTGTGTAAGACTGATGTATTTTTAGTTTGTAACTTTGGGTTACACCAACATTGTAAATAGACAGCTGAAGGTGTGATCGGAACTGGTGTATAACAATAGTTTTTCACATTGCAATACTGAAAATGAAATATGTGTACAAACTCATCTTTGTATAAAGTGTTTCCTATTTTTGCAAGTTTAGCTTCAGTTTATAGCTTATAATACCTATTATGAGAAATTACATGCACACATTGTGAAAATGCATCTTTTAGGCTTTTATAAGCATGTTTAAGAAATTAATCTAAGATAATGTAAAATCATTACCAAGGATCCGATTTGCGCCAATATTAGAATCAAAATACACATCGCTGATCAAGGATTTATTTATTTTTCCGTAATAAGTTAGACGAGACTTATATTACGTGAAATTATTATTTTATATTTTATTTATAATAACAGTCCAGTACAATCTGCATCTACCTAGACTTTGTAATTGCTAGGACACAAACTTATCAATTAAGCTGTCCAAACTTAGCTCGAGGCAATCGGCTTAGTTCATGATTGCCTCTGTTAGACAAAGCCCAGGAATCTTTGGAGGCTATTAGCATTATCATTAATGTGTTAACACCTTTCATTGCCGCCAAAACTGAAGAAAACATAATTTATAAATATTTATGCTTGGTCATATCACTGTGGTTTTATTGGTTGACCAGTCTCGAGATCATGTGTTTTGCAGGATACGCCAATTTGGTAGGTGGAACATGAACATTCTCATGATCTGTTAGACCCTGAAAATGGATCTGAAAATGGATGCACACTTTTAGAGTTACAATTATGACATAATGCCAGTGAGCACGCCTTATAAATATATTTTATTAATAATTGGAAATGTTTTATTATAAGTCTATTAACATTTACTAAATTTCCATTAATATCCATCTGATTTAATGATACATTTTGTAATTATAAATTAGGATGAGTTTTGGAAATTGTTCTATTTAGGATACATATTGCTAGGTTACAATCTGCGGCCACAAAATTACTGCTTATGTTTTTATTGTTATCTGTATGTACCGTATATATCTGTGTGAAAAAAATGTATTCATGTTTGTTGAGCGATGATATAATTATGTACGCTCTTATAGCACAACCTGTTCAAAATTCAGTTTAACGGAAGTAGCAAAATATTGGTTGGCACCCTACCAGTATTGATACTAACGTGTGACAATATGCACTATGTCACATAACCAATAGTTCTCTAGTATTTATATAAATGTCAATGCAGCCTTACAAGGCATGATAAGAGTTTGTTTAAATAACGATATATCGGCACAAGACATGCCAATATTACTGGTAAATCATAGTCAGTCTGTTGGCTAAGTCTGTATTTGAAATCCACCACATCCTTAGGATACAGTCATCAAGCCAATTCCCAGTCTTGAATATAAGCTACAAATCTACTGTGCCATACACTACATCTATGTTTAACGGCTCTGAGTACACATGAATATGCAGTCCCTGTTTAAATATGAAGTTCACATAGCCATTACAAAGGATTAAATTAATTAAACAAACCAATAGGGATTCCGCAAAACGTAACATCTCTGCACGCACTAAGGTTCAAACAGTTCAAAACGTCATTTGTCTGCAGCCGTTTAATAAATTACCTAGCTTACAATGTGAGCTAAGATAGTCTGTGTGCGTATTTAACTATTTGATATTCAGATCGCCTGTGTTAACATATTCTTATTTGTATTTGTATGGAGTATCTTGCTTGACTGTTATATGGTGGACTCTATGGACTATAATGCCATCCCACTACTTCCAGTTTTACTTAGAATGAACGGAATATGGTCCGAGTATACAGCATTACTTGATAAACATTCCCTGGGTTATTTCTCCTCATAAGACGTCAATCGAGTACCACCTGTCGTGGCAGTTATAGTCGTGATGGTCCATACAACATATCTATATCATGCTATTACACGTATGTTGAAATGTTACACTTGTTTAAAATATTCGGCAGTTGCAGTTCGCATGCCGAAGAGTAATACAGGTTTGGAAGATAACGAAATCTCTATTTCGATTTTTCAAACCTGAGCTAATTCCCCAAAGCACACCCCACACCCAGGCTCGCAAAAATCGCATGCGCGACGTGTGAAATGACGTCGAAGGTCTTGATGTTCGTCTGTCAAATCGTGCCAATTTTATTTTTGGTGAGGAGACCTGAAGTGAATAAAAATGTGGTTCAAGTGCCAGATAGACACTATTTAGAGCTGTAATTGTTATAACGTACAGAAAAGGTAAGCAAATAATGCTGCAGATCTCAATCTATGTTTAGATCAAATTATTATTATCTGGATTGATCGCGACTGCAGTGAACCAGTGGCGAACGTTTGAGTGCTAACCAGGTGAAAACACATATTTGCACCTATGGAAACCTCACATACATCTATTCTGACAGACTATTCAGATGTTTCTAGCACAAACCCAATAATGTTAAACACAGTACCCCCGGTAAAACACATATTAATTTTACTTGTCAGGAAACTATTTCTCAGCAACACATTCTTCTGAACGAGGGGCACAACTATGTTGGACTAATGAATATTCTTCGTTATGCTATGTTCTTGTTGCTTTAGTGTACGTAGCTGTAATGTTTGACTAACTTGTCAATACTTAACATTTTGTAACAGTCATACATGTATATCATTTTATAGAAAATAGTTTTTGAATCAATTATTAGTTGAGCCACAATCAGAATCACATTTATAAAACACAAAAAAATGAAAGTGACATCAAATCGAAAATTCCTGTATGAAGGAAATACGTTTGTGTCTAATTTCCGAGCGTGAAGAATCTTCATATCGCATAGAAATAACAACGTGAACATCATATCACCCGGTAGTGTTTTGGCCAACTAATTCCCACCCCTTGTTTGGCTGCCTCATACCATGTGTATGCCATCCTGGGCGGAAACTACATAGATAACTAACGTGTTAAGATGAATTATTATTATGACGGTGATGAATAAAAGTATTATTTCTGAAAACAGAATCTTCACATACCACCGTGTCGTATCAAAATTACTACCGGTAACAACAATACGTGCATCATAATGTATTCAACATTGTTTTAGGAGTGAATGGAAACAAAACCCACGGCCCAGATATTGTCACATCGATGCTTGACCACGCATTATGCACGTATGGATTTTGAGAAACTGACTGCGTCATCCACGTCTATAATTGATCTGGTGCGCATAAAACTTGACTTTTAACTTTTTGGACGCTTGAATCTTTATTATCAAATTATCGTGCAATATTTATTATTATCATTATTATTTTCTTTCTTAAAACACGATGCATTCCGATTTTTTTTCCCACTGACTGTCTGGTTTAAATTGCTGTTACATGGTATATTTAAATATATATTGATGATGTGTATTGGATCTAAGAGGTTGCATATTACGGTACGAATAAAGAAAATTGCAAACTAAATAAATACACCCGCGTAGAAAGTTCACGTAATACTGACCTTTAATGCATGTACATAATATATCGGGTGGCTAGAAAAAAAGGGCCCCAACTTTAAATATTAATATTTAAAAAAACAGTTGAGATAATTCAAATAAATTTCGCACAATATAAGTTCATGGTATTGACAGTAATCTATAAAAGTTTCAGCTTCATAGCTTCAATGGTGAATATGTAACAATAAAAACAAATAGAAGTGTCCAAAAACACAATGCCGGGATGTAAGTGAAATGTCAGAAAGTTTTGATACATGTCAAATCATGGTCATGATGCAGTCTGTGACTGGGTTAACTTACAAAATGATGATTGAATGCATGACAGATGATGAAACATGTTAAAGTACAAATAGGATGGGTACGTTTTGACCTAAAATTGGGTCCGTTTTGACTTGGGTACATGTTGACAGTCTTGCAGCAGTTACTCCCCCTGTTGGATTTATTCGCCATTTGCTTTTCTAGAGCAAGTTGTTTCTAGAGTGTAAACACATAAATAATAATTGTTTTGAGACTGATCAGACGTGCAGGTTACTTTAATTTCAACATGGGTTTCAGTAAGGCTGAAAAGGCTATCATTGAGACATGTTTTGTGGAGAAAGGCTGGCGTGGGTCGAAGATTGCTTAGGAATTCCCTGGAAAGAAGTGGAGAAAAAGGTCTGTTAATAAGATTATCAAACGGTTTGAGGAAACAGGATCCACAGCGAGAAAACAAGGGAGTGGACGGCCTAGTACTGCATGCACACAAGATAACATTGACCATGTGGAAGAGATGATACAATCACAGGAGGACCAACCAGGAACCCACACATCGCAGAGGAAAATTGCTAAAGAGCTTGGTGTTAGTCGTAAATCTGTTCAGACAATGACGAAAAAACTTAATCTCAAACCATACAAAAGGATTAAAGTTTCTAGACGTGATGTAAATGTGTGTGAAACAAAAGAGAAAAACCCGGTGCAAAGGACTGCATGATAGGTATTCCGTCAAGGATGTTGAAAGAATCATGTTCACGGATGAAAAGGATTTTACGCTCGAAACTGCTCGTAACCGACAGAATGATGTCGTGTATGGGGTGAGGAAAGGTGATATTCCTGTATCTCGACTTTACCATGAGACTTCGCGTTTTTCAAAAAAGGTCATGGTTTCGGCAGGTGTTTCCTGGAAAGGAAAGACACGGATCCACTTCATAGACACTGAAAAAACCAAGGTCAACTCCGTTAGCTATGTTGAATTGTTGGATGATGGACTTCTTCCAGATTGCCGCCGGATCTACCCAAAAAACAATTACATATTCCAACAGGATGGGGCAACGTCTCATACAAGTAAATACACACAAGATCATCTTGCGGATGTTGTGCCGGAGTATATCAAGAAGAACGACTGGCCACCACAATCGCCGGACTGTAATCCTATGGATTATCACATCTGGAACTCTCTAACCGAGAAGGTCTATTCTGGTAGGAGTGAGAAATTTAATGAGCGTGAGTTGAAGGACCGGATTACCAAGTGTTGGGAAGATATCTCCTTGACCGAGATACAGAAGTGCATTGGTGCATGGAAGAAGAGACTGCGAGCAGTGTTCAGCCACAATGGTGGACACATTGACCACCTTATTTAAGACTCTTTAGTAAGTTATGCATGTGTGACGAAGAAACGTTTCAGTCCGATATTGCATCTTCAGACCATGCTTTTTATTCTTAGCATCATATAGTCATTACTACAGTTATTTACTTGAAACTTTTACAGGTTACTGATATTACCATGAAATTACAATAAATGAAATTTTATTGAATTATGATGCATAGTTTTTTAAATATTAATATTTAAAGTTGGGGCCCTTTTTTTCTAGCCACCCGATATAATTGCAGGACAGAACAATAATCCTTACCTGATTGCGTACTTCGCGTGGAGAGTGATGGTGGGAAAGCACAGGCAGAGTACGTACATGATGCAAGTGCCCGGTCATGCAAGATAGGATTCCCTTCTTACTTTCTATCACTAATTTACGCAACAAAACCTTAAATACGAACTACGAACGTATATGTACGTATGCGATGCATTGTGATTTAACAGGTTCTTTGTTTAATGTAGCGCGAATCTACAGACATGCACACAACATTCCACTATACATAATACATGTATTCAAATGCTCGTAAGATTAAAGTGCCAGTTCACATAGGAGATAATATATTACATGAATGTGCCGAACTGAATGCCTCTTCACGTGCTGTTCAGGCACACTATTCTGGAACGAAGATGCTATATTTTAGATGCCTGGTGGATTCATACTTCGCACACATGAAGAAGTAAAAGAGCCGATGTTGACGGTTTGCTACTACTGCGCAAGTTGGTGGACACGTCGGCCTACACCAATTCCGCTGTGATGTACGCAGAGGACGACACGTGACCGTGGCGCGACTGGAAGGGTTATCTGGGCAACATGTTCAAGCAGATAAAGGGCATCCGGTCTTGCTAGGTGTTCAGGTTTCACGCCGACGATCCTGGTTCTGTCTTCACCAAGGCCAACTCTTGCGCCGAGGAGAAGAAAGCCAGAGTGTTGAAAGAAGACCAAAACTCCATCGACACGACGGTCATGCTGGACGTGATTCCCCCAGCAGGGATAGATGAACAAACGCAGCACTAATTATTCACACACGTCCGCAAAAATGTGTATGATCCGTGGAAAATCCGACATGCCCTGCTCCCAATGTGGAGGAGTAACATTCCGGAGCATATACACTGATGCGATATGCACTCTCACTCTCACCCCTAACCACTTTACATATCACGTTACGTCGTCGATGTAATGACTTCGGCGCGTCACTTATTATAAATAGTAATGGTCCGAGTACCGAAACTTACGGAATGCCAGCATAAATTAATTTCGTAGCTGAGGTTGCAGACCGTATTGATATGGACTGTTTCCTATTCGACAAGTAGTTTTCAATCCATTGTAAAATACGACCATTTAATCCAGTTTGCCTTAAATATTAATCCCTTATGCCATACTCTATCAAAGGCTTAGAAATATCACAAACTACTATGCATGTAAATTTCCGTTTGTCAAATGCCTGACATATTTGATGGTGAATGTCTATACGTTGATATACGGTTGAATGGCCTGGTAACAAACGCGAGTGCCTGCTATAAATCAATTGTTGTGAGTGCAAGTGATAACATAAATATGTTTAAACATGTTTCTCTCCATTAGCTTACCTAGACATGTTAATAACGTTATCGCTATTGTGTGGAAACATTCAACAAATCTTCGCTGTACTTGTACCGTTTTATAATGTTTACATTGCTTTCAGAGACCTGTGTGATTGTCATTTTTGTTATAGGGCCCGTTCGTTGCATTCATTTTAATTGTTATCCACTTCTTGTGTGTCATTTTAGACGCCTGTTTGAAATAAAACGCACACATGTATTCACATCTTTTCCACACAATCACTACAGTTCTACTTTACGGATCGTTAGGGAAAACAAAGAACACTATTGCTTTTTGGATGACATATCTACCCTTAGCGACCATTTTTAATTTTCGCGTTCTGTATCTTTGTCTGCGCAATAGCTAGAGTTGTGCTTGACGGATCGCAACCAAATTCGGTATACGTGTTTATCATGACAAGAACGTTATTGATGTTCATTGAGTTATGTCCACTTGTTTACAAGCCATGTCTCGATTTTGACTTCATGTTTATTGATGGGACCATACTACATTGTGCCCGTTGAAGACTATGATTACACAATACGCATTCGTCTTCAGTATGATATAATGCATTGACATAAAGTAGTAATTTTTTTAACGGAAGTCATTTTTGTGTACTATAAGATTACCTGTTTTATATGATCTTAATTGATTCGAAATTTCAAAACGGCATGCTATTGACCGGTAACGTCGTTGTTCCATGAACATGTCGTACCTGAGTCCTTTGAGCCCTTTCTATCTCTGCAATTACTCACCATCATACGAAAGTTGGTGTTATTTACAAGTGTATGGTCCTTCGGAGTTTTCACGCAGCAATTATGTTTTATTTTGGTCTGACTTTCCTTCTCTTTTCACAGGCGACATTCCTTGCCATTTTCCACACAACCTGTGCCCGTGATGACTGTAAATCTACTACCGCTGTAACTAGTAAGTACAGTTAATATCACACGCACGCACGCAGCACGCACGCACGCACGCACGCACGCACGCACGCACGCACGCACGCACGCACGCACGCACGCATTTTCTAAGTCCTTCAGCTTGGGGTTAGCTGGCACCATACGCTTTCTGTAGAATGATGCTGGATGATGTTACAAATGCACCTATGAACTATTAAAGCATTTCATCAATGGAAACAGAAGTTATTGCAGATTAATCCCAATGTTAATTTTTGTGATGGATAGACTGTCACGAAGTGTAGCCGACTGTCTTCTTTATCAGCCATCATTTGTAACACGGGTTACAAATTACACAATACTCCAGCATAATATTCGAAACAACCTTGTAACTACTATCGAACAGGTCTTCGTGTTTTAAATATCGCTCCCGTGGAATACACCGCTGAAGAGAATAGCACTTTATCCGAAACCGTGCACGGACCACCAGTATTGGACTGTTTATGAAGACTTGGATGCTAGCCTGAATACCGAGTAGGTCATATCTACCGATGACTGAATTATTTCAGATTAATTCGCCAGATTTCTCATGAGCTAGACCAACTGTTAGAACCTTAGTCCATTTACGCAAAATTTTAAGCAAAATGTTGGCACGGAGTTCTTATATTGACAGACGAGAATTAGAAGAAACGTATGCACTAGAGTATGTATATAATCTATCGTATCCATATTCTAGCAGTCGGACATTCAACCATTCTTGTGAACACTTTGTGTCACAAGCATTCACTGGGAACTGATAAGTACATATGTTTATTATTTACTTTCAAATGCTGCAAATTACGTCTGACTCCAGGCAATTCACCGCATTATTATCGTATCCTCGATAACACTGCCCTATTTCATTTACCTGAGTTATTGGACCCATTTCGACCAAATGCTTGGTCAATAAAAGCCGTATGACATATATCCGCTGGTGTAGATTATCTCCCTGATCACACCGAACTGAATCATTAATAATTCGTGTTTTCATGTAAATGATAACGATTACAGGTTTCGCATGTGGGAGCATGCCGTGAGTATTTTAATGGCATATTATTTTCATGTGTTTTGTGCATGTCACTCCGACTAATTGCAGTATTCTATTTGTAAAGGAAGGGAGAACACGGTTGAAATGTTTATTAAAATTTAGCTATGCATTTTATATTACGATTCAGTCCAATATCAGTCATGCGCCCTGTACTATACATGAGAATATTGCCAATTTTACCTTGTAACAAATGTAACGTGAATTTTCTGGATCACTCATTCACTCTATGTTGGACACATGTAAAACTCCAATCCAAGTCATCTGTACATTCATTTTATAATATCATGTACATTCACAGTGAATTGTAAATAGCGAAAATGCTATTGCGACCAGGATAGACCAGATCAGACAGTTCTGCTCTAAAGGCAATGATTTATACGTCAGTAAGCTGTAATAAGGACATGATGTGAAGTATAATTTATTTCAATCACTGATGCTTTATGTCAGCCTGTGGAATCCTACAGTCTGATTAGAGTCTACAGTGTTTATCATTAGTAATGCAATACTGTGAGACTGCACAGGAAAATACTTGGCATAGTTGCTCTTTATTAAATTAGCGCAGTTGGCCACGAGCAGTCTGATCAGGGTAAGGCCAGTCGCAATTAAATGTTTGTTTACTAATGGTAAATAACTGAATGACGTCGATATTCACATGTATGGCTGTGAAGATATATATCGTTAGGTACACTATATATGGTGGCTGTTCATTAATGTGTTACATCGCATTCTCCGACATATGAATTCCATCGCCCCCTTTTTCCAACAAGTGAAAATATCTTTGTGTACATTGCAATTTATCATGTTTCATCATCGTAATGTATGATATTGTTTAGTATTGCCATGCAATCATAATATTGATTTCATGTGCACTACTGTGACTATGATGGAGGCTATAACACGTTACACTCTGGTAACAACACCGTTGGTGTTTTGTAGTCCCAGCCAGTCAGCCAGTCAGCCAGGCAACCAGTGACGGCACGTCTATCGGGTGTTCTTGCGTAGAACGAGTACGCTGCACCGATATTATTTTAGGGGTCCACTACACGACACCGTGTACCAGCGAGGACTCTGCTCCGTGTGGACCAAGGGCGTAACCAGCGGGGTATTATTTCGGTGACGTCATTCCGTCCAAGGACGAGATGAATCTCGAAGGACGTCCACCCATGTGATATATTGGCCCCATCCGCCCAAGTAGTCGATTATAAGTAATGCAACCTAACGACGTCATATAACGTCACCCTCATCATGGCGGAAACCTGAGTTGGATGATAGAAACTTTAAGTCCGTATCTTGAACATGAGGAACATTGTTATATGATACTTACCTGTTCCAGAATCGTGACTGCCTTGGTTGTGCGACTGACATTTGGAGAACCCATCGAGAGGCCGTTGTCCGTACTGTCTTGAATATTCATTATTTGTGTATATCATTATTTGTAAATACATCATAATTGTAACTATATACTTTGTTGTCTGTTTCCACAACGTGCTTGGTGTTCTGACACAACAATGAACTCTCCCAGTGTCACCCTGGCGTGACAATGGTGTCAGAAGTGGGTTAATAGTTTATTGGGAACAACAAGGCTGGTGAGGAGAGGACCCCATGGTCATTACTGATGAAAATCAGTAACATGAGATAGGTTTACTCTTGTCCGAGACGTCCGACAATGTAGGGATTACAACAAGGATAAGTGTTACCCCTGTCCATCTTACTGAGATACATACCCCAGTCCCTATACATAATATCTTGCAATATAACCCGTTATAATGTATCAATCGACCACAGGATCTGCGAGCCATGTACAGGTATATGTATTAGCCTCACCACCAAGACGTGCGGCAAGCTGTACACCTCGACGCTAAGGTAAGTCTATTTCACCCTTTCGTTTGGCAAAACATTATTAAAACTGTAATCTGTCAGTGATGAGGCACAACTCGTATCCCTACAAATAGGGGTCGTTCTAGTTGGTGGGGTTTGATCTGAGACAGATTCACTAATTTCCGGGTTATAACATTAGACACAGGGTCGATTTTGTTGGTATGTGGTTAATCGCTTTACGACCCTAGCACAACTGACTATCTAATGTGTTTTTCGTGTATGGGAAATTTCCCATAATTGTAAATACCTGTCTAGTGGGAAGGTGACGTATATCCCCAAATTCGTCACAATATGGGACGCAATATGAGATAGGTTAGACGGTGACATATAACTTAAATTCCGCACCAGCGTAAATACATGTTGGACTAGGATTAGTCGGGTGGGAAGGAACACAATACATACCGGATTTGACATTACCCAATAAGGCGTGAATCGGGTTGAGACTCGCACAGTCCTCGTTACAGTAGTGCTGAGACCCCGTATTCCAACGAGATGTACAGAGTACACTCCGCCTCGTGACTAAGTGACTAATTTGTTGAGACTATAAAAGGCAATCATGTCGATCATTAAAGAGTTAATGGACGTTGGCAGGGAATTAGGCTTAACTGGGAATGAGTTAAGGTCGAGAGAGAGAGAGAGAGAGAGAGAGAGAGAGAGAGAGAGAGAGAGAGAGAGAGAGAGAGAGAGAGAGAGAGAGAGAGAGAGAGAGAGATGATGCTGACAGAAGCAAAATAGGTAGATAGAAAGGCTGAGAGAGATAGGCTTCAGGCTGACAGACTAGCAAAAGAGGTTGAGAGACTGACTGAGAAAGATAGGCTTAAGGCTGAAAGACAGGCTGAGAAAGATAGGCTAGAGGCTGAGAGACTAGCAAAAGAGGTAGAGAGACTGATTAAGAAAGATAAGCTTGAGGCAGACAGATTGTTGGAGGAACGAGAAATGGAATAGGTAAGAATAGATTTGCAAATGACAAAAGTTAGATTTTTTACGAATGTAAAATGCGTGAGTTAGATACAACGCAGAAAGTTGAGATAGCGAATGCAGAAATGGGAATATCGGATAATTATAGTCCAGTAGTTGAGCTTAAGGTACCACAAGGTCCAAAGTTACCATATTTTGATTAAGATAAGGACAATATGGATATTTATCTGGCACTGTTTGAACGTTACTCGGAAGTGCAAGGTTGGCCGAAAGGTCAGTGGTCATTACACCTTAGCAAAGTTCTAGATGTTTACTCCCGTTTGTCGTTGGAAGATGCTCTTGATTATGACATATTGAATACAGCCTTGCTCAAAAGGTTTGACTTAACCGTTCAGGAAGCAAATTAAAGAACGGCAATCCTGAACAGGGGGAGACATTTGTGCAATATATCAACAGGGCTAACAGTTATCTTGATATGTGGTTTGAACTAGGCAAAGTTGAACGCACTTATGAAGGCGTTATAGATTACTTGCTCATGGATCAATTGCCAAGCACTTGCAGTCGTGTTAGAGCCCGGATGCGATACATACACTCGGTGTTTGTGGACTGCAATCCGAATTATGCTATTTGTAGTCAAACAGTAAATTTGTACACATAATTCTTCACGAACTTCATATAACAGAATGACGAAGACTATACATATTTCATGAATGAGTTGCGAAGGGAAATAAGTAGTACAGAATTACGAAACCATATAACACATTCTTCTACATTGTCTGAATTCAATTGGATTTAGGATATTGAGCCAATGGTTCTCTTCTTCATGTATTTATGTACAATTATGTTATTTACAGCATGTATTACATACTACAGAATTCACACACACATACACACCATTCATACATATCATACATCAATATCACAGATAGAATACAATTTAGTCTGTTTATGCTTCACTATTGTCACAAGTAATGATCATTGAAATTGGTATTTCCACATGGTAACACTATATACCAAAATACATGTAATTTAATCACGCACAAGTCACAGTTCCTTTGAATGTTTGATATACGTTAAATTGTACCCAAAGTGACCCCCTCACTACTATCACCACCTATCACCACCGTTAAATGTCCCACTTAAGTCCAATTCCACGTCCGAAGTAAATGTTTTACATACATGTGCTTCAATGACTGAAGTATAAGTATACCCCAGCAGTCGCCAATATTTAGTTCACTGCTGTCTATTTATATCGCCGCTGACGTCACTATAATGCCGTTCTTCGCGAGAGTCACGTCAGGAAACCTCAATAAATATATCCAACTGTAGATAGGCGATGAATCTGCATGCATCGTAGACCGCTATCTCTAATATCCGCCACCTCTAATATCCAACTGTAGATAGGCGATGCATCTGCGTGCATCGTAGACCGCTATCTCTAATATCCGCCACCTCTAATATCCAACTGTAGATAGGCGATGCATCTGCGTGCATCGTAGACCGCTATCTCTAATATCCGCCACCTTCCCGACTCTTCTATCGACTACATCTATGGATCCCGCTCTGACTACTCAAATGCCCTCTGGATCGTCCATCCGCTGAAATTAAAGAACGAGCCCGATATCCCATCTGCCTCTCTACTAAACTCCATGCGAGGCACAATATTCCACGCGTATACAATACAGAGTACCTATTTACTATCTAATTAAACATACCTGATCATCTTCCATCAGCATGAAATAATCCAATGAGATTTTATGTATTTCTCCCTCTCTCTCTCTCTCTGACCAAGCTGCCAGATATGCCTATTCACACAACCATCTCTCACAAACATCCAACACACACTGTTCTATAAGATTTAAAATCACTTGGAAACTACCCACAAGTACTAAAATAGCTCACTGACCACGGATTATTCTTGACCAGTAACAAAAGATTTCTCTTCAATCAAAATTGGTCATTTACCCCCAGGCCCCTGTTGTACCTTGTAAGCTAATCCTACAGCACCTATCTCCCATTCTCATTACATATATACTATTGCTGAATTATGATCCTCACTAGCCTAGATCGCTATATACATTTGTATTTCTCTGTGACAAGTCGTGACTTGCACGTGTTTCTTAAGGAAAAGGTCGTTAGCAAAGTACATGATATGGCAGTGCAAGCTGACTTCTTTGCGGAAGCCAGAGGCGGTACAAAGTACGCAGTTCAAAGAGAGAACTGAGACAATAGAGCGAAAAGTGAGAATCGTAACACAGGTTATGAGAGTAAGGTGATAGGTCAAGGTGAGAGATATCGAGGCAATGACAGATCTGGTAACTATGGTAGAGAGAGAAGTGGCGAGAGAAGTAGAGATAGTAGTAGGGAAAGGTACAGAGACAATGACAGACGTACCATTACATGTTACCATTGTGGAGGTTAATGTCATGTAGCTCCAGACTGCCCAAGAAGAGGTCACATGCATCGAGCTGCAGCCCTGGAGGAAAGTGATACGGGTGCCTATGGGCAAAAGAAGGAAAGCTTTGCAGGAACCGGCGACGAACCAGAACATGAGGATGTAATACACAGAGGCAGGAGTAGAGGCAGAAGAAGGGGCAGAGGGCGTTATCACCACCGTGACAGAGGCAGAGGGCGCCCCTTTTCCCCACCTATAGATCAGGGTAATTTTTTGTAATGTAGAGGACAACCAGACCAAAGATGACGATGAAATCACGTTAAGGAAGTTGACCCGAGTCCAAAGGGTACAAGATGCAAATTTTCCAGTGCGAACTTACCAGTGGCAGAAGGTTTGTTGAATGGGAAAATGGTGACGGTGATGCGTGATACAGGTTACACGGGTGTAGTGGTGAGAAAGGAACCAGTACATCCTGATCAATTTCTGAGGAGAGTAGCCACATGTATGCTAGTAGACAAGAGACGCTTGAGTGAAGTAACTGTTGCGAGAATCACCATTGATTCCTCATTTTTTAAAGGAGAGACCGAAGCATTATGCATCGAAGAAACTATGTACGATGTAACGATCGGAAACATAGATGGGTCACAACTTCCTGTACTAAATTATTTCAAAGGCGCGACCACGTTAGCAGTTGAAACGCGTTCACAGGTCTTGAAACGTGATGAATCGTACCGGAAACTGCGGGTACCGAAGCCGTATCGCACGTTTCACGTAGTGAGTTCAAAGAACAACAAACAAGCGACGTTACGTTAAAGTCATTGCACACTAACGCAAAAAACCGAAACGTGAAACATTCTAAAAACGGTAACGTTACGTCATTCATGTACAGAAAATATTTACTCTACAGACAGTTTGAGACGACAAGTAGCAAAATAAAATACTATCAATTAGTCGTTCCGGAAAAACTTAGACAGACCGTGTTAAAGGTGGCACATGAATCTATCATATCAGGGCACATAGGCGTAAATAAAACAACAAACCGCGTTTTGGCACAATTTTTCTGGCCTGGCGTGTCCGGAGATGTGACACGATACTGCAGGTCATGCGACATTTGTCAACGAACAATCTCGAAGGGTCATGTAATAAAGGCACCGCTGGGCAACATGCCACTAATTGACACGCCATTCAAACGCGTAGCCGTATGCATCGTAGGACCGATTTATCCAGCAACGGATAATACAAATCGGTATATTGTAACGCTGGTAGATTACGCGACACGATATCCAGAGGCAGTACCATTATCGAGTATCGAAGCAGAACGAGTAGCTGAGACACTCGTAGACATGTTCAGTCGATTAGGAATTCCTGAGGAATTATTGACTGATTGCGGATCTCAATTAACGTCGAACGTAATGCAGGAGGTCAGTAGGCTGTTATCACTGATACAACTTACTACTACTCCTACCATCCTACATGTATATGCAACTGGTTGGTACATAGATTCAACGGTACATTGAAGCAGATGCTTAAACGCATGGCGAGCAAGCGTCCCAAAGATTGGGATAAGTACATTAACGCGTTGCTGTTCGCGTATCGAGAAGTTCCAAAGGAGAACGTAGCATTCTCCCCATACGAACTATACTCTATGGGAGAACAGTCAGAGGTCCTATGAGTGTTCTCAAGGATCTGTGGTCTGAGAAAGAACTTGACGAAAACGTTAAAACTACATACCAGTACGTACTGGATCTCAGACAGAAACTCGAGCAAACCTGTGAAATCGCGAGAGAAAATCTCAAAAAGTCGAGCAAGCGGTACGCGAAGTACTATGACAGGAAAGCGCGTGACCGGAAATATAAGAAGAGTGACCAGGTCTTAGTACTACTCCCCACTGACAGGAACAAATTGCTACTCAAACGGAAAGGTCCATACCCTATAGTGGAAGTACTAAATGACTGGGATTATAGGATCGACATGAAGGGGAAGCTGAAAACATTCCATGTCAACATGTTGAAGCGCTATGAAGAGCGTACGCCTCAAAGCCCAGGTAAAGGGATACTAGACGTCATAAACACGGCGGTAATTGATGACATAATTAACGGGAACTCGGGTACAGGGGAGTGTAATGCCGATGAGCACATGACGTATCCTATGGGGACACATAAATCGATTGACAGGTGGACTTAGCCCCAGTGTTGTCCAAGGACCAAAGAGTAGAAGTACAAAGGTTGCTTAAGGAATTTGAGCACGTACTGACTGATAGACCAGGGCGCACCCATGTAGAGATTCATGACATTAAATTGTCCACCTCGGATAAAAGATTATCCCATCCCGTACAAAGTTCGCGAATTAGTCAAAGATGAGGTCGAAGAAATGTTGACGTTAGGAGTTATCGAACGTCAGGAGTTATGAGCCGATGCCTGAAATTGAGGAATTGTTCTCGAAATTAGCGAAATCTAAGTATTTCTTGAAAATGGACTTAAGTAAGGGGTATTGTCAGGTCCCACTCTCAGAGAACGCTAAGCCCTATTCTGCTTTTGAAGCACCCCAATGCCTTTTCCAATTCAAAGTTATGCCATTCGGAATGGTGACGGCACGAACTACCTTCTGTAGGCTTATGAGGAAAGTCCTGAACGGTGTCCCGAATGCTTCGTGGAAGATATCCTCATTTTCACTATCACATGGTTAGGGATATGAGGCAGGTTTTGTCCCAATTATCCAGTGCTAATCTGACCGCGAAACCATGGAAGTGCAGCATTGGTTTCAGCGAACTAGACTGTTTGGGCCATACCATAAGCGGCAAGAAAGAGCTCAGAGCTCACCCAGAGAAGGTTACAGCTGTACAGGAAGCGAAAGTCCCAGAAACTAAGAAAGGGGTGAGGGCATTTTTGGGGTTAGCGGGGTTCTACCGTAAATTCATCCCCAATTTTGCAGAAATAGCTGTCCCACTAACAAATCTTACGATAAAGGGTCAACCGAACAAGCTTGAATGGGGAGACTCCCGAGACAAGGCTTTCAACAGCCTGAAAAGAGCGCCGACTAACGATCCCATCCTCAAGCTACCAGAGCTAGACAAGCCGTTCATTTTGAGAACAGACGCATCCGACGTACGATTAGAGGCCATTTTGTTACAGGAACAAAACGGGGCACAACTACCAATTGCGTACGTTAGCAAAAAACTACTTCCAAGGGAGCAAAACTACTCAGTCGTAGAAAGAGAGTGTTTAGCAGTAGTCTGGGGTGTAGGGAAATTCCACAAGTATTTGTTCGGTAAAGAGTTCGTACTCGAGACAGATCATCAACCACTTACGTACCTGAATAAGGCAACAGTTGCAATCCAGGCTGATGAGATGGGCGCTGTTGTTGCAACACTATCGCATGATGATCAGAGCCATCAGGGGCTCAGACAATGTGGGTGCAGATTATTTGAGTAAGATCTAAGTCGTAGACCACACACAATGCCCGAGATCCTGGGGCACAAAATGTAAACGTTGTGTAGGATTTGTATATATATATATATATAGGTGAATATGTCGGTACAAGTCGTGATTACCGCTAAGTGTTTCACACTTTTATTTAAGGGGGGAGTATTGTCACGAATTGTAGCCGACTGTCTTCTTTATCAGCCATCTTTTGTAACACGGGTTACACAATTACACAATACTCGAGCATAATACTCGAATAACCTTGTAACTACTATCGAATAGGTTTTCGTGTTTGGAATACACCGCTGGAGACAATAGCGCTTTATCCGAAACCGTGCACGTACCACCAGTATTGGATTTTGCACCAGTTATATCTGGGTGATTTACACTGTTTATGCAGACTTGATTGCTAGCCTGAATACCGAGTAGGTCATATCTACCGATGACTGAATTATTTCAGATTAATTCGCAAGCTTTCTCATTTGCTAGACAGACTGTTAGAACATTAGTCCATTTACGCAAAATTTTAAGCAAAATGTTGGCACGGAGTTCTTATATTGACAGGCGGGAATTAGAAGAAACGTATGCACTAAAGTATGTATATAATCTATCATATCCATATTCTAGCAGTCGGACATTCAACCATTCTTGTGAACACTTTGTGTCACAAGTATTCACTGGGAACTGGTAAGTACATATGTTTATTATTTACTTTCAAATGCTGCAAATTACGTCTGACTCCTGCCAAGACCGGCAATTCACCGCATTATTATCGTATCCTCGGTAATACTGCCCTATTTCATTTACCTGAGTTATTGGACCCATTTCGACCAAATGCTTGGTCAATAAAAGCCGTATGGCATGTATCCGCTGGTGTAGATTATCTCCCTTGATCAAACTGAACTGAATCATTAATAATTCGTGTAATTCGTGTAATGATAACGATTACAGGTGGGAGCATTCCGTGAGTATTGTCATGGCATAATATTATCATGTGTTTTGTGCATGTCACTCTGACTAATTGCAGAAGCAATGTATTCTAATTGTAAAGGAAGGGCGAACACGATTGAAATGTTTGTTAAAATTTAGCTATGCATTTTATATTACGATTCAGTCCAATATCAGTCATGAGCCCTGTACTATACATGAGAATATTGGCAATTTTAACTTGTAACAAATGTAAATTGAATTTTCCGGATGACTTTCATTCACTCTATGTTGGACACATGTAAAACTCCAATCCAAGTCGTCTGTACATTCATTTTATAATGTCATGTACGTTCACAGTGACTTGTAAATAGTGAAAATGCTATTGCGACCAGGATAGACCAGATCAGACAGTTCTGCTCTAAATGCACTGATGTATACGTCAGTAAGCTGTAATAAGGACATGATGTGAAGTATAATTTATTTCAATCACTGATGCTTTAGGTCAGCCTGTGGAATCCTACAGTCTGATTAGAGTCTACAGTATTTATCATTAGTAATGTAATACTTGGCATAGTTGCTCTTTATTAAATTAGCGCAGTTGGCCTGAGCATTCTGATCAGGGTAAGGCCAGTCGCAATTAAATGTTTGCTTTCTAATGGTATATAACTGTGAATGACGTCGAT
Source organism: Conchocele bisecta (assembly GCA_029237695.1). NCBI lineage: Eukaryota > Metazoa > Mollusca > Bivalvia > Lucinida > Thyasiridae > Conchocele > Conchocele bisecta. The sequence goes on from CM055271.1 coordinate 103,799,560, forward strand.
ATTCGCATGTATGCCTATATTGTTGGGTACACTAGATATAGTAGCTGTTCATTAATGTGTTACATCGCATTTTCCGACATATGAATTCCATCAGCCCCCTTATTCAAACTAGTGAACATATCTGTGTGTACATTGCAACTTATCATATTTCATCATCGTAATGTATGATGTTGTTTAGTATTGTTATGCAATCATAATATTGATTTCATGTGCACTACTGTGACTATGATGGAGGCTATAACACGTTACACTCTGGTAACAACACCGTTGGTGTTTTGTAGTCACGGCCAGTCAGCCAGCCAGCCAGGCAACCAGCGACGGCACGTCTATCGGGTGTTCTTGCGTAGAACCAGTAGGCTGCATCGATACTATTCCGGGGTCCACTACACGACACCGTGTACCAGCGGGGACTTTGTCCGTACTGTCTTGAATTTTCATTATTTTTGTATATCATTATTTATAAATACATCATCATTGTAACTATATACCTTGTTGTCTCTTTCCACAACGTGCTTGGTGTTCCGACACAACAATGAACTATCCCAGTGTCACCCTGGCGTGACACAAACGGACAGACGGACGAATAGACAACTTTTGCATCCCTATATCCCCTTTTCGTTACGCGAGGGGATACTAAACTGAAACCAAAACACTTATTTTCCAACAAACACAGTTAAACACAAATAAGAATGCCGCCAACGACATGTATCTCCTGGCACCGATGCTGAATTTCTATACTAGACATTTTTGAAGTTCGTGACCTTAGGGTTACCGGACACCATGAACTTTCTGCATATGATGCGGAATGTTCTTACAAATGCATGTATGAAATATTAAAACATTAAATCAAGGGAACAGAAGTTACAATAAATTAACCCAAGCGTTAAGTTTTCAAAACTGAGCATATTCTAAGCCCGTGACCGTGACCTTGGGGTTAGCGGGAACCATGGGCTTTCTGTAGAAGAATGCCGGATGTTGCTATAGTTTAAACCTAAGAAGTATTAAAGCATTCCATCAAGGGAACCAGAAATTGTAATAAATTAAGCCGAACGTTAAGTTTTCCAAACCCGGAATTTTCTAAGCCCGTGACCTTGACCATGGGCTTTCCGTAGAATGATGCGGGATGTTGTTTCAAATGCATGTATGGAATATTAAAGCATTCCATTGAGGGAAACCGAAGTTACAACGAATTAACATGAGCGTTAAGTTTTAGAAACATAGCCAAACGCAAAAAAAAATTAACACTGAATGCATGTGAAAAGTAGGTCAATGAACCATGACAACTAGACCAAGGTCACATGGGCTCCCTCTGTTTGAGATGGTTACACCACAGTGTTCATGTGTACCAAGTTTGGAGGTCGCAGGACTTATAGTTTTCCGAAAACTGAGCTAAATGCAAAAACCTAACATTGAATGCATGTGAAATGTAGGTCAATACACCATGAAAACTAGGTCAAGGTCACATGGGCTCCCTCTGTGTGAGATGGTTACACCACAGTGTTGATGTATACCGAAGCATTCCGTCAAGGGAAACAGAAGTTGTAATAAATTAAACCGAGCGTTAAGTTTTTCAAACCCGGAAATTTCTAAGTCAGTGACCTTGACCTTTGGGGCTAGCGGGCACTATGGGCTTTCTGTAGAATGATGTATGATGTTGTTACAAATGCATGTCTGGAATATTAAAGCATTCCATTGAGGGAAACAGAAGCTACAATGAATTAACCTGAGCGTTAAGTTTTAGAAACATAGCTAAACGCAAAAACTTAACATTGAATGCGTGTGAAACGTAGGTCAATCAATGAACCATGAAAACTAGGCCAATGTCACATGGGTTCCCTCTGTGTGAGATGGTTACACCACAGTGTTGATGTATACCAAGTATGGAGGTCGTAGGGCTTATAGTATTCTGGAAACACAGCTAAATGCAAAAAATTAACGTGAAATGTTGACGCCGCCGCCGCCTACGCCGACACCGACATGAAAGCTATGCCTATGTCCCACTTCTGCTAGAGCAGGCGGGACAAACATGAAATGAAGCATCATCTTGTTTTACGTCATGTCTCAATTGATGGAACAGCGACGTTGCCGGTCAATACTCTGCCAATTTAGCGAGTATGTCTTTCGCATTTGAAATTTCGAATCAATGTAAATTATTACATAACTCCTGATATAAGTTGATATTGTATAGTCTTGACCCTGGGATTTGATGTGCATGGGCAATAGTACAGCGTGCTTGAGCAATAGTTCCGTGTACCTGGGCAATAGTTTTGACTGTTCCCCGAATTACCACGAAATAACTGTTTTATTACTCAACCAGTAACAGTGTATGTGATGCGTCGACATAACATTTTTATCTGAGAATGTATCATAAAGGTCTAACGTGTCTCAAAATTGTGTGGAAATGTGCATGCCTTCCATCACTGGCATCAGTATTGTTGAACATATATTTATATCCCCGATACAATCTTTAAAAATGTGATTACATTGTATTTGATCAGGGGCTACACTGATAATAAAATCCATATCTCCAGTCATAACCACAATTAACAGACATAAGAGAAGCACCTACCAGTCACGTGTTTCCATGTCCGCCAGTTTGTGGGTGTCTCCATTTACCGGCCCGAACAGCTTACAGTACAGTGTAGACAGTATTTCACTCTACGAACAAACATTTATTCTGAAAATATATTATAAGGTTTTAACGTGTCCTTCAATACTGTACATGTTTATATGTTGCTGCGTTTGGAAAAACGGCGCTTATGGGTTTTGCAACCAGTGTAGATCCAGATTATCCTGTACATCCGCAGAGTCTGATGAAGATATGCAATGGTAGCCATTATGTCAATGAAACACACCTCTTGCTTCTAATGGCTAACACTACAAATCGTTATCATGCTACATGAGCGTGCCATTTAATAAGGAGCTACATATGTTACAAATCCATAAGCCCGATTAATCCAGTCACAGCCACAATTAACATCCGTATGTTTATCTCCTTAGCCCATAGGGGACGAGAGTTCATCATCACGTACCCTAAACTGATTTTCCCGGACAACGACATGGTGATATACCTGGCCAGTCGACTGGACGGTTCTGCTACGTTAACGTCAAACACTGTGCCAAATTCTTCATACAGCCTCACCGCAGGAAGGGTAAAGTTAATTAGTGTTCATACGAGGTCGTTATCTCAAACCTCATATGGTCGTCAGCGCAAGTACATCATCATTCGCACGACCGTTGACGTAGCTGTGTACGTGTCGTTGTACAACATAGGCGGCACAGCAGCCGCGTTCTTAGTAATGCCAGTGAATGCGATGGCATCACACTACATAGTAGCCTCATATATGCCATTGCATGACAGCTCTCTTTTAAACCAGGTCATTGTGACTGCGATGACGGACAATACTAATGTCACTATCACATCGGTAAATGGAAGTCGCAGCTCGGCTGTACTTGGCGCCATGGAGAGCTATAACGTGCAAAGTCAACTCGACCTGTCCGGTACACGAATTGACAGTTCGGCGCCGGTGTCCGCGATTGTCGGCAACGAGTGCGCCGAGATACCGTCCGGAGTCATAGATTGTGACTCTCTTCTAGACAGTGTTCTCCCAGTTAGTCGCTGGGACACTGCCTACATAGTGCCTCCAGTCTACCCGCGATCCCGGTACCTTATCCGTGTCTTCACACATACAACAACCCACGTAACGTACTATGACACATCAAGAACAGAAAACAAGACAGTTCCCGCCAACACGTATATTGAGATCATGGCGGGCACACTTCCAACCGTTATTATCTCCGACCATACAGTGATGGTGGTACAGTATGGACTCGGCGAAAACTACGACAGCACATACGGAGACCCGTTCATGATGACGGTACCATCAATCGGACAGTACGACGCCAACTATATCATCCCCGTGGATCATTACGGACTCAGTGATACGTTGGTCGTTATGTTGGAGACAAACTATAAGGATGGGTTACGCCTTGACGGACAGCCGATACACGACGGGGTTCGGTGGAACGTATCTGGATCGTTTGGTAGCTATACGGTGATCGCTGTAGTGCTGCATAACGCGAGTTTATTGACCCACAACTCTGCTGGTGTTACTTATGGAGCAATGCTGTATGGTCTTAAACATAGAAATGCAATGGGATTTCAGTTAGGCTTCAGGTATGCAGGTAAGTGTAGTTTAAGAAGTATAAATCTACCGTTAATACGTTTTTACTGCATTCATATTTGTCACTCGTCATGTCACCCGTCATATAAATACCGGTGCTACAAGTTTACTTATATATACAGTCTGTTTCACGACACCTGCCCAAATTTGACTACAATATTTTCTTTCGAAAATTTTAAATTGTATCAACATTTAAGAATGAACCGTTTTTATTTTCGCAAAGTTTGGTCAACTATTGATTTTATTGCGAAAACTGATTTCTCTATGGGAATTCCACATGGGAAAAATGAGCTAGAGAACGTGGAGGAGGATTCGGTAAACGAAATAGGCTCTGAAACCTGTAGCCTATTTCATCAACATTGCAAAGTATACTTTAGTAGCAAAGTATACTTTGAGGGAGAAATTTTCAATTTTATGATAAATTTATTAATTTTTATTATACTGAATTTATTACATTATCACAGCCAATTTGGATGTGATAATGTAATAAATTCAGTATAATAATTCTGCATACTTTTAATCATGAAATATATGTATTTGTTAGTTCTATATGAAATAATGCCAAATTTATTAATTTTTATTATACTGAATGTATTACATTATCACAGCCAATTTGGCTGTGATAATGTAATAAATTTAGAATAATAATTCTGCATACTTTTAATCATGAAATATATGTATTTGTTAGTTCTATATGAAATAATGCATTTCAGGAAAAATAAATGATTACTCCCTCAAAGTATACTTTGCTAGTAAAGTATACTTTGCAATGTTGATGAAATAGGCTACTGGCTAGATACCTTGGAAATTATCTAAGAAAATAAAAGTTACATTTTGAAAATCTGTCCACTGTTTCTGAAATTAGACAAATTTCCCCATGTTAGACATATGTATATGGGGATTTAAGGACCCGTTCTATACATGTCATCGTGTGATTCAAAGATAATTGCTTCGTAACTGTGATAGCATATATGTATAACATGAACACTGCCTCCTTAGTTTATCTTATACGGCACATGGAGTGGCCAAGTCGGCCATTTTTGTGTGTTCCAGTCATCGGCCAGTTCCACCTGTTCTGCCGTTTGACAAAGAACTCAAAATGTGAAGTAGAATTATGATATAATGTAGCTAAGCCAGGAGAACAGACTCCTATCAATTATATTACATCAAACAGTAAAATATGTCGGTTTTCTGGAGAGGGTTGTGCATGTGTTTTAGCAACATGAACCACCATTATAAATAGCTTCATACACAGAAAATCGCACAGAGTATCAATTGTACCTGGCCAACCACACAACACATACCATATATACCCACTACTGTACTATGTTAGGTATCAAATACAGTGACATGTAAGCAGTTGCCCGAGTGTATTGTCCCTGGGGTCTACTCACCTACTATGTGAGTAAATATGGCTTTACCTATGGGTAATGTGTACACTAACATGGCTGTGCATCAGATTGAAAAGTTTACACATCAAAATTTATGTTGAGATTGATGGGAGAAATGCTCCGATATCTCGTTTTTTGTATAGTTTGCTGGCATACTATTTATAGGACGCCATTGTCATATCTGTCTATTATGTATTGTACCAACATTAGTTGGTTTACTGTCATATGATTTGTTGTATGTGTCAAAACGCACGAAGTGGTGAAACTGTACGACGGCTTGTGCATACAAAGATGGCGGAGATGGCAACTCGATGCACCATATAGTATACAGTAACAAGACAATATTCGCAAATGCTATATTTATATATCACATCACTCTTATGAAGCAATTGTCATTGAAGCTACACGTATCTATCTATGACCTAATACCTTAGCATGGGGAAATTATTTTTCGCAATAAAATCGATATTGGATCAAATTTCACACAAAAAAGAAGGCTCATTGCTTAATGGTGCAATAGTTTAATAGTATCGAAAACAATATTGTTTTTGCATTGTTTGCATAGTCGTAATATATGGGCAGGTTTCGTGAAACAGACAATATGTATAGCACAGGAACTAAATGTAACTAGCATCAGCGTGAGTGAGTTATTTTAGACATTTTGCTGCATACCAAATGACGGTACAAACGCCTCTGTCGACTTGAAAATTAACGTATAAAATAATATGCCAAGCTAGTGTGCATATAGTATTGGAAAATGAGAAATATATTTACTGTAGATTTTCGCATGCTTCTGAGTGTTTCAATCGCCAATAGGTATGCCGTTTTATGTTCACAATACTGCTACAGATACAAATACGATGTAAATATATGTGTCATTACGTGGCAGGCATATTGAGCATTACCTTCACAGTATCTGCCTCTACCAGTGGCAGTAGTTACTTTATTATACCTAATAGTAATATATGGATGTGATTGTGGAGAAATGGGGCTTATGGGATGTGTGATCAATGTAGCTCCTGTTAAACTAGCGCACTCTTGTAGCCTGATAACGATAATATACATGTATGGACATTGCAAATATTGCAATCTAACAGTAGTTATAATTGCAGTATTGAGGTGTAAAAACGTAACCAATTTACAGTAGCTAATTTTCAGATATTATATTATATGATATGATATTTAATAAGTCTCTCTATCTATCTTCCGACAATGTCGAACCCCTATTGGGCACTTATACATATGTGCGTTCTACATTCCATCACTGAAACACATTTCCTGCTTCTAACAAGCAATATAGATCATTATACTGATAAATGAGTGTGCTGTTTAATTAATATGAGCTACGCTGGTCATTGATCCCAAAAGCCCCATTTCTCGTGTCACGATCACATTTTCAGATCACGAGTGTCAGCATGGCGGACAGTACACAGACGGTCGATGCTTCTGTACCGGCGGCTACACCGGAACGTGTTGTGAGATAGGTATACATAACTTACTGTCCACAAAAGATATACTAGAATATATGTTTACATGCCCTTGTCATTATATGATATATGTATAATAAATCCACTTTACACAAAAGAAACAATGAAATGAATGTGTGCACGCCTTACCGTATACGATATAGGTAAATTGAATATACTTTCCGCGACATATACACTAGTTTGTATTCGTACATTCTTGTCATTATATGACATACATGTATGTATTATTAATCCACATTCCACAAAAGAAACAATCAAATGAATGTGTGCACGCCTTGCCCGTATACGATATAGGTATATTTAATCTACTTTCCGCAAAAGAAACACTAGAATGTATATGTACATGCCCTTGCCCGTATACGATATAATTAATATACATTCCACAAGATATACACTCCAATGAATGTGCATCGCCCTTGTCATTATATGATATGCATGTAGGTATAATTAACATACTTCCCACACTCGATTGTATGTATACGTATACTTGTCCTAATACAATACAGGTATAATTAGTCCAGTTTCCACAAAAGATACACCCAAATGAATGTAGACATGCCCTTGTCCTTACATGGTACAGGTATAATTCATCCACGTCCCATAAAAGATACACTCAATGTATATGTACATTATATAAGCTTAAATGAATGTGTACATACCCTTGTCCTGATATGATATAGGTATAATTAATATTCTGTCCACAACATATTCTCTCAAACCTATATGTACATTCTCCTTACACGAAATATGTATGCAAGTAATCTACTGTTCAAAACAAAAACACACCGCAAAGCATTCCTACGCTTTTAGCCTTGCCTGCCTTGCCTTGCCTTGCCTTGACATAAACGTACATTAGCCTGGTAGTCTTAATTGAATGACCAGTAGCCGATTTGCATTATTTCATATAGAACTAACGACTGCATATATTTGATGATTAAACGTAATATGTAAAATTATTATACAGAATTTATTACATTATCACAGCCATTTATGTAATAAATTCAGTACAATAAGAATTAATAAATTTATCCTTAAATTGAAACGTTCTCCCTCAAAGTATACTTTGCTAGATAAGTATACTTTGCAGTGTTGGTGAAATAGGCTACAGAGATAATTAAAAAGTTGTGGGTAGGAGTAAATTGAACCTATAGCATGCCATTTTATTGGGCTAATTTTTTTACCGCTGGCTTTGCGTGATACAAGTGATTTTTTTGTATTTATTCATGTATATATTGATATAAGAGTAGAACAAAATCAAACGACTCAAATGAGACACGCCATGCGATTTTGTACCTTCGGATATCTGCGTAATTTCATGAAATACGTTTAAAAAATGTACAATATGTTTCATAAATAAAGTCAAAAGTTGACAAAATTTCTGAACATTTTGTCAACTTTTGACGCCATTTACGGAACATCTTGTAAACTTTGTAAACGTATTTCATGAAATTACGCAGATGTTCGAAGGTACAAAATCACATGGCGTGTCTCAATTATGTGCAACTTGGTCACAAACACGATGCCCAAACTACAATTAAAATATGTGCGGTCTGCATTCGTTTACTCAAAATCCAGGAGACTGAGGAAAATCCTTAACGAAGGTTCAAGTTAACTAGAGTTATTATATAGGACAAAATGTACTTGTGACCAAGAATTTGACTTTGAGTTATCAGTAGTTTGACTTGAGAGTTTCAGGTAACGAGTGTAGACTGTATTACAGTGAAACCTCTCTAAACCGGACACCCTGGGAGGTTCACAGGGTGTCCGATTTAGAGAGGTTTCACTGTAAATCAGGCATTTGATCATTCTGAGCCATACGTGTGTGCTATTCCATCACGAACAGACATTATCACCTGAGATAAACGACCAAGATTACAGGTGTGTTCATGGTGTCCGGTTTAGAGAGGTTCCACTGTACCAAACAAATCACGTTCTGCGCATATGTGAGACCAGTGCCTTTACATTCCTATCAGCATGGACGTCACCGAGTCCACACGTCGTATCCACAAACAGCGGCTGTCTCTCCTCGCCATGCCACAGCGCCAGCACGTGTATCTCCGTAACCACGGGGTACCGCTGTATATGCGCACATGGCTACACAGGAGTGCACTGTAGTACAGGTATATACCGGTGTCGCATTTCCAAACAAACCCCCACCAATATAAAATAGTCACTCTATGGTAAATAAATAATCCAGAATGGAGTGTTTTGAAAATGGCTTTACTGGCCATTTTCAAAACATTCTATATTGTTTTGAAAAAAAGCGTTGTTGTCCATTTTCAATATATGTATACTGTAGAATGTTTTGAAAAATGGTTGTGTGGCCATTTTCAAAACACTCCATTATAGGTTATTTATTGTTCGGCCTACCCGGCTGTATTGTGACTTTATATTATCTTCAGAAATTAGTTGGATTATATAAAGTTCAAAGTAGTTTAATATCATTCATTTATGCAAGCGTCCTGGAGTCAATGTTAATATATTATGTATCTCCTAATTAGGAGATAATAAGTCCTAATTAGGAGATAATATTGATATATTACCTCCTAATTAGGAGATACTAACTGCTAATTAGGAGTTAGTATCTCCTAAGGAGATAAGGAGATAAAACATTTGTCAGCATTGACAAAGATAGTAAGTCCTAAATAGGAGATACCAACTCCTAATTAGAAGATAATAGGTCCTAATTACGATACTAAGTCCTAATTAGGAGATACTAAGTCCTAATTCGGAGATATTAATTCATACCTAGGAGATACTAACCCCTAATTAGGAGATAATGTCTCCTAATTAGGAGTTACTATCTCCTAATTAGGACAAATTGTCTCCTAATTGGGAGTTAGTATTTCATAATTAGGAGATAAAGATATGTTAGCATTGGCACCAGGACGCTTCCATTTTCACTGCAATTACCAAGCATGTACCCAACAAAACAATATGTTCATGCAGCGTGTCTGGCCTTCCGCTTTATCAGGTAACGAGCAATCTATTGGTCCAATACGTACTGACTGATAACATATTGCTGTATCACGCATTGACCTGACCTGATACGAATATCCAGGTTACAAAACATTGAAAACTAACGTTTCATTGGTTGAACAGCGTCACATGACGTCACGGAAACATGTCCGCGTTCTTTTCAACGAAACAACGTCATAATTGCTCATTATGTAGCCGAAATCGTTACCTGATAAATAGAACACTATGCTAGTGCATTTTCATATCGATTTTATCAGGCCCGGCTCGGAAACGGTAGGAATTCTTACGCGATTTAATTTTTAATTCCTACGCGCTTACTAGCCTTGCCAGATAAACTTGATATCAAACTACACTAGTCTGGTATTCTCTATTTATTATATCGTTAAATATAACATTTCGGCATAAGCCAACCAAATAATTCGGTCAAGTGTTTCTTTGTCTCAAACGGGCGTCATGTGCGTTTGCAGATATAGATGAATGTGTTAACGGCACGTGCATCAACACGAATGGCGGCTACCAATGTCGCTGTGACTCCGGCTACACGGGGCGCAATTGTACATACCGTATGTTGTCTTCCAGACTTGATATGGGAAGTGACCCAAAATAGTTTTCTTGCTTTATTTTCGTCAGCTACTACACGTATTTCTCTTGTTTTACCGTACTCTCATAAAGGCAAGGGGTAAGTGGGAGGTTTATTACGTCGTGTAATATAAATATAAACTGGTTCTAACCATCAATATGTTTGCCCACTGACCTATTCCCAGTCGGTATCCTTGCTTTATTCGTGACTTTGACAAGAGAAGTGGGGCTTATGACATTCTAGTTGCGAACGGTAACTCTTGCAATTACTCCCGTAACGTCCGTAGCTACGGACGGTACGGAGTAGATTGCAAGAGTTACCTTCGCAACTAATAATATTCGTGACCAGTTTAGCTCCTGACAAGAGAGCACACTCATGTAGCCTTATGACGATATATACTGCTTGTTAGAAGCATGATGGTTGTTTAATTGACGGAACGGCGAAGAGCGTATGTCCTGATCATGCTGTGCATCTGCTTTATTCATTGCGTTAGTGCTCGATCATTGCATATGCTACTAGTATCTATTTATTGTGTTTTATTGCGGGACTAAGCACCACTAGTTCCTGTTGAAGACCGTGATGACTGACCTCTGTACGCTTGTCCGTTGTATATGGTCATACATAGCTATATTCAAAGTAACCTACTTTATCCCGTCAACACAGAGCGTATATGCCGTGAAACACAGTACCGTCAGTGCCTCGCCCATCCCGTTTCCTAAGCCTTGCCGGATATTTTTTCACATTCACGGCACTGACCTACTATTCTCTATTTATTCAGTCTACTTCGGGATAGTATACATTGTTGTGTTTGATAGTATGTATTGGGTATGACAGGCACGCAACCTTATGTGTGGCTCTCACGTGAAACATTGGGCGTATGGTCGTTGCCAACAGTGCAGTACTGGCGCATATTGGTCATATCACACACTGCAATGTTCGCCAATCAGTCACAATTTACGGCAATATATCATGTATATAGAGAATAGTAGGTTAGTGCCGCGAATGGGAACAATATGTGGCAAGGCTTAGGAAACGGGATGAGCGAATCTCTGCCGAGCCAATCTCGTTTCCATGCCGCGCCAGATATTTTTTCCCATTCACGGCATTAACCTAATATTATATTTATCCCATCGACACCTACACATAGTTTTAGAACAAAAATACCTCAGCCGCATCCTCAAAATCCGAGAATCGACTATGACAACCGCACAGATTCATACGCAGTGATTAGGTCGTATTGACAGGATATCCAAAACATTTCACGGCACCGTGTTTCACGGCACAGACGCATTGTGTTGACGTGATACAACTTCTTTTCAAACTCACTATGAGAGAAATAGGCGATAGTACAAGGGATGTATTTACCCGTGCGTATATTTTGACAGAAACAAGCACGCCGGTATCTTCCGTTAACCCGTGTCTGTTCAACCTGTGCCATAGTGGCAGTACGTGCCTACCAACCACCTCCGGGGGATACATGTGTTTGTATACACATGGATTCACTGGACCAGACTGTAGTACAGGTACAGTAGACATGGTGATATAGGGACGGAGGATACAGGTGTTCGTGTACACATGGCTTCACTGGAGCAGACTGTAGTACAGGTACAGTAGACATGGTGATCTAGGGACGGGGGACACATGTGTCTGTGTACACATGGCTTCACTGGAGCAGACTGTAGTACAGGTACAGTAGACATGGTGATCTAGGGACGGGGGATACAGGTGTCTGTGTACACATGGCTTCACTGGACCAGACTGTAGTACAGGTATAGTAGACATAGTGACCTAGGGACTGGGGTTACAGGTGTCTGTGTACACATGGCTTCACTGGAGCAGACTGTAGTACAGGTACAGTAGACATGGTGATCTAGGGACGGGGGATACAGGTGTCTGTGTACACATGGCTTCACTGCACCAGACTGTAGTACAGATACAGTAGACATGGTGATCTAGGGACGGGGGATACAGGTGTCTGTGTACACATGGCTTCACTAGACCAGACTGTGGTACAGGTACAGTAGACATGGTGATCTAGGGACGGGGGATACAGGTGTCTGTGTACACATGGCTTCACTAGACCAGACTGTAGTACAGGTACAGTAGAAATGGTGATCTAGGGACGGGGGATACAGGTGTCTGTGTACAAATGGCTTCACTGGACCAGACTGTAGTACAGGTACAGTAGACATGGTGATCTAGGGACGGGGGATACAGGTGTCTGTATACACATGGCTTCACTGGACCAGACTGTAGTACAGATACAGTCGACATGGTGATCTAGGGACGGGGGATACAGGTGTCTGTGTACACATGGCTTCACTAGACCAGACTGTAGTACAGGTACAGTAGAAATGGTGATCTAGGGACGGGGGATACAGGTGTCTGTGTACACATGGCTTCACTCGACCAGACTGTAGTACAGGTACAGTAGACATGGTGATCTAGTGACGGGGGATACAGGTGTATGTGTACACATGGCTTCACTGTACCAGACTGTAGTACAGGTACAGTAGACATGGTGATCTAGGGACTGGGCATACAGGTGTCTGTGTACACATGGCTTCACTGTACCAGACTGTAGTACAGGTACAGTAGACATGGTGATCTAGGGACGGGGGACACAGGTGTCTGTGTACACATGGCTTCACTGGAGCAGACTGTAGTACAGATGCAGTAGACATGGTGATCTAGGGACGGGGGATACAGGTGTCTGTGTACACATGGCTTCACTAGACCAGACTGTAGTACAGATACAGTAGACATGATGACCTAGGGACGGATGATACAGGTGTATGTGTACACATGGCTTCACTAGACCAGACTGTAGTACAGGTACAGTAGACATGGTGATCTAGGGACGGATGATACAGGTGTATGTGTACACATGGCTTCACTGGACCAGAGTGTAGTACATGTACAGTAGACATGGTGATCTAGGGACGGATGATACTGGTGTATGTGTACACATGGCTTCACTGGAGCAGACTGTAGTACAGGTACAGTAGACATGGTGATCTAGGGACGGATGATACAGGTGTATGTGTACACATGGCTTCACTAGACCAGACTGTAGTACAGGTACAGTAGACATGATGATCTAGGGACGGATGATACAGGTGTATGTGTACACATGGCTTCACTCGACCAGACTGTAGTACAGGTACAGTAGACATGGTGATCTAGGGACGGGGGATACAGGTGTATGTGTACACATGGCTTCACTGTACCATACTGTAGTACAGGTACAGTAGACATGGTGATCTAGGGACTGGGCATACAGGTGTATGTGTACACATGGCTTCACTAGACCAGACTGTAGTACAGGTACAGTAGACATGGTGATCTAGGGACGGATGATACAGGTGTATGTGTACACATGGCTTCACTGTACCAGACTGTAGTACAGGTACAGTAGACATGGTGATCTATGGACGGGGGACACAGGTGTCTGTGTACACATGGCTTCACTGGAGCAGACTGTAGTACAGATGCAGTAGACATGGTGATCTAGGGACGGGGGATACAGGTGTCTGTGTACACATGGCTTCACTAGACCAGACTGTAGTACAGATACAGTAGACATGATGATCTAGGGACGGATGATACAGGTGTATGTGTACACATGGCTTCACTAGACCAGACTGTAGTACAGGTACAGTAGACATGGTGATCTAGGGACGGATGATACAGGTGTATGTGTACACATGGCTTCACTGGACCAGAGTGTAGTACATGTACAGTAGACATGGTGATCTAGGGACGGATGATACTGGTGTATGTGTACACATGGCTTCACTGGAGCAGACTGTAGTACAGGTACAGTAGACATGGTGATCTAGGGACGGATGATACAGGTGTATGTGTACACATGACTTCACTAGACCAGACTGTAGTACAGGTACAGTAGACATGATGATCTAGGGACGGGGGATACATGTGTATGTGTACACATGGCTTCACTGGACCAGACTGTAGTACAGGTACATTAGACATGGTGATCTAGGGACGGCATGGAATGCAATGGTGCTTAACGGCCGATCAACACACAATATATCATGTACGGCCACGCAATGTAGATGAAGAATACGAATAATAGTAAAATAGTATGTTAGATGTGGTAGGCAATCAGATGATCAGGTTACAAATATTAATATGATGAACAATATAAATGAACAACATGTATAGAATTATAAAATTACAGAATGAGAAACATGTATACAATGATAAAAATCAGATCTTCCGATACAAGCTGGTTTCATGAATAAAGCTAAGCAAACCGTCAATGTTCTCCACCTGGAGTACAGTAGACATGGTGATCTAGGGACGGGGGCTACAGGTGTCTGTCTACACATGCCTTCACTGGGCCAATACAGGTAGTGCGCATGTTGAGTAGACATATCTGGCTCACAACTGAAACAATATACATGTATTTATAACAGGGGAAAGGATTTTGGTAATGCATAAATTTGCGATATTACTATTTACAACATACACTTTGTGATTCATTCGTTTTGTTACATACTTCTGATGGATTATCTACCCCTGTTCGACTGGCAATGTTGCCTCGTTTACTATCAAAGCGATATGTGGGGCATCCGTGTTCTATAAACACATTTCATAGTTTTAAATATTTTATTTTTAGTTTTGTTATTTTTCAATGACCACTCATTTGAACCGTCTCAAATGGTGGTCGCGAGATATATTTCTAAGTATATTTAAAGAAAATATCAATGATTTTCCCCCAATCAAAATGGCATTTACTCAGCTTAAAATGGGTTAATACGTATCCAAGAAAGGTGTCTTTCTATTTAGTTGTGGAATGCTAGTTCTTTGTCACCATATATATCAGCTGCAATCATTTCAATATCACTTAGAGCATGCGCAAATGTTTCATATTTAATTATTTGTCTCCATAGCGACCGGTCAGCGTCACGTGTGTTTCGCTTGCGAAGACAGCGTCCACCAACGGTACTGTGATATCATCAAGCACTGCAAATCAGGCGATGTATGTACAGCCTGGATTTGTTCCTGATTCCACAAATGAACGATTGCCTGTCGTTTGTACATAGTTTGTACATCGTTTTCGTTCTTATAATTGTAGCGGAATATAATGGTGCTTAACGGTCCAATCAACATAAAATAGTATCATTTGGGAACAAGCGATTTAGATGAAGAACAAATTAATAGTAAAATAGTATGTTACATGTAGATATGGTAGGCAATCAAATGATTAGGTTAAAAATAAAAAATACGATGAAAACAATTGAAATGAGAAACATGTATACAATGATGATATTATATTAGGTAGGCAATCAAATGATTATAGTAAACATAACAATATTATGAATACAATAGAAATGAGGAGCATGCACAAAATGATACAAATTGATTTTCCGATACAAGCTGGTCTCATGGAGAAAGTTAAACAACCAGTCAGTGTTCTCCACCTGTTGTGTACGAACTGTCCTACGATTGCGTAAATCAGACGTTTCCCCTATGTGACAGCACTTCTCATTCGCTACCGTCCCAAAACGCAGCTATAATGTCACATTGTTGTACTTTGAAGGTCTGCTACATCACGCAGTACCACACTACGGAAGGCCACCCGAAATACATGTCTGGATGTATTCAACAGGCGGTAAGAACTTGTCATTGTTATGCTAGATTCACAAGCTTTGTCTCTCGTATGTGCTCTACAGTGACTCACATAAGGGGTATAACTGTCACATACAAAATGCCAAAGAGGTATGTGAGGGCCAAAACCAGGTCTCCAGTCGGGATTCCTGTAAGGATGAACCCCGATCGTTAAATTACCCGTCGCATACTCCCACCTGCCACCCACCCCAACGGTGGGACAAACAGTCGCGGGCGAAACAGTCCTGGGACGAACAGTCATTCGGACGAACAGCACCGGAACCCAGTGGTACATGTAATAATAGTATCCATAAATGAACCGGAAAGCTGACACAAACTTCAGAGCTCATTCCGCATGAGCTCAGAATATTGGGTCAATTTACGACGTCGTTAGTGTAAAAGAAGACTAATTTTCGAAATGAATAACGGCCGATAAGATGTTAACCTTTTCAACACTACAGACCTGTATAGTGGTATTGGCAAACCGTGCAGAACCAGAGTGAGCCGGCTCGTGACGAGCCGTCTCATCAGGACCTGCACATTTTGCAAGTAATTTTCATGTTAACAAAAACACCCCCTTTTCATAAATACCCTTGTTTGCTTGTCTGAAAATCATTTTGCGACAGTTGGATTGGTTGCAAATTTTACATATCAAAATACATTCCAGTTACTTAGAGGTGAAATGGTTAAGACAAGGGAGGTAACCCAAGGCTGATATGAAGTTGACTTATTCCAGCTGTGCCATTCCCTCGGCGGATCGTGCCTGGAGTGTTGCCATGGAAACTACTGTAACTCGGCCGGATGTGGGGAACCCGGTATGTATATGTATGTTGTTTCAGGGACCAGTCAGGGAATTAATAATGTGCCTGTTAATACGTATACATCTGGTGAGTAACACAGCAAGCGTCTTTCTCACTGCACTTGCGCATGACAGAGCAAGTTTGTAACCAACGCATACAACGAACAAAGTGCTGCTTGGTCCGATATACGCTGTTTGCAGGACACGGCTGTAATACTTAGGAATGGAATGGTGCTTAGCGGCCAATCAACACAAAAGAGTATCATTTAGGGCCAAGCAATGTAGATAAAGAATAAAAACAATAGTAAAATAGTATGTTAGATCTGGTAGGCAATCATATGATCAGGCTAAAAATATGAATATGATGAACAAATAATAAATGAACAACATGGATATATTATAAAATTATAGAACGAGAAACATGTATACAATGATAAAAATCAGATATTCCGATACAAGCTGGTTTCATGAAGAAAGCTAAGCAAACCTTCAATGCTCTCCACCTGGAATAACTCCGCAAGTGAAGTAACATTTAAGTGTTTGCGTCGAATATCGGCAAAGTCGATACAGTCCAGTAGGATGTGTTGCACGGTAAATGCGCTGTGGCATGGCATACACAATGGACACTGCTCACCTTTGAGCATATACGAATGCGTTAGTCGTGTATGTCAAATGCGCAATCGACTAAGGATAACTTCATCCCAGCGTACATGTCTGTATCCAGGAGTCCATTCGCTCAGAGTCGGTCTCACAGCATGAAGTTTATTATCTGTGATCAGATCCCACCGGGTCTGCATTGTATCGGAGATGAATGAGTTGATGGATGATTTAAAATCATGATATCAAACAGGAAAATTAGATGTCGGTAGCTCCATGGCGGCCTTGGCAGCACTATCTGCCCTGTCATTATGTCTCCCCATGAATGGGGAGACATATTGGTTTTGGCGTGTCCGTCCGTCCGTCCGTCCGTCCGTCCGTCCGTCCGTCAAATAGCTCATAAACACGAAATGTCCGTCCGTCCGTCCGTCCCGTCCGTCCGTCCGTCCGTCCGTCCGTCCCGTCCGTCCGTCTGTCCGTCCGTCCGTCCGTGCCAACATCGGGGGTTTAGGATCTTAGGAACGTGGTTGGGAACAAAAGATTCCTTTGTATTATTCAGTTAGCTCGTAATTCTATTGGAATTTAGGAGCTGTTCCTTTGATCTTTTAAAGAACAAATAGCTTATAACTCCCAAATGTTTGAACGTCCGTCCGTCCGTCCGTCCGTCCGTCCGTCCGTCCCGTCCGTCACAAAATTCGGGGATTTTCAACTTGTGTCGCGCGTATCTCCAAAAGTATTTCAGTTAGAGTCGCGAAACTTTACAGGAATACTGGTCATTGTGTGGCGTTTCGCACCTGGGGTTTTACATGCGGATTCATCAAATATTCACTGAGTTATGGCCCTTGACTTAATGAAAAGTGGGGATTTTCAACTTGTGTCGTGCATATCTTCAAAAGTATCAGTTAGAGTCGCGAATCTTTACAGGAATACTGGTCATCGTGTGAAGTTGCACACCTGGGGTTTTAGATGTGGATTCATCCAGTATTCACGGAGTTATGGCCCTTGACTTAGTGAAAAGTGGGGATTTTCAACTTGTGTTGCGCATATCTCCAAAAGTATTTCGTGAAACTTTACAGGAATACTGGTCATCGTGTGGCGTTTCGCACCTGGGGTTTTACATGCGGATTCATCCAGTATTCACGGAGTTTCAGGAATGACGTTATTTCAGCAATTCGGGAATCAAAGAAAGATTACCACACTGGGATAAGTAACAAATTAAAATCAGGTCAACTCCGTTCAAAACATTGGTGGTCTACTTTGAAAATTGTTATATACGAGAATAAATAAATAAAAAAACAATCCCACCACATAATGGATCAATAATCAACGATAACACGGGGAAAACTAACATTTTAAATAACATTTTCCGTGATCAAACTCTTTTACAAGAACCTCCTGTTCCTTCACCCATAGTAACGCCTTATGCAATAACCAGTAGATTTGAATATATCACCCTTAACGAAACATAAATTCGAACAATCCTTTCTAATTTGCCCATAGGTAAAGCCTCTGGACCAGATGGCGTGAATAATCGTATACTTAAAGAAATACGAATTAGCAACTCCCCTAAAAGACCTCTTTAACAAATTAATTGCATGTGGACTATTTCCAGACGTATGGAAAGAGGTCAATGTGTGCCCGATATTTAAAGCTGGCGATCATTCTCTCACTTCGAAGTATCGTCCCATCTCCCTGCTTAACACTGTTAGTAATGTTCTTGAGAAGGCGTTTTTCAAGTATTTGTACAATTATTTTAATGACAATAATATATTAACACCATTACAGTCAGGGTTTGTACCTGGCGACTCAACTGTGAACCAACTGACATTCCTTTATAATACATTATGTCGTGCAGTAGACGATGGAAAAGAGGTGAGGGTGGTATTCTGCGACATAAGCAAAGCATTTGATCGAGTTTGGCTCACAGGTCTTCTTTTGAAGCTGAGAGCCACAGGTGCTACCAATAATATTCACGACTGGTTTAAAAGTTATCTTAATAATCGCCAGCAAATGGTTGTATTACCAGGTGTTTATTCTAACTGGAACCAAATTAAGGCTGGCGTCCCGCAAGGATCTAATATCGGTCCTTTGTTATTTCTATTATATATAAACGATATTGTTACGGACATAAACTCTAATATTCGACTTTTCGCAGACGACACCAGTTTATATATTATTGTTGGTTCTCCTGCAACAGCATCCAGGACTATAAACAACGATCTTGATATAATTACTAACTGGTCTAATACCTGGCTTGTATCACGTAATCCAAGGAAAACTGAATCACTACTTATATCACGTAAACGTAATAGAGAAGTACATCCCCCAATCCTCATGACTAATGTTAATGTCACAGAAGTTGATAGTCACAAGCATCTAGGTATATATTTCAACAACGAGGGAACATGGCACCAACACATAAAATACATAACCGGAAAGTCATGGCGTAGGATCAATTTTATGAGAAAATTAAAATACATACTAGATAGAAAATGCCTTGAAATAATTTATCTTACTTTTATTAGACCAGTATTGGAATATGCGGATGTCGTTTGGGATAATTGTACCCAGTATGAGAAGGATGCCGTCGAAAAAAATCAGATCGAAGCTGCACGTATCGCTACAGGTGCCACTCGGCTTGTTTCAATCGAGTCCGTATATATAGAAACCTATTGGGAAACATTAGAAAATAGACGTCACTCCCATAAATTGTCCCTATTTTACAAAATGAAAAATGGCATCTCACCCAGTTACCTCGTCGATGTCCTTCCACCGGAAACAGATACTTCCCGTTACAATATAGAAAACCCTGAGAATATAAAGATTTTACGGTCCAGAACCACCCTTTATTATAACTCGTTTCTACCATCCACTATTCGGGAGTGGAACTCTCTTCCAGATGACACACGGAACGCCCCATCACTTAATTGTTTTAAAACCAAAATAAAAACAAATACCGGAGAGATCCCTACCTACTGCTACAGTGGTCCTGTGTGTCCAGGTATTACACACACGTCTTCGAACGAAATGCAGTTCTCTCAATCATGATTTATATCGTAAGAACATTATTGACTCGCCCAACTGTAACTGTGGACAAGTAGAAGATGCCACCAATTTATTTTTCCACTGCACTCAATATGGAGTACATAGAGGCCAACTAATAGACGACATACAAACGTTTTGCCAACCCACCCGCCACACTATACTCTATGGTAACAGACAACTTAACGATATCTCCAATGAAGCCATTTTCGCATCAGTTAGACTATTCATACAAAACACCGGTCGTTTTTAATGCACCATATAATGATGCCTGCGTGTGCACATACGTATCACTATCTGACTTGGGGTCGCGCTAACTGGGCATGGCTTGGTGTGGGAACAAGACTCCAACTGCTATTGTGGCTTGCTTCATTCCTTTTTTCCATTTCATGTATCACGTAATTGATTGTATGGAAACTATTTTCTGTACATTTGTGTCAATACTATAGTTTTCGGAATTTTAAATATAATTGCTTTAATGTAATTGCCGTGTATCAGAGGATGCTGAAACCAGAACAAATTATAATCCAGAAAATATAAATTACTAACGATTGCATATCGTTTGCATTTCGTTTGACATCTACAAAACGATGTTTTCGTTGGATTAAACGTTTCAAACGATGCGTGGAAAGAAACGACAGACGTTAAATAGTTGAAATCCAGGTATTTAAACGAAGACATAGTTTTCACGTACAAAAACAGAAACACACGATAATCTTTTCTACATGTATGCGTATCGTTGTCAATTTGTTTTCGATCGTTTCCTTTGGGAATCTTCAACAAATATTCGTTGTATATTATAAATCACCAGCCAGAAGATTATACTCCCGCTTACTTGTGCATTGTTACATTTATTGATACATCAATCAGACTGTGTAAACAGGCACATAATTTAGCCGCCATTGGCTACATATACAGTGGAATGGAATTGTGCTTAACGGCCCATCAACACAAAATAATATCACTTAGGGCCAAGCAATGTAGATGAAGAATACAAATAATAGTAAAATAGTATGTTAGATGTGGTAGGTAATCAGATGATTACGGTAAAACTATTAATATAATGAACAATAATTATAAATGAGCAACAAGTATACATTGATAACATTATAGAAATAAGAAACATGTATACAATGATAATGGAATGGAATGATAAAAAATCAGATCTTCCGATACAAGCTGGTGTTATGGAGAAAGCTAAGCAACCGTTCAATGTTCTCCACCTGGAATAACACCGCAAGTGAAGTAACATTGAAGTGTTTGCGTCGGATATCGGCAAAGTCGATACAGTCCAGTAGGATGTGTTGTACGGTAAATGCGATGTGGCATGGAATACACCATGGACGCGGCTCACCTTTGAGCAAACACGAATGCGTTAGTCGTGTATGTCCAATGCGTAACCGACTAAGAACAACTTCATCCCGGCGTACACATCTGTAGCCATTCCATTCCATTCGCCCAAAGTTGGT
The DNA here is from genome assembly GCA_029237695.1 of Conchocele bisecta. Lineage (NCBI taxonomy): Eukaryota > Metazoa > Mollusca > Bivalvia > Lucinida > Thyasiridae > Conchocele > Conchocele bisecta. The sequence continues at coordinate 103,821,725 of CM055271.1, forward strand.
TTCACAGCATGAAATTTATTATCTGTGAGCAGATCCCACCGGGTCTGCATTGTGTCAGAGATGAAGGAGTTGGTGGATGATTTAAAAGCATGATAGCAAACTATATGTTGTGGCATTGCCCTTGATACCAGTATGACTGGGGAGCCAGCAAAAAAATAATGTCCTTGCCAGACGAAAGTAAATGATTGTGTAGCTCAATGATTTGACGGATAAGTGGGTGATCGAGTGTCATGTTGTACACAGCTTGCAGTGAAGATAGTAAATCGGAACATAGAATGAATTGCTTTCTCCAATATATCGCAAAATCAAGAGCAAGTAAAATTGCCCTCAATTCTGCAGAAAATATCGATGATTTATCTGGGAGTCTGGATTGAAGATTTCCCTCGGGGATAGCTGCAGCAGCAGCAGCTACCCGGTCCCCGTCCTTTGAGCCATCAGTAAAATTCGGAGTGTATGTATTGTACCTGTCTTTAACTTGCAGAAAAAGTCATCTAACAATGGATGGATCAGGTGTTGCATTCGTGTGCTGGAAGATCGAAGATTCTAACATTTGAAAATCAGTAAACTCGTTTATTAAATATATTAAATCACCACTCCACACCATAATGTTATCACACTTGGAAAACCCGGTTCATGCATTAACAATGCATTTCCCCAACAGGATTTTCGGCCATGGGACATCACGGTCCAATGTGCCTGGACTGCGCGCATGTGGGGAACGTAAGCGAATGTGACCAAGTAACGCTCTGTACTGAGGGCGAGGTAAGTCGGAAATTTCCGCCCGGGGACGAAAAGAGAGTGAGGCGAAACACAGTTCATTAAACTAGCCTAATAGTTTTATGATTATTATCACGCCCTCTTGTGGTGAGCGAGATATACTCGGCGCTATTGATGTGCGTCCGTGTGTCCGTGCGGCCGGTATTTGCGTTAAAGTTTTTAAGTTATTATTACATCTACCAACCCTTAGTGTGATTGACTTGATATTTCAAATACTTCTTTATCACCATCCATATTTATATTATATAACATAAGCATGTTTCACATTATTTTGAAAATTGCGTTAACGTTTTTGTAAATTATATTTTAAAGTTCTTAAGTATGAAATATCTCCTGAAGCCGTACCCGATAACGACATGTACATGCATACACACTGGGACCATCAAATACCCCGGAGAGCGCGATATGTTGGCCGCGGCCATCTAGTTTTTTAATTTGTTCAAATTTTTAAACACTCATCTATGTGCACGGACATATATGGTTTGGAGCATTTATTGCGTTATATATTTTGGCAACAGCTAACGATTTCAACAAAAGTGTTTCGGAACATTGTAGAATCCCCTACTGTTCACCCTCCCCTACTGTCTGTTTAACAATATGTACTAATAACGAAACTGTGTCGAATGTGCTGTGAAATGATGATACATTATGATCGGTCTACATTTGGAAAGAAGTTTCCATTATCGACTCTAGTGTAAATAATATATATATATAATAAATCAGTAGCCATCGATAGCAAAACCTTCGTGTTGTTAAAAAACAAGCACAAACCTCTACAGAAAATTGACATATTTTACAGTTTGGTGCAATATAATTGGTAAGAGGCCGTGTTGTCCTGCCTTTTGTATGTATGATTAGCTACATTATAGCATATGTTCTACTTCACATTGTCAGTTCGTTGTCAAACTGTCAAACGCAAGAAGAGGTGAACTGTCTATTGGCTGGAACACACAAAGATTGCCGACTTGGCCACTCCATGTGCTGAAAATGCTGAATATGATACAGTAACGTGGCTATGTTCACAAATGTTATACATATATTTATTCACATTTAAGAAGCAATTATCGTTGAATCAAAGGATTATTAGGTATAGAACGGGTACTTCATTCACATTTCAGGTCTGCAGTATAGAGGAATATGACTGGGGAAACGAGAAGAATTATAAACTGGGATGCACAAACAAAAATGTAAGTTGAAGGAGGGGAATTATGGTGGGGTAGAGGTAGATGGAGACACACGGAGATGTGGGTGATGGAGAGGTGGATGGAGGGAGAACATTGGAGATGTTGGGTAGTGGGATGTAGCGACCAGTTGCAACCACAATGTGCCTCGCCATTTGAGACATCATGTGATGTTGTACCTAAGAGCATGTGCGATATCTACAATAGTTACATAGTTATATGACATCGGAAGTAGACGAAATTTTCCTTATATGAATATTTTCCTTATTTGACATCGAAAGTTGACGAGATTTTCCTTATAGTACGAAATTTTCCTTATATGACATCGAAAGTTGACGACATGTTCAAGGGAAAAGCGGAATGTACATCGGACGTCAAATTATATGATTTGGATCCCAAACAAATTTCGCGTATTATAGCTGTGTACGTCGGAGATCCGTCAGCGTCGGTCGCCGGGACAGCGTTCCGTGCCGTCGTGCCGCTCGTGTTGTCATGGAAACTTCTGTAATACAAACTGCACCGCGGTGGATCAACCAATGGTCGGTAAGGAAGCATAGCTATATATACAATGTACACATGACACGTACAGGCTAGCAGCGTGGCCGTAGGCCCGTTTCACTAAACTTCGTACGACTAAAATATTCGTAAGTGCAAAATGTTGATAGTCTGTAAATTGAAATTTCCAGACGATCCTAAATTTGCACTTACGAACATTTTAGTCGTACGAAGTTTAGTGAAACGGCCCACAGATTCTTGTCAAAGGGGGTGCGATTTGTGGGTCGAGTTTTGACAGGGACACGAGAGCATCCTTCCCCGTAGTTGCGGGCAGATTTGCAGAGTTACTGCCCGCAACTACATGCCTAGTAGTAAAAGATGTCTACATTTAATTTCCTCGATTAAAATGAGTTTAAAGCTACAAGTCCCTTATATAGTGTAGCTATGTCTCTCGAGAAAAGCGTAGATAAAAGTAAAACTACACACGTGGCCGAATATTAAGGGTGTCACCCCCACCCCTGGCTACGCCACTGAAGATGCAACACTGTGTCTTGTTGCGAAGTGTATGTCAAGCTGTTATTGTGACGAGAGCGTTCTATTGTGAAAGCTTGGTATGAGGGTGTCCAAAACACGCACAAAATCTTACAAATAAATATTTTAAAATACGCGCGCAGACTTCGCCATATGAGTATGCAGATGAATGCAACTACATACTGAACGTGAACGTCAGATTGGTACACGGATGTATGCGAGTTGAAAAGTAAACTCCCTATTCAATCATTTACTTTTCTACTTCGAATTCGTACCAATACAAAACACTTTCAAAGTCTAACGAAGGTGTGGCGTCTTACATCAGCAAGTTCTACTGTCACTGTAGTCTGTGTTATTTTATTGCGTTAACACCACAGATGCGTTCAGCGTGTCTTGGATGGTCAATTGTTGTATATACAGTGTACAGTATATATATGAAACACATTTCTAAACAATGTACAAAACAATTGAAATAACACACGATTCTTCAACACCGATACAATGTTACAGCGTGCATAAACCACTGTGTAAGGTATGGGCTTTCGTCATAAATCTTACAATTACCAAGAAATTAACATAAATCTAAAAGATTTCATGTGTAAAATTAATCAATACAACTCACACTAACTTATATCTTAAATCACGTATCATTTTGGTTGGCTAATGGAGAATGACGTCAGTCTCCAGTAACCAACCAAAATCACTGAATTGCCATGTGATTTCCAAATTTGAAAGATGTAAATGTATTTACCTTGTAAATGTATATTGTTAATGCACCTGGACGTATTTAAATATAGAAAGGTGCTTCATGTACAATATAACCTCTCTAAACTGGACACTCAGGGGACCCTCATTGTGTTGTGTTTAATTTAGATGAGTTTCACATTACTTAGTTTCACTGTCGTGTCTGTTCATGATTCAAAATGACAAAAAAATTATTATGAAGTGGTTAATTACAATGGAACCTTCCTAAACCGGACACCATGGACCTTCCAGGGTGTCCGGTTTAGAAAGGTTCCACTGTATATACAAACAATAATTGACCACTCATGTCAGGCAAGAACCACCTGCGGTTAACCCCCATCATGTGTCATTTCAGGTTGAGGGAGACTGACGCCGACCGCATGTACATCGGCCAATGTCTTGAGATGGAAGAATTTATTTGAAGCGACTACAGCTATATACGGCAGCTTAAAAGGGACATGTGAACTTTTGTTTCTATCTCGTTCCCACGACATAGCATCTCATTACTACGACATATAATCTCGTTCCCACGACATGCCATCTCGTTCCCGCGAGATAGCATCTCGTTTCCACGACATACCATCTCGTTCCCTCAAGATAGCATCTCGTTCCCACGACATAGTCAGCCAATCAAAATGTAGCACCATTGTCATCCAAGATGGCGGAGCAATATCAGCTCTTTTATTGGCTAATTATGTCGTGGTAACGAGATCCTATCTCGAGGGAACGATATGCTATGTCGTTGTAACAGAGGGAACGATATGCTATGTCGTGGTCACGAGATGCTATGATGAAGGAACGAGATAGACAAAATGTGCATGTCCATTTTAAGCTGCCGTAGCTATAGCTATAATTGAATCAGCAAAACAAAGCCAATATAAGATGACATTTCAAAGACGACATGTGTATTTCAAGTGGCTATCGTGCATTACTCAGTAAAGTGTCCGCCTTATTTGACGCTATCTTGTAATTCAGCAACGTGTTCGTTGTAAATGTACTCGAAAACACCATTAAATGATTATTTCTAAAGATATATAAAAGTATAAAACGAGAGGGCCATAATGGCCCTAATTCGCTCACCTGACTCCATGAACACCAGAGGAGAATGTGACATTGAGTTCATGTGTTTGAAAACAATTTTGCTATTTTTAGATGGCGGTCATCTTGGATTAAGCGATGACTCTCATTTTACCAAATCTGAAAATGCTTCACCCAAGGATCTTAACTGAGTATGAAGTTTGGCCAGCATCGGCCATGTGGTTCCTGAGAAAATGACGTTCAAAATCTTTTGGCGGCCATCATGGATGATATAATCATCTGATTCTGACACATATTGCACCAGAGCAATTGCCTCATCGATACCTTCAATTTGATATATGACATGAGCATATTCGGTCAAAAATAAAATTTGACCCCGATTTGACCCCACGGGCCACATCCATTTTTTGATCCCGGGGTCACGATTTTAACACATTTGAAAGAGCATTCTACATCGATCATTCCAACCAAGTTTCGTCAAAATTCGGTTATTGGTTCATGAGAAGCAGATTTTTTTAGAATTTGTGCTATTTTTAGACGGCAGCCATCTTGGTTTAGCGACGACATCCGTTTTAACAAATCTGAAAAGGCTTCACCCATGGACCATAATTGTGAAGTTTGGCCACCATGGGCAATGCGGTTCGTGTGAAGAAGAATTTTCAAATCTCTAATAAAAGAACGACCTTTTGACATTTCGGCGGCCATCTTGGATGAGATGACCATCCAATTTCTACAAAAAAATGTACCAGAGCGATCGCCTCTTTGATACCTTCGAGTTGATATAGACATGACCATATTCGGTCATAAATAAATTTTGACCCAACGGGGTCACGCCCATTTTTGACCCCGGGGCCACCATTTTAAGAACTTTGAAAGAGCATTATACCGCGATCATTCCTACCAAGTTTCGTCGAAATCCGGCTAGCGGCTCATGAGAAGAAGATTGTTTAAGAAGTTATGCTATTTTTAGACGGCGGCCACTTTGGATTAGCGATGACCTCCATTTTAACAAATCTGAAACGGCTTCACCCATGGACCATAACTTTTATGTTTGGCTACCATGGGCCAAGCGATTCATGTGAAGAAGAATTTTGAAATCTCTAATAAAAGAACGACTTGTTTACCTTTCGGCGGCCATCTTGGATGACATAACCGTTGCAGACCATTGTACATCGATCATTCCTACCAAGAAATGAGAAACATGTATACAATGATAATCAAAGTACTGAAACTAGGTTAGCTCCACAAGATTACTAATAAGTATTATTTATTTATATAATAATGTTTAATGGCTTATCATCAGCTAATGTCATTTTAGATCGGTTAACAGGGTCAAATTCCATATTTCATATGTAGGGAAGAAGGAAAATCCCAAAATCAGAACAGAATATTCACAAACAAAATTATACAGTCAGTATACGTGGCTTCAGACACGTTACATATATATCAGAAACAAGTATACAAATAAAGATCGCCTTTGTTTGTATTTTGACAGACATGACACTCAACACCGGAGATCCTAAAAATCCTAAAAAACTTTCAGGTAAATTTCAAAGTAATTTGACCTCGACAGGGGCCGAACGGGTGGGGCGTAGAATGACAATATGGACCATGATACAATTGGAATGGGATGGTGCTTAACGGCCCACCAACACATTAGATCATCATTTAGGACCAAGCAATGTAGATGAAGAATAAACATAACAGTAAAATAGTATGTTAGATGTGGTAGGCAATCATATGATTAGGTAAACAATAAAACTATGATGCACAATATAAATGAGTAAGTAACATGTATACAATGGTAACGAGATGGCCGCGGCCCGCATGCCGTGCCAGCCAAGGCTTTGATAGTATACCGAAAAGCTTTAACCAAAAAATACTTTAACCTGGACACACGCCAATGTGCCGACTATATCGCGCTGTCCGATACATTTTCCGATACAAGCTTGTCTCATAGAGAAAGCTAAGCAAACCTTCAATGTTCTCCTCCTGGAATAACTCCGCAAGTGAAGTAACATTGACATGTTTGCGTCCAATATCGGCAAAGTCGATACAGTCCTGTAGGATGTGTTGCAGGGTATAGGCGCTGTGGCATGGAATGCACCATGGACGCGGCTCACCTTTCTGCATACACGAATGCGTTAGGCGTGTATGTCCCAATGCATAACCGACTAAGGTTAACTTCATCCTGGTATACATGTCTGTATTGTCCATTCGCCCAAAGTCGCTTTCACAGCATGAGATAAATACGTTAATGGATGATTTAAAATGATGATAGCAAACAGGAAAAATTAGACGTCGGTAGCTCCAGGGCGGCTTTGGCAGCACTATCTGTCCCTGTCATTGCCCGTGATACCAGTATGACTGGGGAGCCAGAAAAACATAATGTCCTTGCGGCGGATGAGTGGATGCTCAAGCTTCATCTTCTACAACTTGTAGTGAAGATAATGAATAAGAAAATAAAATGGATTGCTTTCCCCAAAATCAAAAGAAAGTGAAATTGCTCTCAATTCCACTGAAAATATCGAAGATGTATCTGGGAGTCTGGATTGAAGATCTCCCTCGGGGACAGCGGCAGCAGCAGCAGCAGCTACCCGGTCCTTTGAGCCATCAGTGAAAAGCGGAGTGTATGTATTGTATATGTCTCTACCTTCTTGAGATAGTGATTTAAAAACGGATGGATCAGTTGTTGCTGTCGTGTGCTGGCTAAGATCGAAGATCAGTGTAATGTTCACCAGAAATTAGTGTGCTCAGACCTGCAATTTGGTGGTTTCTGACCAGTTTTTCTCGCGGTTCGGATATCCGATTCAGCTGTTTTCTGATCAGGGCCGTAACTTTGAGTCAGAATTATTAGCGGCACTATGCCAAGCCTTGCATATACACAAAACGCGGACAACCCCATACCCACCATCCGCAAATGGTCAAGTCGAGCGATTTAACCGAACTTTAATGGACGCGGTTAGGTGCTATATCCAAAATCAATGGGATTTACATCTTAAGCTAATCGCAGGGGCATTACGCACGTCGGTAAATCAAAGTACGAGTTTCACAGCGAAGTAATTAATGTTGGGGAGGGAAGTAACACTCTTGCTTATCTCATGTTCCTCCAAAATGTACCTAATAGTGCAAATGAGGAAGATTATGTAAATCAAGAAAGTATTGACATCTTTGGACGTGGATATTGGTAGAAACACAAACCATTAATTTTGTAAACAATTGCGACTATGTAACGAATGCAATTGACCAAGTGTTTCACATTTTATTTACAAATCATTAAATGTGTCCGAAACACATTTTACAACGTTGCGATAATTTTATTAAATCATTCAATGCTAACGTCTAGGTCAAACTGGAGTTTTGGCGGACATCTTGGATCCAATTAAATTATTTTTTACCGAAGGAGGTTTAATAATTAAATAGCTAAACTGCTGTACTTGATACATTGATACTGCTTTTAACAACTTTAACTTCTACATTTTTGCAGCCATATTGAATACAATTTGTTTATAACCATAAACAGCAAATGCCATGTTTTCAGTCATTATATGTATGTGTAAATGTGTTTCTCTGATGTTTTTCTTTGAATTTGTTGAACAATACAAGCACTCTTTATGAACGGTAATGTACCTTATAGGAATGCACTTGCAAGGCCATACAGGCGTTAAGCTACCAGATCCACACTGATACCATGCGGAAATAATACCTGGGGATTGATACCTCCACCTCTATAGTCCAAAGGGACATTTCCTGTAAACCTATGATTTAATCAAATCCCTGTATTCCCGTTTGCAAACCTCTGAAAACGGGGTTTCCCGTTCTTTTACCGAGTTTAAACAGCTACTCTTTCTTCTTTTTTTAGCTTTCTCATCAATCAAAATGCCGTTTGTTTTTCATGACCAGTATCCAATTTCACCAACATTGCAAAGTATACTTTTCTAGCAAAGTATACTTTGAGGGAGTAATCATCTATTTTCCTGAAATGCATTATTTCATATAGAACTAACAAATGCATATACATTCAGTTGATGATTAAAATTATGCAGAATTATTATACTGCATTTATTACATTATCACAGCCAAAATGGCTGTGATAATGTAATAAATGCAGTATAATACAAATTAATAAATTTATCCTAAAATTGAAAATTTCTCCCTCAAAATATACTGTGCTAGAAAAGTATACTTTGCAATGTTGGTGAAATAGGCTACTGGTGCGCGATGTAGATGCAACGGGGAAACGCACAGAAAGCACATCTGCTTTTCTGGCAACCGTAGCGCAAACGTGAGCCAACCTTGGCTCAAACCAAAATGTCACGTGTAAACATGGAACAAAAACTGGGACGTTACTGTACCAAGGTGTATGATCACGTGGTACTAACAACAACAACAAGTACCGATTCAAAGTACGTATTCTGTTATAGTGTCCTTATTACGTAACGGATTTTGATGAAATATGGCACATCAAACGCGTCTTGTTAAGCTGCATTTGGTGGTCTCCGACACGAAAATCGATTCTTCGCAAAAACGACATAAATCTGTGCCAAACTCCCTGCACCACCAAATTCAGATCATGAAGACTCGTTTGCTGCGCCATATTTCATCAAAATCAGTTGCCTATTAAGGAAAATATCAAATAATTCTTACTTTGGATTGGGCGACGTTGTTGTTGGTGTAACCACGTGATCATGCACCTTGTGTACACTGGTCGCAAATACAACGTGTCACACTTTCTCTCATCCAGCCCGCTGTAATAAAGAACGCAGCGAACAAACTAGGAATATTTTATTGTCGGAATTGTATGTACACTGTACATGTATATTGCCTCGTAAATAAAACTAGACGATAGACTAGACTAAACGATAGAGTTCGACTGTCGCTTGAAGAGGGTGGTAAGTATATTTTGTTTTACCATAAGCATCTTTTACTAGTCCAAATAAACCAAATCGTTTGGATATTTAAGCTATATTAGTGCATAAAACAATCTGTAACAGTGTCCTATCACGGTGTGTTAGAATCATAAAACACTAGCGTAAAAAATATGTAAATGAGATCGGGGAAAAAACACGTTAGCGTATGGGTACCTGGACATAACGGACGGCAAAATAGTGTAATTCTTGTAAAATAATGTAGAATGTGATCTATAATCTGTCTTTTATGACATGATTTATGCACACAGTAGACCCTGATGAGTCATTTGAATCGTTTTATAAAATTGACTATGCAAACATAGTATATCCTGATCATTTTGTTAAACCATTTTCTAATAGTGTGCACATCTGTAAACATGGAACACGGTGTTCATTTATCGGTGACTTGTAAATATGTTGTGATATGCCTATCATGGATTGAAATATTAAAAAAAGGAATACACTTTATATTGAAAACTATTTTCTTACTTGTTTGTATGCTCCACCACGATAGTGTAGGGGACATTTAGTATTACCCTTGTCCGTCCGTCCGCCCGTCAGTCACCAACCTTGTCAATCATAAAACGTTTAAACCGTACTTGCTTCAGACCTGAAACTTGGTAGCTTCCTTATGATGAGATTTACGATTTACCGTGCAACACATCCTGGGCTGTATCGATTTTGCCGATATTTGAGGCAAACACTTCAATGTTACTTCACTTGCGTTGCTATTCCAGGTGGAGAACATTGAAGGTTTGCTTCGCTTTCTCCAAGAAACTAACTTGTATCGGAAAATTTAATTTTATCATTGTATACACGTTTCTCATTTCTATAATTTTATAATTCTATACATGTTGTTCATTTATATTGTTTATCATATTAATATTTTTACCCTGATCATCTGATTCACTACCACATCTAACATACTATTTTACTATTATTTTTATTCTTCATCTACATTGCTTGGCCCTAAATGATACTATTTTGTGTTGGTGGGCCGTTAAGCACCATTCCATTCATTCCTTAGTATGAATAGATATTTCGATTTTTTATTCGACCCCCGGGTCTGGATTACCTCCCCCTTTTCGATTTCACCATTTTGCCTTGTAACTTGTAAACATTCTAAACCGTAATAGGTGTATGCTTGATGCTTCGTATGTAGCTTCTTTATGGTGTGTAGATGCACAGAGTGAATTTCTACTTTTGCTTTGACACTGAGCCATGGATTATATCCCCCTTTTTGACTTGGAATTTTGCCTCGTTTACTATCAAAGCGATATGTGGGGCATCCGTGTCCTATGAACACATTTTCTAGTTTATTGTTACCCGATTCATCGGATTGCCTACCACATCTAACATACTATTTCACTATTATTTTGATACTTCAACTACATTGCTTGACCATAAATGAATTTTGTGAAATGCTTATTTGGAGCTACCATCTGAGACATAGCCACTTTTAAGCGTTCAGTCGTCCCCGCCAAAAACTAAAACTACGGTCACTAGTTATTGCATACATGTCTCGAGTACTGGGTTTCAACTAGATACGTTGTTTCTGAAGTTATGTGATGAAATTGTATGTGGACACGTATAGCTGTTCGCTTACTGACATGGGAGGTAAGACCGCATCGATCATACCAGCATGTGTAGAAACCGTAGTGTCGATTTATAGCGGTTTACCTTCTTCTCGTCTGGCAAGGACATTATTGTTTGTTGGCTCCTCAATCATACTGGTATCACGGGCAATTATAGGGCAGATAGTGCTACTAATGCCGCCCTGGACCTACCGAATTATAATCTCCCTGTTTGCTATCATTATTTTAAATCATCCATCAACTCCAATACAATGCAGACCCGGTGGGATCTACTCGCAGATAATAAACTTCATGCTGTGAACCCGACTCTGGGCGAATGGACTCCTGGCTACAGACATGCACGCCGGGATTAAATTGTCCTTACTCGATTGCGCATTGGAGATACACGACTAACACATTCGTATATGCTCAAAGGTGAGCCGCGTCTATGGTGTATTCCATGCCACAGCGCATTTACCGTTCGACGCAAACACTTCAATGATACTGCACTTGCGGAGTGATTCCAGGTGGAGAACATTGAAGGTTTGTTTAGCTTTCTCCACGAAACCAGCTTGTATCGGAAGATCTGATTTTTATCATTGTATACATGTTTCTCATATCTATAATTTTATCATTGTATACATGTTGTTCATGTATATTATTCATCATAGTAATATGTTTACACTAATCATCTGATTGCCTACCACATCTAACATACTATTTTACTATTATTTTTATCCTTCATCTACATTGCTTGGCCCTAAATGATACTCTTTTGTGTTGATGGGCCGTTAAGCACCATTCCATTCCATTCCGTATCTTGTTTCAACCTGAACATATATGAGACAGGCCATGTGATTTTGTACCTTCGGACATCTGCGTAATCTCATGAAATACAATCGCTGGATAGGTCGTTTCGTTTACAAAATTTACAATATTTTCCGTGAATGGCGTCAAAGGTTGACAACATTTTCAGAGTACGTGTACATGTATGAAAACCATTGCAACTTTTGTAAACGTATTTAATGAAATTAGCCAGATGTTCGAAGGTACAAACTCACATGGCGTGTCGCATGTGTGGTTGTGACTGGTATAGCTCCTGATCAGATAGCACACGCATGTAGGCTGATAACAACATATGTTGCTTGTTAGACGCATGAGGGTGCTTCATTGATGGAATGGCGAGCAGTGCAGATCCTGATCAGACTGTGCGGATGCACAGGCTGATCTGGATCTACACTGATCGCAAGGCTTGTTAGAAGCATGAGGGTGTTTCATTGATGCAGTTGCGAACAGTGCAGATCCCGATCAGAGTGTGCGGATGCACAGCCTGATGTGGATCTACGCAGGTCGCAGAACACATTAGCCCAATTTCTCCAGTCACAACCACATATGAGCTCGCGGCGTTCTCACTTAATTACAGAATCACAATAACATCTTAAATTATTTCGCATATTACGGGAGTTTATTTGTTATTATTTTAATAATTGTCTATGATATTGTATGGTTCTGTTCATATCCAGAACATCGATTGTCCCTGATGTTTGTTGCAGACAAATTAAATAACGATTAAGACGCAATTTACACCGGTTTTAATCAAGCTAAGCGTACGGATGTTGGATGGCATGTGGATATACACGAATATACACGACATACATAGATTAACAATTAACGTATATGACATAAACCAATGATGTTCATAGATATAAAATGTTTGTCATAATAGCATGCAACTTATTTACTTTTATATACATTTTCCAACTTTGAAGAGATTTAAAATCATCGAAAGCTGCCTAATTCGAAAAGAATCATTTTTACCGCCCAAAATACCAGCTGTCACGTTCTTTCAACGTATTATTCTGAATTGATTACATTATCACAGCCATTTTGGCTGTGATAATGTAATACATTCAGTATAATAAGTCTGCATACGTTTAATCATCAATTATGTACAGTCGTTAGTTCTATATGAAATAATGCATTTCGGGAAAAATAAATGATTACTCCCTCAAAGTATACTTTGCTAGATAAGTATGCTTTGCAATTTTGATGAAATCGGCTACTGGTCCAAAATAGGGGAAAAGAGGATTAAGGGCATACATACTTCATATAAACTTGCTGTCTTATCACGTACAAGCCAACGTTCAGTTTCACCTCTTGTAGCGCTTGGCACAACACATTATAATAATTAAACTAATACAGTAATTTCCAATAACCTCCGAATTGAAGCACACGTAATACACATTGTTTTAAAGTCACTCTTGTTATTAAATTTTAGACCACATGGTATTTATCAAAATAGTGTGAAATTGAATAGGCAGACGGATGTGACGTTCATATTGTAGCAGGGATCAAAATAGTGTAAAATTGTATTGGCAGTCCTATGACCCAATTTCACACTATTTTGATGCAGACCATGTGGTCGAAAATTTAATAAAAAGAGTGACTTTAAAACAATGTGTAAACTAATACAGTTTGTCATAATGTGTTCCAAAAACAATTCTGTACATGGTGCTATATATTGTATAAGTCTGCCCCGGTTGAGGGGAATATTGTGGATTATCTCCCCGAGGAAACAATATTATATATTAGATATTGTTTTCAAGAGGAGATATTCCACAATTATTGCTAGTTATTATTGGTTATTGTGCGAAGTCCATCCTTTCGTGAGGACGATACGATACAACACTAATCCTGGAATGATGTTCCTGGTCACGCCTACGTTTTCGCGATTGTAGCTGTAAATATATAGTTACGTACTTTCATTCCAATTGAAACACAATGCAGCGCAATACCTCAATATTGTTTTCCATATTGATGTATCATGAGTTCATATTGGTCAGTGCCGGTACTACGCTTCCCCTCGCAAAATAGTTCCTTCTAAATCACCACTAATTTGTTTAGTTTATTTACATTTTTTATATATTTTGAAGCGCATATAAATTGCTAATGATGTACGTATATAATAAAAAGATTATTTGATTTATATGTGGATATATGCCACTCGTTCCACCGCGCAACGATAAGTTGTGTAATATCGCACACTACTGAACTGGTGCATATGTCCACATACAACGAAACCTCTCTAAACCGGACACCCTGCGAGGTTTCACGGTAAATCAGGCATTTGATCATTCTGAGCCATAGTTGTGCGCTATGACATCACGAAAAGACAGTATCACCTGAGATAAATTACCAGGAAACTCATAAAAAATAAGATAACAGGTGTATTATTGGTGTCCGGTTTAGAGAGGTTCCACTGTACAGATCAAATAACATATAATTACCAGTTTACTGATCTACTTGAGCACTCCGCCTGATAATGATCGTGTACGTTTTTATCTGTGACTCTTCTGTTACCTGGGAGTTGAATCGGGTTATTGCCCATTATAAAAGTAGTAAGATTATTACTGATCCTACTGCTTTTGGGAGGGGGCCAAGTGATTCTGGTGTGGCATGGACCTGGCATCAGATCATGATTATTCTGATTTCAGGGCTGAATTTTTTCTTATTGCAAACAAACTGGTGTATTGTCGGAAGCACGATGCGTGCTTCACAGACTGACTGACGAATGATCATGTGCATGCAATGACGATAAACCCCATGTCTCATAGCCACATATTTGAAACATTTACATTGTAGTTTCGTTCGGTGGTTTACATCGGTATATTTTACTTCACCATTGAGTATCTCCGAAATAATAATGCATCTACATAATACAAAATAATTACATGTATATTGTACTTGTATTATGTTGCAGTATTTTCCTTCGCAGCGATGTCATCCACTACAGCCAGTTTGGCGTTATTGAGCTGTATACTTCTGGCATGTACCGATACCAACTCACTTCAAATCAGTCACGAATATTTAACGCGAATGAGGAACGAACAATTGCTGCTATGTGACGTACCTGACTTCGTGAACGATTGGGATACAATTCGACAGTTGACTGGGTTAGACGACCGTGTGCTAGCTGTATTACTAGTGGAAGCCGCATGTTCACGATGTCGAGGGGACTCCAAGTGTTTGCCATTAAGAAGGTGCTGCATTGACATCATGTTGGATCGCTACACAGACGGAGAGGTTGTAGAAGACATACAATTCCACTGCACTATGACACAGTTTAAGTTGCCAGGGAATCGACAGGAAACATACGTAATGAATGGAATATCACTGATTGATACGTGTATGGAGCCGCATCATTTAGCCAGCGGCGGCAGTGATTTAGATAAACTAAAATGCGAAAATCGGAATATCAGCAACATTGATGAAGTGGTTCCGGTAGTTTCCAATACAACTGGACTGATATACGTGAATGAATACTGCGCTATTTGTCACGCTGATGCTGCCAACATTACACCATGGAACGCATATGTGGGGCTAGCTAACCCGGACGATGAGCCTGAAATACTGAACAAGTATTCTAACATGAACTGGCAGGAGTTCTACAAGCTCACATATGATCCCAGTTCCGACCTGAACATGTACTTCACCCCCGGCTCGGAACTGGATAATGTCGAGCCGTGTGCCAGCCCCTCCATTACAAAATGCAATGTTACCGGGCTATGGAAAGATTATGACGAATATTACGAATATGCATGCGCTGTTTACAGATCAGATTACTTCTACGCAAACCAGTCATATCAAGTTATGCAAGTCTTCGGAAATGTGTTTTGCCTCGTATGTAACGGACTACAACCGGACTGGCGTGTATTCCTGCAACAGGCCCATCAGAATCTTATTACCGGGTTTGACGCACCGGCGTATATGGGTCTCCTTAATTATAAAGACAGTGTTAGCATCGCCGTGGATCCAATTATAGGATCTCATGCGACGGAATCATGTCCAGATACAGACTTCTTTGATCCAGTAAATGTATGTATTACCGTGACTCTGTGGTAGCTTCCAATTGTAAAAAAGACTCGACTTGATGGGCATGTATAATCGTATTAACACTTTCAACCCTAAATCACTAGAATGATTGAGTTTGATATGTTATTTTCCGACCAGTCTAATCGTCACAAAATGATTTTCAGACTAGTCCATTTATCAAAAGGATGTGTTTTTTTATGAAACTTACTTGCAAAGGTTGCAGATCCTGAGTGACACTGTTTGTAAACACAGCTAAAGAGAGCTGTAGATTTGAAATGTTTAAATTGATTCCTACTTGGGTAATCATTGGTGTATAACTATAAAATGGTCATGGCAATAAATGTCATACAATACAGTAAAACTTTCAGGTAATCGCAACAATCGGTATTAGTATTATTGTTCCAGACCAAACTGCTTATCCCCGCAGGTTGACATGAACGTATAGTGAACCCTCTCTAAACCGGACAAACTGAGAGGTCCCCAGGGTCTCTGATTTAGAGATTTTCCACTGTAAATCAGGCACTTGACCATTCTAATACATATGTGCGTGCTTTGCAATCATGAACATACATTAACATCTGAGATAATTGAAAGTCATCAAATATAGGATCACATATATTGTATTGGTGTTCGGTTTAGAGAGGTTCCAATGTACATAAATCTTGTAATCTATGGAGCATCCATATTTGCAAAGATTCCAGTGCTCCAGATAAGGAATTAGTAATTGAGTATTTTCACTCCAGCATATCTGAAGCAATCGGATATTTGAAAATTGTAATTGGTTAAAATAAAATCACACCACTGTTTAAACATCAACAGGCAATAATGAATTAATAGTTTGCTTCGAAATGGAAACATGTCTTGGCATTTCATTAGAATATTTTCTTGGAGACAATTCTAGATGTGTTTTCATGGAACATAAAAAAAAATATGCTATATTTGTGGTCTGTTTATTATTTTCTGCAGCATGATAAATTTACCACAAAATTGTAATTGCTTTTTGATACTCGCTACTCTTGATTTCAATTGGGTTTTTGGTAATTTTAATTGGGTATTTAAGCAAATACGCAGCTTATCAGTAGCCTATTTTACCAACATTGCAAAGTATACTTTTCTAGCAAAGTATACTTTGCGGGAGTAATAATTTATTTTTCCGGAAATGCATTATTTTATATAGAACTAACGACTGCATATATTTGATGATTAAAAGTATGCAGAATTATTATTCTGAATGTATTACATTATCACAACCAAAATGGCTGTGATAATGTAATAAATTCAGTATAATAAAAATTGATAAATTTATTCTGAAATTTGAAAGTATACTTTGCAATGTTGATGAAATAGGCTACTGGAGCTCTGACATTCTGTCTATTCATGGAGCGTATCCGTGTCGTTCTTGGCATCGGATAAACCAACGTCAGATTCGAAATGGTTTTCTTGAACATTTTAATATTTAATAACAAAATGAGACACGCCATGTGATTTTGTACCTTCGGACATCTGCATAAGTTCATGAAATACATTTACAAAATTTACAATATGTTCAGGGGCGCCGGAAGCATCATAAGATTGGTCAGGCTAATCTACTGGGTGCCCCCGGTATCCACCCAAATTGTATGTTACAACATACATTTTGATGAGAAATGAGAAAAATTGCAGAAAAATATTTACATTCCGTTTTTTTATACATGAATTACAAATCTGTTAAAAAGTATTGATCCGGCAGTCGCCGGACCTACCGGACCTGTTCCGACGCCCTTGGCTTTAAAATGTCAAGTCCGTATCGAATAGCTTTGTATCGATAATTTGTATCGTAGTACAGTCGAACCTCCCCGAACGGCCACCTCTCTACAACAACACCCTCTATATAAAAGCCGCTATTTTATATCCCAAATGGATGATTTCCTCTGTATCTAACCCTTAGACTGCTGAGCACGAATATTGCCTTCTGCTGTTGCTTTGCCTTATTTCTCAATAAAAACATGTTTTGACATTATTTTAGAATCATTTCCATTGGAAATGATTCTAAAATGTTGCCAAAGTATGTTTTTGATGAGAATTATCGAAGAAAATAAATAAATAATGGATGACAAAATTTAATTCAGCATTAACATCCCTGCAACAGCCACCTCTCTACAACAGCCAGTTTTGCGTCTTCCCATGAGTGGCTGTTGTAGAGAGGTTGCACTGTATCAGATATTACCCAATTTCCTTTCCATGGGATACAGGAATGACAATGGTCAACACCGATATTGTGCGCATTAATTTTGTTTATGATGTCGTTTATTTTTCAGAGCGTTTGCAGACCATGGATCTGTCCAAGAGGAACTTACTACAACGGGGAGCTTTGTATTACCACGTTGACAGCATACAGAGGCATGGAACTGTTGTTTTTCTTCAGAGTCGGGCCAGTTGACGCCGCCATTTACTCAGCAATGACGAGCAGTGATGTGTACAAGGCTACACTTGAGCTGGCAGACATTCTTAAGGTGGACAAGTTAGGCTACGTCAGCGAGATTGATATCTACAGTGACTTCTACTTCCAGCAAATATCGGCATATAGTTCAGCTGACGGCATGGACGTGTATCTTGTTTTTATCTTCGCAACACACTCCATTGACTATGTGGAAACATATCTGGATGAAGTGTCCACGAATAACACACTTCAGTTTACAATGCACGGAACACACATGACCCTAAATGTCGACTCTGCTACTGAGATCGGACTTCACGATCCGGAAAGTTATTTCCAACATAAGACGCAAAGTCTGGTATTAGTGAACATCGAAGACGGGAGTACGTTTGAGAGCGTTGGTAACAGAACCACCGGTGCACTGGATGAACTAACATTGGAGCGAGTCAGTAGGCTTCATGTGTGCACGATGTTCCGTCTACATGAGGATGAGTACATACAATATGGGACCTACCTTACGCTTCGCAAGGCTAATGTAAAATTTTACAGCACACAGTATGAAACGGACGATGAGCACAGCGTAAGGATATGCGTGGCCGACTACGTAGCGGCTGCACGAGATAGTCCTCTGCTCTCAAGTGTGTCCCAACAAATGAGTGTAGCCCATGTGACTGTACTTGCTCTGCTGTCAGCAGTAACTGTGCACATACAAAATATAGCACCCAGATTCTAATTAACTTGCTAATCTTGCAAGCACATATCTGTGCATGTGTACTTCTGTAACATGATTATAATGACATTGATCATACAGCGCTATAATCAATCATCAAAGAATACACTAGATATGCTAGAGTACATTTCAATACGTCATAAGAGTGTTGACTCTTTTTGTCGAGCCCGCTTGCGGAAAGCGAGACATAGTGATCAGAATGACGTCCGGGTGTCCGTGCGTGTCCGTGCGTGCGTCCGTCCGTGCGTGCGTGTGCGTGCGTGCGTGCGTGCGTGCGTGCGTGCGTCCGTCCGTCCGTCCGTCCGTCCGAAATCTGCCAAGGTCAAGACCAAATGACTTAGAAATTTGCATTCCGAAATCTGCGTTAAAGTTTTTAAATACCTTATATCTCTGCAGTCCTAAGTCATATTGACTTGAAACTTCATATGCTTATTAGTCATCATCCATATATTCATTCTGTGTCCCACTCATGCGGCCCCTGTGCCCCTATGTCAAGGTCAAATGACTTAGAAGTTTGCGTTAAAGTTTTCACATACCTACTATATCTGTAACTTCAAATAAATACACTCTGAGACCATCAAATGCCTCGGCGGGCTCGACATGCAGGCCGCGGCCATCCTCGTATAGAATAGTGCACTTTTCTACGTCTAGTAATCGTATTCATTGAGTGGGATCTGCTCACAGATAATAAACTTCATGCTGTGAAACCGACTTTGGGCGAATGGACTCCTGGCTACAGACATGTACACCGGGATGAAGTTGTCATTAGTCACATGCGCATTAGACATACACGACTAACGCATTCGTATATGTTCAAAGGTGAACCGCGTCAATGGTGTATTCCATGCCACAGCGCATTTACAGTGCAACACATCCTACTGGACTGTATTGACTTTGCCGATATTCGACGCAAACACTTCAATGTTACTTCACTTGCGGAGTTATTCCAGGTGGAGAAAATTGAAGGCTTGTTTAGCTTTCTCCATGAAACCAGCTTGTATCGGAAGATCTGATGTTTAGCTGCGAGCCTCCCGCAGCTTTTGTAACCGGTTCTCAAAATACAGTCAGATTTCACGGCGTTATTTTTTCTTGTTGCGCGTATGTATACATCTTGTATCTAGGTCATTGTTAACGACTCGTGTTATGCTATTTTACATTTCACATGTATTAGAATGTATATCTTTGGTACATTAGTAATTGAAGAAAAACCAATGGAACATCAGATTTAGCCCATTTTCCACAAATAAAACGGATTATTTTGGTCGCGCATTAATGGTGTGTAAACCCGAATCACACCTGGGCACCTGTCTGGATTTTTTCATTCACAACTACGGCGTGTACAAATTTGCATAAAACAACACCATAGCCACAGGTGTTTGAAGAGTGAATCCGGATATGGAATTACCACCCTTATCGCATCGCCGTATTTCGCCGATATTGATTTCGAAAATCAGTCATATTTTCCTTAAATGATGTCGAAAATTGATAAAAAATATACTGTTATCACTTATTTGAACCGTGTCGTCTAGATGGTTCACTCATTTGAATCGTCGCGTCGGCATGTTTCGAATGAGTGGTAATAGCGTACACCTTCACTTACAATAATTGAGCCCGGATATGGAATTACCACCCTTATCGCATCGCCGTATTTCGCCGATATTTATTTCGAAAATCAGTCATATTTTCCTTAAATGATGTCTAAAATTGATAAAAATATCAGAGCTCATGCAGATGTGTATGTAATGCATACAAAAACAAATGCTAAGCCTTACTGGATTCTTCCTGTTTCTATACAGCTGCTTCCCCTCTCCACATACCAAATATGTCGAATGTTATACAGTTTCCCATAACACCATTTACTACAATTACTCTATTTGAAATATGTAAAGGTGAATATACTAAAACACTGTTTATCACCCATTTCAGTTGGGCTCGCAGCTCAGTACTTTCAGTACTTTGATTATCATTGTACATGTATACATGTTTCTCATTTCTATACTTTTATCATTGTCTACATTTTACTCATCTCTATTGATCATCATAGTTGTATTGTTACCCTAATCATCTGATTGCCTACACAGCTAACATACTATTTTACTATTATTTTTATTCTTCATCTACATTGCTTGGCCCTAAATGATACTCTTTTGTATTGATTGGCCGTTAAGTACCATTCCATTCCATTCCTTGAGTGTGATCGAACTGGCCGTTGTCTTGTAATGACATACAAACTGTACTTTGAAATATATGGTCTGAGTGAACGGTTAGTGCTGCTATACATATGAACAAAATATAATATCAGTAAGTGACCAATACACACGACGCATTTTTTCCTTTAACCCTTTTGTGTGCATTCCGTACTTCTAACGCACATAGCTTATATGCCGAAGCAAATTATCCTTCTTTCTACGACAGACGCACCAAATTATCTTTGCAATACTCCACTAAACTACATTCCAACCCGTCTAATCCAGCTTATGACACTGTCTTTCATCGAACTGCAGATGAGAAGCCAAGCTTCAAGCCACCAGTCGGCAATAGAATGGATCCTCTGATACACGATGCTGGCTTGGATCTGGATCACATTCAATTTGCCAAATACGCTGTTCCAAATACTCCACCATGGCAGTTGGAACATCCCAATGTGATCTTCGATCTTAGTCAGCACACGAAAGCAACAACTGATCCATCCTTTTTTATACGACCGTTTTTAAAAAACGGTACGTATTATGTTTTACCGCGGGGCGGGCGGGCGGGCGGCGGACAGAAAAAGTGCATAGATTGTGTACACAACTCCTCCGAAACCGTTCAGTCGATCGATCTGAAACTATAAAAACGTGTTCTACACATATTGAAGATGTGTACCTTTGTGTTTTTATTCCGAAACAATATTTTTTTAACAAAAATATCACCTTTTTAACTTAGCCATTTGTTCAACCTTTTTCTATACAAATTCTATACAAATTCTGAAACTATACACACGTCTTCTATACATATTGAAGATGTGCACCTTCGTGTTTTTATGCCGAAAACATATTTTTTAACAAAAATGTCACCTTTTTAACTTTTTTCTATGCAGTTATATATAGGGTACAGAGTTTGTGTACACAACTCCTCTGAAACCGTTCAGTCGATAGATCTGAAACTATAAACACGTGTTCTACACATACATGTATTGAAGATGTGTACCTTTGTGTTTTTATTCCGAAACAATATTTTTTTAACAAAAATATCACCTTTTTAACTTAGCCATTGTTTCTACATTTTTCTATGCAGTTCTATATAGGGTACAGAGTTTGTGTACACAACTCCTCTGAAACCGTCCTGTCGATCGATAGTCTGAAACAATACACACATTTTCTACACATATTGAAGATGTGCACCTTTGTGTTTTTATGCCGAAAAAATATTTATTAACAAAAACATCACCTTTATAACTTAGCCATTTTTTCAATATTTTTGTATCCAATTCTATATCATTTCTACTTTACACATCTCTGCCTAAATTATTATACATGTTTAGCACAACGAGATGAAAAAATAATGCTATAGAGCTTCAAATTCTCATTAATTTTTCTTGCCTTGGTGACAGCTTCACATTTCTGCATCTTCGCTGTCTGGCCCATATTCGACGGGCGTATTTTGTGACTTACGGCACTCTTTTTAAATCACTTTTTCTCGAAGTTAAAGACATATATAATACATACACTCCGCTTTTTACTGATGGCTCAAAGGACGGGGACCGGGTAGAGCAGCTGCTGCAGCTATCCCCGAGGGAGATCTTCAATCCAGATTCCCAGACAAATCTTCGATATTTTCTGCGGAATTGAGGGCAATTTTACTTACTCTTGATTTTGCAAAAATATCTTGGAGAAAGCAATTAATTTTGTTTTCCGAATCATTATCTTCACTTCAAGCTTTGTACAACATGAATCTTGAGCATCCACTTATCCGCCAAATCATGGAACTACACCATATTTTACTTTCGTCTGGCAAGGACATTATATTTTGTTGTCTCCCCAGTCATACTGGTATCAAGGGCAACGACATGGCAGATAGTGCTGCGAAGGTCGCCCTGGAGCTACCGAATTCTGATTTTCATGTTTGCTATCATGATTTTAAATCATCCATCAACTCATTTATCTCCGATACAATGCAGACCCGGTGGGATCTGCTCACAGATAATAAACTTCATGCTGTGAAACCGACTCTGGGCGAATGGACTCCTGGCTACAGACATGTACGTCGGGATGAAGTTGTCCTTAGTCGATTGCACATTGGACATACACGACTAACGCATTCGTATATGCTCAAGGGTGAGCCGCCTCCATGGTGTATTCCATGCCACAGCGCTTTTACCGTGCAACACATCCTACTGGACTGTATCGACTTCGCCGATATTCGAGGCAAACACATCAATGTTACTTCACTTGCGGAACTATTCCAGGTGGAGAACATTGAAGGTTTGCTTCACTTTCTCCATGAAAATAACTTGTATCGGAAAATTTAATTTTATCATTGTATACATGTTTCTCATTTCTATAATTTTATAATTCTATACATGTTGTTCATTTATATTGTTCATCATAATAATATTTTTACCCTAATCATCGGATTGCCTACCACATCTAACTTACTATTTTACTATTATTTGTTATTCTTCATCTACATTGCTTGGCCCTAAATGATACTCTTTTGTGTTGACGGGCCGTTAAGCACCATTCCATTCCATTCCTTTAATCCTTACACCCATAAATAGCTGGAATGGATTTTGATATGTCAATTTTGCAACAAATCCAACCGTCACAAAATGATTTTCAGGGGTGTTTTTGTTCTCAAAAATATCAAAATTTCTTTCAAAAAGTGCAGATCCTGATGAGACGGCTCGCTACGAACCGGCTCATCTGGATCTGCACTGTTTGTATAAACCGCTATAACGGGCTTTCGGGTAAGGGCTAAGGGCAAATTTGTGTAAACACTGGAGTAGAGAAACAATTACATACGCATTGGTGTAACATGTTCCCTATTTGCACATCGTCGTCTTCGTTACATGTATATGTGACTGGAGAAGTTGTGATTATGGGTTTTGTGACCAGTGTGGATCAAGATCAAATCGCATAACCAGGCAGCCTTGTAACGATATATATTATTAATAGCATGACGGGTGTTTCATTGATGGAATGGCGGACAGTGCAGATCCTGTTCAGACTGTGCGAATGTACAGACTGATCTGGATCTACTCTGGCTGCAAAACCCAAATCGTTCCCTCAATTTAATACCCACGGGAACGAATTGTTAATTCGTGGGAACGAATTGTTATACATTGTTCCCATACGTTCCCACGAATTAACAATTCGTACCCTCAATTTAACAATTCGTTCCCACGAAATAAATCGTTCGTTGTTATATCATGGAACGAATTGTTAATTCTATGGAACGAATTGTTAAATTTAGCGAACGAATTGTCAATTCGAGGGAAAGAATTGTTATTTCGAGGGAACGAATTGTTAATTGGTGGGAATGAATTAATAAATTGAGGGAACGAATTGTTATTTCGTGGGAACGAATTAATAAAAAAAAATCCATGTCCCCTGCGGGGCTCCGCACATACTGATGTCGTCATTCACACACAACAGTGACGTTTACATGAAATATTTTACAAACAGCAGCAACTATTTCGTTCACTGACCGTTCCAAGGCGACACGCTTCCTACCATGCGTTCGTGTATGTACTGCATTGTCAATTGTTTTTCCCGTGTGAACAAATTGTTAAATTGAGGGAACGAATTGTTAATTTGTGGGAACGAATAAAAACATGAATTCTACATCCCCTGCGAAATGACAATTTGTTCCCTCAATTTAACAATTCGTTCCCTCGGATTAACAATTCGTTCCCACGATATAACAATTCGTTCCCACGAATTAACAATTCGTTCCCGTGGGCATTAAATTGAGGGAACGAATTTTTAATTTGTGGGAACTAATTGTTAAAGGTACATACCCACTCAGTAGGCACAAACTGTTCTTTATAGGAATTAAATAAATGTATAATTGTGTTACTGTTCCCCCTGATTCTTAATCTACATTGCTTGGCCCTAAATGATACTCTTTTGTGTTGATGGGCCGTTAAGCACCATTCCATTCCATTCCACCAGTTCTAAAAATTACGAGTGTCCGCTATACAGATATTAATCATTTAGTATTATTTATTTTACTGATCATGCTGATAGTGGTATCCGGCTATTTCCATATGCAAATGAGGCATGCTGTTTTTTTTATTATTTATACTAGTTAAATGCGTCACCTGAACAAATAATATTTTCGACAGATTATAAAGTATGATAATTACACGTGAAACAAAAAAATACAGAGACTAAATAGTAATGTCCGTTAACATTTTTAATTAGGAGATATTAAGTCAATTAGAAGATAGTAAGTGAGTTATTATCTCTTAATTATGAGATAACAATAGTTTAACATTGGCAACAGGACGCTTCCATACAAACGGAACAGTAATTCGTTCCCTCAATTTAACATATAATGCTGGTTCAACATATAATGCTATCTTATAGTTCGGTTCTGTATCTGCGGGTTTATGGTTGCTATGGGCACAGTTTCGTCCGTGATTAACTCCTCCTTGCATGCTGGGAAACATGTAGGCTATAAATAATTCAAAAATAGCAGACGCAGACGGCAATTAATTATATTTTATTTTATTTCTCCTGTAAATATCGCGATTAAGTCTTGGAATTTCATTAGAATTGAGTCCGGAGGACGCAATTCTAATGACATTGCAAGACATATTTACTGAGAGAAATAAAATAAAATGTAATTGATTGCCGTCTGCGTCTGCTATTTTTGAATAGGAGGACGCAATTCTAATGAAATTTCAAGACATATTTACTGAGAGTAATAAGAAAAATATTACTCCCTTATTTGTAGACTGTTATTTTCACCGCTAGCATGCAAAGTGATAACAAGGTCGTCATCAGGAGATGTTGGATAAGTACGTACGAATCAATTGTTCCGTGTGCTCGGAGAGCTGGATATCACGGTAACTGCATGGTATTCACATCGTGGGCCAAAGTACAATGCAAATGCATTATAGTTTGGCACGCATGATGAATATGCATGTATTTACTAGTGAATCAATACATACTTCACCACTGTTTGTCGTCTTGTGATAAATATTTTGTTGTATTATATTGTATGCTCAAGGGCCAGTAGGCCTATTGCTGAATAAACATTACATTACATTACATAAATGAGGTCGGCGATAGCCATATTCGGTGAATGAATGAGCAAACATTATCATATAATTCAAATGTTCTACTAAATGTGGCAGATACTGGTTAGTCGTAAACCGTTGTGTTGTTCGTGACGGGACATAGACCAACAACTATATGTGATGACCAACGCCAGTAGATATTTATTCACGTAGTATGTAGATAACCTCTGAAATGTACAATAAATGGACTAAACACCTGGTTGGATATGTACAAATAATTGAATAATGACGTTCCCTGGTGATACGATGTGTATTGGTGGGTACGCATCGTTTCAACAGACATAAACAGTTACATTGGACTGTTACAGTTGTCGCTATTGTTGCAGCACAGTCCCTAATAAACGTGGACAAAATACATTTAGAAACACTTAACTTTTTGTACAGCTCAAATACGTGATTTTTATGCTTTCTGTGCTTTCTTTGCTCATTTATTGCCCATTTTATATTGGAAAAACATGTATCACATGTGCAAAACGAAAGTAGGCATTGGATTTGAAATAAGTGGGTGTAATACCCTTTAGACGCAAATATTAAGCTTATCTGGAGCTCTGCAAATATTTGCCTATTGACTTCTAAGTATGGTGTTATAAAACATATTTCATACTTTGAAGACGGGCTAGCACAATTTAACGTTTTGTTATTTGAAATATTCTTATCTCTGTATTGATCTCCTTTCACTAGGAGCACCAACGTTTTCTGTAGAATCTTCGTAGTACGAGGGCTATATTTACAGGTAGCATCGGGCTTTAAAATTAAAGGTACGTGTCCACTCAGTAGGCACAAAATGTTCTTTATATCAGAGACATCATATGAGACATTTTCTGGCAAAATCATGATTCAGTCACCATTACACCACGTATTGATTGGCATTATTATACATTTATATCAGACATAAATTTCGACACTGATATCCGGGGCGATAACGTCCTTAAAATGTTAACAAAAAGATTACTATATTTTCTAGATGTATTTATTTTTTGACGTGCAATGATCATACTTTATAATCTGTTGAAAATTTTATTTTTTCAGGTGATACATTTAATTAGTATACATAATTAAAACATAGCATACCTCATTTGCATATGAAAATATCCTGATACCACCGCGCGTCACCATGAGTGAAATATATATGATTATATCTGTATAATGTACAACATCCCATTGTGTGTCTCATACAGATACATCAATGAGATGCAATAGGGCGTGCAGCATTCGGCGTGGCTTATGTTCACTGTCAACCCATCCGTTGATCACCAGGGGGCCGTTTCACTAAACTTCGTACGATTAAAATGTTTGTAAGTACAACAGTATGATAATCTGTTAATTTAATGTTAACAAGGTTTTCTTGTAAACAATTATTGGATTTACATTTATTGAGCATAGGCTGCATATGCAGCCTATGCTCAATAAATGCAAACCATCAATTGAAATTTCCAGACAATCCTAAATTTGCACTTACGAACATTACATGCGTACGAAGTTTAGTGAAACGGGCCCCTGTATATACCATGATCACCGTGCGTAGTGATGCGGTTTATACTGATCGAACTATATTTTAACCATTTTACCCCTAAGCATCTGGAATGAATTTTGCTATGTTACTTTTGCAACCAATGCAACCGTTCCAAAATGGTTTTCAGACTGGTCCAGTTATGAAAAGGCGGTATTTTTGTTCCAGAAGATTACTTGAGATCCTGAGAGCCGGCTGATCTGGAGTTGCCATTTCACTCAGTCATTTTTCAGTTGTGTATTGGATACTGACACGGGATCTCAGCTGGGTCATAATGATGTACGTATTCCTATCACGCATATCTCGGATATGCACATATTTAATCGCAGGTGTGCATCGCATGTCTGGACCCAAGGTCATACAATTATGCATTTGGTAAACAAGATAATTTATGTATTTTACTGATAAATAACTAGTGCTGCGAACACAAGGTGTTCGATAATCGATGTCTACTATTTAAATGCCCCTATAATGTGGCGATAGCTTCGTCTTATATCAATATACAGTGAAACCTCTCTAAACCGGACACCCTGGCAGGACCCCATGGTGTCCAGTTTAGAGATGGTCCACTGTAAATCAGGCATATGACCATACTGAAATGTACTGGCGTGCTTTGCAATCATGAACTTACATTAACATCTCAGATAAATGGCCAAGAAACCAATCAAAAATAAAATCACCAAGGTTGCCTTGGAGTCCGGCTTAGATAGGTTCCAGTGTCCCAGCCCCTCAAGAGAGCCGCACGAAGAAGGTGGACGAGAAATTGGAAGACGGAGGGGCGGAACATAACGAGGAACACGATGCAGAGGGGGTCTAAGAGTAGGCTGTCGATGAAATAGAAGAGCACGAGGATGATGACGTCAGGATCTACACCCCACCCAGGACCATAATAAACGTTCCAGTTAGCCGGTCCACTAAGGAGGTCACTGTTAGCCCGAGGTAAAAGAGGAAGTCCGGCAAACGCCATGCCATTCCCGTTCACCCCGGAGCGAGAAAGGACTAAGCGGAATTGTTAAAAAGAATCTCCGCTTTTACAACAAGTGGTTTAAAGAACATGGGCTCACATAGGTCAAGGATTCGAAAGGTCAGACATGTACTGGTGAGGTTAATATAGAGAACCAATATATAACTATTTACAATCGTGAAACTATACAGTGCAACCTAAGCAATTATAGTCAAAGAACCAACCTATGTTATTGCTGTATGTAACAAATGTGGTCTGTTTAACGTGTGTGAATCCAGAAAGACGATAAACGCGTTTATTGTATTCCTTAATTGACCCTCTTCCGGTTCCGCCGCAATGGCATCGTACCAAGCTAGAACATATTGCGTTAATGTCATAAATACGGAATATTAGGTTAGTACCGTGAATGGGAAAACTATCTTGCAAAGCTTAGGAAACGGGTTGGGCGAGGCTCTGCCGAGCACATCCCGTTTCCGGGCTGCGTCACATATTTTCCCATTCACGGCACTAACTTACTATTCTATTTATCCCATCAACTTTAAATACCTTTAAAATGCAAGAAAAACCGAACCGCATCGTCAAAATCGGAGAATCGAATGACAACCGCACTTAATCATACACAGTGATTAGGTCGTATTGACAGGATATCAAAAATGTTTCACGGCACCTTGATTCACGGCACATACGCACTGTGTTGACGGGATAATAGTACGTTCGGAAAGACTCCGTAAACTAGTCTTTATCGTGCCAACATCGTGTAATTTCGTATTTAGGTCGTACTGATATCGTACCAAGCTCGTGTTATATTCGTATTAAGCTCAAATATTGATTTTATTGCGAAAAAACGATGT
Source organism: Conchocele bisecta (assembly GCA_029237695.1). Lineage (NCBI taxonomy): Eukaryota > Metazoa > Mollusca > Bivalvia > Lucinida > Thyasiridae > Conchocele > Conchocele bisecta. Next base: position 103,851,606 of record CM055271.1, read on the forward strand.
TCCTATGGGAATTTAACGTGGGGAGTCAATTTCCAACATGTTTCGTTTTTTGATCCTGGAAATTGACTCCGAAACCTGGCGAGATAGCTTGAAAATGATGTAACTAAGAAAACAAAAGTTCGATTGTGTAGCTTCACAAATTAAAAAAATATTTAAAAAAAATCTATTTTTATCCCCCACGTTAAATTCCCATAGGAAAATCGTTTTTTCGCAATAAAATCAATATTTGATGGAATTTCATCAAATACAATTTTTGGGGAGGGTTACTTTTTGTTATTGATGAAAAAGTACTTACTTTTAAATATTTATTAGATTTAAAGGTACCTGCCCACTCAGTAGACACAAAATGTTATTTATATCGGAGACATCAGCTGAGACATTTTCTGGCAAAATAAAAATCCATTCACCATTACCCCAAGTACTGATTGAAATTATTATATATTTTATATCAGAAGTAAATTTCCACACTTATATCAGGGGCGATAATCTTGTTTCCTTAGAATGTTAATGGACATTACTATTTATTATCTGTATTTATTTTTTGATGTGCAATGATCATACTTTATATTCTGTCGAAAATATAATTTTTTCAGGAGGCGCATTTAATTAGTATAAATAATTAACAAATATCATGCCTCATTTGCATATGAAAATAGCCTGATATGACCGCGCGTCACTATCAGTAAAATAAACATTACTAAATGATTATATCTGTATAGCGGGCACTCGTAATTTTTAGGACTGGTGGAATAGTGACACAATTATTCACTTATTTAATTCCTATATGGGCATGTACCTTTAATGTGTTTAATGGCCAAATGTTCGTCGGCAGCAAAACGTGGAACAGACAGTAAGACATGGCTTATGTGATTTGAAGCTACAAGTACGGTACATGGTTATAAAACATAGGTGGTATGGGGCTATTTTCATATGCAAATGAGGCACGATATTTTTTAATTATTTACACTCATTAAATGCATCACCTGAGAAAATAATATTTTCGGCAGATTATAAAGTATGATCATTTCACGTCAAAAAATAAATACAGATAATAAATAGTAATGTCCTTCAACATTTTAAGGAAACATGGTTATCGCCCCTGATGTCAGTGTGGAAATTTACGTCTGATTTAAAATGTACAATAATGCCAGTCAAAATATAAAGAACATGTGTGCCTATTGAGTGGGCATGTATCTTTAACGTAAATATTACGGTCGGACGATCGGACGAATGGAAAGACGAAAACTATATACCCCTCGACATACTTCGTTTGCCGAGAGTATACAAATGGCTATGTTGCATAAATTGTGTCTTCCGGATACATGAATGCATTACCAACTTATTTCCCTTGCCTGTGATATGAATAAAACATAAACACGTTGAAACATAATAGAATAAAATGGTCCGTTTGATTGACGATCGTTTGTAGTCCATCAGGCGAAACACAATATACAGAGAATCTTACATGCGTGATGATTTAATATAATATTTATTAAACGAGTTTACTGATTTCATAAGAAACGAGGATAAGCCAAGTTTCTTATGTAATTAGTCAACGGGTTTACTAAAGACCATATTAAATCATCACATAAGCTAGATTCTATTTAGGCCATACCATATCTGTTCTATGTTAAGCGCCCACCCAGTTGACCAAAACCAAACAAGGTAGCCCCTGAGCCAATAACCGAAACCCTCCCCCCCACTGTGGGATTTTTGCAGACATATATTTCCTGAAACTACATTCAATTATGAGTGTTAATCCGTTGTCTGCGCTCTGTAACCCGATGGATGAACATATGGCGCCATTTTCAAGTATGTCACCCTCGGTATTTTTAGTATCTTGAAAAATCGCATTTCTTAATAAAAACTTATATCCTTTTGTTCGAATAAGATGGTATTTTCGTACGTTTTCCGAGATTTTGAACACCATGGAATAGAATAATATACAATTGAAATAAATTTGACAATCTAGAAGTCCTATTTTACAAGTTTTATTACCCCACCCACCCAATTTCAATGGTAAAATATACATGTTAATAACTTTATGAAAAGTTGGCTTTTTTTCATTTTATCAATGTCAATGTAGTCTAGTAGGGATATACAAAGTGGAAAATAACGTATTTTCGACCATTCCCCACCCACTCATTTTACAATGGCAATTTAACAGGTATGTAATATTATGCAATTTAACAACATTATAACCGCGTACTATGGATTGAAAACAATTAAAATATATAACATTGTTGTCCATACTTACTAAATATACTATGAGCCCGTGTTTTCGTCCGTCTGTACGGACATTTCTCAAATAAAAATTGACGGTACCGATTTTGAAATATATCCGAATATTCAAACATTTCGGGGCACTAGATCATTATCGGCAACAGTAGTTGATCTACAACATTAATAATCTCGTTATAGTGGCGAGACAATCCTCACAGCATCGGGCAAGATGAAACACAATAGGCAAAAACTGAATCCACATATAATACAATTCAAGAGGCAACATACATCATGGTTTACAGTATTCAACTTGCAATACAAAATATTCTACATGTTGTTCAAGTCAAAACATCGCACCTGTGGCGAGGCAATCCTCACAGCATCAGGCAAGATGAAACACAATAGGCAAAAACGTAATCGACATATAATACAATTCAAGAGGCAACACATGTCATGGTTTACAGTATTCAACTTGCAATACAAAATATTCTACATGTTGTTAAAGTCAAAACATCGCACCTGTGACGAGGCAATCCTCACAGCATCAGACAAGATGAAACACAATCGGCAAAAACGTAATCCACATATAATACAATTCAAGAGGAAACACATGTCATGGTTTACAGTAATCAACTTGCAATACAAAATATTCTACATGTTGTTCAAGTCAAAACATCGTACCTGTGGCGAGGCAATCCTCACAGCATCAGGCAAGATGAAACACAATATACAAACGTTCCAGCCACATATAATACAATTCAAGAGGCAAAATACATCATGGTTTACAATATTCAAATTGCGATCGTCACAACATCAGGCAAGTTATGTGAAGTTCTAATTGTGAGAGTAGGTTAAGATAAATCCAGACTAGTCATACGCGTCATCAGTGTCAAACATGGCATCACGTAGGCTCTCTGCTTCAGGATCATCAGTATCAGGTACGTCATCCCGTTCCTCTATTAACAGATCAACCATTTCACTTGGCAGGTGATCTCAGCATTGTTCCAAATGAGCGTTTGATAGTTGGCTCTTGCTACATGCATTTTCAGTGACGATCTGCATGGTGGTAAAAGGCTCAGGTCAGCCCCATTGTACGTCGAAAGAAGATCGCCAGACCTGGGGCTACACTTTTGTAGAAATAGCTCCATTCGTAGCTTGTTGATATCTGTAATGTCTGATTTGTTGTACAGCAAGCATACAAAGTGTTCAAGCGTTTGAAACATTTCAGACATTCCCAACTTCTGGAAGGCTTCAATAAACTCTGGATGCCGCTGGAGTGTTTTCAAAGGAGTAACTTTACCACGCCGAACGAAAGCACTTGTTCTATCACTGCCTGTAAAAGCATGGAGTGCAGGCAATGCCAAACACAGTTCAGTTCCTATGTCTCAAATGACACCATGTATGTCAACCAGCCGCCTCTTGTTCCCAACTCCGGCATCTAACAGCAGTTGTTGTTTCAGCTTCTGTCCGAATTTCAACATCAAATCAAACACATCCGTGTCTGGGGATCTCACAATAATGGTGCTGTTCTCTGGTGTATGCAGTGCATGGTACGCACAATGCAGGATTAGCCGTGTATCCGCCTCCTCTTGCGATGAATGCAACTCCTCTATCTCAACAGTTTGTGTAGTCTTACCATCAGTGCTAGTTAGCTGCATACATTGATCCCCGCTTACAAACTGAATAGTCTTGCCGATCAGCTTTGGAGCGTACTTATCTTGCATCCATTCAGACATGAGAAGTCTAATTAGTTGTGTTTTGTTTGAATTGTTTGACAAGAACTGTTTCCAATCTCGTGGAACTTTTGTGAGAGGTCCTTTTATAATGTAAGTCTTTGATGTACCCCTGCGTAGTCGCTCAGATGCTTTTATTGACAAGTCTTGGTATGTATCTGTCACAAAATCTATACGCTAAACTTTCGGGAGCTGATGATATATGTTATCTGCAAGATCCGCGAATGTGCTTGGCAAAGCGGTCTGCATGTGTAACAGTGCATTGCCGTCAATAATATAGCTCACTTGACCCGTCGGAGGTACATCAACACTATGTGATTGTCCTTCAAGCTGGTGCATGAGTTTAGCTTTATCAGTTGTTGCTGGCGAGCCATCCGCAGTGGCGAGCGACCATGGCACAGGTCCCAATGGGTAGCTAAGCACCTTTTCCATGTCAATGTTGTGTTTGAGAGCAAGTAAAATTAGCTGCCCAAATATATTTCGTTCAGCTACTAACTCCTTTGTCTTTCTCTGCGTACCAGTGAGGTTCACAGCTTTAGCGAGTGATGCAAATGTTTTCAGGTGCAACTGTTTTTTTGGTGCATGAAAGCATCTGATACTTCAAACGTATCTATAAAATGTCCTATTGCATTGATAATTTTCTTGACGTCTGTTTCACTTCTGGATATTTCCGAAGTTCGTGTGTCCTTGTGTGAAGACTGTTCATGCGCGTTCATATCAGCCAGTTCAAGCGTAGCATCCATGTAGCTAGCTCGGAAGTGTCTCGTCATACACCATCTGTAGTATGCTGCATAATTGCTGCTGAAACCTATGATACCTCCGTGTGACTTAGCATGGCGATTGATGGTTTGCTCTATTGTGATATCCACGCCATTTCTGGATGACGGAACACTGGATCGGTTCACGCTGAATCCATTGTTCCTCAACAGATCTTCCATCCCAGGATATAACTGCTCTAAGTTTAACAAACTCAGCAGATATACTGTAGTATACCGTGCGTAGTTGGGATGGTCAAAGCTGAAGAACAATGGACACATCTTCTGAAGACATGCTATGTGAAGGTCTAAGTTGTTTTCTTTGGTGGCTCGGAGAAACTGCAACACCGTATGCACCGAATCCATGTATCCCAGCCAATACTGTGCCGTTTTCCCAAGTTTACCTTCACTAACCCTGTCTCGAAACTCTGAGTATGATGACAATGCTTTCATGCATTTGTCATTTGTCATGAACTCCAATAATCTCCAAAAATACCCGAAAGGGCCATTATATAATACCTGTTTGGCGGCCATTTTGAAAATAATTACCGTTGATAGCACACCAGAAATAATGCAAATCGATGTGAAAAAGGAACTGCCATGTGAATATGTTGCTACTGACATGATTAAATTGTAGGTAGCTCATCGTGTGGTGAAAAAAAATGTTGCAAGCATAAACAATTAAGTATTTTGGCGGCCATTTTGATAATTGTGGCTATTTGAGGATGGTATCCAATATAAAACTTATTGTAAGTCATTTTATACTCAATTGGTGAAAAAATGATATCGCTTAACTTGGAAGAACGTGATTTAAATGACACATATCGGCCTGTTCTAAAGCCACCCAGTTTTGTATGGCGGCCATTTTGGAACATGGCCGCCATTTGTTCATCCATCGGCTTTGTAGGCGCAGACAATCAGGTTTGATAGACAATAGGTTACTGAATCCGAAAATCATACTGACCAAAAATCCCACAGGGGGGGGGGGGGGGGGGGGGGGGGGGGGGGGGGGGGGGGGAGGGGGGGGGGGGGGGGGGAGGGGGGGGGGGGTTATTGGTGGCTCAAGGTCTAAGGCCTTGAAAAGGGTTGAGTAAGTTTTTAGCATAATTTTAAATTTCATCCATAAAACTTTAGAGTAAAATGCTCTTATTAAACTTATTAAGTGGACATTCTTGAACGGAGTTAAGACTTGGACAAGTCCCCCAATCAGTTTCCATATTACTTCACCAGTAAATAGCGTAACATAGCATAGTTACACATTCTGTTTGATTTTTCACAGAACCACTTATAACACCGACCCGTACGCGGACGCTTAACAGTGAAAGAACTGTATATGGCCCTATTGCATATGTATCTAATTTGCATATGTATCACACTACTGTAATATGATGTTTATGACACTGTGTTAATAAACTGCGAGCGCCCATTTTACGCAAATAAATGGAGGATCCTACATGTACATGAGGGAATGATCTTTATTATACTGAGGGACGATTTTATATGATATTTAATATGATATTTATTATACTGAGGGACGATTTTATATGATATTTAATATGATATTTATTATACTGAGGGATGATTTAATATGATATTTATTATACTGAGGGACGATTTAATATGATATTTCTTATACTGAGGGACGATTTAGTATGATATTTATTATACTGAGGGATGATTTAATATGATATTTCTTATACTGAGGGACGATTTAATATGTTAATATGATATTTATTATACTGAGGGACGATTTAATATGATATTTATTATACTGAGGGATGATTTAATATGATATTTGTTATACTGAGGGACGATTTAATATGATATTGATTATACTGAGGGATGATTTAATATGATATTTATTATACTGAGGGATGATTTAATGTGATATTTATTATACTAAGGGACGATTTAATATGATATTGATTATACTGAGGGACGATTTAATATGATATTGATTATACTGAGGGATGATTTAATATGATATTTATTATACTGAGGGATGATTTAATATGATATTTATTATACTGTGGGACGATTTAATATGATATTGATTATACTGAGGGACGATTTAATATGATATTGTACTGAGGGATGATTTAATATGATATTTATTATACTGTGGGACGATTTAATATGATATTTCTTATACTGAGGGACGATTTAATATGATATTTATTATACTGAGGGATGATTTAATATGATATTTATTATACTGAGGGACAATTTAATATGATATTTCTTATACTGAGGGACGATTTAATATGATATTTATTATACTGTGGGACGATTTAATATGACATTTATTATACTGAGGGACGATTTAATATGATATTTATTATAATGAGGGATGATTTGATTTAATATGATATTTATTATACTGAGGGATGATTTAATATGATATTTATTATACTGAGGGATGATTTAATATGATATTTCTTATACTGAGGGACGATTTAATATGATATTTATTATACCGAGGGACGATTTAATATGATATTTATTATACTGAGGGATGATTTAATATGATGTTTCTTATACTGAGGGATGATTTAATATGATATTTATTATACTGAGGGATGATTTAATATGATATTTATTATACTGAGGGACGATTTAATATGATATTTCTTATACTGAGGGACGATTTAATATGATATTTATTATACTGTGGGACGATTTAATATGATATTTATTATACTGAGGGACGATTTAATATGATATTTATTATACTGAGGGACGATTTAATATGATATTTATTATAATGAGGGATGATTTGATTTAATATGATATTTATTATACTGAGGGATGATTTAATATGATATTTCTTATACTGAGGGACGATTTAATATGATATTTATTATACTGAGGGACTATTTAATATGATATTTCTTATACTGAGGGACGATTTAATATATATATTTTTATACTGTGGGACGATTTAATATGACATTTATTATACTGAGGGACGATTTAATATGATATTTATTATAATGAGGGATGATTTGATTTAATATGATATTTATTATACTGAGGGATGATTTAATATGATATTTATTATACTGAGGGATGATTTAATATGATATTTCTTATACTGAGGGACGATTTAATATGATATTTATTATACCGAGGGACGATTAATATGATATTTATTATACTGAGGGATGATTTAATATGATGTTTCTTATACTGAGGGATGATTTATAGATATTATTATACTGAGGGATGATTTAATATGATATTTATTATACTGAGGGACGATTTAATATGATATTTCTATACTGAGGGACGATTTATATATATTTATTATACTGTGGACGATTTAATATGATATTATTATATGAGGGACGATTTAATATGATATTATTACTGAGGGACGATTTAATATGATATTTATTATAATGAGGGATGATTTGATTTAATATGATATTTATTATACTGAGGGATGATTTAATATGATATTTCTTATACTGAGGGACGATTTAATATGATATTTATTATACCGAGGGACTATTTAATATGATATTTATTATACTGAGGGATGATTTAATATGATGTTTCTTATACTGAGGGACGATTTAATATGATATTTATTATACTGAGGGATGATTTAATATGATATTTATTATACTGAGGGACGATTTAATATGATATTTCTTATACTGAGGGACGATTTAATATGACATTTATTATACTGTGGGACGATTTAATATGATATTTATTATACTGAGGGACGATTTAATATGATATTTATCATACTGAGGGATGATTTAATATGATATTTCTTATACTGAGGGACGATTGAATATGATATTTATTATACTGAGGGATGATTTAATATGATATTTATTATACTGAGGGACGATTTAATATGATATTTCTTATACTGAGGGACGATTTAATAAGATATTTATTATACTGTGGGACGATTTAATATGATATTTCTTATACCGAGGGACGATGAAATATGATATTTATTATACTGAGGGACGATTTAATATGATGTTTCTTATACTGTGGGACGATTTAATATGATATTTATTATACTGAGGGACGATTTAATATAATATTTATTATACTGAGGGATGATTTAATATGATATTTCTTATACTGAGGGACGATTGAATATGATATTTATTATACTGAGGGATGATTTAATATGATATTTATTATACTGAGGGACGATTTAATATGATATTTCTTATACTGAGGGACGATTTAATATGATATTTATTATACTGTGGGACGATTTATAATATGATTTCATTTTATACCGAGGGACGATGTAATATGATATTTATTATACTGAGGGATGATTTAATATGATATTTATTATACTGAGGGACGATTTAATATGATATTTCTTATACTCAGGGACGATTTAATATGATATTTATTATACTGTGGGACGATTTAATATGATATTGATTATACTGAGGGACGATGTAATATGATATGTATTATACTGAGGGACGGTGAGGGATGATTTAATATGATATTTATTATACTGAGGGATGATTTGATATGATATTTCTTATACTGAGAGACGATTTAATATGATATTTATTATACTGAGGGATGATTTAATATGATATTTATTATACTGAGGGACGATTTAATATGATATTTATTATACTGTGGGACGATTTAATATGATATTTATTATACTGAGGGACGATTTAATATGATATTTATTATACTGACGGATCATTTAATATGATACTTATTATACTGTGGGACGATTTAATATGATATTTATTATACTGAGGGACGATTTAATGTGCTATTTATTATACTGAGCGATGATTTAATATGATATTTATTATACTGAGGGACGATTTAATATGATATTTATTATACTGAGGGATCATTTAATATAATATTTATTATACTGAGGGACGATTTAATATGATATTTATTATACTGAGGGACGATTTAATGTGATATTTATTATACTGAGCGATGATTTAATATGATATTTATTATACTGAGGGATCATTTAATATGATATTTATTATACTGAGGGACGATTTAATATGATATTTCTTATACTGAGGGACGATTTAATATGATATTTATTATACTGTGGGACGATTTAATATGATATTTCTTATACCGAGGGACGATGTAATATGATATTTATTATACTGAGGGATGATTTAATATGATATATTTTTTATACTGAGGGATGATTTGGATGATTTAATGTGATATTTATTATACTTAGGGACGATTTAATATGATATTTATGATACTGAGGGACGATTTACGACTGAGACTATGCTTCATTTCTTATTAAATTTGTAAACGAGCTTTAATAAATTGTATATTAAATCTTCCAAATGTTAGATTTTACACATTGCATAAGCACATCACAATACGTCGAAACTGTAATCCCCACCTAGCGCGTTTTCTGTACCGGTCTCATGTGTATATGTATTACACTAGCGTATTGTGGTTTTTGTCTCGCCCGCGAAGCGGAAAGCGTCTGAGACATAGGTTTTGCTTTTCCTGAGTCGGCGGCGTCGACGTCGGCGTGTCGGCGTCGGCGTCGGCGTCATTCAATGTTAAGTTTTCATGTTACGGTCATTGTTCAATGCTAAGTTTTCGTGTTACGTTCATTGCTTCAACACCGTATCAGCTACAGTCATCAAACTTTATACATACCTTTACTATGATATGTAGATGAATATAGGACTATTAAAGCAAATGAGCCTTCTTTTTATTGCGAAAAATCCTTTCTCTATGGGAAGTTATCATGGTACAGAGCTAGAAGAGCTGACGGAGGCGTTAGCAAAATAGAATTTGACTTGGAAACCTGGCTAGATAGCTTCTAAATGGTCTAACTAAGAAAACAAAAGTTACATTTTGAACATTGGTCCATATTTTTTTTTTAATTTCCCCATGTTAAATCCCCATAGATATATCTTCACAGGAAAATGTTTCATGTGGAAATTAGTTTTGTTGCAGTTTACCACCAGTTGGAGTCTAAATTTAAATGCCGTAAAATACATGAAAGTGCATTTCGAAGAGCTCGAAAATGGGACAACCCCCTTTTGCGAACGGTAACTCTTGCAATTACTCCCGTACCGTCCGTAGTTAGCTATGGGAGTAGATTGCAAGAGTTACCTTCGCAACTAGGCAACCCCCCCCCCCCCGCGTTCCCCAAATGCTGGATCCGCCCCTGCAAAGTACACACACTAGCATGCTTTTATCACGTTTATATATAAAACCTCATATGTAGCCGATTTCATCAACATTACAAAGTATTCTTATCTAGCAAAGTATACTTTGAGGGAGAAACTTTCAATTTAAGGATAAATTTATTTATATTTATTATACTGAATTTATTACATTATCACTGCCATTTTGGCTGTGATAATGTAATAAATTCAGTATAATGATTATGCATACTTGTAATCAGCACATGCTATCTTTAGTTCTATATGAAATAATGCATTTCGGGGAAAATAAATGATTACTCCCTAAAAGTATACTTTGCTTGATAAGTATAGTTTGCAATTTTGATGAAATCGGCTACTGATAAATATAATAGCATGCTAGTGTTATTTTGTGTCTGGAGAATGGACATAATTTGGTTTTCGTTGAAAGGAAACGCGGACTTGTTTACGTTGCCATTAGACTAACGTCATTCGGTTAAAGTCATGTGATGCAGTTCGACCAATGGAACGCCAGCTAAAACCAGTTTTGACCCGGATCTGCGTATCTAGGCAATGCAGAACAAGGCCATTTGTTATCGGACAGCGTGTATTCCGTAAAAGCAATACTTCCATATGAATACGAGTCAATGAAACATCGTGTTTGTATGCATGGTATTATTGAGCCCCGCAGGAGGTAGAATATTTTGTATTAATTCGTTCCCACGAAATAACAATTCGTTCCCTAAATTTAACAATTCGTTCACACGGAGACATGGAATATTCTTTATCAATTCGTTCCCACGAAATAACAATTCGTTCCCTCAATTTAACAATTCGTTCCATCGAATTGTTTTGGCGCCCAGCCACGCGCGCACAAAGGCGCAACTGGGCGCCAAAATCAACTCGAGGGAACGGATTGTTAATTCGAGGAAACGAATTGATAATGAATATTCCATGTCCCCTGTGTGGCTCCGTATGGTATAGCTGCCACGTATTGCGCAGTATTTAGTTTCACTTTGATAATATTCAAGTCACATATACAACTTATATGTGGCTGTGACGGTAAAAATGGGGCTTATGGGATTTGAGACCAGTGTAGCTCCTGATCAAATAACCCACTCCTGTGGCGTGATAACGATCTATACTATGTGTTAGAAGGATGGTGGGTGTTTTATTGATGTAATGGCGAACTTTGCAGATCTTGATCAGACACTCAGATGTGGATCTACAATGGTCGCATTTCTCCAGACACAGCCACATATGTGACTTGAATGTTATCAAATTGAAACGAATTTAATAATAGTATATTGCAATAACAAAGCGCCATCACAAAGTTTCGGACAGATATAGTTGATATTCTACATATGAGGCAAATGTTGAGAGATTGGAATTACGGTATTGGTGGCCAGGGGGCGCCCCTGATTAGCTTGCGCACCCGAGCAGTCTCGCCAAGGCCTACGGATTGTGTCGCGCCAATGAACAAGAGGACCATTGTGGCCGTATATCGCTCACCTTGTTATTATTAACACAGGAACGTGCATTTCGAAGAGCTCGAACATATGACAACCCCCTAGTTGCGAACGGTAACTCTTGCAATTACTCCCGTATGGGAGTAGATTGCAAGAGTTACCGTCGCAACCAAACAACCCCCCCCCCCCCCCCCCCCCCCCCCCCCCCCCACTCCCCAAATGCTGGATTCACCCCTGGGTATTGGTGGCCAGTGGGCGCACCCAAATGCGCACCCGAGCAGTCTCGCCAAGGCCTACGGATTGTGTCGCGCCAATGAACAAGAGGACCATTGTGGCCGTATATCGTTCATCTGGTTATTATGTACATTGTATATGCAAGTAGAGCTTTATACAATTAATATTCCTACGAAGCTTTGTCAAAACCAGTCCGGAGAGTATAATGGTAAGATATTGTTTAACTCTTTGCATGCTAGCGGTGAAACTATCCGCCAAACGAATTAGGAGTATATGTTTTATTTCTCTCTGTAAATATGTCTTGAAATTTCATTAGAATTGAGTCCTCGGGACTTATAATTTGACCAACATTGACCAAGCTGTGCACGAGGATAAGACGTTAGAAATATCTAATCAAATGATGACCTTTATGAATGACGTAATTATCCGATTCGGCAAAAAATGCTCAAGGGAAATTGATTGTCTTGTCGATACCGTCAATTTGATATATGACATGACCATATTCGTTCAAATGTTGAAATTTTACCCCTACTTGACCCCACCGGCCCCGCACATTTTGACACCGGGGCCACCATTTTACCAAATCTGAAACAGTGTAGACTATCGATCATTCCTGCCAAGTTCTTCGAAATCGGTCTGGCGGTTCATGAGAAGATTATTTTAAAAATTACACCTACTTTTCTCCGGAACGCAATAAGCCCGTTTTACAGCACTGGGGGCCCGTTTCACTAAACTTCGTACGACTAAAAAGTTCATAAGTGAAATTTTATGATCGTCTGGAAATTTCAATTGATGGATCTGCATTTATTGAGCATAGGCTGCATATATTCAATAAATGTAAATTCAATAATTGTTTACAAGAAAACCTTGTTAATGTGAAATTTACATAATCATAATTTTGCACTGACGATCACTTTAGTCGTACGAAGTTTAATGAAACGGGCCCGGGGGTATGGCATCGGCACTCCTTAATACGGAAGGTGCGCTAATATGGGACATAACTGAACTATTGGCAAGGCGAGAGAGGCGAGCATCATCTGATCCAAACATAATTGCTCCGTAAATGTGACGGTATATATGTATTACATATATGTGAACGTTTTCTTGCTGCTGTGTCCCATATGGCTCATGGAGTTGCCATTTCGGCCATCTTACAATTACCAAGTTATCGACCAGTTTCACCTCATGTAGCGTTTGACACAATTTGCAAACAATATGACAGATAAACTAATCAAAGTACTGAAAGAACTGAAATATGTTATCTCCACAAGAACTTGCGGAACTAGAGACTGAAAGTTGCATATTTTCTCAATCATCATTCACAGGCAAATGTACTGTGATGGTGCAAACTCATTCCCATACATACGTTTTCTCTAGAATAAAGTAGTGTTTGAAACTCCCAGATACAAATTGTACAAAACTGGCGGTTAACTCACTGCTGGCTGACTGTGAAAGCTAAAGATAATAGCTGCCGTATTCATACGCACGAAATGTCTTGATTCGTATTATTCCAGAATACAACTGATAAACTGAGCCCAAAGCTGTGCAAACTATAGATAATAGTATATGTAGAGTTTTAGATACAAAGCAAGACAGACCAAAATGCCATAAGTTAACTTGGCACAGTGCACTATTTTCTAGGTTGTACTCGCCATTTAGGCGTAGCACGACAATATGGCTGCCCCCATAGAAATTTGCGTGACATAATATGCGATCTCAAGGGAGATAATAAAACTGTATGACATGTTCCAAAGATAATTGTTGACAGCGTGCTATTAATTATGGCACGCCAAAGTATACCGCATGTTTGATATATGGGTTATTACAGTGGAACCTCCTCTCTACAACAACACCCTATCTGTAACAGCCGCTATTTTATATCCCAAATGGATGATTTCCTCTATATTTAACCCGTAGACTGCTGAGCACGAAAATTGTCATCTGTTGTTGCTTTTGCATTCTTTCTCAATAAAAACATGTTTTGACAGTACTTTAGAATCATTTCCATTTCCATTGGAAATGATTCTAAAATGCTGTCAAAGCATGTATTTGATGAGAATTATCGAAGAAAATAAATAAACAGCAGACGACAAAATTTAATTCAGCATTAACATCCCTTTTCATTCACCCGGTGCGCTTATTATTGCTTAATTACATCAATTACACATTAATTATTCGATAAAATTGCAATAGTGAAAACAGGTAAGTATTAATTAATATAAATTTTACAATAATTTGTTTTCATATTGTCAACATTTTCAAGAAAATACAACATATGTCTAGTATTCACACTTAATATCTTTGGCGAGCTTGACATAGCATTAAATAAGTATTTATATCGTATCAATAAAAGTCTAGAACACCAATAACTTTGTTTATATATACAAATTGGAGTAGTTCATGCTAAAAGCAAGGGTGTCACCCCAAATTTGCCGCTATGAATAGCACTGATAGGAACCTGCCAATCTCTGTATTATATGTTTATCTTTATACAAATAGTCTAGGGTGGATTCTGGTGTCACATTCCGTTCGTCCATTGTAACATTGTTGGTATCCACATGATAACATAAGTTCTGTGTGTTCATGAAAGTTCATCCAAGGTTAATGCCACTGTAGCTAAAATGCTTCTAATGTTTCTTCCGAAAACTCAAGATCTGTGTGTCCGATCTTCATGTGCATTTATATCAAAGCCATTTATTGAATATGGGATTTCACCGTCCAAGGTCACTGTTGCTAACACTGCAGGGTTCAATGGTGGTCAGGGTCCGAATCATTTATTTTTCCCAAAATGGATTATGTCATATAGAACTAACAACACATATTTGATGATTAAAAGTATGCAGAATTCTTATACTGAATTTATTACATTATCACAGCCAAATTGGCTGTGATAATGTAATACATTCAGTATAATAAAAGATAACAAAGTTATCTTAAAATTGAAAATGTCTCCCTCAAAGTATACTTTGCTAGATAGGTGTACTTTGCAATGTTCGTGAAATAGGCTGCTTGTGTCTACTCATCATACATGTAACTGGTAGCACGTTGTAAAGAAATCCTTTTAGTGCACATTGTACTAAATTGATTTTTTTTCTGTCAAATTCTGACCTGTCTGTGTCAAACGTTCAAGAGATGAAACTGGCTGATAGCTTATCCATGCTAAGATTGGTCAGATGGCAGTTCAATGCAGTATATAAAATGTAGTATATACTATTCAACAGGACAGATATACGTTATACAACTATTCAATTACATTTACGAAGCTATTATAATTGAAACAAATGATGAGTGTTCTATAAATTTAGTTATAAAAGCTGGGGACCCATCGATTACTTGGAAAACTTCCTTACACCAATTTACGGAGCCCCGCAGGGAACGTATAATTCTTCTTTTTATTAATTCGTTCCCACAAAATAACAGTTCGTTCTCTCAATTTAACAATTCGTTCCCACGAATTAACAATTCGTTCCCTCAATTTAACAATTCGTTCCCACGAAATAACAATTCGTTCCCCCGGGAACGAATTGTTAATTCGTGGGAACGAATTGTTATATCGTGGGAACGAATTGTTGATTCGAGGGAACGAATTGTTAAATTGAGGAACGAATTGTCATTTCGTGGGAACGAACTAATAAAAAAAAAGATGTCCCCTGCGAGGCTCCGTAACAACTATCTTGGCGTAATTGACATTAACGCTTGGGGCCCATTGATTAGGCATAACTTATTCTTTATAAGAATTAAGCAGGTGTATAATTGTGCAATCATTCCACCAGTTTTAAACATTATGACTGCCCACTATACATATAATATGCAGTAACTGATAGTGACGCTCGTCTGTATCAAGCCATTTTGATATGCAAATGAGGCAGAACATGTTTAAATTAGTATCAGTTAAATGCGTCACTTGAATAACTAGTTTTATCGGCATATTATAAAGTATGATCATTGCACACCAAAATATAAATAGAGAGAAAAAACAATTGTGTCCATTAACCTTCTACGGAAACATGGTTATCGTCCCTGATATCAAGAGCGGCAATACAAAGTATAATAATGCAAATTAACACGTCCATACTGGTAATTGAATGTTTATTTTGCCCAACAAAATTACGTCAAATAACGTCAAATAACGTCAAATAACGTGTAACCCGATATTACAACCGGGGATGTTGGAGTGCAGGTTTAAACTTGGCGGAATTCGTGTACTTGACGGCATGCCCATGGTGCCTGCTTTAAAGGTAAACTAATCTTTAGAGGAATTAAATAAGTGTATAATTGTGTCACTATTTCACCAGTTCTAACAATTACGAGTGCCAGCTATACAGATACAATCATTTAGAAATGTTTATTTTACTTATAGTGACGCACAGTGGTATCAGGTTATTTTCATATGCAAATGAGGCATGATATTTTTTTAATTATTTATGCTATTTAAATGCGTCACCTGGAATAATAAAATTTTCGACAGATTATGAAGTATGATCATTGCACATCAAAACATTAATACAGAGAATAAATAGTAATGCCCGTTAAAATTTTAATGAAACACGATTATCGCCCCTGACATCAGTGTGGAAATTTACGTCTGATATAAAATGTATAATAATGCCAATCAATACGTGGGGTAATGGTGAATGAATGTTTGTTTTGCCAAAACATGTGTCAGATGATGTCTCTGATGTAAAGAACAATTTGTCATACCGAATGGGCATGTACTTTAAGCGTCCGCGTGCGGGTAGGTGTTGAGAGTGGTTCTGCAAAAAAACAAAAACAAAACTGTGTATGCTATTTGACGCGATTTACTGGTGAAGTAATATGAAAACTTATTGGGAATTTGGCACGTTTTATATCCATTCATGTATTTACACATAATAAGTTTAATTAGAGTATTTTCTTCCTATTATTTTGTAAAGGACTCTCTCAACAGAGAAGCGGCACTTACTGAACTAGACGAAAAAATAACCGAATTTCGAAAAGAGGCCCGGTTGGGGGTTGAGGGGGTCCGAACGGGTATTGAGAAAGCCCGAGAAGACCACCAGGCGGACCTTACGGAGGCTTATAGGGTGTTGCGCTCAGAGGACTCTCTCAGAGAAGCGGTGGTGGTTGCTGAACTAGACGAAAAAATAACCAAATTTCAAAAAGAGGCCGGTCGGGGTGGTTGATGAAAGCCCGAGAAGACCACCAGGCAGTCCTTGCGAAGGGCTTATGAAGGCGTTTGCGCTCAGAGGACTCTCTCATCAGAGAAGCGGTCGGTTGCTGAACTAGACGGTAAAAATAACCGAATTTCAAAAAGAGGGCCCGGTCGGGTGTTGAAAAGCCCTAGAAGGGACAAGGCGACCATTACGGAGGCTTATGATGCGTTTGCGCTTAGAGGACTCTCTCAGCAGAGAAGCGACACTTACGAACTAGACGGAAAGATAACGAAGTTTCCGATAAAACTGAAACATGATCGTATAGCCGCGACCAAAGCTCTTGAGGAGGCCTCTTATAATATTCGTACTGAGGCATATAACGCAAACAGTGCGCTTGCCGGAATAGTGCGAACAATGAAAACGCTAAAACGTGACATAACAGTTTGGGCTGAGAAGCGGGGCCCATTGGTTGAGGGGCACTATGAATATTCGTTCGGTGCCAAAGCGAGTAATAAATGTGGGGGATACACAATGACAGCCGCAGGTGAAGTTATCCAAATGGCGGTCTGCTCGGTTAATGGTAGTGGTAAACCTGTGGGCGCGGTCGCGATAAATATTGTAGTAGATGGGGAAGAACGGGGGTTTGGAGTCACTAAAATCTCTGGAGATAGTTTCGACGGCGGTTTCGTTCTCCGGTGATGAACGATTAGACTTTCCGAAGGTAGTGTTTATTAACTTTGTTACGAAAATCGGTGACCCAGAGAGTTCTTCCACTATTGTCTCATTGTTAATTGAACTTAATTTGTAAATACTAATATATTGAAAATCATGAACGAATCACCGCTTCCAATTGTCAATACCACTCCATCAACACTGTGTACAATTAACGAAAGAAGTTCAGATTTTAGGTTGAATAATATCGTCGCTATGCAGGATATTTTAGTTAGAGTATACAAATACAGGAAAAGAAACGCTAAAAATATATAGACGCGTGGTGAACACGGCTGAAGCATCTAGCACGGCTCTAGCGAGTGTTTCTCTGTTGTGTGGGGCGGGGACAGCTGCAACTATATCCACCATTATAACGGTTCCTGTAGCGGGGATTTTATGTGCGGTGTCGGCCGTTTCTGGGTTGTTGTGTATGGTAATTAGGGCGTCGGGTGGAAAACTCGAGAAAAAATGTAGAAAACATGATAGAATATCTGTTCTCGCCGGGTCGAAGAAAAATACCATCGACGTTATGGTGTCCAAAGCGTTGGCCGATAAGAAAATATCAAATTTAGAGTTTGAATCCGTGGTGGAAGAAATGGGGAGATATGAACAATTAAAAAATGATATAAGAATCAAGGCGCGCGCCACCATGCCCAAAATTGAGTGTACCGATTGGGATAAATTTAGGGAAAAACTTGGAGATAAAGTCGGAAGAAATGTTAAAGCACCAAAATAATTAATTTTATAATTAATTTAAAGAAAATTATAAAATAAATTATAAAATTAATTATATTGGTGCAGTAAACAATTTATTAATTAATTTTAGGAAAATTATTAACAATTTAAAAAGAAAAAAAAGAAAAAAAGTTTTAGGTTCCACCGAGGCTCGAACCCGCGCCAGCAAAACCCTTCTGGGTCCACCCCGCTAAGCCTTCGCTTAATTTCTTCTATTTAATTTTTTTTTCGGCTTAGCGAGGTGTGTTACACTCACATCTCCTACACTCCATCATTGGACCGATGCCGCGGACCCCACCTCATCGTTACCTCCATCCGCTATAATGTGCAGAGCGGCCAGAGTGAATTACATGTGGCGAAACTTATTCACTGGTGAGATATTAATGCCGGCGTCCCGACACTGATCTGTGTTTATTTCTCGTATATAAACTTAACTTTGCTGGTGAAATAAAAAAAAATTGTTATTTATTATTAATTAATTATTTTATTATATTAATTAATATGTTTTCTATATAATAGGGGGTGTTCAGCTTTAAATTATAAATCATTTTATTAAAATTAATTAAATAACGAACCATCCCGGAAATTCGTGAATTATATAACCCTCACTAAGTGTTTATAAACTGTGTACACCACCTGTGTAAATCGATAGCCCGTTTACATACCATCGATAATGCTATAAATAGCCGTGTGTGTAATATATTATAGTGTGTTTATTTTCCATCCCGGAAGACGTAATCGTGTAATCTCTCTATAAAATGGACACTTAATATACGTGTAAGGTAGAACACATAATTTACATTTTCATAACACGTGTAAGTGAAACATTGTCGTCTGCTTGGTGTTGTGATTACAACATAAATTTATGTGATATCGTAGAAATGTACGTTCGTAAACGAATCGTTGGGTTTTAATAGTTTTACAACACATAAAAAACGCCTTAGTTTCATATCCGATACGCATTATCTGTCTTAATGTTCGTATTTGCCTCTTGTATAGTTGACATAATTGCCGGTATAATATTGTAAATGCAACGTTTTTGTGGGAGCGTAATAAATTACGCTGGTATTTCATATATTCGATATCGCCTAGTGTTCTCATTTTATAGAATTTATATACAGGATTATAACCCCCGTATTCTTCGTAAACTTCTTCAACACAGCCATTAAAAACTTTCAATTCCAATTGTATTGTATATTATCCATTTTCTCTTTATATTGGTACTTGTTTTTTCTGTTCAATTTTATAAAATTAGTTTGATAATGTTTTACAGTGTTTTTAATGCTGTAGAAACACCGTGACTTATTAGATCGATTCTATCTTTCTAACTGACTTTCCGATTTGAATTATTACTAAACGATAATACTTGCGAGCACGTAATCCCTTGTTAACCATTCGATGAGTAGCCTGAGTGCCACCACATGGTGGACATAGCAGTGACTCGGCTTTGGTCCCTACCCCACAATGTCGACATGGGCGAGGCGAAACGGAACCTCTTCGCATCCATGCACGGTGATGTTTGCAATATTCGTAAATACCGGTGCGAAAACATCTCTCGTGACTACCTGTCTTCAACCATGCACACTTAACTAGAACCATTATGTTGTATATATATACTGAGTATAACATAGGGATTTTTATCTCTAATAGGGTGTATCTTCTCATGTCATAAATATATGGTCTCGCGGTAGTAGTATATAAGAGTCACAAATGATACCATCATGCTGTGGAAGGTGCCGCGCGTAGCCGGTGCCTTCCAGAGGTGATGGTATCATTGTGACTCTTATATACTACTCGTTTACTAACTATAATTAAATTAGCGCTTGTGTAAGATGCTCTAAAAATACGGAGAACACGGGATACAACTTCACTCTTATTATTATAAATAAATAACAGTATACTTAATACCTTCTATGTTTACTCGTGCATCTAACCCAGAACAGCCGGCGCGTTATTCCAGTAGCAGCGTAATTTCCAAATCCAAACTAGAAAATGTGGCCTGTCGACGTACTTATGGGTCCCTATTTGAGAAACTCTTACAAAAACTTTCAAATAAATGAACAGACGGACGGACGGACGGACGGACGTACGTACGATCAGTAGCGAGGGTAATTGTATTAATGTGGAAGAATGTATCGTTACTAAGTAATGTATGTGTGCAATATGAATATATTAGCTGAAGGCAAACAGAAATGCAGGGGCGGATCTGGAGAGGGGGGGGGGGTCCGGGGTTGCAACCCCCCCCACTCCCAAAAAAAAAATGTTTAGTTTGAACGACGGCACTGGCTCGATGACCTTGCATGTCGGGACCGACTATTTAAGTCCCCATCTGATAGGACTAGGCTAACACGAAGTTGTCTTGCCCAAGGACACGCCGAATCGGCTATTCGGAGCGGGTCGAGGCGGGAATCGAACCAGGGGTCTCCCGATCCGCAGTCCGACGCTCTAGCTACTGAGCTAATCCGGCCACTTCACACCCCACTATCCGGCCACTCAGCACCCCCCCCCCCCCCATTTCCTTTTCAGACACGGAGCTTACAGCTTACATAGATCTAAACTGCTTTGAACAAGTCATATAGTGTCAACAGTTTACCACCAGTTCGAGTTCGAATTTAAATGCCATAAAACACAGAAAAGTGCATTTCCGGACTTCAAGATTTCAAGAAAACTACGAGGGGAGGGCAAAATAATAGGACAACACCACCCCACCCCCCCCCCCCCCCGTTCCAGAACGTTCAAATTAATAAACGGACAGACAGGCGTACGATCAGTAGCGAGGGTAATTGTATCAATGTGGAATGATGTATAGCTAATTAGTAATGCATGTGTGCAATATGAAGGTATTAGCTGAAGGCAAACAGAAATTATAGGTGACTCTTAAAATTTTACGGACGAACAAACGGACGGACGGACGGACCGACATACAGGGTGAAATGTATAAGGCACGCCGCTTATCGGCGAGGCCCTAATTACAACATCCAATTATAATTACCATGTAACTACATCAGGGTATGGGATCACGTGATCTAGTGCTTACACTGGATTAATGGCGGCGCCCATGAGGTCTCGGGTAAATCTTATTTTTCATGAATACGACTGCGGATTGTTCCTTTTAAGGATCCGTTCTATACCTGATCATCCTTTGATTCAAAGATAATTGCTTCGTAAATGCGATGGAATATATGTATAACATATATGTGAACACTGTCTCGTTACTGTATTCTATACCGCACATGGAGTGGCGAACTCGGCCATCTGTGTGTGTTCAAGTCATCAGCCACTTTCACCTCTAATGACATTTGACACAAACGCAAAGTGTGATGTAGAACATATGATATAATGTACTTAATCACATACGGAAAAGCCAGGACAACGGATTCCTATCAAGCATATTACATCAAACAGTAAAATATGTCAGTTGTTGTTGACAGGTTTGTGCCTGTGTTTTAACAACATGAACCATCATGGTAAATATCATCATACACATAAAATCGCACCGTGTATCACTTTTACCTGGCAAACCACACAACACATACCATATATACACATATATACTCAGTTAACTGTCATATTATTTGCTGTGTGTGTCAAACGCACGAAGTGGTGAAACTGTACGATGGCTTGTACATACAAAGATGGCGGAGATGGCAACTCAATGTACCATATAGTATACAGTAACAAGACAGTATTCACATACGTTATATTCATATATCACATCACTCTTGTGAAGCAATGCGTGTACTATCTATGACATACTACCTTATTATTGATGACCACGTTTCAGCCGTTGCACTACGCGTCCGCCAATACCAAATTTGCCAGGATTGTTTACGTAGTTTAAACATTCTACAGAGAAATTTGATTCGGACCAAGTTTAAACAACGTTCTAGTTCGTCCGATTAAAATTTCTCTGCAGAATATTCAGACTAACTACATAAGCAATGCTGCTAAATTTTGTATTGGCGGACTCGTAGTGATAACGGCTGGAACATACATAATGAAAATGAATAATTCTCAGTCGTATTGATGAAACATAATATTTACCTGGGACCTCATGGGCGTCGTCATTAATCCAGTATAAACAATAGACCACGTGATCCCATTCCCTGTACATAGAGAATACCAAGCTAGTGTATTTTGATATCAAGTTTAAGGCAAGGAAACGCGTAGGAATTCCGAGGCTTGCCGATAAACTTGATATCAAAAGACCATAGTCTGGTATTCTATTTATCAGGTAACGTGGTATGCTCGAAAATTACCACATATGACGTTGTTATCTATGGACAGAACGCGGACTTGTGTACGTTGCGTCATTACACTGACGTCATTCGGTAACGTGACGTCATTCGACCAATGGAACGTCAGTTTTCACTTCGTTGTAAGCGAGAGGTCTGTATCAGGTCAATGCCTAATACAACAATTAGTAGGGAGGGTCAAGGGAACGTTACTGTTTTAGTGTGAACCTATGGACTTTAATACAAGCAACACAAATCCGAAGGTACCACAAAAATCTGAGTTCATATAAGGTCAGTTTTGGTGACCTTCAAAGGTCAATGAGGTCAAATTGTGGGGAAATCTATTTCGATAACGGTTTACCATACAATGATAATATTGGTGTCAATCGAAAACTCTAAACAAATTAAATACCTTTTATTCCGAGATTAAAATTGATAGGGTCCACCGTTTGACCTCTAGAGGTCAACAAATGTCAATAGAGTGGTAAAAAAGGGTGACTTCTCTAAAATGTACTAACCTTATAATTATGGTATTTCTTGTCCTTGGATTAAGTTAAATGATACTAATTTTAAATCTGAAGTAGACAAAACAAAACATTACCATTGGTGTAGCCATGGGTTATGACGCGACCCCTATATGTCACAAAGGTCATACTTGGTAAAATGCCTGGCGAACACAAAATGTGCTCCTATACAGTTAATTATGGTGTCAAATTAAATTTCTCATCAAGTTATCTACATGTATATCAATTGGTTTGCCACAGGAAACAATGATTCGAAGGTGCCACAACGGTTTGACCCCATATGAGGTCAGTATTGTGACATTGAAAGGTAATTGAGGTGAAATGGGAGGAAAACTAGTTGGGGAGCGGATTATAGAGTACTAATATTGGTGTCAAATGGAAGCTATCCACTTTTATTCATGGATTTAATAGTTATGAATAGTATCCACATTTTGTCTGCCAGAGGTCAACAAAGGTCAATAAAGCGGTTATAAGTGGGTGGCAGGTGACAATGCAATGGGTATATATTTAACGATCGGGATTCATCCTTACCGGAATCCCGACTGGAGACCAGTAGCCTATTTCACCAACATTGCAAAGTATACTTATCTAGCAAAGTATACTTTGAGGGAGCAATTTTCAATTTAAGGATAAATTTATTAATTTTCATTATACTGAATTTATTACATTATCACAGCCATTTTGACTGTGATAATGTAATAAATTCAGTATAATAATTCTGCGTACTTTTAATCATCAAATATATGCAGTCGTTAGTTCGATATGACATAATGCATTTCGGAGGAAATAAATGATTACTCCCTCAAAGTATACTTTGCTATATAAGTATACTTTGAAATTTTGATGAAATCGGCTACTGGTTTGGCTCTCATGTACGTCTTTGGCATTATTGTATGTGAGAGTTGAATCTCTTATATGAGTAACATGATCACTCCTAATCCTATTACTGTTAGGGGAAGGAGCCAAGTGACTGGTGTTGTATGGACCTGACACCATATCAGGTTATTCTAATTTCAGGGCTGGATATATTTCTCGATGTAAATATTCCGTTCTGATTTTGAGATTTTCCCCCAATAAAGCAGGTCAAATACGGGATCGAACCCGTTGGTTCGGTCTTAAATGACCTTAGCTGTTGATAGGCCGTTAAACACCGACAACAAGATGTCGTTATGGGTGCCTTCTGTTAAACATAATGACCTTTAAATTGCTTGATTTGTAATTATGTCATATTATTTCTTAAACAAAACGAAAAAGCACATTGCTACTGATGCGGTGAAATATGTTTGTTGTGGGGATTTTGTTGCATCTGTTATATTATTAACATTACATCTACTGTTGCTTTCCTTTGAGGACAGTACACCGCTGGTAGTGGAGTGCTCGATCGTGCTGCTTTGAAAGTTCCTCGATCACCGATGTGTACGTGCTAAGTGTATATCATGCATTATATTTTAGTTTACATTGCTTCACTGGTCCTATTTGGGTACCGTGTTGTTTGCTTCGTCTAGATGCTCTTTGTTTACAAGAGCAGGATCCAATGCAGCCTTCGTGACAACATTGTACAGTCCAGGTGAATGATTCGGTGGCCGTGTCACGCGAAGTCGCATTCTTGCCAGCCAACAACATGGGCTGTTGAAAGGAAGCATTGGCTGATGACCGGAATACCAGATGGATTGTAACAGTGTAGCCTCCATCATGTGCAGGTGTTAAGTTTGGGATTTACATGTATAATATGCTCGCATTGGTGCTGTATGACACATATGTGTTTCGACTGCGAGGTGTTTTATGGGATGACATTTAATATCTGTTAGTTGCACTGAAAATGCACCTGAATTATTGACAGCTTGATTGCAGGAAGTGATGATAATTTATCACTATAACATAAGCCATATAAATAACTGCCAATGAGAACCAGCTGGTCCACCTGTTTATCCACGCAATAGACCCTGGCACCTTCCCAAATTGGTGACATTACCAAATGTCAAGAATTGCATCAATTCCATTGGATGCTATTCTTGATACTCCCTAGTCACTTATTAGATAATATTGGTTGCTGATGACGTATTCAGATGGCACTGATCACCAGTAGGAGCAGCTTGACCAAGGGCATCAAATTCTGGTTCATTGTCACAGCCGCGCACAATGCGTAGTAGGGAATTACAGTAAATCTTACATTAATTTAGAAACTTTATATAACTGAATAACTAATTAATTAAATGAATAGGTAACATTTTAGATGGACGTTGAGTTTTGTTAATTGTAGCACCACTACAGAATGATTGTGCACAGCTTGAAGAATATAAAGCTGCAGTGTTTCTTGTGTTATTGGAATTCGTTCGACATCCTGGCTTCTTTGACAGAACATATAGCAAGTTGGTGTTTGATCATACAAACTGCACACGAAGTTATATACGGCAGCGAAGTCATCTTCCAACGCCTGGAATAGCAGTCGTGCGACTTTCAAGAGGTGTTCTGTAACCTATTGGTGTTTGTCCCATGTATTCCACCAAATACGTTTGTCCTCGTTCCTAGGGATGTTTCTCTCATAAAAGTCCATTTGTTGTGACATTGACAATACATTCATGGCAGCGATCTTGGCTAAGATATTGATGTAGTTTATTGATATGAAACATTTGCTGATGCTTTCCACTACCGAATGCAATCTACAGATCAAGTGTTGGATTCATGAAGCAGAATCGGAAGAAGTGGCACAAGATGAACACCAGTACGCCTATGCATCCGATCCCAATGGGAATGTAATTGATAGTCTGAGAGCAGCGACCATGTGTACTACAATGTGTGTGTCTGCTTCTTCGTGGTAATACTTTTCAAGCGACGTCACCAGGTCAGACATGCACAGCATCACCACCGGCTGGCAAGTATATATATTTGCCATCCGGAAAGCAAGGGCGTTTCATTGCGTTTGAGAGGAATTCGACCACTTCTTCCTTATTCCATGAATCGGCCAAAACCGCCTCTCAGCTTTTGTTCTTGAGGTGTCTTTACAATTTTACACGTTGACGTGTCTCACTATCAGCCCCATCTTTTCTCTTGCTTTATGTTTCGGTACTACTTTCGATTGATTTTGGAAAGTATTTGTCATATATGACATCAAGACGGTTAATTGCGGATACGAGGGAAGAAGATATTATCTGAATAGTCGTCGAAGGTCAGACATGATGGCAGTGGTGGCATCGTGTGTATAAAGGCATTAAATGATCACTTCATTTATGTTGTTGATGTTAGCGGAAGCTCCCCTTCCTATGAGGTATCGTGTCCTGATGCGGAGTTGACTTCGACGATGCAGTGATACAGCGCGGACTTGTCATGTGTTGTCTTCATAGCAGGAAGCGGTATTGTCGACTAATGTTCAAAGAATAATTGCAGGTTTCTCTGTGTGTGCAAGGAAACAAACAGTTGACCATACAGCGACGTCTGATCTTTGAAGTGAGTCAGTCTGTTCTGCGTTGCTTTTCTGCGTTGCTTGGCATGTTTGAAAAATGTCAGGGTTTTGTCGCGCCCGCTTGTGGACGGCGCGATATAGTCGGCACATTGGCGTACGTATTTAAGTCCGTACGTACACGTACGTCCGTCCACCGCCCGTCCGTACGTACGTGCGTCCGGGTTAAACTTTTTGATTACAGATTTTTGGTATACTGCCAAAACCTCGGCGGGCGCGTAATGCGGGCCCGACTACTTTTGATTACATTGCAGACAAACACTGACTCGTCCTTGCAGTGTCACCAACTCTTTTTGATCCTCTTGGAATTGATTTCCCACTTGTAATACACATTCTGTCATGTCCTGGACATGCATCAATCAATTATTCTGTGACGACTGGCCTTCTTAATGATGTGAGAGAAGTTCTTCAGTGCCATGCTGAGTATCATGAAAAGCATCCACAAAAGTCATGACGATCAAGACCAATTTCGCAAAGGACACGTTTTTTGTTCATGTGCGTGATCTATTACAATGGCAGAGCACATGTTCATGGTTTTGATAATAGTCCAACTTCTATTCCCCTCACCCTCTACCTGTACAGAATATGTGGAGCCATCTAGCATAGTTGTGGTGGTCCATAGCAGAGATCAGAATTAAAGGAAAATTTAAGAATGAGCCTTCTTTTTATTTCGTGAAATTTGGTCAAAATATGGATTTTATTGCGAAAAAATAATTTCCCCATGTTAAATCCCCATAGACATCTTCACAGAGTGAAGATGTCTATGGGGATTTAACATGAGGACATTTTTCTAATTTCAGAAATAGTCCACCGATTTTTAAAATTTAACTTTTGTTTTCTTAGTTAGATCATTTCCAAGCTATCTAGCCAGGTTTCGGAGTCAATTTCCAAAAACAAACATTCAGGAAAAAAAAAGAAAGCTCATTCATAAATTTAGATAAAATTTAATATTATCAATTAAAATATTGTTCAAATGGCCATAAAATTTGGGCAGGTTTCGTGAAACAAACAGTAATTATGTTTCGGAGCTCCAGATAATGTGCGTATTGGCGTATTTTACGCACTTATCTTAGCTGAATGCGCATTGATTATCAACAGTGGGAGTACAAAATACTCACAGCAATGTGAAAATACGCATTGATTATCAACAGTGGGAGTACAAAATACTCACAGCAATGTGAAAATGCGCATTGATTATCAACAGTGGGAGTACAAAATACTCACAGCAATGTGAAAATACGCATTGATTATCAACAGTGGGAGTACAAAATACTCACAGCAATGTGAAAATGCGCATTGATTATCAACAGTGGGAGTACAAAATACTCACAGCAATGTGAAAATACGCGTTGATTTTCAAATTGAGAAGTGGAAATACTGTGAATTGTTTTCAATATCTACTTAGTTGAGCTGCAAAAAACACTGTTTCCTTTTTAAGCTCAAGTATGTAAATTTTCAACTTTATTACAGTTTAATTAAGTGAATAAGTAAATATATATTAAATGAGTGAATGGCTAAATCTGTTTTTTGTTTGTTTTTTTTTATCATTTGTTCCCTATTTAATAATAAAGACAATCAATAATCCATTTGTATAAATAAGATACGCATTTAATTTGAAATCAGGGGTACAATAATCTGGAGCTTTGATGTTTGAATCATATGGTGATCAGGGGTTCCATGGATCCTTAAAACTGGGCTAATAACAGTTGACAATGAATATTTTGTCAAAGTAACATTTTACCAGTTTTTAACTCGTAATCAAGAAATGATACGTTATTTTGAAGGTGTTATACGAATGACAAGTGTGTGGGATTCTGTCACATGTTCAAATGGTCTGCTTCCAACTTGGGAAGTAATGTACCAATGCCACATTTGCATTCTATCGATGCTCTTACATGACAGATGATATTGCCCGAGGAGTCAAATTTTACATTTGATCGGATATGATCACGTCATATATCACATCGAAGGTACCAAGGAGACGCTCACTCTGGAGCATTTTTTTTTGTCGAAATTAAACGATTGCGTCATCCATGATGGCCGCCGAAAGGTTGAATAACAAAATATTTTAGTAAGATGCTTAATTTCAAAATGTTTGGGTGGTATATCTTAAGATTTATGTTATTATATGTTTTTATAAATTGCTTATATTTTCCATTTCGTGGCTTGCAAAACTGACCCGTGTTTCTATGATCCATTAACCCCCATTGAATGTACATATTTTGAGACAACCTTTACCATGTTTACAATTATTCAAATTACTTTTTATAAATTTGCAGATGAATTTAGATGGAACTTCGTATATATAATCGACAGTCCGTGCCGTTTTTTATTTTCTTTATAATAGGGACAATAATTTCAGATGAGAAGATACAGGTCAAACCGGGGTGTGTCGAAGCGTACTCACATTGAAATGTTCCCACTTTTTTTGTCAAAGCGTACCCAACTCGAAGTCAAAACGTACCATTTCGATTGTTGAAACAATTCTCTCGCAGAGGACCAACCCTAACCCATTACCTGCTCGAAATTACCCGTGACTGCATAATGATCTCAGCAATATGGAAGAGATAGAGTTTGAGGCGAAAAATAAGCGCCTGAATTACAGACATACAACAACAACAACAGCAAATTATGGCAGCTGCAGAGTCGGCTCATCAAAGGCAGGGATATTCTCCACAGGTCGACTCTTACTTGTTACATAATTTACACTCTTGTTAACTGTTTTATGTATCCTCACATTTTCATGTATGTCATTTTTATCTCCGCTGTGCACGGTAGTTCTATGTACAAATCCTTTAAATAAGTGTTAATACCCGTGGTGTACTCAATTTCGTCATATACCTTTTGTATGGGTATACTTATACACATTTTAGAAAATAGCAAACAAAAGAATTACATCCTGACGATAATGTCATTCTCATGATTTAATAAACACAATAATACTTCATGCACTTGATTTACAGTGGAACATCCCTAAACCATCTAGAGTTGTTGTTCTGAGTAATTACATTTCATTACATTGCACTGCACTATTTAAGAGTTATGACGTACCGGTAGTTGTATTTGTAAATGTGCGTTTTATGGCAAGTCAAAATAATGGTGTTTTTTATACGTATGATGCTCAAATTACATATACATAGTGAAGTATGTTATACTTTATCAAAGTACTGAAAGTACTGAACATAGGGTACTACAAGATTAAACTAGATTGATTGATTTATTGTTGGTGTTGCAGTTTCATTAACCCTTAAAGGTACATGCCCACTCAGTAGGTACAAAATGTTCTTTACATCAGAGACATCATCTGAGACATTTCCTGGCAAAATAAACATTCATGCGCCATTATCCCACGTACTGATTGGCATTATTATACATGTTATATCAGACGTAAATGTACACACTGATATCAGGGGCGATAACCGTGTTTGCTTAAAATGTTAACGGACACTACTATTTAATCTCTGTATTATTTATGATGTGCAATGATCATACTTTAAAAATCTGTCGAAAATATTATTTTTTCAGGTGACGCATATTTCTTTAGTATAAATAATTAAAAAATGTCATGCCTCATTTGCATATGAAAATAGCCTGATACCACCGCCACTATCAGTAAAATAAATATTACTAAATGATTATATCTGTACACTGTATAGCGGGCACTTGTAACGTTTAGAAACTTGTTAGATTTTTTTTGTCGTATTTCAGTACTTGCATTAATATGGGTATTAATATAAGCTGGTTGTGTTATACTGTCATTAATGTGTTCCCTGACTGTAAGTTATCACCTTAAATACTGACTTATTGACCCCTTCCCTGAACGTAGAATTGACACTCATGTTGGCGTGTATTGGCCACCATAGACAAATGTCAATCGGGCCATATTCAGGAATGTCACTAAAATCACTGTAAATCCATCGATAGAGAGAGAGAATGAGGATTTAAACATCAGTTAGCCTACGCGTGCGAGTTTTGTTTCGCACAGGTGTCGGGTGATTGTTTTAAAAAATAGGCTGTCGGAATGTCAAAACTTGATCGTAGGTTGTGTGTTAAACGAGTCGCTTGTTTCGGAGAGTATTCGGAGGGGAGTTAACTCTGTTACTAAAATTTAGCGATGACCGCACGATTCCAACGCGATTCCATTGGCTGTTTTATATGAAGATATTCTCAGCTGTCAATCACGGGCGTCGCACCGCGGGGGGGTCGTGGGCGGAGCCAAATGATCCCGCTCGATCGCAATACATACGGATACACATGTACCCTATGTAATAAACCATATATACATGTGACACAAGTAATAATTCATAAAAATGGTTCTACACGGCAATTTCAGGGCCGCACGATTCACCCAAATCCTCCCCAAATCCTCATTTTCCCCCCTAATCTTCCCCAAATCCTCATGTAATGAATAAGTTATCCAATTAATATGTCTCAAAACCTTTTAATATCGTTCTTAAGAAGTTATTGAACCCGATTGGAATACGTTTTTATGGTAAAAAGAGTCTTATTTCGATGTTTTAATTTAACTTATAGTCTGTTTCACGAAAGCTGCCCAAATTTTACGGCCATATAAATAATTCAAAAAGAATATTTATTTCGATAATATTAAATTAAAGGAAAATTTAAGAATGAACCTTCTTTTTATTTCGTGAAATTTGGTCAAATATTGGTTTTATTACGAAAAATTTATTTGTCTGGGAATTTAACATGGGGGAAAAAGAGGTAAGGCCGTGTGGGAGGAGTAAAAAAACGAAAAAATTTGGAAATAGACTCCGAAACCTGACTAGATAGCTTGGAAATGATCTAACTAAGAAAACAAAAGGTAAATTTTAAAAATCGGTCCACTACTTCTGAAATTCAAAAAAATTTCCCCATGTTAAATCCCCATAGACATCTTCACTCCGTGAAGATGTCTATGGGGATTTAACATGGGGAAATTGTTTTTTCGCAATAAAATCAATATTTTATATATCAAGAATGGTAAATAACTTGCATGTTTCAATTGACCAAAATGGGTCAAACAACATTTATCTCCCTTGCATTTATCTCATAATTTATTTTGGATGATCTCCCTTGGCTGCTAGAATGCCTAAGTTGAAATAAAACATCGAAATAAGACTCTTTTTACCATAAAAACGTATTCAAATCGGGTTCAATAACTTCTTAAGAACGATATTAAAAGGTTTTGAGACATATTAATTGGATAACTTATTCATTACATGAGGATTTGGGGGAAAATGAGGATTTGGGGAGGATTTGGGTGAATCGTGCGCCCGGCAATTTCATGGATAAATTGAGATGTTTACTCTGGATCGCCAGTTCTTCTTACATTGCCCAGTGTCAGTATAGTTTCCTTCCTGCTGATCTATATATAACTTCGAGGGCGTTTCGGACCGTAACAAATTTGTTATTTATGTTTGATTGTTTTGTCCAAAGTTTAAACTTAATGATATATTAACAGTGAGCATGCAAAAGGTTCATATATCATATGTGATAAAGAACATTTGCGTATAAGTTGATTACGCATAGTAAAAAATAGCAAGGTTGTCCCGAAACGGCTTTGGTCCGAGCTTGCTAGCGTCCGAATCTTTAAAATACTATAAATTACTGATTGAGGCCTCGGTATGTCATAATGAAATTGAAACACTTTATATTTTCAATGCATTTTGAATCTTAATTACATACTTGTACAAATTTCCATTCTGTAGTCTAAAAGTTAAGCAAGAAAGGGGTTTAAAGGAGATATAACAGGATTCTGTTTTCGAGATACGCATATGTATTCATCATTTATTAGCCAGGTATTTTTTTTTAAAAAATCCAGGCTATTGGATTGGCGAAAGCCGGGCGGGCGGCGTCCACAATCAATGTTAAGTTTTCGTGTTTGAGTCCATTTCTTTGTTACTGTACCACCTAGGACCACCAAACTTTCACGGCTTCATAATCAAGGGGTGCCCACCACATATCACTATCCAACATGTTGCCTTTTTAGCCAGGTTTTTTAAAAAAAAATCCAGGCTATTGGATTGGCGAAAGCCGGGCGGGCGGGCGGCGTCCACAATCAATGTTAAGTTTTCGTGTTTGAGTCCATTTCTTTGTTACTGTACCACCTTGGACCACCAAACTTTCACAGCTTCATAATCAAGGGGTGCCCACCACATATCACTATCCAACATGTTACTTTTTTTTTAACTTGACCCATTTTTTCCGCGCAATCGACTTAGCCATTTTCAATGTTAAGTTTTCGCGTTTTCAATGTTAAGTTTTCGTGTTTAAGTCCATTTCTTTGGTACTGTACCACCTAGGACCACCAAAACTTTCACAGCTTCATAATCAAGGGGTGCCCACCACATATCACTATCCAACATGTTACTTTTTTAGCCAGGTTTTTTGATCCAGGCTATTGGATTGCGAAAGCGGCGGCGCTTTGCGAGGCGGCGTCCACAATCAATGTTAAGTTTTCGTGTTTGAGTCTTTAGTTTCTTTGTTACTGTACCACTAGGACCACCAAACTTTCACAGCTTCATAATCAAGGGGTGCCCACCACATATCACTATCTAACATGTACAATAACTTCACCCATTTTTTCCGCGTAATCGACTTAGCCATTTTCAATGTTAAGTTTTCGCGTTTACAATGTTAAGTTTTCGTGTTTAAGTCCATTTCTTTCGTACTGTACCACCTAGGACCACCACACTTTCACAGCTTCATAATCAAGGGGTACCCACCACATATCACTATCCAATATGTTACTTTTTTTTTTAACTTCACCCATTTTTTCCGCGCATTCGACTTAGCCATTTTCATGTTAAGTTTTCGCGTTTACAATGTTAAGTTTTCGTGTTTAAGTCCATTTCTTTGGTACTGTACCACCTAGGACCACCAAACTTTCACAGCTTCATAACCAAGGGGTGCCTACCACATACAACTATCCAACATGTGACCATTTTTTTACCTTCACCTATTATTTCTACGTAATTGACTTAGCCATTTTCAACGTTAACTTTTTAACGTACGTCTGGTTAGAGTTTTTTGGTTAAAACCTTTTCGTTATACTATATCTCTGCAACTGCTTCGCCCATTACCTTGAAACTTCACATGCGTGTTTATCATCATCCATATTTTCATTCTAACCCCCAACCGTGCGGCCCCTGTGCCCAATGTCAAGGTCAAATTACTTTGAATTTTTTTGTTAAAGTTTTTTCGTGTACTATATCTCTGCAACTGCTTCACCCAATACCTTGATACTTCACATGGGTGCTTATCATCATTGTCGCACCTGCTTGCGGAAAGCGCGATCCTGTGCCCAATGTCAAGGTCAAATTACTTTGAATTTTTTTGTTAAAGTTTTTTCGTGTACTATGTCTCTGCAACTGCTTCACCCAATACCTTGATACTTCACATGGGTGTTTATCATCATTGTCGCACCTGCTTGCGGAAAGCGCGATCCTGTGCCCAATGTCAAGGTCAAATTACTTTGAATTTTTTTGTTAAAGTTTTTTCGTGGTACTATATCTCTGCAACTGCTTCACCCAATACCTTCATACTTCACATGGGTGCTTATCATCATTGTCGCACCTGCTTGCGGAAAGCGCGATCCTGTGCCCAATGTCAAGGTCAAATTACTTTTGATTTTTTTGTTAAAGTTTTTTCGTGTACTATATCTCTGCAACTGCTTCACCCAATACCTTGATATTTCACATGGGTGTTTATCATCATTGTCGCACCTGCTTGCGGAAGGGAAAGCGCGATCCTGTGCCTAATGTCAAGGTCAAATTACTTTGAATTTTTTTGTTAAAGTTTTTTTCGTGTTGTACTAT
Source organism: Conchocele bisecta (assembly GCA_029237695.1). Classification (NCBI taxonomy): domain Eukaryota; kingdom Metazoa; phylum Mollusca; class Bivalvia; order Lucinida; family Thyasiridae; genus Conchocele; species Conchocele bisecta. The sequence goes on from CM055271.1 coordinate 103,886,792, forward strand.
ATCTCTGCAACTGCTTCACCCAATACCTTGATACTTCACATGGGTGCTTATCATCATTGTCGCACCTGCTTGCGGAAAGCGCGATCCTGTGCCCAATGTCAAGGTCAAATTACTTTGAATTTTTTTGTTAAAGTTTTTTCGTGTACTATATCTCTGCAACTGCTTCACACCCAACCTACCTTGATACTTCACATGGGTGCTTATCATCATTGTCGCACCTGCGTGCGGAAAGCGCGATCCTGTGCCCAATTTCAAGGTCAAATTACTTTGAATTTTTTTGTTAAAGTTTTTTCCTGTACTATGTCTCTGCAACTGCTTTCACCCAATACCTTGATACTTCACATGGGTGTTTATCATCATTGTCGCACCTGCTTGCGGAAAGCGCGATTCTGTGCCCTATGTCAAGTTCAAATTACTTTGAATTTTTTTGTTAATGTTTTTTCGTGTACTATATCTCTGCAACTGCTTCACCCCAATACCTTGATACTTCACATGGGTGTTTATCATCATTGTCACACCTGCTTGTGGAAAGCGCGATATCGTCAGCATTTTGGCATACGTCCGTCCGTTCGTCCGTGTGTCCGGTTAAAGTTTTTTGGTTAAAGTTTTTCCATCTACTATATCTATTTTTTTTAGTGTCCATGCCTCGCCCCAAGGCGCGACATGCAGGCCACGGCCATCTAGTCTACAAAAAGTGGGTATAATTATGTTATCCAAGTGTCTATGCTTGGAAAAAACCTGGCCTTCGTGGCTTTGCCTCGTTTCTTGTTTTTAACTTGACCCATTTTTTCCGCGCTGTCGACTTACCCATTTTCAATGTTAACTTTTCGCGTTTACAATGTTAAGTTTTCGTGTTTAAGGACTTGGGTCCATTTCCTTTGGTACTTGTACCACCTGGACCACCAAACTTTCACAGCTTCATAACCAAGGGGTGCCTACCACATACAACTATCCAACATGTGACCATTTTTTTACCATCACCTATTATTTCTGCGTAATTGACTTAGCCATTTTCAACGTTAACTTTTGAACGTACGTCTGGTTAAATTTTTTGTTTTTGGTTAAAACTTTTTTGTTATACTATATCTCTGCAACTGCTTCGCCCATTACCTTGAAACTTCACATGGGTGTTTATCATCGTCCATATTTTCACTCTAACCCCCAACCGTGCGGCCCCTGTGCGCAATGTCAAGGTCAAATTACTTTGAATTTATTTGTTAAAGTTTTTTAGTGTACTATATCTCTGCAACTGCTTCACCCATTACCTTGATACTTCACATGGGTGTTTATCATCATTGTCGCACCCGCTTGCGGAAAGCGCGATATCGTCGGCATTTTGGCATACGTCCGTCCGTCCGTCCGTGTGTCCGGTTAAAGTTTTTTGGTTAAAGTTTTTCCATCTAATATATCTATTTTTTTAGTGTCCATGCCTCGCCCCAAGGCGCGACATGCAGGCCACAGCCATCTAGTCTACGAAAAGTGGGTATCATTATGTTATCCAAGTGTCTATGCTTGGAAAAAAGCCTGGCCTTTGTGGCTTTGCCTCGTTTCTTGTATATCAAATAAAACAAATTTCACAGTAATCCGACCAGAATATGCCGTTCTTTTATGGATTTCATATTCCGGACAGCCAGTTTTTGCAGCCGTCACTGCATGACAAACTACCCCTTATTTTGCTTACCACAATTATTTCCCCTTGCGGTCACGTGGGTATATAACGTATCAGTAGTACTTCCGAAATGTATGCATAATACGTACGATTATTACACGTAATTGTTCAACAGACTACTTAGAACTCCTTTATTAGAGAGCTGATATACATATATGGGACCCTAGCTGTACTATAAAAATACAAGAATGACCTAGTTACAAACGACATACTGAAATGCAACAGTGGGTGACAAAATGGACATACCGTGCAATTTTCAACAGCTGTAGGATACCAGTCTGTATATACATGTATTTATATTTACATCGTCAGGTTACACTATATGTTTTCCCCGATAGTATTGTCATTTTACTTTACTAAAGACAATTATTGTAGATCTAGATCTAGATTTTCTACATGTATTTATTAAAATTACGCAGATGTCCGAAAGTACAAAATCCCATGGTGTTTCTCATTTGACGCACACCTGTGATTTGACGATGCGATATCTATACAAAAAGTCTGTATCACGTTACGCGCGAGCCGTCTCGGGCTTCAAAACTGTGACCCCGATAATTATAAATAGATGTCACGTGCTAGTCATGTGTGATCCATCTACCGCCATATTGAAGATGCTCTGTTTACTTTCTGCTTAATGTGAGAGTGACTTTAGAATTTTGCTAATCAACACTTATTAGGTGAGTTTGTGATAATATTTTCGTGTCATATTAGAGTATAGTCTATCAATAACAATATAGCGAAGTATGAATGTCAATGCCCTGCACGTTTTTTCTATATTTTAGTGCGCGAATTGTAAATGCTATTACGCACATTTTTACTATGCAGCGTGGTGTAGCGAATAGGACAACCTGTTGCCTATAAAGCGGAATATGTGCAGTTACTAGAGTTGGAGCTCTCGAGATATGCAATTTATAATTGTTCCATAATTTGTCATTTGACATCTTCTCTACATTGGATAATCTATGTCGGTGATGGTGTACATAATTATATAGACCCCTGCATAATGATCTAAGCAATTGCATTAATTCAGAGGAGCTGAACTTCTAAGCGTTTTAAAAATGTATAAGGCAATTAAAAAAAAACAGAAGCTGTTTGGTCAACATTTTGAAAATCGAAGATTCTTTTCAAATTTTGTCCTCCCACTTTTGGAAATCAAGAAGTATTCAGTCAAAATTGAGTGGTCAAATACATGTTAAACGTTAAACATGTGAAATCCATTCACTTTCTGTACAGGAGATCCACCAGGAGGTGCGGAACTTCCTGAAGGGCGTTACCTACCGGGGCCAGGGCCCTGGGCGGGGAGAGGCCCTCACCCGATCCGCACTCGTCCTCCTACAGACCCTGCCCACCGCCCGCCACGCTGTCCTCGAGTACCTGGCTGGACTGTTTGACGAGGCTGTCAATAACTACCTTATCGAAATGGACATCGGCCACAATGTCACTGGTAAGGCTGGAAATTACACTGTTTACTGTATTATGATTGTGGTCATGATGTGACAGGTACGAGTGAAATTAAGGATGGCCGCTGAAAAGCATGTTGCTGCGGTTGCAATTGCAGAAACATAACACCTCCTTATATTACTCCATACTGTACCATCCATATTACAATATTCACCCTTTCCCCCTAAGTAACTGGAATGGATTTTGCTTCAACCAATCCATTCATCACAAACTGTTTTTCAGACTAGTCCATTTATGAAACGGGAGTGTTTTTGTTCTCAAAAAGTGCTTACAGAAAGTGCAGATCATGATGAGACGGCTCGTGACGAGCCGTCTCATCATGATCTGTACTTTTTGCAAGTAATTTTCATACTTTTGAGAACAAATCCCGCTGTTGGGTTTAGAGGGTTACGACTTTGTTGTGGAAGCGTAACAGTGAAACCTCTCTAAACCGGGTCCCGGGTGTCCAGTTTACATGTGACATAGGTTTCACTGTAAAACAGACAGGCAACTACTCCAAGACACGCATGGGTGCTTTGCGATCACGAACAGACATATTCGGTTCAGATAAACGGTAATGAACCCGATTGCATGTAAGTAGAACTAACTTTTATTTGTGTCCGGTTTAGAGGGGTTTGACTGTACTACGGACAGTACAGAAGTATAACTATAAGGCAGTTTTATATTTGAGGACTCGGTCTACCTACTGGAAATGGACATTACAATATGTTTAGTTGTGGAAACGTAACACCTCTTTTAAATAACTTCTGCTCTACTCTTCTTCTTAAAGACGTTCTTTAAGAAGCAGAGTAGAGCAGAAGAGTTCGGTATCTTAAGAGTATTATGCCCCCAGATTTCAAATTCAATGCGTATTTTACAAATGTATTATTGATTTTCTTCCTTATTAAATAGGGGACAAAAGATAAAAAATAAAACAAATTTAAAAATTCACTTATTTGAGCTTCAAAAAGCAAACACTGTTCGCTTTTTGCAGCTCAACTAAGTAACTTTTCAACTTTATTTCAGCATTTTCGCTACTCTATTTAAAATCAATGCGTATTTTCAAATTGCTGTGAGCATTTTGTACTCCCACTTTTGATAATCAATGCGTATTCTGCTAAAATATGTGCGTAAAATAGTCCGGTACACACCTTTTCTGGAGCTCTAGCTACAGCTGCTTGATTGCCATGGCCTTATATTTTACAAACAATTTTCTAGTTTAACCCTTTCGACACCACAGGCTTCTATCGTGGTATTGGCAAACAGTGTAGATCCAGATGAGCCGGCTCGTGACGAGCCGTCTCATCAGGATCTGCACTTTTTGCAAGTAATTTTCATATTTTTGAGAACAAAAACACCCACTTTTCATAAATGGACTAGTCTGACAATAATTTTGTGACGGTTAGATTGGTTGCCAAATCAACATGTCAATATTCATTCCTGTTACTCAGGGGTGAAAGGGTTAAACTAACTAACGCCACTAAGTGTTGACCGAACACAATAAATGTTTGCTATTTGTTTGACAGTGATAGGTTGTGGTTGAGAGGTTCGAGTTCAGTAGCCTATTTCATCAACATTGCAAAGTATACTTTACTAGCAAAGTATACTTTGAGGGCGTAATCATTTATTTTTCCTGAAATGCATTATTTCATATAGAACTAACAAATGCATGTATTTCATGATTAAAAGTATGCAGAATTATTATACTGAATTTATTACATTATCACAGCCATAATGGCTGTGATAATGTAATAAATTCAGTATAATAAAAATGAATAAATTTATCATAAAATTGAAAATTTCTCCCTCAAAGTATACTTTGCTACTAAAGTATACTTTGCAATGTTGATGAAATAGGCTACTGGACTTCTTTCATATTATGTCCATCCCATTGGTCTTTCGACTTGAAACCGAGGTGCTGTCCCTACGTGACTTTAGCCGTTGCTGGGACGTTATACCCCTTCACTTTCTAGTTTAAGTTTAACTGTCCTCACTAAGAATAAATGTTAACTATCACCCTTATCTGGAGCTCTCGATTATATTAAGTATTGGATGTTTAAGGAATTAAATGTGAGGGAGCACTAGCGAGTGCAACATTTAGTTCCTGAAAAATCCTATATATTAACAATAACTGACTTATAGTTCAGCCAAGTGTACAATGCAATGTCCCATCTGAGTATTGATTTTCCATTTCCTGCCGAATTGTTATCATTAAATAAAATCCGATATTAATACACAACTGATTGGGGTTAGATGTGCAATAAGTGGAGCAGAATACTTTCCAGCGATTGGCTTAGAATGTAGGACGAACTATAATGTTCCTTATAATTCGCCCTTCTAAGCCAATAGCTAGCCAGTATCGTGCTCCACTTATTTCCGATATTGCAAGATTTAACCCCAATAAGTTACATATTGCCATATGTAATGACTCGTGTTAGACAGGAAATGGAAAATCAATACTCGTATGGGAGACTGCATGATAAACCTTGTTAATTATAAGTATGTTATTGTTCACATAATTAATTATTATAGGAATGAATGGCCTTTTTGTGGAATTTATCGGGGTATAAACTTGGAAAAGTCGCGGGAATACTGGACGAAGGCCGGAAGGCCTCGTCCAGTATTCCCGCGACTTTTCCGAGTTTATATCCCCGATAAATTCCACAAAAAGGCCATTCATTCCTTATAATTCCAGCATTTGAAATAAATTCATCAAGAAAATGTGTTTATTTTCCGTTTTCTTAAGAATTATTTTAACTGCGCCTGACGGTTACGGAAAGTAGTTCGGCATGGAGTTTACTGGGATATAAATTTTGGACGGAGACTTGCTACAGACCAATCAAATGTTAGGGAATTGTGTAAATATTTTTGTGCTGGAATTATAAGTATGTTATTGTTCACATAATGGATTTTTTAAGGAACTAAATGCTGCGGTCACTCATGCTCCCTCACTTTTAATTCCAATATGTGAACAATAACTTATACATACAGGATACATGTACAAAGCTCCAGATAAGTTTTGTATCTAAAGAATACTATACCTCCAGAGTTCACATTCAATGCATATTTTACTTTTGCACATGTATTATTGATTTTCTTCCTTAATAAATATGGAACAAAGGATAAAAAAAGAAATTAAAATTCACTTTTTTGAGCTGCAAAAAAGCAAACACTACTCAATTTGAAAATCAATGCGTATTTTCTCATTGATGCGAGTACATGTATTTTGTATTCTCATTTTTGATAATCAATGCGTATTCTGCTAAAATAAGTGTGTATAATACGCCAATATGCACCTTATCTGGGACCCTGCGTGTATTTCTTTGACAGACAGTGGCGGCCCGGTGGTGGAGGGTGTGCTCCACGACACGTGTGGAGTCCTGCATGGGTTTATACAAACAAGCTCTGGTCCCTGGGCTCCCATCATCTCCGCGGTAACTATTAACCCCTAAGTCTGTTGTTTTTATGCCCCACCACGATAGTGGAGGGGGTATTTAGCCTGTTCGTCCTTCCATCTGTCACCATCCTTATAATAACTCGTACAAACAACTTTTCCCAATTTTGCCTTGTAACTCGTAAAACTTTTAAACCGTACTAGCCACAGAGCTGAAACTTGGTATGTAGCTTCCTCATGCTAAGTAGATGCTTGAAGTGTATTTCAATTGATTCGACCACCCGGGTCATGGATTATCTCACCCTTTTACTTAGAATTTTTCCATTTTGGCTTGTAACTCGTAAAACGTTTAAACCATACTAGCTACACACCTGAAACTTTGTATGTAGCTTCCTTATGATGAGTAGATGGCAAAGTTTATTTCGATTTTTTATTCGACCCCCGGGTCATGGATTATCTCCCTTTTTCGACTTAGAATTTGGCATTTTGCCTGGTAACTGGTAAAACTTTTAAGCCGTATTAGCTACAGGCCTGAAACTCGGTAGATAGCTTCCGTATGATGAATAGTTAGTCAAAATTTACTTTTTTATTTGGGTCATGGATTATCTCCATTTTGCCTTGTAACTTGTAAAACTTCTGAAAAGTAATAGCTGGAGGCTTGATACTTGGTACATTTGTATGTAGCTTTTTATGGTGTGTAAAGATGCACAAAGTCAATTTAAATAATGGCTTTGACACTGAGCCATGGATTATCCTCCCCTTTTCGACTTAATTGTGGCTCTTTTACTATCAAAGTGATATGTGGGGCATCCGTGTTCTATGAACACATTTACTAGTTTATTGTAATGGAATAATTTCATGAAACTTCACACATGCATAGACCACGACCCCAAGGTGTGTCGCGCACAAGAATGACAACTCTTGCCTCGCCAAGTATCGAGTTTTCACGCACTATTTTCATGAAACTTGACACAAACATAGACTACGACCCAAGGGCATGCCACATGCAAGAACAACTACTCTTTCATCACTAGTTTTAGAGTTATCTCCGTTTGTTTTTTTGTGCGCCGATTTCTTATCCGGAGCATAACTTGAATACCCTGGAAAATGTTCATGACACTTCACACATACATAGACCACAACCAAACGGTGTGTTGTGCGCAAGAATCCCTATGGAATATTTTCATGTCACTTCACACATGTTTAGATCGCAACCAAAGGTGTGTTGCATGCAAAATAGACAGCTCTTTCGTCACTAATCATTTAGTTATCTCCCTTTGCTTTTTTTTTGCAGATTTATTTCTGTCAATCTACTCCAAAACTTACTCTTTGGAATATTTTCATGATATTTCACACTTGCATAAACCATTACCCAAAGGTGTGTCTCATTTAAGAACGACAACTCTCACCTTACATGTACTAACATATTAGTTCTCTCTTTTTTGTTTTTTAGTGGCTGCCTGTAAGCGGGGAGGGGGATACACATGCGCTTGTGGACAAGCGCCAATTTCTAGTTTTTATTTTCTTTTTTCAAGTCACCCATAGGCGACCGGCATCATATACATTGATAATAGAATGAATACATTTTAAAAAAAAGTCTACATGTCTAGAAAAGTATAACACACTATCCTATCAACATGGCGATCACCTGTGGTGTTGACAGGGTCAATGATAGCACTGTCCTCTCTTTGCAGTGGTCCTTGGAACTGCTGGGCCACATCAGCGGGAAATACTCGGACCGACGGGGTATGCCCCACACTGGGAGCCTTAACGAACTACTCCAGCTATGGATGACCTGTAAACCAACCAAGCTGCTTATTGAGGTGGCCACCGAGTGTTTTGCACAGATGTAAGTGATCGTGATGATGACCTTGTTGTGCATGGTTGTAAGTAGGTCACTGTGACTTTGATGCTAACATTGTTTTGCACAGATATAAGTAGGTCGCAGTGACCTGGATGATGACCTTGTTTTGCACAGATATAAGTAGGTCGCAGTGACCTGGATGATGACCTTGTTTTGCACCGATGTGAGTACAGAGTAGCTGCACTCAGAGTAGCTCACAGTGACCTTGATGACCTTGGTGACCTAGTTTTACACAGATGTGAGTAGGTCGCAATGACCTTGGTGACCTAGTTTTGCACAGATGTGAGTAGGTCGCAGTAACCTTGATGATGACCTTGTTTTGCAAAGATGTAAGTAGGTCACTGTGACCATGATGATTTGTGACTAATTTATATATTCTCAATTTACATCAATTTTACTGTTTAAAAATTTTAAATATTTTCTTTTCTTCTCGTTAATAGACGTATATGTAAATTACTGTCATTTGAACCATCTCGTCGAAACTGTTCAAATGAGTGGTCTCAACATATACTTTCGTTGAGAAATTAAAAAAAACAGATAAATAAATGTTTCTAAATTTCATACTCGTACAATGAGTATGAAATTTAATAAAAAGAGCACCTATAGCATACTATACCACTATATAACTATACTACTATATTATATGTGTCCCGGGAATAAAGTGTGTCCGATTATTTATGATTATTATGGTGCTGTCTGTTCCAGGGTGGGAGGAGCCCCAGAGACGTGTGTCGATGCCCTGTTGGAGGCCTCGGTGAAATACAGCCCACATTTTGACTGGGTCGTCGCACATATCGGGTAACGCAATCACTCGCCAACGTCGGTCTGTCTCTATTTAGCGATGGGTTGTGGCCAAGAGCACTGGACTTCAATGACAGATCATTAGATGTTGTGGCATTCATAATATTTCCATCCCACTGGGGATGGATTGTGGCCTAGGGGTTAGATCACCTGACCTCCAATCCGGAGGTTGTGAGTTCAAACCTCGCCTTAGGCATCAAAAACACTTTCCTAGTATTTCCGTCCCACTGGTCTGTCGGATGAGACTAAACCGTGGTCCCATCTCTATATGATTCTAGCTGTTACTGGGATGTTAAACCCATTTGCTTTCACTTTCTGTCTCTATTTACAAAGTGGACCCGGCTTGCATGTGTGAATATCTCACTTTTTACAGGCCCGTTTTAAAAAACGGGACGCATTATGTTTTACCGCGGACCGGGCGGACAGAAAAACTGCAGAGTTTGTGTACACTACTCCTCTAAAATATTTCGGTCCATCTATCTGAAACTTTACACACATCTTCTACACATATTGCACATGTGCACTCTGGCATATAAATTCTACTTTAGACATCTCTATATTAGTATACATGTTTATCACAAGAGGAAGAAATAATTCAAAAGATTCTATAGATTTTCCAATTCACATTTAAAGGTACATGCCCACGCAGCAGGTTACGCTGTACTACTACTTTTCATTTTCTGTCATGCCTTATATAAGCCATTTGTCTACCCACTAACAAGTTATTTTTAATTACGGCGTGTGTTAATTGGTGTTAAATCGCATTTTATATGGCGCGACCAGAAAGGGTATTTTCCGACCTCGTGCTATTTTTACCAATACACGTCACGTGACACGGTCAATCATATCACATCTTTGACATGCGCAGTGAAGTATCGGAAGTTGAGAAGAAAAATCTATGTTCGAGTCCAAATCTAAATCTCCACATAACTCTTTCCATTTGGTGATCTGGTCGTCAATATTAACCACTCTCTCTCTCTGCACTACCTGTCCCTCAGACATTTCGCCTTTTTTTTGGCCGATTCGACATGTTGATATTCTTGTTTACATATTGGGAAGCCTACTGGCGCGCGTAGTATACTGCACATGCGCACCGCAAGCCGTGATGTGAAAGTTGTCGTCCCCGCATATTATCAAAATAGACTGTTACCGCCGCGCGTCACTAACAGTAAATCGATAATTAATAAATGATTATATTTGTATAGCGGGCACTCGTAATTTTTAGAACTGGTGGAATAGTGACATAATTATACCCTTATTTAATTCCTATAAAGAACATTTTGTGCCTACTGCGTGGGCATGTACCTTTAATAAGGTTTATTGCCTTGGTGACAGCTTCAGCTTCACATTTCTGCCTCTTCTCTGTCTGGCGTCGACGGGCGTATTTTGTGATTTGAGGCACTACTGTTTATTTTATATCTGTATTGTGACAATATCTTTATCGGGTGCTGTGATGGGTTGTGGTCTAGTGGGAGAGCTTCCATTAAACCCATTCACATTCACTTTGTCTGAGGGATAGGTTATGGCCTAGGGTTTAGAATACCTGACTTCCAATCCTCGCCTTATGAATAAAAAACTACTGTCATGTATTTCCATCCCACTGGTCTTTTGGATGAGACTTTAAACTGTTGTCCTGTCTATATGACCATAGCTGTTGCTGGGACATTAAAACCATTAACTTTCACTTTTGAAACCGATGTAACGTCTCTATGTGACCCTAGCTGATGCTGTGACGTTAAATCCATTTACTTCCACTTTGTCTGAACCTTCTAAATTGGGTGGCTGTCCACTGTCCAGTTAGCGCAGTTGGTAATAGTCAATGCGACGAGGTTCATATCTCGATCAGTCTGTGAGATGGTATGATGGTTGTCAGACCCGACAAATGGGTTTCCTCCTGATACTGCCACATTAACCCTTATGCTCCTAAGTAACTAGAATGGATTTTGATATGTTCATTTTGCAACCAATCCAATCATCACAAAATTATTTTCAGACTAGTTCATTTATGAAAACGGGGTGTTTTTGTTCACAAAAATATGAAAATTACTTGCAAAAAGCGCAGATCCTGATGAGACAGCTCGTCACGAGCTGGCTCATCTGGATCTACATGTTTTGCCAATATGACTATACAGGCCTGTTGTGTTGAAAGGGTTAAGGAGCACCCATACACCTCCATCTGTGCCAACGAAAGCATTCATATAATTGCTCTCATGTTTGTGATCGTTGTAAAATACAGATCACATGACATCTGAATTCCTACATGTTTTCTCGCCTGACCTGATAAACTTGATTATACACCCAACATATGAAGTATGCCAAGGGGTTTTCAGTTTTCGCATTTCTCATTCGTCCGTTTGTCCGTACGTTAAGTTTATAAGACTTTTTGAGTACCCATTAGCTCTTCAACCGTGAGTCGGATTGACTTGAAACCATATACTTCTTTATCTTCATCCATATTTCCATTCTATAGCCCACCCATGCAGCTTTCTTGCCCAAGGTCAAGGCCAAATGACTTGGAAAATACTTGTTGGTCGCACCGGGGGACGGCCAGGGGTATCTGAGAGCCCCTGTAGCTCATTTCATCAACATTGCAAAGTATACTTTAGTAGCAAAGTATACTTTGAGGGAGAAATTTTCAAATTTTGTAACATTTATTAATTTTTAGCCAGGTTTTTTGAAGAAAAAAATCCAGGCTATTGGATTGGCGAAAGCCGGGCGGGAGGGCGGGCGGGCGGCGGCCGCGGGCGGCGTCCACAATCAATGTTAACTTTTCGTGTTTGAGTCCATTTCTTTGTTACTGTACCACCTAGGACCACCAAACTTTCACAGCTTCATAATCAAGTGCCCACCACATATCACTATCCAACATGTTACTTTTTTTTTAACTTCACCCATTTTTTCCGCGCAGTCGACTTAGCCATTTTCAATGTTAAGTTTTCGCGTTTTCAATGTTAAGTTTTCGTGTTTAAGTCCATTTCTTTGGTACTGTACCACCTAGGACCACCAAACTTTCACAGCTTCATAATCAAGGAGTGCCCACCACATATCACTATCCAACATGTTACTTTTTTTTTTAACTTGACCCATTTTTTCCGCGCAGTCGACTTAGCCATTTTCAATGTTAAGTTTTCGCGTTTACAATGTTAACTTTTCGTGTTTAAGTCAATTTATTTGGTACTGTACCACCTAGGACCACCAAACTTTCACAGCTTCATAACCAAGGGGTGCCTACCACATACAACTATTCAACATGTGACCATTTTCTTACCTTCACCTATTATTTCTACGTAATTGACTTAGCCATTTTCAACGTTAACTTTTTAACGTACGTCTGGTTAAATTTTTTGGTTAAAATTTATACTATATCTCTGCAACTGCTTCACCCATTACCTTGAAACTTCTGTTTATCATCGTCCATATTTTCATTCTAAACCCAACCGTGCGGCCCCTGTGTGCAATGTCAAGGTCAAATTACTTTGAGTTTTTTGTGTACTATATCTCTGCAACTGCTTCACCCATTACCTTGATACTTCACATGGGTGTTTATCATCATTGTCGCACCCGCTTGCGGAAAGCGCGATATCGTCGGCATTTTGGCATACGTCCGTCCGTCCGTCCGTACGTCCGTGTGTCCGGTTAAAGTTTTTTCGTTAAAGTTTTTCCATCTACTATATCTATTTTTTTTAGTGTCCATGCCTCGCCCCAAGGCGCCACATGCAGGCCACGGCCATCTAGTCTACAAAAAGTGGGTATAATTATGTTATCCAAGTGTCCATGCTTGGAAAAAACCTGGCCTTCGTGGCTTTGCCTCATTTCTTGTTATTATACTGAATTTATTACATTATCATAGCCATTTAATGGCTGTGATAATGTAATAAATTCAGTATAATAACTCTGCATACTTTTAATCATGAAATATATGCATTTGTTAGTTCTATATGAAATAATGCATTTCAGGAAAAATAAATGATTACTCCATCAAAGTATACTTTGCTAGTAAAGTATACTTTGCAATGTTGATGAAATAGGTTACAGATCACTTGCTCTCATGTCGAAAGCTGATAACCTGGTATTCTCTACTTCCATCACAGATCGTGTTTCCCGACGACAATAATCACGCGTGTGTTGATGTGCGGGCTCAAGGACTACTGCCAGCACGGGGGGCATGGTGGGGTTGGTGATATCGAGGTCCCCAAGTTGGGCTCCGTTGTGGGCATACTGGGCCACCTCGCCGCCCGACACGGCCACGATATCCACACAGCGCTCATGAACCTGTTCCAGGTATGACATTCATCCATCTGGCAATCTGTATGGCATTCATAGAGCTCCAGATAAAAAAGCTGCATATTGGCGTATTTTACACACTTATTTGAGCAGAATACACATTGATTATCAAAAGTGGGAGTACAAAATACTCACAGCAATGTGAAAGTACGCATTGTTTTTCAAATTGAGTAGTGGAAATAAAATTTACTTGAGCTGCAAAAATGAGTGAATATTTTATTTTTTGATCATTTGTTCCTGATTTAATATTAATAAGAAAATCAATAATACATTTTTAAAAGTAAAACATGCATTGAATTTGAAATCAGGGTATGATACTCTTTAGCTAAAAAAGTTATCTGGAGCTCTGCATTCATACATCCGGCATACATAATACAGTGGAATCTCACTAAACGCACACCCTGGGGACACCATTGCGTTTAGATGGGTTTCACTGTAATTTATTTCTTGCCGTGTCTGTTCATGATTTAAAATGACAAGGTGTTCATGGAGTGTTTGATTGAAGTGGAACCTCTCTCAACTGGAGGCCTCCCAGGCTGTCTGTTATAGAGAAGTTCCACTGTGTAGTTTTCGTCTTTATGTTCGCCTGTAACATCTGGCTGTAACACAAATTTAACATTTCATAAATTGCGTTTGATTTCTGTTTCCCTTCATGGAAGGTTTTCATATTTGTAGCATATCATGTACCATTTTCTGTGGGAAATTTACCATCCTACCTAGACCCCGAGGTCATTCATTTATATCTTTGTTCTCTTATAAACGTAACATTTTGTAAGTTTCTTCTAATTTATGTTGCCCTTTGTTGAAGGTTTTCATATTTGGAATCCTACGGAATATGTAAGGTAACCAAGATCTTCAATTGTGTATGCTATAATGTACCTTTTGTCAGCTGGTTATCCATGGATATTTCCAGGAAAGTCTCAGTGACGAGGGCCAACACAGGAGAATCACAACAATTCCCTTCCTACTACAGCTGGCCTCCATGTCGCCCATGCTGCTCCATATCCTCGCTACTGACATTGTGGCCGCTTGTAAGTGAAAAACATTACTGTCTGTTTCACGAAAGCTGCCCAAATTTTACGGCCATACAAACAATTGAAAAACAATATTTTTCTCGATAATATTAATGTAAAGGAAAAGTTAAGAATGAGCCTTCTTTTTATTTCATGAAATGTGGTAAAATATTGATTTTATTGCAAAAAAACAATTTCCCCATGTTAAATCCCCATAGACATCTTCACGGAGTGAAGATGTCGATGGGGATTTAACATGGGGAAGTTATTTAGAATTTCAGAAATATTGGACCGATTTTTAAAATTTAACTTTTGTTTTCTTAGTTGGATCATTTCCAAGCTATCGAGCCAGGTTTCGGAGTCAATTTCCAAATTTTTCGTCTTTTGACTCCTCCCACACTCCTTTACATCTTTTTCCCCCATGTTAAATTCCCATAGACAAATTAATTTTTCGTAATAAAACCAATATTTTACCAAATTTAACGAAATGAAAAGAAGGCTCATTCTTAAATTTTGCTTTAATTTCATATTATCGAAAAGAATACTGTTTTTGCATTGCTTATATAGCTGTAAAATTTGGGCAGGTTTCGTGAAACAGACTATAGTATTGATCATACTTATTATCCTCTTGCCGATAGGCAATATGGGATATAGCTTTAGTACATGCGTGTGTTAGTAACACCTTTCATTTTTCAATAACTTATGAACCGCTTCACTTATTTTGATAATATTTGGCCACAATGTGTGTCTAGGGATAATGCTTTGTGTTGCATACAACCCACATCTCACCGCCCAAGGTGAAGGTCACTGGGGACTTATGTTCACCTTGTTTGTAAGTCAAAATCTATTTTTATTTTGTTATCAAGGCTGCTAGGGAAGGGATTAGCCTAGTGATAACGATGCCCTTGTTATACCCTCTATAGAATATATAGTTACTGTCTGTTTCACGAAACATGCCCAAATTTTACAGCCATTTAAACAATGCAAAAACAATATTTGTTTTCGATAATACTATCAAAATTTAAGAATGAGCCTTTTTATTTCTTGCAATTTGGTCAAATATTGATTTTATTACGAAAAATGTATTTGTCTATTGTAATTTAACATGGTGGAAAAGGAGGTGGAGGAGATTGGAGAGGATTAAAAACAAAATGTAAATTAACTCCAAAACCTGGCTAGATAGCTTGGAAAGTTAAATTTTCAAAATTGGTCCAGTATTTCCCCCATGTTAAATCCCCATAGACATCTTCATTCTGTGAAGATGTATATGGGGTTTAACATGGGGAAATTGTTTTTTTAGAATGAAGATGTCTATGGGGTTTAACATGGGGAAATTGTTTTTTTTTGCAATAAAATCAATATTTGACCAAATTTCACGAAATAAAAAGAAGGCTCATTCTTAAATTTTGGTTTAATTTAATATTATCGAAAAACATATTGTTTTTGAATTGTTTATATAGCTGTAAAATTTGGGCAGCTTTCGTGAAACAGACGGTAGTCCATCTACGTATATGCGTACATACGTGTGTTAATAATACCTTTATTCTTTTAATAACTCGTGAACCGCTTCACCGATTCTGATAATATTTGGCCACAATGTGTGTCTAGGTATGATACTTTATTTTACATACAACCCACGTCCGACCGGTCATGGTCACACGAGGAGATTAGCTTCGTTTCACAATGCCCTTGTTTCTTATTTTACCTTCAGTGACAGCTCCAGTGTTGAACAAGCTACACAAACAGTTCTCCACGTGGAAGGCAGATTATCGCCAGGAATTTGACAGGTGAGTAGTGGTCCAATAATGATCTATTAGATTTGTCAGTTTCATTTCTACATGTAGTTATACCCCCCACAACGAGTTGTGGGGGGGTATACTGGAGTCAGGTTGTCCATCCGTGCGTGCGTCCGTGCATGCGTGTGTGCGTCTGTCCGTCCGTCCGTCCGTCCGTCCGTCCGTGCATCCGTAAACTTAACATCAGAGAAATATTGTTATAACTTCTATTTCCTTCATCTAAAATGCTTAATATTTCACACATGCATTCCTGTAAGGCTCTACTACCATGCTGTGCCAAATCCACAACCGTTCAACCCCCGCTGATCCCAAGGTCAAGGTAAAATACTTAGTCTCTTTACAAAACTTAACATCAGAGAAATATTGTTATAACTTCTATTTCCTTCATCTAAAATGCTTAATATTTCACACATGCATTCCTGTAAGGCTCTACTACCATGCTGTGCGAAAATCCACGACCGTCCAATCCCCGCTGATCCCATGGTCAAGGTTAAATACTTAGTCTCTTTACAAAACTTAACATCAGAGAAATATTGTTATAACTTCTATTTTCTTCATCTAAAATGCTTAATATTACACACATGCATTCCTGTAAGGCTCTACTACCATGCTGTGCCAAATCCACGCCCGTCCAACCCCCGCTGATCCATGGTCAAGGTCAAATACTTAGTCTCTTTACAAAACTTAACATCAGAGAAATATTGTTATAACTTCTATTTCCTTCATCTAAAATGCTTAATATTTCACACATGCATTCCTGTAAGGCTCTACTACCATGCTGTGTGAAAATCCACGACCGTCCAACCCCCGCTGATCCCATGGTCAAGGTCAAATACTTTGTCTCTTTACAAAACTTAACATCAGAGAAATATTGTTATAACTTCTATTTCCTTCATTAAAATGCTTAATATTTCACACATGCATTCCTGTAAGGCTCTACTACCATGCTGTGCCAAATCCACGACCGTCCAACCCCCGCTGATCCCAAGGTCAAGGTCAAATACATGGTCACTTTACAAAACTTAACATCAGAGAAATATGTTATAACTTCATCTAAAATTCTAAATATTTCATGCATGCATTCCTCTAAAGCTCTACTATCATGCTGTGACATATCCCCGCCTATCCTATGGTCAAGATCTTTACAAAACTTAACATCAGAGAAATCGGTTATAACTTCTATTTCCTTGCTCGGATCTGCTTCACATTCACGTTCGTGCCGTCCCCGCTAAGCCCAGGATCAAGGTCACAAGCCCACACTTGGAAAATTTTACATATTTATGGGTACCTGGGCCCACGCGGGGGGTATTCCATAAGCCTCGCTTACTGACCAATCTAGTTAGGGATGGGTTGTGGTCTAGGGGTTAGGAGATGGTTGAAAAAGGTACATTTACATATTTGTATATAACCAGCGCTGCAGATAAGACTTTGTGTCTGAAGACTATTGTACCCCCAGCTCAACTAAGTACATTTTCAACTTTATTACTGTATTTTCGCTACTCAATTTAAAAATCAATGCGTATTTTCATATTGCTGTGTGTTCTCCCACATTTGATAATCAATGCGTATTCAGCTGAAACAAGTGTGTAGAATATACAACAACTTACCTAGAACTTATCTGGAGCTCTGGGGGCCCATTTCACTAAACTTTGTACGACTAAAATGTTTGTAAGTGCAAAATTATGATAGTCTGTAAATTTCACATTAGCAATGTTTGTAAACAATTATTGGATTTACATTTATTGAGTATATGCAGCCTATGCTCAATAAATGTAAATAGATCAATTGAAATTTCCTGACGATCCTAAATTCGCATTTGCGAACATTTTAGTCGTACAAAGTTTAGTGAAACAGCCCCTGATTGGCGCTTGTTATTTCAGCCTAATGACGTTGGTAATCCACCTGGTGATGCAGACTGATCTGGGTGCTGACAAGGTTTTAGACTTCCTGCTGTATAATGCCACCGTCACCCCAGGTACGTGTACAATCCCGCGGCCTGTCAGCCAAAGGAGATTTGTTCCGCTGTGTGGATGCCAAATTGACTGCTCACCATTTCACAAAGTAATAGTAATTCATTTCTGTCTAAGGATATGATCATTTTTGTTGAAAAAAATCTCATTACAGTCGAACCTGTGCTAAAGACCACCTGTGAATAGCAATTCCATCCACAGCAGCCACACTTTTGCTTAATACCCAATTGCTCAATTACTACATAAATGATCCTGTGAATAAAGACCACCTGTGAACAAAGGCCAGATTTTTCTTTTCCCATGGCTGGCCTTTATTCACAGGTTTGACGGTATTTTGTTTATTTCTCCATAAAGGTTTATGTTGTTACCACTCGTTTGAACCATCTCGTTACAACATACTGGTATACTTTTGGGAGGAAATAAAGAAAATAGGGATATTTTTTTTCTTTGTTTCATACGACTATAATTGTATCCCGTCTGTAATGAGTACAGGTTACAAATGAGTGGTAACAACATATACGGTGTGGATGCTACTGTACTCTAGTTCTGGTAATAGGATTCTTGTATTGTACGAGCTATTGTTTATAGAAACATGGTACAGTATTCGCCTCACATACAGAATGCTTCGGTTAATATCCCGATGCCGGCATACAAATGTATATGCTGTGCTCTGCAAGTGGTGTTTATTGCTTTGAAATTTCATTAATGTTTGTTTGACATCATTAATTTATACGACATTGTCAATAACGGCACTCTATTGCCCAGCAACGTCGCTGTTCCATGAATTGACAGAAAATGATGTGAAACAAGATGATTGTTAATTTTATCGCCATATTTGGCTATTTACATATTTGATACTATCAGAAGAGGCAATGTAAATAAGTAATATAACCATGGGCTGTTGTGTTTACTGTAGTATGAAAAACATTTGGTCTGTTTAAATACCGACTCCACACACTTTTAAACAGACCAGAACAAAAAGGGCATTTTTTTTTCGCTAACAAAAACATAAAAATTACTTGCAAACAGTGCAGATCCTGATGAGACGGCTCGTTACGAGCCGTCTCATCTGGATCTACACTGTTTGCAAACACTGTTATAGAAGTCTGTAGTGGTGAAAGGGTTAATACAAATATTAGATTGGAACCCAATTATGTAAATGTAAATGTGTGTTTCAGACACACTAGAGCCAGGTACCATGATGCCGGTACCCGACATCCAGACAACGTGTGCTCGTCTCATTGTAAGTACACCTAGGTTAGTACATGGGTTTATCTGTAGTCTTCGGTGGTTGACTGGGAGCATGCGAAACTGAAGGGTAAATTTAATATTCTGTGAAATATGGGATTCGACCCCATTAACCTGGCATAAAATGACCTTCTCTGTTGAGGCCGTTAAACATCATTTAATAAATAGATTGTACCTCTGCCCTTGAATTGCTAGATTTATTATGTACCCAAAAAAAAACAACTAAAATTTGAAGGTACAAGTCGCCACCCTGTCAGTATTCTGACCTATGGGTTAAACACCTGACTTCCAATCCGGAGGGGAAGGATTGTGACCTAGGGGTTAGAACACCTGACTTCCAATCCGGAGGTTGTGGGTATAAACCTCGCCTAGGGCATTAAAAATACTTTCATAGTATTTCCATCCCACTGGTCTGTCGGATGAGGTCCCGTTTCTATATGAACTTAGCTGTTGCTGGGATGTTTAACCCCATTCACTTTCACTGTCCGTCTGTTCCACATTTTGAAGTAACGGAGCAAGGTCTATAAATACATTAAATATACCTAAGAGTATCAGTAAGTGAAAAATAGAAGTCCAGGGGTCGTTTCACTAAACCTTGTATGACTAAAATGTTCATAAGTGCAAAATTATATTAGTCTGTAACTTTCACATTAACACTGTTTTCTTGTAAACAATTACTGGATTTACATTTATTGAGCATAGGCTGCATTTGCAGCCTATGCTCAATAAATGTAAATCCATCAATTGAAATTTCCAGACGATCCTATAACCGATTTCTGTCATTTTCCTATTTTGCAGCAGGTAGGCAAATTCTAGATTTATGCAACGATACATTGCCAGATGTGCTGTTTTTACTACCAGTTTATATCCAGATCTGCTCTGTTCACCATTCCATCAGTGAATAAAACACCAGCCATGCTTCTAACATGCAATCAGAGTTTTCTATTTGATCAAGAGCTACATTGATCACAGAACCCATAAGCCCCATTTCTCCAGTGACAGCCACTTTTCAGGACCAGATACTGAAAGAAACACAGACGTTTGTCCTGCGAAGATCCCACTTTGATGGCGGGGACATACCATTTCTGGGCGCCCTCAGTTCCCGCCTCCCCCAACTCACAGACGATCTGCTACACAGTGATGCCCGCAGGTAAACCACACTCTCTCTCTCGACATTTATCATACCCCTCACCGATAGAGGGGATATAGCGTTAGTCCATGTACGTACGTGCATGCATGTGTGCTTATGTGCGGTGCATATGTTAGTAACATCTTTCATTTTTCAATAACACATGAACCACTTCACCAATTTTGATAATATTTGGCCACAATGTGCGTATTGGGATGGTACTTTGTTTTGCATACAACCCATGTCTAACCGCCCAAGGTCACTGATGACTTCTGTTCACCTTGTTTGTAAGGCAAATGCGTTATTTTTATATTTTTGTTATTATCAAGGCTGCCAGCGAGGGGACTAGCTTTGTAATAACGATGTCCTTGTTTAACATAGCAGTAGCGCTTGTGTTCCCATTGAAAATCAGAACGTGGTTCAAACACACGTTTCCTGTATTCCTATTAGCCAATCAAATCATTCTATTACCGTTCTATTAAGTTCAAGCCATTTTTATGGGATATAGGAATGCAAAATTGTACGTCCGTCTGTCTGCTCGTCACGTTTTCCATTCTCCTGTAACTTCTTTACTGTATGACCAATTGGCTTGAAAGTTCATGTGCATGTTTATTATCATCCATATGTTCGTTCCACAACCCGACCATGCTTGCCATGCCCAAGGTCAAATAACTTTGAAATTTTCGTCCAGTAGGTGTGTTTGTCCATTCCGCTATTACTTCTTTACCATTGGACCGATTGGCTTGAAACTGTGTGTGTATGTTTATTATCATCCATATGTTCATTCCGCACCGCCCATGCTCCTGCTGTGCCAAGTTCAAGGTCAAATAACTTGACATTTTCTGACATAATCCATCCCGTTTTATTGTTCAATGAACCGACTATAACCCCCCCAATATTTACGTTTCAGAAGTACGTGGCTGCGGAAGTTGATCTGCTACATCATCCTGTACAAGGGGGAGAGGCACGGGGCGGAGACCTTGGCCTATATACTGTGCAAAGCTGAAAACACAGCACAGGTAACTTATATATGGCTGTCACTGGAGAAATGGGGCTTATAGGTTTTGCAATCAGGTATTTGTTTAATACTAGAGGTTGTGAGCTCAATCCCGCGCCTGAGACATTAAAAAATACTTTCATACAATCATCCCTCAGGGGTCCGTTTCACTAAACTTTGTACAAATAAAATGTTCGTAAGTGCAAAATTATGATAGTCTGTAAATTTCACATTAACAATGTTTTCTTGTAAACAATTATTGGATTTACATTTATTGAGCATAGGCTGCATATGCAGCCTATGCTCAATAAATGTAAATCCATCAATTGAAATTTCCAGACAATCCTAAATTT
Organism: Conchocele bisecta; assembly: GCA_029237695.1. Lineage (NCBI taxonomy): Eukaryota > Metazoa > Mollusca > Bivalvia > Lucinida > Thyasiridae > Conchocele > Conchocele bisecta. The sequence continues at coordinate 103,908,750 of CM055271.1, forward strand.
GCCCTTACAAACATTTTAGTCATACAAAGTTTAGTGAAACGGGCCCTGATCTTTAAGATGAGATCTGGAGCTGAAGTCCCGTCTCTATATGTGGCTGTGACTGGAGAAATGGTGAATTTGTGATCAGTGTAGATTCAGATCAGCCTGTGTTTGATAAAGTCATTATCACATGAAAACCTTGTTCTGTAACACATTTCATAAATGTGATACGACACACTTATAATAACACCTGCAGCGAGTTCGATTGGCTGGCCACATCACCCTAATTACTTTTTCGTATTATGCGCCAATGTTATGCCATACAACTAAAACAATGACATTCCAAATGACATTCCTAATGGCGCGACAAAGCAACGATGTATTGACGTTGACGTCATCCTATTTTAAACGTCATTATCAGCGTCGATGATTCAGTAAAATCACTACAATTGTTAAAATGCGCTCCCATTTGGTAATATGAAGTGCTTAATACAAAGAACTGGAACGTATAATATGGCATATTTATAATTTGTTTATTGTATTAAAACTATTTTTCTCTGTGGAGATTTTCCACTCTATGCGAAAATAGTCCATGTCGTCTTCTCACTGAAACGTATTGGAAATCTCGCAAGTTTTCTGCTATTTTGGGAATTTGGAGTATGAAGTGATGTGATAAACAGAATCTCAAACTCTTTTCCATTTGATATGAGATTTATGAAACTCGTCAGCAATTTTATGCACCTCGCTAGAGGCTCGGTGTATAAATTATGAGTGACTCGTTTCATAAATCTCATATCAAATGGAAACTCGTTTGAGATCCTCAATTTAGTAGCTTTCTAACATATATAGCGAACTACCCTGGGTCATTCAAGTAACCTAGACCCATTGGTAGAGGGTGAGGCACTTCCTGGCGATCGCCTTGTTCTTCGGACGTACCATCTGAGACACAGTCCCTTTAATCCTTTATCTGTTTTGTAATTCAGCAGCTTAACCCTGTCAACACCACAGGCGTGTATAGATAGATACAGATGAGCCGTCTCATCAGGATCTGCACTTTTTGCAAGTAATTTTCATATTTTTGTGAACTTACACACACCCTTTTTAGCGCACCTTCCGAAGGAAGAAGTGCTTATGGCATACCCTCGGCATCGTAGGCATCCGTCTGTCTGTCCGTCCGTCCGGGCGTCTGTCCGTCCGTCTGTCTGTCTTCAAAAATTATAATGGCCTATATTTTCTGTTTCCTTGCTTGGATTTGCTTCATATTTCACACACGCATTGCTCCAAGGGTCCTCTACTGCGCTGTGGCAAATCCATGTCCGTGCCGCCCCTTCTAAGCCAAGGGTCAAGGTCACATACTTTGTGCATCTCAAAACCTTAACGCTCGGGCGCTCGGGTAAATGGCCTATATTTTCTGTTTCTTTGCTTGAATTTGCTTTATATTTCACACATGTATTGCTCCAAGGGTCCTCTACTGCGCTGTTGGAAATCCACGTCCGTGCCGCCCCTTCTAAGCCCAGGGTGAAGGTCACATACTTTGTGCATCCCAAAACCTTAATGCTCGGGTAAATGGCCTATATTTTCTGTTTCCTTGCTTGGTTTGCTTCATATTTCACACACGCATTGCTCCAAGGGTCCTCTACCTCTGCTAAGCCCAGGGTCAAGGTCAAATACTTTGTACGCTCGAAACCTTAACACGCTCTGGTAAATGGCTCATACATTTTGTTTCCCTTATCCAGCACGTTGTGTTTTCAAATGTGCCCTCGGTTTCTTTGCTGCCACCGGGCACGCTTCGTTGTCTTCTGACAACTCTTGTCATAAATGGACTAGTCTGAAAACCATTTTGTGATGATTGGATTGGTTGCAAAATTAATATGTCAAAATCCATTCCAGTTACTTAGGGGTGAAAGGGTCAACTAGTAATCCTCTTGGATTTGACTTTCAGTTGTCGCAGTTTGTACATATCCAACACAACATAGAAGTCGGGATGGCGCGGGTCTTGCCAGCTGCAATACAGATAGCCATAGATGAATTACAGCCCCACCGTGACACAGACAAATATCTGCTCCTGGACAACGTGTGTCGTCTTGTACATTGGGAGACATCGGCCCCCGATACTGTCCTACGGTTAGTATGTAGTGCAAGGTCTTAGCATAAAATGTTACCTAATAAATAGAATACGAGGCAAGTGTCTTGATATCACATTTATCAGACTCCGCTTGGAAGCGCTCACGCTGGGCAATATGTGGCAACCCCGGTATTGTGTACGTATATTGTGTTCATGAATGAGCTTATTAATGATGTTACATGGGAAACATGTGCGACCTACAACATGCAGTCATTGACGTAACTTAACTGCCGATGTAAATATTCCGTTCTGATTTTGGGATTTTCCCCCCAATGCAGCAGGTTAAAATGGGATCGAACCCGTTTGCTCGGTCTTACATGACCTTAGCTGTTGATAGGCCGTTAAACACTAATAAACAAAGAAACAAACAAACTTAACTGCCGTCAGCAAAATGATCTGTAGCCGATTTCATCAAAATTGCAAAGCATACTTATCTAGCAAAGTATACTTTGAGGGAGTAATCATTTATTTTCCCCGAAATGCATTATTTCATGTAGAACTACAGACTGCATATATTTGATGATTAAAATTATGCAGAAATGGCTGTGGTAATGTAATAAATTCAGTATAATACAAATTAATAAATTTATCCTTAAAATAATTCCAGCACAAAACTATTTACACAATTCCCTAACATTTGATTGGTCCGTAGCAAGTCTCTGTCCAAAATTTATATCCCAGTAAACTCCCATGCCGAACTACTTTCCGTAACCGTCAGGCGCAGTTAAAATAATTCTTAACAAAACGGAAAATAAACACATTTTCTTCATTAATTTATTTCAAATGTTGGAATTATAAGGAATGAATGGCCTTTTTGTTGAATTTATCGGGGATATAAACTTGGAAAAGTCGGAAGGCCTCGTCCAGTATTCCCGCGACTTTTCCAAGTTTATACCCCGATAAATTCCACAAAAAGGCCATTCATTCCTATGTTGAAAATTTCTCACTCAAAGTATACTTTGCAATGTTGATGAAATAGGCTACAGGTTCAAACCTTACCAAGTGACTGTGACTGGAGAAATAGGGCTTATTTCCTGTACACCCGGTGTGATCAGGATCTGCACTGTTCTCTATTCTATCAAAGAAATACCCGTCATGCTTCTAACAAGCAATGTCGATCGTTATCAGTCTACATGAGTATGCTATTTAATCAGGAGCTACGCTGGTCACAAATCCCATAAGCCCCATTTCTCCAGTCACAGCCACATATGAGAACCAATATCTCCAATTGTAATAAGCTGCCTGTTCACAGCGAGCAGCCCATATAAACAAAATGTGAGACAGCCATGTGATTTTGTACGTGCATGTGCGATTTTTCATGAAAAAATATTTAATACAGAAACTGATATTTTCTGTAAATGACGTTGATGTTTGCTATGGAAATTTCGTCATATTTCGACCTCATTTGCAGAAAATATCAGTTTCTGTAAATATTTTTCATGAAAAAATTATGCGTGTTCTTGGGTACAAAATCTCATGTTGTGTCTCATATGTTCCAGGTCAACACTGAAACTGTGTCTACAGTCCCACTGCGACCATCTAGCCTCCTTGTTGCTCTACGATGACCTGTCCGTTGCCATGGTTACGCTGAAGATCCTGAACCGCGTAACGTTGCCAATCGGCCTATCCAGCAGCGTCGTCCTGACAGTCTGCAGCGGAGTTGTGGCGCTCTTCCTGAGATTGCTCGACATAGAAGGTGTGTGCGTTGGACTTGAATACCGGCGGGTTGTGTTCAATCCTTGCCGTAGTCTATATGCATTTTGATATGTTGATTTGCAGCCAATTCAATTGTCAGAAAATGATTTATGATAATGTGGTGCTTTTGCTCTCAAAAATGTGAAAATTACTTGCAATAAGTGCAGATCCTGATGAGATGGCTCATCACGAGCCGGCTCATCTGGATCTACACTGTTTGCAAATACCACTTCAGTAGTATTTCCGTCCCGCTGGTTTTTCACATGAGCTTGAAACAGAGGTCAGGGTGGGGTTGTAGCCTAGAGGATATGGCATTGGACTTCAATACCGGAGGTCGTGAGTTCAATCCTCACCTAGGGATGCACCGTGGCCTAGGTGTTCGAACACCTGACTTCCAATCCGGAGGTTCTGGGTTCAAACCTCGCCTTGGGCATTGAAAACTACTTTCATAGTATTTCCATCCCACTGATCTGTCTGATGAGACTGTTGTCCCATCTCTATAAGTTCACTTACCCCTTTCTATTTCTGTGCACTTATCAGGGGAGGGTATTTTCAGGATATATCGGACAATCTCAATCAGGATTTGAGGCTACTGATAATTGCAGAAAAATACTGACGTTTCAACATGGGAAGCACTTTTACGCATTTGTGGGAGCATAAATATGCTTGTTTAGCCATTTTCAGGATTTGGCATTTGGAACTGTTCCCACCCCTGGCATGTGTAATTATATGTTAAAGATCATAAAGAGTCCAACCAGATGGTGCATGCGTGTAAGTCGTGCGCGAAGACCCTCGCCAAAACTGTCTATGCCCAAAGTGTGCTCGTCCGCTACCTGATAGAGGCAGCTATGGAGAAGGTAACAACTGACCATCGTATTAGAATCACTGGTAGAAGACTTGGACCTGTGACACAAAACAAATGCCCATTAAAAAAATCCATTACCCTACCCACTTGGTCTCCTACAGTACTATGTTCTATTTTATAGAAGAAAACATAGTACTGTACAAGACCAAATGAGTGGGTAAATAGAACATAGTACTGTATGAGACCAAGTGGGTGGTGTAATAGATTTTTTTAATGGGCATTTTTTTTGTGTCACATGTCCAAGTCTTCCACCTGTGATTAGAATATATCAAAATGTAAATAAAGTGGCTGTTTCGGATTGTTCTTCGAAAATTGCATTTCACAAAAACTGTTGAGATATGTCAAGGAATGTTGTATGATGACAGTCGCAAATTGTCACTGGTCATAAACATTCGTTTGTCATCTAGTTATCGCATTTGAATATCGGCTTCCGATATCGTAAACATCAACTCCAGAAAATTTCTTGCTAAATTGAACTTGGCTGTATGCCTATTGCATCAGAGATGATCACACTTCTCATAAGCCCCATTCTCCAGTTACAGCCACATAACCGATACAAAGATATCGTTAAATGCTCTTTTACCAACAGTTTTCACATTTCATCAACACCCGAGACCCACAGCAAAAAACAAGAGCAAAAACACCCCTTTTCTTAAATGGACTAGTCTGAAAACCATTTTGTGCCGATTGGATTGGTTGAAAAATTAACATATCAAAATCCATTCCAGTTACTTAGGGGTGAAAGGGTTAAAACATTCCAGAATTCAATTCTGTGTGTGCTCTGAAATTTTCGTCAAATTTTTGTTGAATCGCTATCTTCGAAACACGAGAAATTGAAGAAAAGAAGAAATCTTTTTAAAATTTAGAACTGCTTGATGGGAAAATGGTAATTAACCATTTCCTTATCATTGCAGGAAAATCGACACCTGTTTGGAGTTAAAGTGTCGGTGGAGACCTCAAAGTCCGGGATTCACATTCACAAGGATGATGTATGGGTGGGGGCAAGTCAGATGTGTTAATCAGTGTGCATATAAGATGCTTTATTCCCTTATTGTTACAGGAAAATAGACATTTGTTTGGAGGTAAGGTGTCGCTGGAGACATCTAAGTCCGGTACACGGGACTCACACATCGCTGCTGGCGGAGAACAAAAGCCATGGGCTCTCTCTGACCCTGCTCCGGTCCCACTCAAGTGTCTTCCATGCCGGGGTCATCGGTCAGGGGCTACGGCGCGACACAAAGTCTCTTATCCTGCATAAGGTATAGTAAACAGTTATTTCATAGCGGGGAACAGTCAAAACTATTGCCCCGAGGTGCTGTGGACGATCCAATGCACTATGTTTTGTCTGTTCCCACAATCACCATGAAATAACGTTTTGTTACTCAACCTGTAATATACTGTATGTAATATACTGTACTGAACGTGAATTTGGGGTGGGGAGCATCGACTGACCAATACAACTTGTGTTTAATTTTATGACGTAATCTTCGATAAAAATAAGCGTTTTTAGAGGTGAAAATAGTTTTGAATATTCCACTGGTATGCGGAACTATTGCTCTGGCACAATTTCTGTGAAACGTCAAAATACAGGTATTTAGTAAAAACTATGTAATATTGATTTCATATAGGAGTTAATAATAATAAAAATAAATAGAGAATGCCAGGCTAGCGCCAGTAATATGTAAAGTATACCAGACTAATGTACCAAGATGATCAGGTGATGCTAGGAAATGTGTAGGAATTCCGAGGCTCGTCCATATATAGGGTTTAGTTAATACCTGGGAAATGTATTTTGATATCAAGGTTATCACATGGAGGCCATAGGTCGAGGGATATATTTGGATATGAAGTCTCTCGTCCTGCATAAACTACAGTAATAAAACAGAGAATACCAGGGCCCGGTTGCTCAAAACCTCTGTTAGCTTAACAGACTGTTACATCCTTAGCAATGATAATGATTTAACAGTCTGTTAAGCTAACAGAAGCTTTCCTCTGTCTAACAGAAGCTTTCCTCTGTTAGCTTAGCAATGCTAAGGATTTAACAGTCTGTTAAGCTAACAGAAGCTTTCCTCTGTCTAACAGAAGCTTTCCTCTGTTAGCTTAACAGACTGTTAAATCCTTAGCAATACTAAGGATTTAACACTCTGTTAAGCTAACAGAAGCTTTGAGCAACCGGGCCCTGGCTAGTGTATATCAAGTTTATCAGGTAAAGCTAGAACATGAGCCGATATATAGGGTCTAGAAAATACCTGGGAAATGTACTTTGATTATGATATGAAGGTTATCAGATGGAGGTCATAGGTCGGGGATACGCTGGGATAGCAGGTCTCTCGGACTGCATAAGGTACAGTAATAAATACAGAATACCAGGCTACTGTCAGTATATGACGTTTATCAGGGGCCCATTTCACTAAAGTTTGTAATACCTTGGAAATGTATTTCGATATCAAGGTTATCACATGGAGGCCATAGGTCGAGGATACGCTGGGAAAGCAAGTCTCTCGGACTGCATAAGGTACAGTAATACTTAGATATCAATTTTTGCCTAGAAATTGCCTGTATTTGCCTACAGCAATAACATACACAGTCCAGGCTGATACAGCGTGTTTTCCAGTCTGATACTGAAACTTCTAGTCTGATACTGCCATTTCTAGTCTGATACCATCGTTACTAGTCTGATACCGCTGTTTCCAGTCAGATACCATGTCTCGCGCGCGTATTAAACCAGTTCCTTTGGGCATGCGCACTGCGTATGTTTACTTTATCGGCTGCGTAAATTTTGAATTTGTAGGCTCTGTATTTCATCATTCAATCATGGATAACGGTATAGATTTTAATAGGATTATCACAACTGCCGGATGATTGATATTGAAATTGATATCTAAGTAAGCTAAGTAATAAAGACGTTAATACGTGTCTTGTTTGATATCAGCCTAGGTATTGTCCCTCGGTAACTTGGTATTAGCCTTCGATCTTCGGTCTCAGGCTGATACCAAGTTACCTCAGGCCGATACCTAGGCTGATATCAAACAAGCCACGTATTAACCTCTAAGTAATAAATACAGAATACCAGGCTACTGTCAGTATATGAAGTTTATCAGGGGTTCATTTCACTAAAGTTTGTAAGTGTAAAATTGAAATCCACAATAACATTTGTTCGGACAGCCGATTGTGGAAAATTGGAAGGAATGGGACTTGACCTAGAGGATATGGTATTGTACTTCAATACCAGAGGTTGTGAGTTCAATCCTCACCCTAGGCGTGAAAAATACTTACATATTATTTCCATCCCACTGTCTGTCGGATGAGACTTTAAACTGGTCCCGTCTCTTTATGACCTTAGCTGTTGCTGGGACGTTAAACACATTCACTTTCACTTTCCCCCATACAAATGTTTTCCTGCCTGTATATTTGGATGTGACTGGAAAAATGGGGCTTATGGGTTTTGCGACCAGTGTAGATTCAGATTAGGCTGTGCATCCACACAGTCTGATCAGGATCTGCACTGTTTCCTGTGCTGTCAGTGAAACACCTGTCAGGCTGCAAGCAAGCAATATTAATCGTAATCAGGCTACAGGAGTGTGCTAATTGATCTGAAACTACACTGGTTGCAAATCCCATAAGCCCCATTTATCCAGTCACAGACACATATGGCATTGCTCTTATGTGTAAAACCACAATCAATCAATATCTAATCCAGGATAAGCTGCGACGAAACAGAAACTACCTACTGGAGCTACTCTGGGTTTGTTCACAAGAAGTGAAACCCACTACGTCAAACATGGACATAAAAATGGAAATAGACGCACCAAGACCACCATCTAACCCTCCCATGGACACCAATATACCAAAACCAGCACCACCATCAACACACTTCGACCCAGACTTATCAAAATCCCATCCTAACCCGTACATGGACACCGACTTGCGAAAACCCCACACAAACCCTCACATGGACACAGACATGCGAAAACCTCACCCGAATCCTCACATGGATGTCGACTTGCGGAAGCCACCGGCCACCGTTGTCATGGACACGGATCTGCGACCGCCCCCTGTGGTCAGTGCACCAGTGGATACTGACTTGAGGATTGCGCCGGCGGACCTGATGGACACGGACCTACGGAGACAGCCCAACAACCCGAGCCTGCGGGTGTCGCCTGACATGTGTCGTATGATCAGCAGTCTCCTGGTGGAGCTGAATACACCCGACGTGCTCTACAACAACCGTTTCTGGCCCGAAGAGGAGTCCGTGAAAATGACGATAGAAAGGTATAAATGCAGAGCTCCCGTTAAGTGTTGTCTCTAAGCAATGCTAAGGATTTAACAGTCTGTTAAGCTAACAGAAGCTTTCCTCTGTCTAACAGAAGCTTTCCTCTGTTAGCTTAATAGACTGTTAAATCCTTAGCAATGCAAACACTTTTTGCTTTTTACAGATCAACTGAGTAAATTTTCAACTTTATTACAGTATTTTCACATTGCTGTGAGTATTTTGTTCTTTTGATAATCTGCATAATTATTCTGCTAAAATAAGTGTGTAAAATACACCAATACGCAGCTTATCTGGAGCTGTGTAAATGACTGGTGAACGGTATTATTGGAATAAAACAACATTTTGGGAGAAATTATCAGGGTATACACTTCTAAAAGTTTTACATCATCACCGTTACCATTACCCCACTGAAGCAGCCCCTGTTAAGATTGGGTAATGGTAGTATTGATGTCACTGTAGTACGAGGTGCTGGCCACCATTAGGATTGCATGTTTGAGCCCCAGATCTGCCTTGAAACATATGAGACACGCCCTGTGATTTTGTACCTTCGCACATGAAATACGTTTACAAAATTTACATCATTTTCCGTAAATTTTGTCAAAAGTTCACAAATATTTCAGCGTACATGCGGAATTATACTCTGAAAATTTTGTTAACTTTTGACTCTAAATATTTTTGTAAACATATTTAATTATGCAGATGTCCGAAGGTACAAAATCGCATGGAGTGTGGTTGTATTGTGGTAGTATCGCTGTAGTGGTGGTAGTGTTACCCCGTTTATGGTCGTATGTTTGAGCCCCAGACCAGCCTTGAAAAATATGTGGACGTGACTGAAGAAATGGGGCTGATAGCATTTGCCACCAGTGCATACCCAGATGAGTCTGATCAGGATCTACACTGTTCACTATTCTGTTTATAGTAGCACCTCCATTATAATCATTTGAACATAACATTTTCTGACCAGGTATGTGCTGGCAGATCAAGAGCCAGACTGACCATGAATTCCTATTAAAGCCCCATTTCTCCAGTCACACACATCATTATGGAAGCATGACAGGTGTTTTATTGATGAGGTCACAAACAGTGCAGATCCTGATCAGACTGCGGATGCACAGGCTGATCTGGATCTGCACTGGCCGCAAAACTCATAAGACATTTCTCCAGTGACGGCCACATATGCGACCCGATTCAATCAACCAATGACTCCTTCCTCTACTCTGTAGGGACCTACTGGTGTGGAAGAGTTTTGATGACAACCCGGTGTTGTGGGACATTCTGGAAATGTTTGCTTCAAGTAAGTTTGTTCGTAGTTAGTCTGCTGTGTGGTACCGTCATAACCATATATATTCAGACACAATATATTCTGGGGAAACATGTAATTGTATGGTTACGCACATCGAAGAGTGTCCCAATATTTAGGGTCAGTATGGCTGTACTGGTTTATCACAATAACAATGTATTTGGATACAATTTGTCTATAGGGGTTTCCCAAAACAAATGTTATCTGAATATTACGGTATATAGCTTCCTCTTACTGTATGTTGTCTGTCCGTCCATCCATATTGGCCTTAAAGTTTTTGCCATAACATGAGCTTTCACTAGTGTAATTACACAGTGTGTTAAAACATCATCATACACTAGTGTTGGAAATATGAGCTCTGAATTTTTTTTTGTCAGTTTTTTAAGTCATTTACTGAAAATAATATTTTTTTCATATGACATATATATGTTCATCGATTGGTGTGGAATGTCCATATTTCTCGAGTGCCGTTAGGCACGAGTGAAATATGGACATTTCACACCATGAGATGAACATATATGTCATATTCGTTACAAAAATATGAATATCCTCTATTTATCTTCACTATTTGCAGACACGCTGATTATGAGTCGATGTTCGCCGGTGATTAAATCATTAACGGCGTTCCTCATGCTGTATTTTGAGTCAGCGAGAGACAAGAAGGCAGCAAACAGTCCAAAGCAGCTCGAGTGTGTGTGTCATGTGATCCGCTGTCTTGGCAAGGTACGACAGAAACCCCCATCAAAACATCGTGATGGATTATAATCGTGCATTGAAAAAAATCTGAAGATCAAGGGTTCAATCCCCGCCCTACTGTTTGTTTCACAAAAACTTCCCAAATTTTACGGCTATATAAACAATTCAAAAACAATATTTTTTTTGATAATGTTAGATTAAAGGAAAATTTAAGAATGAGCCTTCTTTTTATTTTGTGAAATTTGGTAAAATTGATTTTATTGTGAAAAAGCAATTTCCCCTTGTTAAATCCCCATAGACATGCATTTAACATGGGGAATTCTTTTGAATTTCAAATATACTGGGCCGATTTTCAAAATGTAACTTTTGTTTTCTTAGTTAGATAATTTCCAAGCTATCTAGCCAGGTTTCAGAGTCAATTTCCAATTTTTTTCATTTTCTGACTCCTCCCACAGCTCTTAAATTTTGATAAAAATGTAATATTATCGAAAAAAAACAAACTTTTTTTGCATTGTTTATATGGCCGTAAAATTTGGGCAGGTTTCGTGAAACAGACAGGCATGAACAATTACTTTCATACTACATGTATTTTCATTCATTCCACTGTCCATTTCGATAATACTTGAAAGCGAGACCCATCCCTAAATGTTTCTGCTGTTTACACATGACTACATGTTCTAGGAGAAAAAAGATGATTTGTAAAAAAAACTGACTAAAATTTATAATAAGATCCATGTTGAATATATTATATTTGGCTGTGACTGGAGAATTTGGGCTTATGGACTTTGTGACCTGTGTAGATCCTGATCAGCCTGTGCATCCGCACAGTCTGATCAGGATCTGCACTATTCACCATTCATGCTTCTAACAAGCAACATAGATCGTTATCGGGTTACAAGAGAGGGCTATTTGATCAGGAGCTTCACAAGTCACAAACCCCATAAGCCCCATTTCTCCAGCCATGGCCACATGTAAGGGAGATAATCCCATTATTGCAGAGTGGCCTGTTGCCAGCACCGCTGGGTATCCTGTCAGAGTTATTCCCCCTTGTGACTCCCCATGAGGCTCACCTATTGCTGCTCACTGTATGGCGATACATGAAGGTGAGTGTTTCTTATCGTACTGATATCACATTATTTATGTCCCCGCCACCAAATGGTGTTAACGGCGTCCATACGTCCCGTGCGTCCCGAAACCTCAACGCTCGTGTAAATGTATTTTTGTTTCCTTGCACTCATGTGCTTGATATTTCACACACACACTGATTTGATGGTCCTGTATCACCCTGTGACAAATCCACGATCGTCCCACCGCCGCTAAGCCCATGGTTAAGGTCACATACTTGGTGCGTTTGAAACCTTAACGATCGGGTAAATGTCTTATAATTTGTGTTTCCTTACACAGATCTGCTTGATATTTCACACATGCATTGCTCTAATGGTCCTCTACCGCCATACGACAAATCCACGTTTGTCCCACCCCTGGTAAGCCTAGGGTCAAGGTCACATACTAGATGCATTGGAACCCTTAACGCTTTTGTAAATATCTTATTATTTTTATTTCCTTGCACTCATCTGGTTGATATTTCACACACTCATTGCTCTAATGGTCTTCTACCGCCCCTGTCAAAAATCCACGATCGTCCTGCCCCTGCTAAGCCCAGGGTCAAGGCCACATACTTGGTGCGCTCAAAACTTGGGTAAGTGTCTTATAATGTCGCTTTCCTTTCATGTATCTGCTTATATTTCACACACCTATTGCTCTGATGGTCTGCTTTCATGTTGTGACAAATCCACGCTTGCGGAGAGCACGATATAGTCGGCACATTGGCGTAAAGTTTTGGTTAAAGTTTTTGATTAAAGTTTTTTTGGTCAAAGTTTTTCGGTATACTATCAAAGCTTGTTTAGTACTGCACGACATGTGGGCCACGGCCATCAGTGCTGAATGTACATGTACAGTGCCCAATTAATCAATCCCCACATACAGGGGCATTCCCATCTGTATATGACCTTGCTGTTGAACTGATGTGAAACCCCAACCAATCACTCCCGTTTGAATATGACCTTTCTGTTGAACGGATGTGAAACCCCAATCCATCAGTCAATCAATCCCCCATACAGGTGCATTCTTACCTGTATATGAAGTTGCTGTTGAACAGACATGAACACCCCAATCAATGAATCACTCCGTCCATGTTACATTCCCGACTGTATATATATCCCAATTGTTCAGTCAATCAATCAATCAATATACACACATGTATTCCCATCTGTCTGTATATGGCATTATTGTTGAATGTGTGTAAAACCGCAATCAATCAATCAACCAATTGATACATCAATCAATCAACCAATCAATAAATAAATCAATCGAGTCCAACAATCCATATAATACAACAATATACTAGTGCATTCCCATATGTATATGGCCTTGCTGTTGAATGTGTGTGAAAATCCCAATAAATCAAGTCAATCAATCCACACATACATGTACATTCCCATCTGTATATGAACTTGCTTATGAACTGGTGATAAAACCCAATCAATTAATCAATTCACCAATATATCTCCAACCTGTCTTTTCAACCAACCAATCCATTATTATCCATATTTCAGGAGAATCCTCCCACTGAGGATCCCGATGAAGTATTACGGAGAGGTAATGTGGACCCCCAGTTTATAGAAGGGGCCTTATGATCAACATATGTGACCAGCGTAGCCCGAGCTCTGATCAGAGCCTATGCTGTTCGCCATTCAGCCACAGAAGCAATCTTTGCGAGCAGCATAGCCCCAGATCTAATCAGAGTCTATACTATGTTGTTCTCTATTCAATGTCAGAACCAATGTATGCGACCAGCATAGGCCCTGACAGGGATTCCGCTGGGGAAAATAAAAAAATCATATTTTTTTTTTCGAAAATTGTAATTTTTTATCGCCAATTGCGAAAGTGGCGAACGCCAGCGGAATCCCTGCCCTGATCAGACTGCGCATCCACGCAGTCTGATCAGGGCATTTGCTGTTTGCCATTCAGTCTTAGAAGTAGCAATTGTGAAGCAATTGTGTGACTGTGCAGGATGTACAATTACTGCAACTGTTTTATGTCCATTTTCTCACTTGTCGGTCCATATACAGTGAAACAAAGTACAAGTACAAAGTACAATGCATGTGACGTATGAGGGTGTTGTCATGTGACAAAGCACACATTAAAATACTTTCTATGGGTGTTCAACCTGTTTATAGTCACTGACCCTGTGTAAGATACAAATATTCAAGTCATGTGACAAAGTACAAATCATGTGACTTACAAGCGGTGTTCAACCTGTGTATAGTCATATGACCTGTGTAAGATACAAATATTCAAGCCATGTGACAAATTACAAATCATGTGACTGTCACTTGCAAGCGGTGTTCAAACTGTGTATAGTCACATGACCTGTGTAAGATACAAACATTCAAGTCATGTGACAAGGTACAAATCCTGTGACTTGTGAGGGGTGTTCTAAAATGTTATAACTGAAGGGCCCTGTGTAAAATACAAACATTCAGGTCCTGTGACAAAGTATAAATCATAAATCATTTACCAGGGGCATTCAAAATGTTTATAGTCGCATGACCTGGGTATAATACAAATATACAGTTGTGTCCCAAAGCAAACATGATATGACTTATATACAAGGGGTGTTCAACAATTTTATAATCACAGGCCCTGTGTGTGCCAAAGCACAAATTATAAGATGTATGAGGGGTGTTTAAAACTTTATAATCTCAAAACATGAATTATAAGAGGGGTGTTCAAATAGTTGATAATCGCAAAACACAAATCATGTGATTTGTATTTGTTTTACTCCTTTCAGAGTGTGACCTCAGGCATGTGGACGTTATCCGATCAATTGTGCACAAGAACATTGACAAAGCCGGATTCCTCTATCCCCGCTTGTTCAGGACTTCGACCGTGGTCAAGAGTGAAGGGAGCTAAACAATGTCATGTCAGATGTGACTGTGACTGGAGAAATGAGGCTTATGGGATTTGTAATCAGTGTAGTTGCTGATTAAACAGCATATGCATGTAGCCTGATAATGATCTATATTGTTTGTTAGAAGCATGATGGGCGTTTCATTGATGGAATGGCGAACAGTGCAGATCCTGATCAGACTGTGCGGATGCACAGGCTGATCTGGATCTACACTGGTCGCAAAAATCATACGCCCAATTTTCTCCAGTCACAGCACATATGTGACTCGTCATGATAAAAACTGGCTGGTTGAATTTGCGACCAATGTAGAGCCAGATCAGATCAGATCAGAAGGTTAAAGATGTGTTAAATAAGAATGTGTTATCTACGACTCGTGACAGAATAGGCTTATTGACTTTGCGAACCACACAGTCTGTACTGCGCCTACACTGACTGCTGGCGAGTTTGGACGAGAATTGGATACGACGTTCCGTCCCTAAATGACCTTAGCGGTTGCTGGGACGTTAAACCCATTCACTTTTACTATTCAATTTCACTTTCAACAGTTGATAAGGGACCTTTGTTCATTGATATGAGAGGATGTAGCACGTGTACTTCATCAAGAATGTAATATGAACAACAGTATTTGCAGTGCAGACTTCTAATATTGATTAAGAGCCAGGCTGCAATACATTGCGGCCCATTGTGTTGAAGGCAGTATGGTAATAACTGAACCACATATCTGTAGCTGGAAGAATAAATTGCTCTACCGTGAATTATGTTCTGTTTTATTATACCCAGGATTATATGTGGCTGTGACCACAGGTGGAAGACTCGGACCTATGACACAAAAAAAATGCCTATTAAAAAAAATCCCATTACCCCACCCACTTGGTCTCGTACAGTATCATATGCTAATATAAAGGTGAGCATAAATAGCGCTATTATAGAAAGAGCCCTCTCTTTTCCGGCTCGCACAAACACAATAAACATCGATTAAATGTATGACTTCTGTCTCTGGCAATCGATAAAGGTATTAGGTGTGTGAATATACTCACTTCAAATCGCTGTTTCCAGCATTTATTCAGTTATTCGCATTTTGTATACCCCATCCAAAGCGAAATTTGCGTGTACGAAAGAATCTCACACAGAATCGGAGGCCGTCCGGCTGGATTATCGGTCATATTTGGCCGATTGCTGATGGCCAGCTCAAACTAAAGTCTTGCACCATGATCATATACATTAGAGATTCCAACCATACAAAGTTCGTCCAATTGTGATCGTTCGCTCATCTAAAAAACACTTTTTTCTAATTTTATTGACTTTCATTCATGATTCGCGTACTATCAGATTATGTCTTCCGGAAACCCTGAAAAGGGAAAGTCCTCGCGTCTATTTTTAGGTTTAACCAATCAGAGATGTTCTTACATAGATGCTTCGGTGGTTGTATTATGGAAGATAGTGCATTGACCCAGTTCCAGATAATGAACGAAATTATAGAAAAAAGTGTTTTTTAGATCGGCGAACGATCACAATTGGACGAAATTTGTATGGTTGGGGTCTCTAATGTATATGATCATGGTGCACGACTTTAGTTTGAGCTGGCGATCAGCTATCGGCCAAATATGACCGATAATCCAGCCGGACGGCCTCCGATTCTGTGTGAGATTCTTTCGTACACGCAACTTTCGCTTTGGATGGGGTAATCAAAACGCGAATAACTCAATAAATACTTGAAACAGCGATTTGAAGTGAGTATATTCACACACCTAATACCTTTATCGATTGCCAGAGACATATTTCATACATTTAATCGATGTTTATTGTGTTTGTGCGAGCCGGAAAAGAGAGGGCTCTTTCTATAATGGCGCTATTTATGCTCACCTTTATATTAGCATATGGTACTGTACGAGACCAAGTGGGTGGGGTAATGGGATTTTTTTTAATAGGCATTTTTTTTGTGTCATAGGTCCGAGTCTTCCACCTGTGGCTGTGACTGGTGAAATGGGGCTGTTGGGTTTTGCGACGAGTGCAGATCCAGATCAGCCTGTGCATCCGCACAGTCTGATCAGGATCTGCACTGTTCATCATTCCATTAATGAAACACCGTCGTGCTTCTAATAAACAATATACATCGCTATCAGGTGACGGGTGTGTGTTATTTGATCAGGAGCTACACTGGTCACAAATCCTGTAAACCTCATTTCTCCAGTCACATATATAGTTTGTAAAAGTTCTCTATAGATCTCGCCATTTCAACCAATGTTGGATCGACTTGTACCTTTTTCTGCTTGTTTGTAAGTGCGAGCATTCAGTTATGTCCATGTGACTTTGGAGTGCTATATCAAGGTGAAATGATTCAGCCCTTGCTCATTATATCCCCAGCTTACGAAGTATGCCAAGGGGTTTGAGTTTTTAGGCTTTCCATCCAGTCATCCCTCCCTACTTCGTTTTTCAGTCTAGACGGCTGCTGCCGGATATTGAGCCCCTGGGGGCTGTTTCACTAAACTTTGTACAACTAAGATGTTCGTAAGGGCAAATTTAGGATAGTCTGGAAATTTCTATTGATGGATTTACATTTATTGAGTATATGCAGCCTATGCTCAATAGATGTAAATCCAATAATTGGTTACAAGAAAACAGAGTTAATGTGAAATTTACAGACTATCATAATTTTGCGCTTACGAACAGTTTAGTAGTACAAAGTTTAGTGACACCTCCCTGATCCCTTTGTTCTAGTTTGCTTTAGCACTAAAACCTTGTATTTCTTGCATATGGCATATCTGGCCTGTCTACAGCAGAGTTGTTGAATGTAACCAAATGAAACCAACGAAACGAATGGAAAACGAAGTGAAAACAATCGTTTTGTAAAACGATTACATAGAAACGATTATTGTTTGTCTCTGTTGTATGTGAAAACGATATATTTTTTTATACACCCGGAATCCAACTTCTTAAATGCAAGTCGCTAACTCCTGTCTTGTTGTTTATGGGTGGCAGGTGGGAGCATCTGATGGGTAATTTAACGATCGGGGTTCATCCCTACCGGAATTCCGACTGGATACCTGGTTTGGCCCTCACATATGTCTTTGGCATTTTGTATGCGACAGTTGAATCTGGTTATACCCCTTATGTGCGTATTACGATTATTCGGAATACTATTTTAGGTGAAGGGGTCAAGTGACTTTGGTGTGGTATGGACCTGACACCAGGTCAGGTTATTCTAATTTCAGGGCTGTATATATTTGTTCTTGATGTAAATATTCAGTTCTGAATTTGGGATTTTTCCCCCAATCCAGCAGGTTAAAACGGGATCGAACCCCTTTTTCCGGACTTGCATGACCTTAGCTGTTGATAGGCCGTTAAACACCAATAAACAAACAAACAAACAAACAAACAAACAAACAAACAAACATGTCTTGTTTACACATCATTAGCCAGGTTTTTGGGAAAAAAATCCAGGCTATTGGATTGGCGAAAGCCGGGCGGGCGGGCGGGCGGGCGGGCGGCCTCCACGATCGATGTTAAGTTTTTCGTGTTTGAGTCCATTTCTTTGTTACTGTACCACCTAGGACCACCAAACTTTCACAGCTTCATAATCAAGGGGTGCCCACCACATATCACTATCCAACATGTTACCTTTTTTTGAACTTGACCCATTTTTTCCGCGCAGTCGGCTTGGCCATTTTCAATGTTAAGTTTTCGCGTTTACAATGTTAAGTTTTCGTGTTTAAGTCCATTTCTTTGGTACTGTACCACCTATGACCACCAAACTTTCACAGCTTCATAACCAAGGGGTGCCTACCACATACAACTATCCAACATGTGACCATTTGTTTTACCTTCACCTATTATTTCTACGTAATTGACTTAGCCATTTTCAACGTTAACTTTTTAACGTACGTCTGGTTAAAGTTTTTTGGTTAAAAGTTTTTTGTTATACTATATCTGCAACTGCTTCGCCCATTACCTTGAAACTTCACATGGGTGTTTATCATCATCCATATTTTCATTCTACCCCCCAACCGT
The DNA here is from genome assembly GCA_029237695.1 of Conchocele bisecta. Lineage (NCBI taxonomy): Eukaryota > Metazoa > Mollusca > Bivalvia > Lucinida > Thyasiridae > Conchocele > Conchocele bisecta. Next base: position 103,927,664 of record CM055271.1, read on the forward strand.
GCGGCCCCTGTGCCCAAGGTCAAATTACTTGATTTTTTTTGTTAAATGTTTTTTTCGTGTACTATATCTCTGCAACTGCTTCACCCATTACCTTCATACTTCACATGGGTGTGTATCATCATTGTCGCGCCCGCTTGCGGAAAGCGTAATATCGTCGGCATTTTGGCATACGTCCGTCCGTCCGTCCGTACGTCCGTGTGTCCGGTTAAAGTTTTTCCATCTACTATATCTATTTTTTTAGTGTCCATGCCTCGCCCCAAGGCGCGACAGGCAGGCCACGGCCATCTAGTCTACAAAAAGTGGGTATAATTATGTTATCCAAGTGTCTATGCTTGGAAAAAACCTGGCCTTCGTGGCTTTGCCTCGTTTCTTGTTTTTAAATTGTGACAAGTTTTAACAAACAAAATTAATTCTAATTAAAAAACGAAAACGGGCACATTCAAATCATAACATACAGTAGCGACAACTGAAAATCCCTATTTTGTAAAAATCCAGAGCTCCAGATAAATGTTGTATCTAATGAGTATTATACCCCCATATTTCAAATTCAATGGTATTTTACTTTTATAAATGTATTGTTGATTTTCTTCCTTATTCAATAGGAACAAATTATAAAAAAATGAAGCAAACTTAAAAATTAACTTATTTGAGCTGCAAAAAGCAAATATACGCCCGTTTGAAAAAAACGCGACTTATGTTTCACGCAATAATTAAGAGTCTACTTGACTGATTGTAACCAAATTCGGTAGACATGTTTATCATGGCAAGACGAAGAAGCCTATTGATTTTCAGTATGATGAATTATTATACTGAATTTATTACATTATCACAGCCAAAATTCAGTATAATAAAAATTAATAAATTTATCCTAAATTTGAAAATTTCTCCCTCAAGTTATACTTTGCTAGAAAAGTATACTTTTCAATGTTGGTGAAATAGGTTACATATTTAAACCATTACAAAGAACAAACGGCGCAAGCCAGTTCTCTGTGATTCATATACGGCGGACACGGCAGCGTTCCACACAACACCTCGACCGGGTATATCTGATGTCCGTTCGTGTCCATCCCGCCGCCCCTCACAAAATCCGGCCGCCCGTCAACACACACGTACTCCGTGGGACTCCCAAGTCCGTTGTGACCCGACATGAGATATCCACTGTATTCCAGCGACCAGCCGGGATAGCATCCCGTCCTCGCGGGAAACATCGCGTTTGTCAGGCGAGGCGTTTGACAGAGAGCACAGGGCGCGTCCTTCTGGGCGATATTCCGGCCCAGTAGATTGTCGACGTCCTCGTATTCTGTGCCAGCTATGTGACCTCTGTAGCTGCTTTGTTTGGCGTCGTTGAAGTTCGCCCATGTTGGGTCGGAGGGCAGGCACAGAGGGTTCGCACCGCTGCTTTTCGTGCCCGAATCTTGTCCAGCCATGTAACCTGTATAATGGACATTTGTTTAACCGTTTCAACCCTAGAGACCTTAACCCTTTGAACCCGAAAGCCCGCTATATCGGTCTCATCAGGATCTGCACTGTTTGAAAGTAATTTTCATATTTTTGAGAACGACAAATACCCCCTTTTTAGCTCGACTATTCGAAGAATAGTTAGAGCTTATGTTGTCACCCCGGCGTCGGCGTCTCGTCACCGTCACGCCTTGGTTAAGGTTTTTAGTCAAGCTTGTATATGGAATACTACTGGCCCTACACCCACCATACTTGGACAACTTCATCTCCTAGTGATGTACATCAATAACCCCTGACCTATATCTGACATTGACCTACATTTAACCTTGAATTACTTACTTAATTTCCCTTGGTTAAGGTTTTTAGTCAACCTTCGTTAAGGTTTTTATGCAGGCCGCAGCCACCTTGTTTGTCAAGCTATGTGTACATCGACAACCCTCGCAGTCGAGCTATGCTGTTCTCCTACATCTCTTGTTATAAATGAAATAGTCTGAAAATCATTTTTCGATGTTTGGATTGGTTGCAAAATTAACATATCGCAGCCCATTCAGTTACTTAGGGGTGAAAGGGTTAATACATACATTAGCAAATACTGTAGATCCAGACGACCTGGCTCGCAACCGCCGCATCAGAAGCTAAACTGGCCACAAATCTTTCATATGCGCAATGTTTCCAGTCACAGATCAGGAGCTACATGTAGATTGCCTACAAATGCCATGGGCCACACAATCTCCAGTCGCAGATTAGAAGCTCTTCTCCACAAATGCCATGAGCCGCATGTCTCCAGTCGCAGACCAGTAGCCGATTTCATCAAAATTGCAAAGTATACTTTTCTAGCAAAGTATACTTTGAGGGAGAAATTTTAAAAAATTTGATAAATTTATTAATTTTTATTATACTGAATTTATTACATTATCACAGCCATTTTGGCTGTGATAATGTAATAAATTCAGTATAATAATTCTGCATACTTTTAATCATCAAATATATGCAGTTGTTACTTTTATATGAAATAATGCATGTCAGGAAAAATAAATGATTACTCCCTCAAACTATACTTTGCTAGGAAAGTATACTTTGCAATGTTGATGAAATCGGCTACAGGAGCTGGACTGCCAGTAAGATCATATGCGAGAATTCTTCAGTCACAGATCAGTAGGGATATACCCATCAGTAGCCGATTTCATCAACAAAGTATACTTTGAGGGAGTAATCATTTATTTTTCCTGAAATGTATTATATCATATAAAACTAACAACTGCATATATTTGATGATTAAAAGTATGCAGAATTATTATACTGAATTTATTACATTATCACAGCCAAAATGGCTGTGATAATGTAATAAATTCAGTATAATAAAAATTAAAAATTGTATCCTTCAATTGAAAATGTCTCCCTCAAAGTATACTTTGCTAGATAAGTATATTTTGCAATGTTCGTGAAATAGGCTACCGGAGCTAGACTTCCCACAAATGTCATATGGTGAGCTAAATTATAAGCCACATACTTTTCTTCAGATCAGGAGCTAGACTGGCTATAAATGCAATTGGCCGTATTACGTCAGTCACATATCAGAAACTAGATTGTTCACAACTGTCATATTACACCCCATTTATCCCATCGATCACTATTTGCGTGTATGTAACTCTTCAAAACCTCCATACCGTCGTCCGTAGCATTGCTGGGACGTTAAACCCATTTATTTTTTTGTCAGCAACTGGTCAATCACATACATTTACACTTGTAGTTACACCTACAATGCTGAATATTTTTCTTTCGTCTGCTGCGTATTTTTATAAAAGAAATCTCATCAAATAAATGGCTTGACAACACTTTAGAATCATTTCCTTTGGAATTGATTCTAAAGTTCTGTCAAACCATGTTTTCTACTGAGAAAAAGACAAGATATAAAACAACAGCATTGGCACTTTTCGTTTCCCGCGTTCTAAGGGTTAAACTTACCCGAGTATACTGTCTGTGTACCGTTACTGCAGGAAGCCTTCCCCCATCGGACATACAGTGACGCTGCAGCTGTAACATAGGACACGAATAAACATGATTGATTGACTGATTGATTGATTCATATGTTGATTTATTGATTGACTGACTGCTTGATTGTTTGACTGACTGATGTATTGGTTGAATGAATGAGCTTTAACTTCCCTTTAAAATGAATAGCAATTCATTCGACAACACGGTCGCGTTAAATACGGCGTTCCGTTCAGGCCATCGTAATATCGCTATCGCATTGATAGCACGATGACAATTGTACGATACTACGATGACGATAGTACGATACTACGATGATTTAAAGAGTTGCGGTTCTCAACTCTTAGGGGCCGTTTCACTAAACTTCGTACGACTAAAATGTTCGTAAGTGCGCTGTTCAATAAATGTAAATTCATCAATTGAAATTTCCAGACAATCATAAATGTGCACTTGCGAAAATTTTAGTCGTACGAAGTTTAGTGAAAAATGAGAAGTGCACTCGTTAACAATTGCGCTAACTGGAAAACCAACGAAAACAGAGTTTCCGGAGCCCGGAGTTTCCCAGAAAAGTAGCCAAGAAAAGTACTTACACATCGTTGCTTCTTTGATGTCGTCCTTAATCCTCAAGTTGGCCATGGACAACTGTTTTGTTTCCGTCATCACGTCACGTAAATTTCTCCGTAACCGCTTGTTATCATCCATCACGTCGTACAATTCCGTACGAATCGCCGTGACGGCTGATTTCAAATTCCGTAGTTCAGTGGCTACGTTGTTGTCCGTTTGAATCCGCAGTTTCGAATTGCGTTTCGGCGCGGCAGCGAGCGTTGGTTTTGTAAACGCCAGCCATACCAGTATCACATAAATGGCCGCCATGTTAACATGCACTGGAGAAGATTAATTACTTGTCTTACACATGCTGGGTTCGCATGTTGTTAAACTAGATCTTATGGCGTCTGAAACCATCGTATCCCTAATGTCCGGATGTCGCTAACGTTGTAAGGTACGTTTGCTCAACCGCCGGTCCATGAAACTGAAAAATCGGCTGACAAAATGAGCATATGCATTTTGTTTCAGCCCATGACTCATGTTTTGCAAAGCGTGTGCGGTTAATACGTTTGTGCAGAATACAGTGGGGTCGGCGTGTAAGTGCACACACGAACGAACACGACAGGTTGGTTCCAACCTGTCGTGTTCGTTCGTGTGTTCACTTACACGCTGACACCACTGTATATTACATTGTATATTCTACATGCGACTCGCATATCATTGACCTGATTGTGACCAGTGTAGATCTCCCAATTAGGTTCTACACTGTCCGCCAGTTTGTTATGCAAATCATTCCGGCTCTTATATCGAAATAATTATATCCACCTGGTATACAAATTCATCTAATTATATAGTGATTATAGATTATCAAGAACTAGACTGGTCAACACATCGCTAAGTCTCTCTTTTGTCGTGGCGGACCACATATGGATGGGACAAACGCAATTATGCTAATGATACTATATACAAGTACAGTGAAACCTCTCTAAACCGGACACCATGATTTGTGACTGGAGAAATGTTGATTATGGCATGTGTGGTCAACAGGTCCTGATTTGTGACTGGAGAAATTATAATTTTGGCATTTGTGGTCAACCTCGGTCCTGATTTGTGACTGGATAAATGATAATTATGGCATGTGTGGTCAACAAACGTCCTGATTTGTGACTGGGGAAATGATAATTATGGCATGTGTGGTCAACCTCGGTCCTGATTTGTGACTGGAGAAATGATAATTATGGCATGTGTGGTCAACCTAGGTCCTGATTAGTGACTGGAGAAATAATGATTATGGCATGTGTTGTCAACCTCGGTCCTGATTTGTGACTGGGGAAATGATGATTATGGCATGTGTGGTCAACTTCGGTCCTGATTTGTGACTGGAGAAATGATGATTATTGCATTTGTGGTCAACCTAGGTCCTGGTTTATGACTGGGGAAATGATAATTACGACACGTGTGGTCAACCTAGGTCCTGCTGTGTGACTGGAGAAATGATAATTATGGCATGTGTGGTCAACCTAGGTCCTGATGTGTGACTGGAGAAATGATAATTATGGCATGTGTGGTCAAGCTAGGTCCTGATTTGTGACTGGAGAAATGATAATTATGACATGTGTGGTCGATCTATGTCCTGATTTGTGAAACCTAGGTCCTGGTTTGTAACTGGAGAAATGATAATTATGGCATGTGTGATCAACCTCGTTCCTGATGTGTGGCCGGAGAAATGTTGATTATGGCATGTGTGGTCAACCTAGCTCCTGATTTGTGACTGGAGAAATGATAATGATGGCATTTGTGGTAAACATAGCTCCTGATTTGTGACTGGAGAAATGACAATTATGACATTTGTGGTCAACCTCGGTCCTGATGTGTGGCTGGAGAAATGATGATTATGACATTTGTGGTCAACCTAGGTCCAGATTTATGACTGGAGAAAAGATGATTATGGCATTTGTGGTCAACCTATGTCCTGATGTGTTACTGGAGAAATGATAAGTATGGCATGTGTGGTCAACCTAGCTCATGATGTGTGACTGGAGAAATGATACTTATAGCATGTGTGGTCAACGTAGCTCCTGATTTGTTGCTGGAGAAATGATAATTATGACATTTGCGGTAAACCTAGGTCCTGATGTATGACTGAGAAATGATGATTATGGCATGTGTGGTCAATCTAGCTCCTGGTTTGTGACTCGAGGAATGTTTCTTATGGAACGTGTGGTCAACCTAGCTCCTGATGTGTGACTGGAGAAATGATAACTATGACATTTGTGGTCAACCTCGGTCCTGATGTATGACTGGAGAAATGATAATTATGGTATGTGTGGTCAACCTCGGAACTGATTTGAGACTGGCGAAATGATGATTATGGCATTTGTGGTAAACTTAGGTCCTGATTTGTGACTGGAGAAATTATGATTATGGCATGTGTGGTCAATCTAACTCCTGATTAGTGACTGGGGAAATGATGATTATGGCATGTGTGGTCAACCTCGGTCCTGATTTGTGATTGGGGAAATGATGATTATGGCATGTGTGGTCAACTTCGGTCCTGATTTGTGACTGGAGAAATGATGATTATGGCATTTGTGGTCAACCTAGCTCCTGGTTTGTGACTGGGGAAATGATAATTACGACATGTGTGGTCAACCTAGGTCCTGATGTGTGACTGGAGAAATGATGACTATGGCATTTGTGGTCAACCTAGGTCCTGGTTTATGACTGGGGAAATGATAATTACGACATGAGTAGTAATGGGTGGCACTATGGTACTGTTTTTTAACATGTGTTTTTTACATAGACGGATTTTACCCTTACACCGGTTGTCTATGTAAAAACCACATGTTAAAAAACCGTACCATAGGTGCCACCCCTTATTACTCCCATTATTGGGGCTGGAAACTTCTTGTATTACACTATAGTGGCTAAAAACCGTACCATAGTGCCACCCCTGAATCATTTTGATGGAGATTCGTGAAGTTTATCCGGGGTGGAAACTTCTGATATTACGTTATAGTGGCTAAAAGACCGTACCATAGTGCCACCCCTGAACCATTTTGATGGAGATTCGTGAATTTTATCCGAGGGTGGAAACTTCTGGTATTACACTATAGTGGCTAAAAACCGTACCATAGTGCCACCCCTGAACCATTTTGTTGGAGATTCGTGAATTTTATCCGGGGTGGAAACTTCTGGTATCACGCTATAGTGTTACCCCTGAATAATTTTCAAATATTTTTGACAACTCCAATATTATCAAATACATATGAAAATGTCCTAGAAATAAGCTTCACCACTTCTGACAACTCCAATATTGACATAAGTTAATGAAAATAAATATTGATTGTAAATCAATATATTGGTATTTTTCAATTTATGGTAAAATTGAATACGAGATATGTTTTAATAATATTTTATTGAACAACAACATATTTACAACATGGAATTATAGACCAGATATGATATTCATATTTGATCTTTACAAAAGTACATGCAATATTATGTTAACATATTTGTAACATGAAGTAATTTTGGAAAATGCAAAGACATGGCATGATGATATTGTTGTGGTTTACAACATTGACACCTGCCAGATGTTGAACTTTGTTGTGGTCCTTCGTAGAGTGTTCCGAAGTGATGTTTGAACCAGATCGTTATAGTCCTATCATTCTTGAAGTAATCTGATGAACTGAATGTTTGTTGAATACAGAGACGCAGAGTATATCCTCTTGCAATCGCAACCAACACAAACACACAGTATTTTCCACATGTTGTACTGAATACACTTTGTAGTCTCTGTTTGTTAAATGTCCATTTCGTAGAATTGTTTGTCAAGAAAGGCAATATTTCTTCATGTAGTGGTGGTAATCCATAGGAGTCAAAGTAGGTTGCTTCATTCTTCTGGTCAAATACAATGGCTATCCAATGTTCTCCAGGTTGATCAGAATTATCCGTGTTGACTATGTACGCTTGGACGTCTAATGGTCTGTGATTTGGTAGCTTGTCTTTTGGGCATACTATTCCGTTTAATCTCTTCAGCCATATTTCTCGATCCAGTATGTGTTGTAATTCGATGGTTTCCATCTTTGGATGTTGATTTCACCAATATGTTACTTTCCGGATTGGTTTTGTTCATAATTGACCAATATTAATAGTCGGTGATCACTTCACGAAGATTATTTATTTCTATCTGGTTATCAAACTCTGAGAACACTATGACATTGATGACATTTTCAAGTGCCTTGGCAAACTGAAGTTCAAGTCGTAGATTTCCAGTTCTTATAGGGTGTAGGTGTCCCTCTTCGCTCTCCTGGTCAGGTGTCAAGTCATATCCCCACAAACAATATTCGTTTACATATTCATCTCTAGTAATATCAAATGATCTGTTTTGACCTAGTGAAGACACAGCTTGATACAAAGACATGTATGATTTAAGATATAATTTATGTTCAAAATCCGGCTCAAATGGACGGTTGAAAATACCATGACCATTACAATTTACATCAATTTTTGATAGATTAAAATGATGAAAATTGAATGGATTTTTTGCGTATTCCCCATTGAAACTAGCATTATCAACCATACCAATGAATATCCGTTTTGGTAATTGTCCCTGAAAAAGATGATCTTCTATTTTTGAGCGCATTCCAGTTGCAATTGTGAATGTTTTGACTTCTACTCTACGTATAGAATTTTCATATTCTTTTGAGCTATGAGTCTGTTCATGTCATTGGACACAGCAGGTAATAGCTCAACAGTTCTTACATTGAAACTAACATTTTCAAAATCTATTTTTGCATCTGGTGCGCCAGTGCCGCCTATTAAACAAAACTCTTTGACGTTGCTCTATGAGTCTTATTCTAATTTCAATTCCATTGGGTAAATATTTTTCGTAAAAATAAAAATAAATCCAAATGCAAGCATGCTTGAAGTTCGATTACTTTACTCCCAGAAATAAATGAATTCCTCTTATTAAGACCTGAATTTTCACCTGTAATGTCAATAGCCTCATATTTACCGGCGGTATCTTTCAACCACATTTCACTAGCAGCTAATTGTGTTGATTTACATTCAGCGTTATATGACAAAAGATTTTCTAAATATGCCCGAAAAGGATATGTATCATAATTATTTGTTATCAGTTTATTGTTTAGATATAAATCAATGTTATTGAAGATACTATGAAAGAAATTGTTAACTGGAGCAATATTATCATCTGCGTCTAATGCAGTATTATCTATTTTTAAAATTTTCAATTTCAAATACATGTAAGATTGAGATAAATCTGTCCATTTATCTGTTTGTGGTGGAATTACAAATTCTATTGGAGCATTACTGTTGAGAGAGGAAATCGGAAAATGTTCAACCCACTGACTTTCGTGCATAGCAGTCATGGTTGGAGGTACTGATTGAACATCCAACTCAGTCTTACTACATTCACAAGAACCGTTTTGCATCATTTTTTATTTTAGTCAAAAATATCTAAATTTCTGTTAGATATTTTTCTCCTTTTTTTACCAAGACCTTTTTGATTGTTACTTGATTTATGGACCTTAGCTCTTCGATGTATTGAACGCGACTGATGTTTCCTTTTATTTTTCTTTGTTTTTATACCTAATTTCTTCAAAAACGATTTTCCTAGTGAATTCATTGTTTGTTTACCTCGTGAAATAATTACATCCTTTGGATTTTTGTGTTGAAAAAAAAATATCTTGAGCTAAACCTATTCCTTGTTTCATTCCTTCATTTTTAAAAGAATTTACCCCAGTTTTTATTATTGGTTTTATAAATGGTGAAACGGTTCTAATTGTAGATTTGAACAAGGATCCTAATCCTGTCCCATACTGACGTATAACTCCTCGATATACAGGGTGCATTTTCAATCTATTTTTCTTTTCCTAAAATGTAACTTCACCATAGACTTTCCAAGAACAAAATGAACAGGATTGCCAGAATCTCCTCTTATATTTATATGAATTGTATCAAATTCAGATTTTGATATAGGCATATAATGTAAGTTTAAAAATTCATGGATAAATATGTTGACTACCTATATCATTTTCAATTGAATTTGATGTTTTGAATGGTACAACTCTTAAAATCGGAGCTTGAATATGTCCTACAATCGAATATTCAACAATATCAGAGTAAATGATTAAACCCCTCATTTAAATTTGACAAATGTGGAAAAAATCACTTGCATTACTGTTTGAAAAAAATGTATCGTTTACTAGCTTTGGATCTCCACCTAACTTTAAAAACAATGTATGGTTAAATTTAATTCCTGTTTTGCGAATTTTATGGAAACTAAATATTGGACGTTTCATACCCGGAGAATATGAAACGTTAATCGCTAGGTTTTTATTTTTTAAAATATCGCCAAAAGAATCTTGAATGATATTATCAATTGTTTCCAATACATGAGCTATTGATGAATAGGATCCAGGTTGAAAATTAAAATTGATAATCCATTTAACAGGAGTACCATCTTCACCAAAGCCTATCTCATTTATATCAAATCTTTTATTTTTTATTTCTGAAACATCCGAGTAGAAAGATAACCTGTCTGTGGTTTTTTGGTAAATTTTAACCCGGGACTTGGTAAAATGTATCCAAGAGAACTACTTAAAAGAACGAGCCACAATTCACGATTAGGACTTTGGATACTTAAATGAATGATGGCTGTTGTAACAATTGCATATATTATAATTACTTGCGAAATATATTGAAATTGATTTTTTGGTATTCGTTTACCACAAAATGAAAACTCTTGTTTTTCTATTTTTCCGTTTTCAATTATATCTTGTTCATTCATATTATGTTTGATGTTGAAATCCAGCTATCAAACTTTGACGGATAACCCATCCAATGAACTTTAGTTTCCTTGATTGTTTTATTACCTACACGTCTTGTACGTCGAGCAAGAACTGATTCAATTTCATATATTTCATCATCTTTTATACCTTGAATTTCCTTTCCGGAAAATGTACTCATTATTTTTTCACCATCAAGATCTTCAATTTTATAAGTTGGTGGTAAACTTTTATTAATATGAAATATTTTAAATAATTCTTTCGTCCAGTTTGGTAGATAACCCTTTTCAAATGTGCGTTTTGTTTTATTAATACGAACTAAATCACCGACATGTAATTTGTTTTTGGCTGGAATAGCTTGTTTCATTCCATACAATGCATGTGTAACCTCAATTTCATTTGAGGTATTGACAGAAATTGGGGTCCTCTTAATACTACGATGGTATGTTCGGTTGTATCCATCAACAATATTTTGTAAAATATCAATATATTTTCTAGTTTTATGATATGTGAAATATTTCCACATACGTGTTTTTAAAGTTCTTTGAAATCGTTCAACTATACTTGCCTTAGTTTCAGGGTTTTCGGTTGTGAAAAAATGAATGTGCTTAGATTTCAAGAAATGTTGAAATTCTTTAATTTTTAAATTCCGTTCCTTTATCACTTTGTAAAGACCGTGGCTTTCGTTTTGATGTTTTTAGTATCAAATCAAACGCGTTAATCAATGTTTTCCCCGTTTTGTTAGGAAGGGGTATGACCCATGCATATTTTGAAAATACATCTATTACACACAATATATATCTTTAATTCTCATTTTCACCTGAGAATTGTTGCATATCTGCCAAATCAGCCTGCCATTGTTGATCGATACCTCCTACTATTGTCTTGCGACGTGTAAAACGTCTTTGAATTTGTTTATGAAGTGTATATGTTTTCTGTCTGCTCAACCATTCTTGTATATGTTTTAATCTAACATCTGAAAATGTGTTTATTCGTTTAATTGAATCATACAAGTGTTTTGTACTTGTGTAGGCAATTGAACTTTTTGGATTATAATATATTTTCTTTAGTAATGAATTAAGTTTCTTCTCTTTATGCTTTAGTAAGCCTCCCATTTTTTAAGATATGTTGAATCAGACTTTCTTTTTATACCAGTTGGGGTGACTGAAATTTTTGATTTTGGTGTTTTACGATGTTTCATTACTGTTTTAGGTGTACTAAATATTGAATCCGACTCAATGTCAGATGTATCAGTTTCATATTTATGCATCCAGTTCCATCGTTGTCTATTGCCAACTACGTCTTGTGGTATATTGAGTTCCTGTAAAGCTGTACTGAATGTCTCCCAACCTCTGGGGTTAAATCCTTTTCTTTGACGTAAAGTGTCATTAACTAAATCAATAATATTTGATCCCGTTATAAGTTTTCCTTTATATGTTACTAAACCATTTTCATCCCAACTGATTTTTGGATTATCTTTCAGCATGCTTAAAAGAAGTTCTGCCTTTCTTTGCATTGTTTTTGGTATACTTTGTAAAATCCTATCATTAAGTGGTCTTTTTGTACTTTCATTTACTGTAACATGTTGAGGTTCTAAAACTTTTTTAAATGACTCCTGAAATTTATGTAATGTTTCTCCGTGCTGCTTTACCTTTTCACTTTCCGATAAATCTGTTCTTTCTAAAAGGTTAGATAAATGTTTTTGAAGTTTAGCTGTATTTGCAATTTGTGGATCCGGTGGAAGCTGAGGTTTTTGACTTTGTTCTGTTTTCCATTTATTCATTTCTTCCAGTAAATGAAAAGGAACAAGTGCCATTTTCCGGACCGACATTATTTAACTAGAGCTCGAATACCTGCTCTGGCACCAACGCCAAGTGCACCACCTAGAACAGCTTTACGTATTAATGGTAATAATTGAAGTAAAAATGGTAAAAGACCTCCTGTCTGATTTATAATATTTTTCTTTTTCTTAATTGAAATTGATTTTGATACAAGTTGTCTGAGATGTTTACGCTTAGGACACAATTAATGTTTCTGATCAGATGTAAGTGTGACATTGCCTTTTAAGAGATTGTGACAACATTCACAAATACACTTAATTATATGATTTGGTGCATTTTTTATTAATTATTCACGATATTTTTTAGGTTCATTAGCTATAGCCAAAAGCATAGCACCATGTTTTTTAATTAATGATTTCTTTTTACTGGTTTTATTCTTGACCTTACCCATCTTTATACTAACAATACTTTATATTGAATGATACAAAATTAATTAATAACTGTATTTTATACACCTAAATAACTTTTAATTTTTACTCTTCATTCTGGATTTTTAAGCGCAAAATCTTTTAGATGTTTTATTTCCTTTTCTTTTTGAATAAGTTTGTTTCTGACAGCTTCTTTGGTTTTAGGAGATCTCAAAGGTGTTCTTAACGGTGAAAACCTAGCTATTGGATGTTCATCCATTGCATTATATTCCTGTAACAGTTTGTCATGTTCTTTTGTTGTTTTATTAACAAGTCTAATCCAATTTTCAATTTCAGGGCTATACTTGTACTTCTTTTTTTTTGGAGTTTGTCGCTCAAATGAACCATAATTACTGGGGAAAGATGCATTGTATGATGATCCAGATTTGCTAGAAGTTGATGTAAATGGTAATTGTGGAGATCTAAAGGAAATTGGTGTCGATGTGAACTGAGGTTTTCCAGTCGATGAGGGTGTTTGAAACGGTGATATAGATCTACGAGAATTAACAGGACTAGGATTTGTAGACATACTAGACATTGAAGAAAATCTTGAAGATTCATTTTGCTTTTTAGTTGTTTTATTTTTAGTTGTTTTCTTTTGAGATTTTTTATTTCGTGTTTTCTTTTGTTTTTTAATTGTTTTCTTTTTAGTTTGTTTTTTGGTCAGTTTTCTATTTTTCACGTTTTTTGTACCTGTCCACCGAAGTAAACTTCTAATAATTACACCACCTAAAAATCCTCCACCACCAGGTTTTAATATTATTTTTTTCTTTGTATCATCATCAACTGTAGGATCCGCTAATTGTTTAACATCTTTTTCATTTTTTCTATAAAACGCACTGTTTGTTTTTGTAATTTTATTTTATTTTCAACTATATTTTGAGCAGCTATTGAAAACCATTTCAATATCTCTTTTAATCCAGATTTCAATATTATTTCTCTTGTAAGTTTATGTTGTTCATCATTCAAATTTCTTAAAGCATGAATACTATTTCCTGATGTGTATGAGAAAGCCATGTTAGCACCTTGATAGAAAGTACAATACTGATATCTATATTACTATATTGGAGAATAAATAGTAGGTCCTCTAACATCCTTATCTCTAATCCAGCGATGAAAAATGTCACTTCTTAAACGAAATTGTTTTTTAATTCATGATTGAAAATCAATTAACAAATAACCATGTTCCTGAGAAGTAGCATCATTGTAGGCTGAAATTAAGTGCGGACTTTGCATTTGACGTGATAATGTTTTAATTTGTAACCCATCACGTTCATTTCTAAATAAAATCATGTAACGAGAATTAAGACTTATAGTTCTACTCGATTTATTTATTTTGTTGAAACATATTTTGTGTAATATATATTACACTTGAATTTCTATGATGACCTTTTCTTGTAAACCACAATTTCATTTTTTCTTCATCTTTTTCTCCTAACATATCATCAAATACTACAAGATGTGGAATTGTTACATCGGATACAATTTCATTTTCATCATCTGGGATACCTTCAATAAATTTGAGGAAATTGAACTTTTCTTGCATAATAGTATAACTGTGTTGCCATTCTTTGTAACACCATATTACTTTTTCGGGTACAATATTAAATAAATCTTTGCGATAATCAATAATCTTTTGTACAATTTCAGTTTTTCCACATCCACTTGGACCTGCTATATAAATGTTACAGGGATGTTGAAATAACAAAGACAATAGGTCTTCGTTCTCCATTGTTTATAGTACAAGGTCCAGGTGTATAATGATATACTATCATGTGTATAGCAATGTTTTATTTGAAAAGGAATTCTGTTCGAATAGTTTGGGATGGCCCTGAAAAGGGCCGTTTGGGTAAAGGTGCGAGTACTGTTATTTTTATTTTTTTAAAAAAGACACGAGTACTGGTACAATTTTTTTTCATTTTTTTTAAAGGCACGAGTACTGGTACTATTTTATTTTCGTGGAATCAAATGATTTTCTTTTTCTGGAGGAATGTGTTTACGATGTGCACCAATCCCACTTTTATGTGAATGTATTTTTTCGTCAACTGTATCACACAGGGCCCTTTCGGCATGTTGACTGATCTGTGTCACTGTTTTCTTGTCCAATTCAAACTTGATAGGTACTTTCAATGGCTTTGTGTTAAATGTCAAGTCCCGATTTTCACACTGTTTCTCTAGTTTCCTTGATAATGTGTCTGTCATACGGTTCAGTTGAACACTATGTCGTGATGCGATGTTCTCTAGTTTCTGTAATATTCTTTCTGTATTGTTGTTCAGTTTCTGTAGTTCTTTCAATATCATAGAATCTTCTTTCTTCTTCTCTAATGGAATGTATACAGGAACAGTTGGCTGCTGCTGTAGTTGTTGTTGTTGTGGTGGCTGGAAGGTTGGTTGATATATTTCATTCATCGTCTCTGCTAATATATCAAAATCTTGAGTGACAAAATCGTAACTTCTGTTGTCAGCCATAGTAATCGAATGTAAATTAATGATTTTATGATCGTCTTTTATACCCATCAGAAGGATTGACCTACTTAGAAATTAAATTGATAAAAATCAAGTGACCAATCACAGTGTGTCTTACAAAACGATAGCTGCTAACCAATATTCCATTTACAGTACTCTTTTCTCACATTTAATTGAGGGATACTGGGATAACTCTTAATAATTTTAGTTTCTATGTTCAAATCCCATGAAAAAGGAATTTTATAACTGTATAGATGAAGCAAAGGTTTAAGATCCTTATCGAAATAAATCTGACTATCCTCTCCGTATGTTCTAGAACTTACTAACCTATAAATCTAATTTTTTTCTATCACAGTTATCTTTGGACAAATACCAAAAGGTATAAATCTAGAATTGTTTGTTATGTACCCTATGAAAGGATAATATTGATATTTGGGTGATTTATAAATGTTTAAATTATTAATAGTGTATTCTCCGTTTACTATGCATATAGTACAATTTTTGAGAAAATCGAAACATTTTCATTCTTCGGCTTCCGGATGCTGGTCACAATGTTTTATTAGTTGATCCATTTTATCAGGGTTGTACTCTGAACAATGTAATGCTTTCGCTTCAGAGTTCAGTAGACTAATGATGACCATATGGAATTTGTGGCTTCTTTTATAGACGTCACGATGTAACGATAGTATAGAAGCTGTTGCAAATTGCTTAATGTTTAACAACTAATGATACAATATACAAAGTTATTAGGATATAAATTGCAAAGTAATCTTTTCGTAATAATGTGTGGTGGCCCTGAAAAGGGCCGTTTTTGTTTAGAGTGTACACCTGTACAAACTAATATTCAATGGTAGTGCGTCGCCATTTGTTGTTTGATTCTCGAGTTTTAACTCTCAAAACGCCTGTAGTGTCAGGTTTTGCTTCTGTAGTAAAACTCTTTTCGTCCTCCATTTCCATTTATTTGTAAGCAGGCTTTGGTTATTCCTTTATTCTCCTCAACAGGTCAGCCGTAACCATTTGCAGCGTTTCTATGTCTTTCTGCATCGACCCTACGACTTCAACCAAATCTGCGATCCTCCTTGCCATTATATTGCTTCGATCGGTATTCATTTCTTTGAGTGTTCAATGAAACATGTGAAGTATGTGTTAAAAACACATGCTTTTATACCCATCAAACGGATTGACCTACTTTTGGTAGTTTAGTCATTTTTCAGATTTTCGACCAATCAGAAAGCGTGTTGCAAAACACGTTTTGTGAACAAAGTTTGTTTACACAAGCTTGGCTGTAAAAACGGATTGAAAATCATCCAATGAGAGGGGCAGAATCCTTAACCAATCAAATCCTCTAATTTTTAGCCAATGAAATGATGGATGAAATCATTTCAGGATCTAAAGCGTATAGTATTCATTCTATTCATTCTTACATACCAGAATGCAGATCAAGAAATTCTTCCACCGTTTGAGAAACATTGTATTCTCCAGGAAAAATGATGTTAATGACGTGGTTATCATTGGCCTTCCAAACAAAAAATTGTTTGGAAAGTTACATTGAATAACTTATATCCTGATCTGTCTGAATTATATTAGACAGTGATCAAACGGTCCTTTTCAGGACCACAATATTTTCCAGAAAGAAACACTTGCATTTTATAAATCATATGAATTAACCATATAAATTATAAAAATGATAAATAACAAAACAAGAAAATACATTTCAACTTGTATTCATTTAACAATATTTTATTGAACAACAATATATTTACAACATGTAATACATAGTGTCTATTCAAAATTGTATTCATTTAACAAGACAAATAAATCAATCAAATCTAAAAGTCAATTTTCATCTTCTTGACTGGAACCGCAATTTTCCTCTTCTTGATTTGAACACTCGGTTCATCTTGGCGTTTACGTTTACGACTGTTCACTGGTTTCTCTGTGGGCTTAACATCCACTGTGTTAGGCGTGGGTTTCTGGTCACAATCACAAGCCCAATGTGATTTCGATTTACAGATGAAACATCCAGCGTACATAACATTTCTTGGTAGCTTCAGATGACTCTCTTCGTTGTAATAAGACATGAATTTTCCGACACACAGGTCTTGGGTGATACTAGGAGAATCCGAAAATTGAACTTCATGAGAATATGGATTCACAAACACATCCATGTACTTTCCTTGTAGCTTCTGGCTACATTTATTGGCCCAATGCTCCGTTGATTGACAGATGTAACATCTGTTAGGTGATATTTCGTCCCCTCCATATTTCTCATCGATGCTGAATTTTGTAAACCTCTTCCCTGTAGAAATCAGGTACTCAGAGTCGCCCAAATAATTGTAAGATGTAAAAGATCCAACAAAGTTTCCAATATGTTTTATCGGATAGGTTTTCGGTATGTTGCTGAATTCAACTTCATGAGTAAACGGATTTACATATAAATTCATTTCACATCCTTTGTGCCAATATTTCATACTTTCGAAATAGTCAGCAAAATGTTCCTCGTGTTTTTGTAGTTGAATTGAAGAACGTTCTATCACTTGAGAGTCCATGTCGCTTCAGAGTTCAGTAGACTGATGATGCTCATATGGAATTTGTGGCTTCTTTTATAACCGTCACGGTGTAACGATAGTATATAAGCTGCTGTAAATTGATTAATACTTTATTATAAAATTCAACATGCCACTTGTGCCATACTCGGACACCGAGAGTGAAAACGAAGAGTCATCAGATGTTAGAAGATTTTATGATCTTATACAAGAAAAAAGTCGAAGATCAAGAAAATTCAGAACTGAATCATCAGTTTTTAAAACAACATTTAAGAAATTTGATGTAGACGAACACCCTCAAAATTTCGTTGGGGTATTATTTGATGTTATCGTTCATCAAATCATCGAACGAATTGATGGCGATCCACACGACAAAATCAGGGTAACATTAAATCATCCTGCATTAAAGATGGGGATACCGATTCCATTCTTGAATGTTGAAGATTTGAATGGGAACATATTGTTACAAGAAATAGAAAACGTTATGCAATCGAATATTGATTTTAATTTGAACGATGGTGAGATGACAATCGAAACAACGTTTACCAAAATGCCAACAGGTTCTGGAAGAAAGAAGACGACCTCTGAAATTGATTCTCGAGTTTTCACGAAAAAAAAAGAAAACTGTTGTGAAAATTCAAAAGACAATATGTGTTTAGCCCGGGCTATTGTTGTTGGAAAATGACATGCTGATCGAGAAGTTTCTTCAGCATGGAATAGACGGTGGAATGTAATTCGACAGACATCACGTCCTTTACAACGTATTGAAGCAGAGAAATTATTGAATGAAGTTGGAATTTCACCACAAAAAGCTTGTGGATTTGAAGAATATAAGAAAATACAACAATATATGTATCCAGAATATGTGATCAAGATTCATCAACAACATTTGAAAACAGAATTGTTGTTTGAATATCCAGAAATGCAGTCATACATCAAAATAATACATGTATTCTATAATCAAGATCACTATGACTGTATTACAAATATTGTTGGATTTCTTGGATGTTCTTACTATTGTGAGATGTGTAATGTTGGTTACCAAAATCGTGAAACACATATATGCCCTACTTCGTGTAAGGCATGTCGTTCCAAAACAAAATGTCATGTGATATATTGTATCAAGTGTAAAGATTGCCTCAGGACATTTTATAGTGTAACGTGTTTTGCAAATCATAAGCAAATTGAAGGACGTGAAAAGAAATCAATTTGTCAACTCATAAAATGTTGTGGCAAATGTGGAGGTCAGTTTGCCGCTTCCGTTATGCCAATCTGCAGTAATCGCCATTTGAATAAGTAGCGTCTTCGCGCACAAATGCAAGCAGTACGGTCCGATTTACCCCGAACTTCGCGACTTCATAGCTCGAACTGAGTAATAGCCAGAATTAAATTGTTTGCACATTTGGAAACCTTGGAGTCCGCAAGATGCTAATTGTGGAATTTTTCGTTGGCTTCCGTAAAGCCAATCTGCAGTAATTTCCATTTGAATAAGTAGCGTCTTCGAGCACAAATGCAAGCAGTACGGTCCGATTTACCCCGAAATTCGCGACTTCATAGCTCGAACTGGGTAATAGCCAAAATTAAAGTCTTTGCACAACATCGGAAACCTTGGTGTCCGTAGATGCTCATTGTGGAATTGTTCGTTCGCTTCCGTTATGTCAATCTGCAGTAATCGCCATTTGAATAAGTAGCCTCTTCGCGCACAAATGCAAGCAGTACGGTCCGATTTACCCCCGAACTTCGCGACTTCATAGCTCGAACTGGGTAATAGCCATAATTAAAGTATTTGCATATTCGGAAACCTTCGAATCCATAGATGTTAAATGTGGAATTGTTCGCAAGTTTCAATGTAGCCAATGTGTAGTAATCGTCGTTTGAAGTCGTGCCGTTTCGTCCAAAAATGCAGGAATCGTTCGCTACCTGAGGCCGAGCGATTTTTCTCTAAATTTCGCGACTTCATAGCTCGAACTGGGTAATAGCCAGATTAAAAATATTTGCACATTCGGAAACCTTGGAGTCCGTAAATGCTAATTGTGGAATTGTTCGTTCGCTTCCGTTAAGCCAATCTGCAGTAATCGCAATTTGAATAAGTAGCGTCTTCGCGCACAAATGCAAGCAGTACGGTCCGATTTACCCCGAAATTCGCGACTTCATAGCTGGAACTGGGTAATAGCCAGAATTAAAGTCTTTGCACATTCAGAAACTTTCAAATCAATAAATGCTAAATGTGGAATTGTTCGTTTGTTTCAATGCAGCAAATGTGTAGTAATCGTCGTTTGAAGTCGTGCCGTTTCGTCCAAAAATGCAGGAATCGTTCGCTACCTGAGGCCGAGCGATTTTTCTCTCAACTTTGCGATTTCGTACCACGAAAAGTACAACAGCTACGCTTTGTTTCTTTTCACTTTCAGAAAGACTGGATACATACCGTAGATGCTAATTCTCGAATTGTTTGTTCGTTTCCGTACTGACAATGTGCGGCACTCTCCCATTGAAATAGTGATGTTTTCACCCGCGACGGCAAGCAGAAAGCTGTATGGTCCGATTTTCCAGAACTTCGCGACTTCATAGCTCAAACTGGGTAATAGCCAGAATTAAAGTATTTGCACATTCGGAAACATTCGATTCCGTAGATGCTCATTGTGGAATTGTTCGTTCGCTTCCGTTAAGCCAATCTGTAGTAATCGCCATTTGAATAAGTAGCGTCTTTGCGCACAAATGCAAGTAGTGGGTTGCCGGATTGGGTATATGTTTCTTTTAATTTCAAATTGATGCAAAAGTTTTGTTTTCTGTACCAATTTGAAGGTAAGTGTCTATAGAACAATTTTGGTTCGAATGTCAAGCACTGGAATACAAAAATTCAAAACGACCGCCAAAATCCAAGATGGTTGCCAATTTCGGTTTTTATTTTGCATTACGCCTCATAACTTTTGTCCTATGGAACATAGAGTAGTGATTTCGGTGTCTATATCTAGGTTTTCATGGATGATTAATTGAATAAAAATAAAATAAACATGATTGGAATATATCTTATATGGCATTTCACACCAATTGAAACAATAAATACAAAATGTGATGATACAAATGGGGTATTTTTTATCTCTTTCCTGTTGAACCTTTTCCATTTGTTTTATTATGGCCATGTCAACGAGCTGGGGATGGTCTGTCTTTTGCCAAAATCAAACCGACGAAAACCCTTCATTATGCTGATCACTTTATCTTTCCACCGTTTAGATATCATGGATGGCTGAGAAGCTGAAATGGGAGTTTTCACTGCAGTGCAGATAATTTATGAATAACACTGTACAACCAAAACGCTCTGAGCGCGTTATATAAGAAAGTCCTCATCATTGAATCTAGATTTGCACAGGCTATTGCAGATCATACAAGGAACAACGCTAATATAGTCTGTCCTACAAATTTGCATCAGCACATTTTCACGGTTGCAGCCCTGGACAACTTAGATCACAATCCCACATCACGCACTGCAAGCTCACCCTTCCATGTAACTGCTATTTCAATATTTCAGCTTCCTTCATCACAGACGCCTGGGTTGGACCAAGAATGTCTACGAATCAACTCACATAAAACAGGAGCACGCAGCAGTGAACTCATCCTGCCTCGTTCGTATACGTTTGTACCACCTGTGGGCCGAAATCTTGTCACCCAACCTCCGGTAAAAGATGTGCAACCAGTGGCAACGAGTTCATTCGGTGAGGAGAAACACCACGAACAGGCATGGATGACTGCAGTACATGACACCCTATATGTGGATTCTGATACAGAAAAACGCACTCCAGCGATGTGGTCTTCATACCATGCTGCTCGATCAGATACTGTTGGACAACCGGAAAAAGGCATTGAAGCCCTCCTGCCACTTTTCCATGAAAAAGCCGCCACTCCAGAAATGATTCGACATGGAATGGAACTGGTGAAAGATACAACTGAGCACCTCAACCCACACAATGTCCCTGTGTTGGTAGTATACCAACCTCTCTATGACCTCGCAAAAATATGCAGTGGACCTTCCCTGACATCTTCGGGAAAGACAAGTTTGTGGTTATGCTAGGTGGGCTCCACATTGAAATGGCTTTGTGGAGCACCATGGGAGCTCTTCTGCATGGGTCTGGATGGCCTGAAACCCTGAAAAAAAAGCTGGGCTAGTGAATACAGAAGCAGCAGCCACAACTTTTCTGAAAGCATCCAATGCAAAGAGAACAAGATATGCCCATCAAGTTACTGATATGGTACTCGACAGCCTTCTAAAGCGAGCCTACGAAGACAATGGAACCGAGATGGCTCTTGTGGATTGGGTCGTGGTAGCTCAACAGAGCCCAACGTTCAAATTCTGGCTACTCGTACACAAGTACCAACATATCATATTCATGTTCATCCGGGCACATCGGGAACGGAAGTTAGAACTCATGGTCACTACCCTGCGGAAGCGTGTGCCTCTGTTCTTTGCTCTCGATCACCAGAATTATGCCAGGTGGATTCCAATCTTTATTTGAGACCTGGAAGTTCTACCAGATAGCATCCAGGTAGAGTTTGAGAAGGGATACTGGACAATAACTCGAAGCAATCGCCGTTTCTCATCCTTACCCTTTGATCAAGCACACGAGCAAGCCAACACATGTGTGAAAGGAGTTGGTGACATTATCGGTCTCACAGAGAATCCTGGCATGCTGGAACGCTGGATCGTGACTGGCCCGGAAATCAGCCGTGTCGTTGAGGAGTTTACTGGTGCAAACGCTAACGATGATGATGAAGAACTCCCTCATCATGAGGAAGGATATGCATCTCAGCAACGATTTCTACGCAATGCCAAAGACCTGATGGAGGTGTTGCTGAGCAATGGGAATCCTTTTGAGGAGCACAGTGGATACCTGGTTACATTAGACAACAAGGTGTGTGAGTCTGCGGCTGCTGCTGTATATGCCCATAAAGTCGAGTTTATGGGACAAGAGCAGTACAACAACTTCAGACAGAGCGTGCTTGACTCCAATGACACACCTCTGACAGCACCGATCAAGCGAAACAACTTACTGTTGTTCCATGAGAAGGAAACACAAAAGAAGTCGGCAATTAAGCTGAAAATGCAGCACTTCAAACGTCATACAGAGCTTTATGGTCAAGCTTGTCTTGTACTAGACAGCTGCGGGGGATTTGGAGGAGTTTTGTCATCACAAATCTTCCCCATACCCACCTGCATTGTCATCCTCCAAATGGTCCCTCAACTATTGTACCAAGTCAGATTTGTTGGTATATATCATGGAAGCCAGTACAAGTAGCGCCATTTCTGTCGACGAGGAGCTAGTTGCGCCAGATGTTTACGACTTCATTATTATTGACGGTGGTGTACTGATACACTCACTACCTTGTACAACTGTACAAGGCAAGACCTTTGATTCATATGTCGACAAGGTATTCTGCCCAAGAGTTCGCCACGACTTGAAGCGATCGACAAGAGTAGATATTGTCTGCGACCAGTATTGTGCACTGACAATCAAAGGAGGCACAAGGGAAAAACGAGGAACAGGCATCCGACAACGTATATGTGGTACTGGCCAAATGCGAGAAAATTGGCAGAATTTTATGGCAAACGTTGATACCAAGAAGGAACTGTTCTCATTCCTGTCAAGAAAGATAACAGAAGAACATTTCCCAGATGACAAGAATTTCTACATCACTGCAGGTGATCAAGCCCACCATGTTGGAAACAGTCCACCAATGGATCAATGCAACCATGAGGAAGCTGACACGCGTGTCTTAGTACATCTCCTCCACGCCCTCCAATCATCGTCACTTGGGATGATGTATACTGGAGACACAGAAGTTGTCGTAATACTTCTAAGTAATTTCCATCACATCAAGGCTCTGAATCCGGCCGCAGAAATCTCCACAAACCTGGGCACGACAACGTGCAAAGCCATGGCCCTCTTCCACGCATTCATTGGATCAGACAGTACTTCCTCCTTCAAGTTTCGCCAAGGTTGAAAGAAGTGGCAACAAACTTTGTCTGTAGGCTGTATTCAAATGAGTCAAACGAGGTCAATGATGTTGACCTCGTCCGAATGAGGTTGTTCTCACAGAAGACTAGGGACGTGGAGAGATTTCCCCAACCAGTGATGCTTTGTATCAACATTTCAAAAGGAGTGTCTTCCAAGCGAGCATCGGGACAACAGCCCACATGTCCATGATGCCTGTCAACAACCCAACTAACCATGGATGGAAGGAAGAGGACGACAAGCTGCTTCCCATTTGGACCTCGTTGCTCCTCGCCAACGTTGTGTTCCAACAAGATGTGAAGTGCACTTGCCCAATTACCTGCTCTCGGTGCAAATGCGTGAAGACAAAAGTTGAAGTGCACACGTCAGTGCGAGTGCACATGCGAGAAGTAGCTGGACTAGAACACTTTCCAATACTAACATGTATATAGGTTAATTTGGTTAATTTGTTAGCCATTTTCTTATTAAATGTATTTTTCAAGGAGTTTTTCAAGCAATTTTCTAAGCAGTTACTCGGAAGTAGGACTCAATATCAGAGAAAATATGCTCCAATCATGTTTATTTTATTTTTATTCAATTACTCATACATATAAACCTAGGTATAGAGACCAAAATCAACATTCTAGGTTCAATAGTACAAAAGTTATGAGGCGTAATGAGAATAAAAGCCTGAAATTGGCAGCCATCTTGGATTCCGGTGGCCATTTTAAATATTTTATGTGAGTGCTTGACACTCGAACCAAAATTGTTCTATAGACCCTTACCTTCAAATTGTAACTGAAAACGAAACATTTACATCAATTTGAAATGACTGAGTGCCCCGGCAGCCCACTAAAGCAGTACGGTCCGATTTACCCCGAAATTCGCGACTTCATAGCTAGAACTGGGTAATATCTAGAATTAAAGTAATTGCACATTCGGAAACTTTCGAATCCATAGATGCTAAATGTGGATTTGTTCGTTTGTTTCAATGCAGCTAATGTGTAGTAATCGTCGTTTGAAGTGCCATTTCGTCCAAAAATGCAGGAATCGTTCGCTACCCGATGCCGAGCGATTTTTCTCTAAAATTTGCGATTTCGTAGCACGAAAAGTACAACAGCTACGCTTTGTTTCTTTTCACTTTCAGAAACACTGGATACCGTATATGCTAATTCTCAAATTGTTTGTTCGTTTCCGTACGGCCAATGTGCGCCACTCTCCCATTGAAATGGTGACGTTTTCACCCGCGACGGCAAGCAGAAAGCAAATACGTTCCGATTTTCCCAGAACTTCGCGACTTCATAGCTCGAACTGGGTAATAGTCAGAATTGAAGTCTTTGCACATTCGGAAACCTTGGAGTCCGTAGATGCTAATTGTGGACTTGTACGTTAGCTTCCGTTAAGCCAATCTGTAGTAATCGCCATTTGAATAAGTAGCGACTTCACGCACAAATGCAAGCAGTACGGACCGATTTATCCCGAACTTCGCGACTTCATAGCTCGAACTGGGTAAACGAAGACTTATATATTGCTATCATGCGGAAAAGATGTGGAGGGATATATATATATATCAAGACAATATAGTGGCAATTTGCCCCCAAGTGGTAATGGTGACCCCTTCTGGATCGCCCACTACAAGAGATTGGAGATTGTCGTTACACAAGTTTATACGGAAGCTTAAAAAGGACATGTGCATTTTTTTCTATCTCGTTCCCACGAAATATCTCGTTCCCACGAGATAGCATCTCGTTACAACGAGTTTGCTATGTCATTCCCACGATATAGCATCTCTTTCCCGCAAGATAGCATCTCGTTCCCAGGAGATAAGAAATTGTATCTCGTCCGAACAACATATACTCAGCCAATAGAGGAGATATTACTCCTCCATCTTGGATGACACTGTTGCTACATTTTGATTGGCCGACTATGATTTCATGGGAACTAGATAGCTATCTCGTGGTAATGGGATCCTAACTCGTGGTAACGGGATCATATCTCGTGGGAACGAGATGCTATCTCTAGCATTGTTTCTAGGGAACGAGATGCCATCCACGACATAGCTAGCTCGGGAACGAGATCATACTTCGTGGGATCGAGAGTGTCATTAATTTATGAACTTACCGGTGCACAAAGTAGACCCTGACCAGACTCCATATAATCATCGAAATAATGGCAGTGTAAACCCTTAAAATAATCTGGCATCTATCGAACGAACGGCACATCGTGTATATCCAAATCAGATGGCATATATTCATAAACAGAAGGACAGTGTACCCTTACAAGAATATATGATACTTTGAATGCATGACGGATAGTACAGACCCAGATCATCAGGCAGTGCGAATTTCGGGCTACACTGGTACAAAATTGTGTATGCTAACTTTTTCAATGACAATGCATTATTTGGCTTGTCCATTTAACAATGGCCTATAGTTCGGATTATGGCATAGTGTGAACTATGACTGTCTAAGAGAAATTGGGTCTATGCCATTGGTGACCAGTCTAGCTCCTGATCTGATAGCACACTCCTCCCGCAGTCTGGAAAGGATGCATTGTTTGTTAAACGTATATTGGGTCGATAAAACTGTAAATGGTGATAAACCCTGACCAAACTATGTGAATGAGTTGAATGAGAGATGCTGTAAAAGCCAACATTCCATTTTCCCACAAACTGTGGACAGTCACCATGGGCGGATCCAAGCGGGGGCCCCCTCTAAAAAATTTCGAGTTTAGATTTTATTACGTGGAAAGATCTTGGGCCCGTTTCACCAAAATTCGTGCGATAAAAATGTTCGTACGAAGATTTTCTATCAGTTTATTTCACACATTAAAGGTACATGCCCATGTAGTAAACACAAAATGATCTGTATATCAGAGACATCATCTGATACATTTTCTGGCAAAATAAACATTCATTCACCATTACCCCATGTATTGATTGGCATTATTCTACATTTCATATCAGACGGAAATTTCCACACTGACATCAGGGGCGATAACCGTGTTTCCTTAAAATGTTAAAGCACATTACTATTTAGTCTCTGTGTTCATTTTTGGGTGTGCAATGATCATACTTTATAATCTGTCGAAAATATCATTTTTTTCAAATGACGCATTTAATTAGTATAAATAATTAAAATAAATATCATGCCTCATTTGCATATGAAAATAGCCTGATACCACCGAGCGTCACTGCCAATAAAATACACATTACTAAATGATTATATCTGTATAGCGGGCACTCGTATTATTTACAACAGGTGGAATAGTGACACAATTGTACACTAATTTAAATCCTATAAAAAACAGTTTATGCCTATTGGGTGGGCATGTACCTTTAATGTGATTTACTAATGCTACCATCTTCCACCGACAGGTAACATAAAGATTTACCAAAATCGGCTGCTAATGCGAACTTTGTTGCCAGCTTTAGTTTGGTACTTACAAACTTCTTAGTCGCACGAAGTTTATAGAAACAGGCCCCAGATTATTCCTTATTTCTCACCCAAAGTGCAGAGGCGCCGGAAACAAATTAATATTGGGAAGGTGGCAGTCGACGCGAGGGAAGCGACGGAGTGCTAGGGGGGAGGGGGGTGGGGTTTCCCGGAGCATAATCACTCCCCCCCCCCCGATTTTCTTTTGATTTCTAGATGGCATTTCCTACATTCTGTTGTATTTAAGAGACAACATTAGTAGGTATCTCATACATATTTTTGTAGCTAAAACACTGGTAAAAAGCGGTAATTCAATGTTAATTGTATGACACTTATTAAAAAGGTTTGTCTGATTTGTATGAGGTTTCACCATCTATACATATTTGGAAATGTTCAAAATGCAAATACCAATAGTATACTTATACTACGTGAATATCATTTTGCATTGTGTGTAATCCGTTTTAGTATGTACATATATTACAAAAAAATATAAACAAGCAACATATTACAGTCAGTTATCAGGAATGGCACTGTTCCCGCGCTCGGTAAAGTCAATATTTTATATTGAAATTACATAATCGAGTTAACATTGTATTACCAGGATACTCACTACATTACAGGAGGTGTTTGTTTATCCAAATCACGATAACCTCCCGATCCCAAACTCATAGCCAATATCTTTCGGTCCAAATATTAGGGTGGCGGTCGCCGCCCCTGCCGCCTCTGCCGCCCCAGTTCCGACGCCTCTGAAGTGTATGTTGTTCCCACTCAATTGAACCGTCTCGTCGAGACGGTTCAACTGAGTGGTAACAACATATACTTGTGGTGAGAAATAAGAAACAATGCAGAAAATAATATGAATGTTATGAAAGTTGACGAATACATGCGTTTCATTTGAAATGCACGCCACCCCCCCCCCTCTAGACATGCATGCTAGATCCGCCCCTGGTCACCAATGTCATATAATGGGTGATATTGTATTGTGCAGTGCAGGTGACCATATCAGGAGTGATCTGTGTTCACGGCACATTTGAATGGGGATTACCTTGGCCACGTGACCAACACGTGCAGGGCAAGGTATAGTTAAAGCTCACAGTCAATTGGCGGCAGACCAGAGACGACCAGACGACCGGTAAGTCATCTCTCTTACACGCGGAAGTAATAATCTTTGTTGATGGGGTATTTTCACAACATGACCATGTTCTTTCTTGCATACCTTTGCAAAAGTCGTCAGTCCGCCCGCCCGCCCGCCCGTCCGTCTGTCATTCACGCTTTCAATTTCCTATAACATGTTTGCATTCGATTTGGCCTATATTTAAGGGTTGGAATTGGCTGGAACACCTTCCAGGCCGTCGTTCTGGTTTATATTTCCGAATTTTGATAAATGTTGCATTTATTCAGGCTCCAAAAATGTGCGAGAATCTATGCAGGTATGGTAATAGTCCGGGCGTCAGTAAGAAAAGTGTGCATTAGGGTCCGCACGAAGTTTTATTGCATTTTCGTGATTACCAACCAATACTATTAAATATTCCGCCGGGTGCCACTCCAGCACCCTTGAGCATTTTTAATAATCTGCATAAATCCAAGATGGCCGCCAGTTTAATATTTATTTGTATTTAATTGCTCCAAGTGCTATTTGTCGGAGTTAATACATTGGTATAATCAGGTTTTCGGACCCGTGGATTTGCTTAGGAACATTTTCGACTCTTTTCAACATTGTCGCAGCTATATATTGTCAAGATGGCAGCCAAAAATCAATATTGTCTAACAAAAAAATAAAAGTATGTCTCCTATCATTGACATACATATATAATTGTATGCGTTTTACTTCACGGTGTGTGGCACACACCAACGTGTGAAACAATGTATGCAGTACACATGCTTATTGCCACACTTACATAAATTCAAGATGGCCGCCAAAGGTTTTCAAAATTTGCTAATCTGTTTCTCATATTGCTACCGCTAACACATCTGAGACGTAAAGCACCATATCATAGTGAATTGCAAATCTTTACTTTTATACCAAAGGATGTACTGTTGTTGGATACTTTTCTCAGTTAGATACGTACAGGATGCATGCGAAATGTGTCAAATATGGAGTAGTCACAATTTAACACATACTTGCATGATACTTCAACATGTCTATTCACTGGCACTTTGCACGTGGTCGTATGATAAAATATGAACAGGCATATGTTTATATTCATTCAGTATAATATACCATATTTAACATACTTTAGTGTATCTATACTAAACTGCTGGCTAAGGTGAAAGATGGCCAATGGTGGTACAAATGTATAATTCATGTATGCGTGATGTTGTCTCATTAACTGACACAGTGCAAATCTAACGTCACGCACGCGCTTGAATTATGACAGTGTAACGTCTGTAATGCATTTCAAAAGTTTGGTAACGAGGTATGGTATTGACTGCTGTGTTCTCGTGTTGTTTCACTTCCGGAATCTCCATATTTGCATTGTAATTTAAGTTTCTCAGAAAATTGAAGGTGTGCATTCAACTACGTGGAGCCACAGTGTATGACTAGATGGCTATTCAATGTGAAATGATTTCATGTAATGATCTTTCTCGTGAAATCACACATATCTACACTCTTCACAATGTCAATGTACATATGCCATGTAGTCATACACGCAGACTGTTTGGCACATCATGGTTACTAGTCAGCATTGCAAAACGAGGTATGTTCAATGATATATGCCAAACAAACTGAATTTACGTATGTATGTATGTAGTGCTTGTGATCTCACTCCGTATCATGATCAGAATCATCATCTTCAGCATAGGCAGCAGCTGTTTTTGTACGATCGTTTTGGCAAACAGTTTCTCCCCGGCATGCGCAGAACATGGTGCACGATAATTTGGCAGCTGTACAGCGGCATATCGCAGTATAACATGGTCTCTTCGAGGAACATCCACATCGAATCATATCCAGGATCTCAGGAGGGGCGAGAGGGACATTTGGTGGCAGCATAATGGGAATAAGTGATTTCGATGCTTCATCACGTGTCCATCCACACTGGGTTGGATCCAAGGATGGTGTTGAATTGGCTGCAAACTTCCATATTGCTGTCTGGATATGTGCACGCCGTACATTTTGCTCAAATGACTCTGTGGTGGGTGGCAAAGCTTTCAGATCAGGTGTTTACGTGAGCTTTGGTTTCGCCATCTTTGTGGACCATACCTCTTGCCGAACATCAGACATGCGAGTCGTCTTCTTGCTGCCATAGCATGCGGCGATAAATTCAATGGCTTCGTCAATCACGTCAGTAATGGCGGCATTCTCTTCACCAAGTGAGTGCAGAACTCGGCCCGCAACCAGTGTCTTTTTAGCAGTTCACTTCCCCCTACCCCACAACTGTGCCACTGTGTCGCAGCCAGTAAGGGCATGTACAGCTGGTAAATATTTCACGATGTCTTTGTGTGTTTCTACTGTAGTGCCAATATCAACCAATGCACGTCCTGCACTGGTTGCCTCCATGGTTAATCGACCCTGCAAGTTGAGTTCCGAAAAGTGGTACATAAGGAGATAACGTTAATACACTGGAATCCAGCTTCAGCAACCTGAGCAACTTGGTGTATCATAATGACGTCGGCCTCTTCTTGTGTGTTGAGAAGGTCCCTGCGTGGCAGTTGAATTCCGTGGTGTATTTCTACTGGCCTAGGATCGGAACCTGTAATGAAAAGTCTATGTTTGCTCTTACTTCCTCGTTCAGCCTCTGTCAACTGTTGGCATATCAGGTCAATAAGTTGCACTTTATTTTCCGTCACAGTTAAGACCACATTCTGCGGCGGCAGTGGAGTGTTCATGGATAGCCTATGACGTCTGCGTGCATGCTTTCCAGCTCTAGCAAACCATCTCCCATTCTTGATGCTGAAGTCATGGTACCTGTCAAATACCACATATATATCAGATGTCTTGTTCTTCGCCAAGATGTAACCTGTGAAATTATCGACAAAATCACGTACAGATCCCCTATTTGGCCAATGCAGTATCCAGAGAATTGCGGACCCATCAACGACAGCAACATCCGGTTGGATACCCAGTCTGCAGGAGACTTCCACTTGTATGTTCTTTTTTCAGGGTCGACTTGGATTTCGAGATACGCATATCCCATTTTTCATCGAACATTGATGTTGGGACTGGCACAAGTTCATACTTTAGTATGTCGTGTACATTGATTTCACGAGAATGTTGGAAGCCCATGACTCGCGAATATATGATGTTAACATCACATATATCTGTCGACCCGATTCGGAGAACTTTTCGCATCACTGCCATTGTGACAACTTTCTTGGACAAAGCAGCATTAAATCCTGTTGGCAGGCTTTCTTCGAAGGACCGCATCTGGGCTTGTCCAATTTCCACAGCGTTTTGCGCGTTCACATTCTCTGGTCCAATTCTGCCTGTGATAATATTGACGACACCGTCAGAGTGGTCTGTATGATTCATGGGATCGATGGATGCCTGTAGCTTATCTCTCTTTGCTCTGTCTGCTGGACCATTGTCCGTTTTGCAAACAGTGGGAATTTCCATCATGGAGAACACATTGTCAAGACGTGGAATGACGGCTTTCGCGGAAGTTGACGTTAAAATCTCCAACACGGGGAATCGGCTATAATCGTCTAATATCACCATTATGTAGTCGCCGGATGGTATTGGACCGAAAAAGTCAATCGATACTTCATCCCATGGCCTGGTAGGTAGATCGCTCATTTTTACAGGTTCAGGCGTGGTAATGGGCGTTATTGCAAGGCACGGAATACAGCTTTTACATGTTTTATCAACCAGATCATCAATAGCAGGAAACCACACTTTTTCACGTAACAATGATTTGGTTTTCACGATCCCTTGGTGACCTTCGTGCGCAAGGTCAATCACCATTTGCTGTAATATTGTCGGAATCGCAAGTTTTGTTCCGCGCAAGAGTATATCTTGTCCTTTAATTATAGTGACTGTTAATTCGTCTTTCAGTCTGGCATATGTGTTATATGCAGAGTTTACATTACATTCTGATTTGTCCCACGTATTTGTCTTCACTGACGTGATAACTTGCTGTAGTGTTTTGTCCGTCTGTACGGCACTTGCAATCTCACTGAGTGACATGGATTTCGGTACTGCGTTGTATGCTATGTAACAACAATAATCTTCGGCTACAGAATTGTCTGTTATTTCACAAACACGCGGATGTCTTGACAGATAATCGGCAATGTTCTCCTTACCGGCGCGGTATTTCACTGTGAAATCGTACGTTGCGAGCCGTAGTCTCCATCTTTCCAGTCTAAGTGGTTGTTTTGCTTTCGGATTGTTGAATATCGCAACAAGTGGATTATGGTCAGTGATCAGAGTGAATGTATGTCCAAACAAGTATAGATGGAAATGTTCAATACTCCAGACGATGCTCAGAGCTTCGCGCTCAGTTTGGAGTAATTTGGAATAAATCGCGAAACGTAATTTGTCATTCCTAACAAACTTCGTACATCTGCGGGTGTACATGGCGTGGTCGCATTTTTCATTGCTTCAACTTTTCGTGGATCTGCAGATAGTCCGGATGCCGAGAACACGTATCCGAAAAATGCAACTTTCGGCTGGTTAAACTTGCATTTTTGTTTGTTCAGTGTCAGTTTGTTCTCGCGAAGACGTTTGAGTAGAGCTTTCAGATTTTGATCATGTTCTTCTTGCGTTTTCCCATGCACGATGATGTCATCACTGATATTGCAGACTCCATTCAGTCCTTCGAGAACTTGCCGGATTTCATTTTGAAATAGTTCTGGTGCACTACAAACTCCAAAATTTAACCGTTTATATCTCCACAGACCAACATGTGTAGATAATAGCGCGGGGATGATGGCGCTGAGACGATGATAGTAAGGAGATGGGGATGGTGATGGTCATGGGGAACGATGATGGCGCGTGGATGGGGATGGTGATGGGGGACAATGATGGCGCGGGGATGGTGATGGGGGACGATGATGGCGCGGGGATGGGGATGATGGTGCGGGGATGGTGATGGGGGCGATGACGGGGACGATGATGGCGCGGGGGGAAAGGGGATGGTGATGGGGACGATGATGGCGCCCGGGGATGAGGATGGGATGGCGCGATGATGGGGGGATGGCGCGGAGACGATGATAGTAAGGGGATGGTGAAGGTCATGGGGGACGAAGATGGCGCGTGGATGGGGATGGTGATGGGGGACAAATGATGGCGCGGGGGATGGTGATGGGGGACGATGATGGCACGGGGGATGGGGATGGCGCGGGATGGTGAAGTGGGGGCGATCATGGGTGACGATGATGGCGTGGGGATGGGGATGGTGATGGGGGACGATGATGGCGCGGGGATGGGGATGGGGATGGCGCGGGGATGGTGATGGGGACGATGATGTTGGAAGATGATGACGTGCGGATGGGGTGGTGATGGGGATGGTGGATGTGGGAAGTTGTTGGCGCAGGGATGGTGATGATGGCGCTGATACCATGATAGTAAGGGGATGGTGATGGTCATGGGGGGAACGATGATGGCGCGTGGATGGGGATGGTGATGGGGGACAATGATGGCGCGGGGATGGTGGTGAAGGGGGACGATGATGGCGCGGGGATGGGGGTTGGGGATGGCGCGGGGATGGTGATTGGGGCGATGATGGGGATGGCGCGGATGACGATGATAGTAAGGGGATGGTGATGGTCATGGGGGGGACGAAGATGACGTTGGGATGGGGATGGTGATGTTGATGTGGGAAGTTGTTGGCGCAGGGATGGTGCTGGGGGTGGGGACGATTAAATAGCGCAAGATGATGGCGCGGAGACGATGATAGTGATGGGGATGGTGATGGGGGACGATGATGGCGCGGGGATGGGGATTGGGGATGGCGCGGGGATGGTGATGGGGGCGATGAGTGGGGACGATGATGACGTGGGGATGGGGATGGTGATGGGGATGGTGATGTGGGAAGTTGTTGGCGCAGGGATTGGTAATGGGGGACGAAATTAGCGCGGGGATGATGGCGCGGAGACGATGATAGTAAGGGGATTG
Source organism: Conchocele bisecta (assembly GCA_029237695.1). Classification (NCBI taxonomy): domain Eukaryota; kingdom Metazoa; phylum Mollusca; class Bivalvia; order Lucinida; family Thyasiridae; genus Conchocele; species Conchocele bisecta. The sequence continues at coordinate 103,962,207 of CM055271.1, forward strand.
GGGATGGTGATGGGGGACAATGATGGCGCGGGGATGGTGATGGGGGACGATGATGGCGCGGGGATGGGGGATGGGGATGGCGATGGGGATGGTGATGGGGGCGATGATGGGGGACGACGATGGAGCGGGGATGGGCGGGGTGGGGATGGCGCGGGGAATGGTGATGGGGGACGATGATGGGGGGGACGATGATGACGTGGGGATGGGGATGGTGATGGGGATGTTGATGTGGGAAGTTGTTGGCGCACGGGATGGTGATGGGGAGACGATAATAGGGCGGGGATGATGGTGCGAGACGACGAATAGTAAGGTATGGTATATAGTCATGGGGGACGATGATGGCGAGTTGAGGGGTTGGTGATGGGGGACAATAGATGGCCGCGGGGGATGGTGATGGGGGGACGATGATGGCGCGGGGATTGGGATGGGATGGTGCGGGGGATGGTGATGGGGGCGATGATGGGGACGACGATGGCGCGGGGATTTGGGGTGGGGATGGCGCGGGGGATGGTGATGGGGCGATGATGGGGGCACGATAATGGCGCGGGGATGGGTGGGGATGTCATGGGGGACGATGATGGCTCGGGGATGGGGATGGGGATGGCGCGGGGATGGTGATGGGGGCGATGATTGGGGACGATGATGGCGCGGGGAAGGGGATGGTGATGGGGGGGACGATGATGGCGCGGGGATGAGGATGGGGATGGCGCGATGATGGGGGATGGCGCGGAGACGATGATAGTAAGGGGATGGTGAAGGTCATGGGGGGACGAAGATGGGCGCTGATGGGGATGGAGGGGATGGTGATGGGGACAATGATGGCGCGGGGGGGATGGTGATGGGGGACGATGATGGCGCGGGATGGGGATCGCGCGGGGAATGGTGAAGGGGCGGGGGCGATCATGGGTGACGATGATGGCGTGGGGGATGGGATGGTGAAGGGGGGGGTACGATGATGGCGCGGGCATGGGGATGGGGATGGCGCGGGGATGGTGATGGGGACGATGATGTTTGGAAGATGATGACGTGCGGATGGGGATGGTGATGGGGGATGGTGATGTGGGAAGTTGTTGGCGCAGGGATGGGGTGATGTGGCGCTGATACGATGATAGTAAGGGGATGGTGATGGTCATGGGGAACGATGATGGCGCGTGGATGGGGATGGTGATGGGGGACAATGATGGCTCGGGGGACGGGTATGGTGAACTGGGGGACGATGATGGCGCGGGGTGGATGGGGATGGGGATGGCGCGGTGGGGATGGTGATGGGGGTCGATTGATGGGGATGGCGCGAGGGACGATGATAGTAAAGAGAAGGGGATGGTGATGGTCCATGGGGGACTAAGATGACTTGTGGGGATGGGGATGTTGATGTTTTGATGTGGGAAGTTGTTGGCGCAGGGATGTAGTATGGGGGGATTGGGGACTGATATGGAGCGCGGGGATGATGGCGAGAGACGATGAGTGATGGGGGATGGTGAAGGGGGGAGTGTGGCGCGGGGAAGGGGTGGGGATTGGCCAGATGGTGATGTAAGGGGATGGTGAGGTGGGGTGACGAGTTGAGTGGGTGGGGTGTTATGCAGATGGTATGGGGAGCTGATGGCGCAGACGGGGATGGGGGACGATATGGCGCGGGGATGGATGGCGCGAGACGGGAATGGAATAGTAGATGATGATGGTGATGGGGGACAATGATGGCGCGGGGATGGTGATGGGGGACGATGATGGCGCGGGGATGGGGATGGGGGTGGCGAGGGGATGGTGATGGGGGCGATGATGGGGGACGACGATGGAGCGGGGATGGGGGTGGGGATGGCGCGGGGATGGTGATGGGGGACGATGATGGCGCGGGGATGGGGATGGGGATGGCGCGGGGATGGTGATGGTGGCGATGATGGGGGACGATGATGGAGCGGGGATGGGGATGGTGATGGGGGACGATGATGGCGCGGGGATGGGGATTGTTGTGTTGTCTAATACACAAGACCAGATAAGATGTGTTAATCTTATTGTTTTAATAACTAAACATTCACTCAGACACGTACATACAATAATGATGTTACATAATTCAGACCCAGCAGACGACTGACCTTCCAGCCAACACTGCAGGTTGTAAACAAAGCATCTCATTGGTTGAGAGGCGGGGCTAATACAATATATGGGGAACTGTAGCATAGTCTCTCCCTTGTTTTAGAGATAAAAGTATCATCAGATAAACTGTTTGTATAGCAATTAAACGTCAACATGGCTCTGATTTATGTTTCATTATTGAAATTGATATGTCAATGTAACTTGTATCAACTGCTCACACAACTGGGATTTGAATTAATCTTTCACCAGTTTCCTGATTTCCATACACACCCTAGTGGTTAACTAAACACATGTGACATGTATCAAATTGTGTGTTGCTAAACTCCATGACATGTTTCTAAACCAAATTGAAATTTATGTATTCAATTATTTTCTGAGGTTAGAAAGTAACCTTGTATCGAAGTTTACAGATATACTGAACATAGAAACTTTGTCATGGTGCATGCATCTAACAATCTGCGTCCATGCTAAAATCTTAGCAGCATTAGGCATTATTTCTTAGCCTACGAACACACAGCTGCTATCATACATGTAGCTATATACGACACATATACTCAGAAGACGCGTTCTCACAGTCGATCAGATCTGCGCTGTCCTTCTGCTGGTCGTAAATCCGGATCAGCCGGCTCACCAGGATCTGCACTGTCTGCTCCCGTACATGTAGTAGACAGAGTGATTGGTTTGAAATGTGACGCATCTCTGGTTATTGTCTTCTCACCGACACTGACTGTCATATAGCCTTTTTTCTTGAGAACTGTCGCTTGTTCAGGGTTGTTGTTGGCGCAGTGATGGTATAGCGCGGGGGATGATGGCGCGGAGACGATGATAGTAAGAGGATGATGATGGCGCATGGATGGGGATGGTGATGGGGGACATGATGGCGCGGGGATGGTGACGGGGGACGATGAAGGCGCGAGAGGCGGGGGCGAGCATGGGGGTGGGGATGTGGATGGCGTGTGATAGGTGATGGGGGCGATCATGGGGGACGATGATGGCGCGGGGATGGGGGATGGTGATGGGGGACGATGATGGACGCGGATGGGGAGGGGATGGCGTGGATGGTGTGGGGACATGAGTTTGGGAAGATGATGACGTGATGGGATGTGGGGATGGTGATGTGGGATTGTTGGCGGCAGGGATGGTGATGGGGGACGATAATGCGCGGAGATGAGGCGATATAGTAAGGGGAGGTATGGTCATGGGGAACGATGATCGCGTGGTGGGGATGATGGGGACAATGATGGCGTGGGGATGTGATGGGGGACCATGATGCGATGGGGATGGGGATGGTGCGGGGATGGTGATGGGGGCGATGCTGGGGGACGATGATGGGCGGGAAGGGGTGGTGATGGGGGACGTGGGGGGAGGCGCGAATGAGGATGGGGAAGGGCGCGGGGATGGTGATGGCGATGATGGGGATAGCGCGGAGACGACGATAGTTAAGGGGATGGTGATGGTCATGGGGGGGACGAAGATGGCGCGTGATGGGGATGGTGATGGGGGACAATAGGCGCGGGGATGGTGATGGGGGACTGATGGCGCGGGGATGGGGATGGCGCGGGGATGGTGAAGGGGGCGAGTGGGGGTGACGATGATGGCGCGGGGATGGGGATGGTGATGGGGGACGATGATGGCGCGGGGATGGGGACGATGATGTTGCGTGGATGGGGATGATGGGGACAATGATGGCTCGGGGATGGTGATAGGGGTACGATGAAGGCGCGGGGGATGGGGATGGGATGGCGCGATGGTGATGGGGCGATGATGGGGGAAGATGTGGCGCCGGGGATGGGAGTGACGATGATGGCGCGGGGATGGGGACGATGATGTTTGCGTGATGGGGATGGTGATGGGGGACAATGATGGCTCGGGAGTGATAGGGTACGATGATGGCGCGGGGATGGGGATAGATGGCGCGGGGATGGTGATGGGGGTGATGAATGGGGGAGATGAAATGGGCGCAGGGGATGGTGATGACGACGATGGGAGCGGGGAATGGGTGATGGATGATGGTAGGCAGATGATGACGTGCGGTGGGATGGTGAATGGCCGATGGTGGGCGGGGGACGATGAAGGCGCGGGGATGTGGATGGGGTTGGCGCGGTGATGATGGGGGCGATGATGGGGGACGATGATGCGCGGGGATGGGGATGGTGATGACGATGATGCGCGGTATGGGGATGGGGATGCGGGGAAGGTGATGGGGGACGATATGTTGGAAGTGATGACGTGCGGATGGGGTGGTGATGGGGATGGGATGTGGGAAGTTTGTTGGCGCAGGGTGGTAGGGGGCGAGATGGGTCGATGATGGCGCGGGATGGGGATGGTGATGGGGGGGGGGATGATGGCGCGCGGATGGGGTGGGGATGGCGCGGGGATGGTGATGGGGACGATGATGTTGGAAGATGATGACGTGCGGATGGTGATGGTGATGGGGATGGGGTGTGGTGAAAATTGTTTGGCGCAGGGGATGGTGATGGGGGCGATAATAGCGGGGATGATGGCGATGATAGTAAATGGTGAGTTCAATGGGGAACGATGATGCGTGGATGGGGATGGTGTGGACAATGATGGCGCGGGGATGGTGTTGGTCGATGTGGCGCGGGGATGGGGCGGGGGGGAGGGGGATGGTGATGGGGGCGGATGGGGGTCGGGGATGATTGCGGGGAAGGGGATGGTGAGGGGGACGGATGATGGCGCCGGGATGAGGATGATGGCGCGGGCATTGTGAGGGGGGCGAATGATGGGGATAGCGCGGAGACGACGATAGTAAGGGGATGGTGAAGGCATGGGGGACGAAGATGGCGCTGGATGGGGATGGTGATGGGGGACAATGATGGCGCGGGGATGGTGATGGGGGACGATGATGGCGCGGGGATGGGGATGGCGCGGGGATGGTGAAGGGGGCGATGATGACGAAGAGGCGCGGGATGGGGATGTGATGGGGGACGATGATGGCGCGGGGATGGGGACTATGATGTTGCTGGATGGGGATGGTGATGGGGACAAAGATGGCTCGGTGATGGTGATAGGGTACGATGATGGCGCGGGATGGGATGGGGATGGCGCGGGATGGTGAATGGGGGCGATGATGGGGGAAGATGATGGCGCGAGGGGGGATGGTGATGGGGGACGATGATGCGGGATGGGGGACGAATGGGGATGTTGCGTGGGGGATGGGGGAGGTGATGGGGACAATGATGGCTCGATGATAGGGTACGAGATGATGACGGGGTGCGGCTGATGGGGGAAGATGATGGCGCGGGGATGGTGATGGGGGCGAAGGGGGGAACGGGATTGATGAAGCGCGATGTGATGATGCGCGGTGATGGTGAGCGGGGATGGTGATGGGGGACGATTGGGGGATGCTGCTGATGGGGATGTGATGGCGCGGGATGGTGATGGGGGACGATGATGGCGCGCGTATGGGATGGGGATGCGGGGATGGTGATGGGGACGATGATGTGGCGCGATGGGGATGACGTGCGGATGATGCTGATGGGGATGGTGGGGATGGTGTGGGGAAGTGCTTGGCGCAGGGATGGTGAAGGGGGCGGGGAGATGATGATCGATGATGGCGCGTGATGGGGATGTGTGATAGGGGGACGATGATGGCGCGCGATGGATGGGGATGGGATGGCGCGGGGGTGGGGATGGGGGCGATGATGGCGGGACGATGTGGCGCGGATGGGATGGTGATATGACGTGCGGGGATGATGAGACGATTGATGATGACTGGTGATGTGAGGGAAGATTGATGGCGCTGAGGGATGGTGATGGTGGACGATAATAGCGCGGGGATGATCGGCGATGATAGTAAGGGGATGGTGATGGTCATATGGGGAACGATGATGGCGCGTGGATGGGGATGGTGATGGGGGACATGATGGCGCGGGGATGGTGATGGGGACGATGATGGCGCGTGGGGATGGGATGGGGATGGAGCGGGGATGGTGATGGGGCGATGATGGGGGACGATGATGGCGCGGTGAAGGGGATGGTGATGGGGGACGATGATGGCGCCGGGATGAGGATGGGGATGGCGCGGGGATGGTGATGGGGGCGATGATTGGGGATAGCGCGGAGACGATGATAGTAATGGGGATGGTGATGGTCATGTGGGGGACGAAGATGCGCGTGGATGGGGTGATGGTCATGGGGGACAATGATGGCGCTGGGATGGTGATGATGGGGCGATGATGGCGCGGGGATGGGGTATGGCGCGGGGATGGTGAATGGGGGCGATGATGGGTGCGATGATGGCGCGGGGATGGGGATGGTGATGGGGGACGATGATGGCGCGGGGATGTGGGGACGATGATGGTGCGTGGATGGGGATGGTGATGGGGACAATGATCGCTCGGGGATGGTGATATGGGACGATGATGGCGCGGGGATGGGATGGGGATGGCGCGGGGATGGTGATGGGGGCGATGATGGGAATGGGGATGGCGCGGGGATGGTGATGGGGGCGATGATGGGGGACGATGATGACGTGGGGATGGTGATGAGGGCTATGATGGGGGACGATGATGACGTGGGGATGGGGATGGTGATGGGGACGAAGATGGCGCGTGGATGGGGATGGTGATGGGGGATAATGATGGCGCGGGGATGGTGATGGGGGACGATGATGGCGCGAGGATGGGGATGGCGCGGGGATGGTGAAGGGGGCGATGATGGGTGACGATGATGGCGCGGGGATGGGGATGGTGATGGGGGGACGATGATGGCGCGGGGATGTGGACGATGATGGCGCGTGGATGGGGATGGTGATGGGGACAATGATGGCACGGGATGGGTGGTGATGGGGCAAGATGATGGCGCGGGGATGGGGATGGTGATGGGGGACGAAGATGGCGCGGGGATGGGAATGGGGAATGGATGCGCGGGGATGGTGATGGGCGATGATGGGGGACGATGATGACGTGGGGATGGGGATGGTGATGGGGATGGGGATGGTGATGTGGGAAGTTGTTGGCGCAGGGATGGTGATGGGGGGACGATAACAGCGCGGGGATGAACGCGCGAGACGATGATAGTAAAGGGATGGTGATGGTCATGGGGGACGATATGGCGCGTGGATGGGGATGGTGATGGCGGACAATGATGGCGCGGGGATGGTGATGGGGGACGATGATGGCACGGGGATGGGGATGGGGATGGCGCAGGGATGGTGATGGGGCGATGATGGGGGACGATGATTGCGCGAGGATGGGGATGGTGATGGGGGACGATGATGGCACGGGGATGGGGATGGGGATGGCGAGGGGATGGTGTTGGGGGCGATGATGGGGGATGGCGCGGAGACGATTGATAGTAAGGGGATGGTGATGGTCATGGGGGACAATGATGGCTCGTGGATGGGGATGGTGATGGCGCGGGGATGGTGATGGGGGCGATGATGGGGGACGATGATGGCGCGGTGATGCTTATGGTGATGGGGGACGATGATAGCGCTGGGATGTGATGGGGATGGCGCGGGGATGGTGATGGGGGCGATGATGAGGGACGATGATGACGTGGGGATGGGGATGGTGATGGTGATGTGGGAAGTTGTTGGCGCAGGGATGGTGATGGGGGTGGGGTCGATAATAGCGCGTGGATGATGGCGCGGAGACGATGACAGTAAGGGGATGGTGATGGTCATGGGGGACGATGATGGGGCGTGGATGGGTATGGTGTTGGGCGACAATGATGGCGCGGGGGATGGTGATGGGGGACAATGATGGCGCGGGGATGGTGATGGGGAATGCGCGGGGATGGTGATGGTGGCAATGATGGGGGACAATTATGGCGCGGGGATGGGGATGGTGATGGGGGACGATGATGGCGCGATATTGGGATGGGGATGGCTCGGGGATGGTGATGGGGACGATGATGGGGGACGATGATGGCATGGGGATGGGGATGGGGATGGCGCGGGATGGTGATGGGTGACGATGATGGCGCTGGGATGGGGATGGCGCGGGGATAGTGATGGGGGCGATGATGGGGACGATGATGGCGCGGGATGGGGATAGTGATGGGGGACAATGATGGCGCGGGGATGGGGATGGCGCGGGATAGTGATGTTGGCGATGATGGGGGACGATGATGGCGCGGGGATGGGGATGGGGATGGCGCGGGGATGTTGATGGGTGACGATGATGGCGCGCAGGGGATGGGGATGGCGCGGTGATAGTGATGGTGGCGATGATGGGGGACGATGATGGCGCGGGGATGGGGATGGGGATGGCGCGGGGATTGTGATGAGTGACGATGATGGCGCGGGGATGGGATGGCGCGGGGATGGTGATGGGGGACAATGATGGGGGACGAAGATGGCGCGGGGATGGGGATGGTGATGGGGGACAATGATGGCGCGGGGATCGGGATGGGGATGGCGCAGGGATGGTGATGGGGGGGACGATAACAGCGCGGAGATGATGGCGCGGAGACGATGATAGTAAGGGGATGGCGATGGTCATGGGGGACGATGACGGCGCGGGGATGGTGATGGGGACGTGACGTGATGGCGCGGGGATGGGGATGGGGATGGCGCGGGTGGGATGGTGATGGGGACATGATGGCGCGGGATAGGGATGGCCGCGGGGATGGTGATGGGGACGATGATGCGCGGGCGGATGGGGATGGGGATGGCTCGGGGATGGAGATGGGGACGATGATGGATGCGATGATGGGGTACGATGATGCGCGGGGATGGGGAGGTGATGGGGACGATGATGGCGCGGGGATGGGGATGGGGATGGCGCGGGGATGGTGAGGGGCGATGATGGGGGACGATGATGACGTGGATGGGGATGGGATGGGATGGTGATGTGGGAAGTTGTGGCAGAGGGTGGTGAGGAGGGGACGATAATAGCGCTGGGATGATGGCGCTGAGACGATGATAGTAAGGGGATGGTGATGGTCATGTGGAACGATGATGGCGCGTGGATGGGGATGGTGATGGGGGACAATGATGGCGCGGGGATGGTGATGGGGGACGATGATGGCGCGGGGATGGGGATGGGGATGGCGCGGGGATGGTGATGGGGGCGATGATGGGGGACGATGATGGAACGGGGATGTGGATGGTGATGGGGGACGATGATGGCGCGGGGATGGGGATTGTTGTGTTGTCTAATACACAAGACCAGATAAGATGTGTTAATCTTATTGTTTTATTAACTAAACATTCACTCAGACACGTACATACAATAATGATGTTACATAACTGAGACCCAGCAGACGACTGACCTTCCAGCCAGCACTGCAGGTTGTAAACAAAGCATCTCATTGGTTGAGAGGCGGTGCTAATACAATATATGGGGAACTGTAGTATAGTCTGTTTGAAATGCGACATACCACTCCTCCCTTGTTTTAGAGATAAAAGTATCATCAGATAAACTGTTTGTATAGCAATTAAACGTCAACATTTCTCTGATTTATGTTTCATTATTGAAATTGATATGTCAATGTAACTTGTATCAACTGCTCACACAACTGGGATTTGAATTAATCTTTCACCAGTTTCCTGTTTTCCATACACACCCTAGTGGTTAACTAAACACATGTGACATGTATCAAATTGTGTGTTGCTAAACTCCATGACATGTTTCTAAACCAAATTGAAATTTATGTATTCAATTATTTTCTGAGGTTAGAAAGTAACCTTGTATCGAATGTTTACAGATATACTGAACATAGAAACTTTGTCATGGTGCATGCATCTAACAATCTGCGTCCATGCTAAAATCTTAGCAGCATTAGGCATTATTTCTTAGCCTACGAACACACAGCTGCTATCATAGCTATATACGACACAAATACTCAGAAGACGCGTTCTCTCAGTCGATCAGATCTGCGCTGTCCTTCTGCTGGTCGTAAATCCGGATCAGCCGGCTCACCAGGATCTGCACTGTCTGCTCCCGTACATGTAGTAGACAGAGTGATTGGTTTGAAATGTGACGCATCTCTGGTTATTGTCTTCTCACCGACACTGACTGTCATATAGCCTTTTTTCTTGAGAACTGTCGCTTGTTCAGGGTTGTTGTTGGCGCAGTGATGGTGATGGGGGGACGATAATAGCGCGGGGATGATGGCGCGGAGACGATGATAGTAAGAGGATGGTGATGGTCATGGGGGACGATGATGGCGCGTGGATGGGGATGGTGATGGGGGACAATGATGGCGCGGGGATGGTTACAGGGGACGATGAAGGCGCGGGGATGGGGATGGGATGGCGCGGTGATGGTGATGGGGGCGATGATGGGGGACGATGATGGCGCGGGGATGGGGATGGTGATGGGGGACGATGATGGCGCGCGGATGGGATGGGATGGCGCGGGGATGGTGATGGGGACGATGATGTTGGAAGATGATGACGTGCGGATGGGGATGGTGATGGGGATGGTGATGTGGGAAGTTGTTGGCGCAGGGATGGTGAGGGGGGACGATAATAGCGCGGGGATGATGGCGATGATATAGTAAGGGATGGGGATGGTCATGGGGAACGATGGCGCGTGGATGGGATGGTGGGGGAAGGGGGACAATGAGGCGCGGGGATGGTGCGTGGATGGGGATGGTGATGGGGGACAATGATGGCGCTGGGATGGTGATGGGGGAGAGATGAGCGCGGGGATGGGGATGGGGATGGAGCGGGGATGGTGATGATGGGGGGACGATGATGCGCGGGGAGGGGAGGGGGAGATAGGCGCGGGGATGGGGGAGGGGGAGATGGGGGCGATGATTTGGGGATAGTGGGGGCGACGATGATAAGTAAAGGGGGATGTGGGGATGGTGGTGACGAAGATGGCGCGTTGATGGGGATGGCTATGATGGGGGACGATGATGGCGCGGGGAAGGGGGGTGTGACGATGATGGCGGGGGGATGAGGATGGGGGATGGGCGCGGGGATGTGATGGGGGGTGATGATAGTGCGGAGACGTGATAGTAGGGGGTGGTGATGGTATGGGGACGAAGGATGCGCGTGGGGGGGTGGGGGATGGGGGTGGGGATGGGGGACAAATGATGGCGCGATGGTGATGGGGGAGATGATGGGCGCGGGGATGATGGCGCGGGGAGGGTGAAGGGGGCGATGGATGTGACGATGGGGATGGCGCGGGGATGGGGTGTGATGGAGGACGATGATGGCGCGGGGATGGGGACGATTGATGGTGCGTGGGCGTATGGTGAGCGGGGATGGATGGGGGAAGGGGATTGGTGATGGGGACAATGATGGCTCGATTGGTAATGACGATGATGCGGGGATGGGGATGGGGATGGCGGGGGTGGGTGATGCGATGATGGGGAAGATGATGGCGCGGGGAAGATGGGGTGATGGGGTCGAAGATAGCTCGGGGATGGGAATCGGGATGGCGGGGGATGGTGATGGGGGCGATGAAGGGGGACGATGATGACGTTGGGATGGGGATGGAGATGGGGATGGTGATTTGTAGGAAGTGTTGGGGCAGGGGATGGTGAAATGGGGGGGGAACCGAATTAACACGCGCGATGATGGCGCGGGAGACGATGATAGTAAGGGGATGGCGATGGTCATGGGGGACGATTGATGGCGCCGCGGTGGGGGATGGTGATGGGGGACAAATGATGGCGCGGGGGGCTGGTTGATGGGGGACGATGATGTCGCGGGGATGGGGATGGGATGGCGCAGGAATGATGATGGGGGCGATGATGGTGGGCGATGATGGAGCGGGTATGGGGAAGGTGATGGGGGGACGATGATGCACGGGATTGGGGATGGGGTGGGAGCGGGGATGGGCGGGGAGACGATTGATAGTAAATATGATGGTGGAGGTCATGGGGGACGATGAAGGCGCGTGGTGAGGGGATGGTGATGGGGGACAAGATGGGCGCGAAGGGGATGGTGATGGGGGACGAAGATGGCGCGGGATGGGGATGGCGCGGGGATGGGGAAAGGGAGCGATGATGTGACGATGATGGCGCGAAGGATGGGGATTGGTGATGGGGGACAATGATGGCGGCGGGGATGGGGACGATGATGGCGCGTGGATGGGGATGGTGATGGGGACAATGATGGCCGGGGGATGGTGATGGGGGACGATGATGGCGCGGGGGGATGGGGATGGGGATGGCGCGGGGATGGTGATGGGGGGGGGGGAGGCGTTGATGGGAAGATGAATGCGCGGGGAAGGGGATTGGTGATGGGGGACGAAGATGGCTCGGGGATGGGAATGGGGATAGGGCAACGCGGGGAATGGTGATGGGGGCGATGATGGGGGAACGATGATGACGTGGGGAGGGATGGGGATTGGTGATGGGGAACGGGTGATGTGGAAGTTTGTTGGCGCAGGGATGGTGATTTGGGGGGGGGGGACGTAACACGCGGGGATGATGGTGCGGAAGGAACGAATGAAAGTAAGGGATGGTGATGTCATGGGGGACGATGATGGCGCGTGTATGGGGATGGTGATGGGGGAACATGATGGCGCGGTGATGGTGATGGGGGACGATGATGGCACGGGGGATGGGGATGGGGGATGGCGCGGGGTTTTGTGATGGGGGTTCGATGATGGGGGACGATGATGGCAGGGATGGGGATGGTGAGGGGACGATGAGGCGCTGCGATGGGGAATGGGGATGGCGCGGGGATGGTGATGGGGGCGATTGATTGGGGATGGCGCTGAGACGATTGATAGTAAAATGGATGGTGAGGTCATGGGGGACGATTGATGGCGCGGGGATGGGGATGGTGATGGGGGACAATGATGGCGCGGGATGGTGATGGGGGAACGATGATGGCGCTGGGGATGGGGGATGGCGCGGGGATGTTGAAGGGGCGATGATGTGTGACGAATGATGGCGCGAGGATGGGGATGTGATGGGGGACAATGATTGGCACGGGGATGGGGACGATGATAGCGCGTAGGATGGGGATGATGATGGGGACAATGATGGCTCGGGATGGTTGATGGGGGACGATGATGGCGCGGGGATGGGGATGGGAATGGCGCGGGAAATGGTGATGGAGGCGATGATGGGGGAAGATGATGGCGCGGGGAAGGGATGGTGATGGGGGACGAAGATAGCGCTGGGTATGGGAATCGGGATGGCGCGGGATGGAGATGGGGGCGATGATGGGGGACATGATGACGTGGGGATGGGGATGGTGATGGGGAAATTGATGTAGGAAGTTTGTTGGCGCAGGATGGTGATGGGGGGGACGATAACACGCGGAGATGATGGCGCGGAGACGATTGAATAGTAATGGGATGGCGAAGGTCATGGGGGACGATGTTTGGCGCGTGGATGGGGATGGTGGATGGGGACAATGGATGGCGCGGGGCTGGTGATCGGGGACGATGATTCGCGGGGAATGGGTATGGGGATTGGCGGCCAGGGATGATAGATTGGGGGCGGGATGGGGGGATGGTGGGCCGATGATGGAAGCGGGGATTGGTAAGGTGATGGGGGACGATGGATGGCACGGGGAAGGGGATAGGATGGAGCGGGATGGCGCGGAAGAACTATTGATAGTAAATGGATGTGTTGTCAATGGGGACGATGAATGGCGGCGTGGATGGGGATGGTGATGGGGGACAATGGATGCGCCGGGGATGGGTGATGGGGGACGATGGGGAATGGCGCGGGGATGGGGATTGGCGCGGGGGATGGTGAAGGAAGCGATGATGTGTGTCCGATGGATGGCGCTAGTATGAGGATGGTGATTTGGGGGACAATTGATGGCGCGGGATGGGTACGATGGATGGCGCTGGATGGTGAATGTGATGGGGACAATGAGGCTCGGGGATGGTGAGGTGGACGATGATTGGCCGGCGGGATATTGGGGAATGGGGAAGGCGGCGGGGAATGGTGAGGAGGCCGATGATGGTGGGAAGATGATGGCGCGGGGAAGGGGATGGTGATGGGGGGACGAAGATGGCTCGGTGGGGATGGGAATGGGGATGGCGCGGGGATGGTGATGGGGGCGATGAGGGGGACGATGATGGGGGACGTGGGGGAAGGGGATGGGAAGGTGATGGGGACGGTGATGTGGAAGTTTGTTGGCGCAGGGATGGTGATGGGGGGGGGACGATAACAGCGCGGGATGATGGTGCGGAGACGATGAAAGTAAGGGATGGTGATTGGTCATGGGGGACGATGATGGCGCGTGGGATGGGGATGGTGATGGGGGACAATGATGGCGCGGGGATGGTGATGGGGGACGACGATGGCGCGGGATGGGGATGGTGATGGGACAATGATGGCGCGGGATGGGACGATGATGGCGCGTGGATGGGATGTGATGGGGACATGATGGCTCGGGGATGGTGATGGTGACGATGATGGCGCGGGATTGGGATGGGGATGGCGCTGGGATGGTGATGGAGGCGATGATGGGGGAAGATGATGGCGCGGGGAAGGGGAGGTGATGGGGTACGAAGAATGGGCTCGGGATGGGAATGGGGATGGCGCGGGGATGGTGATTGGGGGCGAGATGGACGATGATGACGTGGGGATGGGTATGGTGATGGGGACGGTGATGGGGTGGGAAGGTTTTTGGCGCAGGGATGGATGATGGGGGGGGGACGATAACAGCGCGGGGATGATGGTGCGGAGACGATGATAGAAAGGGGGATGGGTGATGGTCATGGGGGACGATGATGGCGCGTGGATGGGATGGTGGGATGGGGGACAATGATGGCGCGGGATGGTGATGGGGGACGATGATGGCGCGGGATGGGGATGGGATGGCGCGGGTTGGTGATGGGGGCGATGATGGGGGACGATTGATGGCGCTGGGATGGGGGATGGTGATGGGGGACGATGATGGCGCTGCGATGGGGAGGGGATGGCGCGGGGATGTGATGGGGGCGATGATGATGGCGCTGAAACGATGATAGGAAATGGAGGTGATGGTTCATGGGGACGATGATGGCGCGGGGATGGGGATGGTGATGGGGACAATGATGGCCGGCGGGGATGGTGATGGGGGACGGATGAAATGGCGCGGGGATGGAGGGGGATGGCGGCGGGGATGTTGAAGGGGGCGATGATGTGTGACGATGATGGCGCGAGGATGGGGATGGTGATGGGGGACAATGATGGCACGGGGATGGGGTGGGACGAATGATAGCGCGTGGGATGGGGGGATGGTGATGGGGACAATGATGGCTCGGGATGGTGAATTGGGGGGACGATGATGGCGCGGGGGATGGGGATGGGAATGGCGCGGGAAATGGTGATGGAGGCGATGATGGGGGAAGAATGATGGCGCGGGGAAGGGGAATGGTGATGGGGGACGAAGATGGCGCGGGGATGGGAATGGGGATGGCGCGGGGATGGTGATGGGGCGATGATGGGGGACGATGATGACGTGGGGAAATGGGGATGGTGATGGGGACGGTGATGTGGGAAGTTGTTGGCGCAGGGAATGGTGATGGGGGGGGGGACGATAACACGCGCGGGGATGATGGTGCGGAGACGATGATAGAAGGGAAGGGGATGGTGATGGTCAGGTGGGGGACGATGATGGCGCGTGATGGGGATGGTGAATGGGGGACAATGATGGCGCGGGGATGGTGATGGGGGACGACGATGGCGCGGGGATGGGGATGGGAAATGGCGCAGGGATGGTGAGGGGGCGATGATGGTGGGCGATGATGGAGCGGGGATGGGGATGGTGATGGGGGACGATGATGGCGCGGGGATGGGGATAGGGATGGCGCGGGGTATGGAGATGGGGGCGATGATGGGGAATGGCGCGGAGACGATTGATAGTAAGGGGATGGTGATGGTCATGGGGGACGATGATGGCGCGTGGATGGTGGGGATGGTGATGGGGGACAATGATGGCGCGGGGATGGGGATGGGGATGGCGCGGGGATGGTGATGGGTGCGATGATGGGGGACGATGATGGCGCGGGGATGCTTATGGTGATGGGGACGATGATGGTGCGTGGGGATGGTATGGTATGGCGCGGGGATGGTGATGGGGGCGATGATGAGGGACGACGATGACGTGGGGATGGTGATGGGGGGGGCGATAATAGCGCGGGGATGATGGCGCGGAGACGATGATAGTAAGGGGATGGTGATGGACATGGGGGGACGATGATGGCGCGTGAATGGATATGTGATGGGCGACAATGATGGCGCGGGGATGGTGATGGGGGACGATGATGGCGCGGGGATGATGATGGGGAATGCGCGGGGATTGTGATGGGGGCGATGATGGGGGACGATGATGGCGCAGGGATGCGTATGGTGATGGGGGACGATGATGGCGCGGGGATGGGGATGGGGATGGCTCGGGGATGGTGATGGGGGCGATGATGAGATAGATAGATAGATTCTTTTAATCCTCCATAATCATGAAGAGTACAATACAATGATAGAACATAAATACGTGTAACATATTTACAAAACTAATGGACAATGACATACGTTTACGCATATTTACATGCTTCAAACACGTGTACCGTCCGCGATGATTCTGCACCGTAGCATTGTGCATGCTGCGTTACAGAGCCATTATGCGCCAGGCACCATGATAATTATAAATATAAGGACAATGCAAAATATATACACAATTCCTTGATATTTGCTTTGTACACACAGAGCAATGTCAAATATGAATACTCACACTGACGTTTGCTTCGCATGGCCAAAGCGAAGATCGTGTGGGTCAATATCGGTATACTATATCATGGAACTCCAGTGTCCATACTGCCCATATGTACTCAACGGAAGCCTAGAGCATGGCTAGACAGCCGCATTGTAAATCGGACAGTTACTAATTCCGTAAATTGTGGATATTAACCGCACCGTCCAAAGCATATGTACCGTTGCCTAGGGCGAAATCGAAAATCTAGACAATGACCTACACTTAACAATGCAGCAATGATAACATAACCGATATAGTGCCTTTTATGACAGAGATCATAAACAGTTACTGTAACACTTGACGTCCTTACCATAGGTATATGTAACTGTCCACATTGCGGAATACGGAAGATATACATATCCCAGTGTATTACCATGGTAGGCACAAATCAAACATTGCACGCAATGTATATAGGTAATAGGTGCGCTGTCTGATCCAAGGCTACGCTGGTCGTCAAAGTGCATTCCATCAGCGGGGACCCATATTTTAGCTGGCGACAGCGTATTCTCGTCAATCAAGAAACTTGCAGTTTACCACGGCTTAATCAACTACCCTATGATTTACCCATGGGCAGAATATCATTAATCTATAATGGACAGTTTCAATATGTGACGTTAACGGAGCAAGGGCGCCTGCGGCCAATGGAAAGTCGCCGTTGTTAGCTGGTTGCCATTGGCCACGCATACACAGATAACACTCGCAGCCGTATCAGTCATCGTCAACTTCCATATTAAAAACTGTCCACAACCTGTATACACGACCTATTGCGAGTACCACCTAATGCACGGATGCCTTACGGAACATTGAGCAAATCAACTTCAGTAAGGATAAGTGCACAAAGTCATACTCCTGATGTACCTCCGCCGCCAATATTATGATACTTCTACACTGTTCCAGTGGCGGAGTACGGGCTATAGAAAGAAACATACGCACACCAACGTTTCAATCAACAAGTCCCATAGCGTAATCCGTAGCCTTTCATTTGCAGGACAGTGACATATAGTATTTACGATTACATTATCAGTTAGCAATAAACACGTTTTGCACTCTACAATATAAGTACGCGAGACAAGATTGCCAATGATGCCTGCTAACGTCGTACCTAGGGGCGACAACTCTGGTCTATGCCTAGCAATTTTCCAGAATAATGTAGAGTTAATCTGCTCTAGTAATTGACCCAACGATGGAAATTTGTATCTTAGCGTTTCACTTCTTAGCTGTTTTTCGGGCAGCATCAGCGCATTGGTCAATATTGATTTCCAACTTGTTTTTGAAGGAAACAAACCGTTTTCAGTGTATGTGTTCAGCACATGTACCAAGTTATATTTCTGTAATAGTCTAAATGTGTCAGGTATGAAACCGGTATGCTGTTTTTGCAGGTTGAGAAATCGCATTAACCGATTAGTAAATACGCTTTTCGCGAGAAAATTGCAGGGTATCGTACACAGCTGACCTAGGAATTGTAGTTTCTTATAGTCAATCAGAGTGCCTATTGACGTCATATTTAGTGATTTTAACACATAGTCAGTATTTGTATGCATGTTCAAGCGTTGTATATATTTTATACAAAATCTGTGCGCTGTTTCCAG
Organism: Conchocele bisecta; assembly: GCA_029237695.1. Taxonomy (NCBI): domain Eukaryota; kingdom Metazoa; phylum Mollusca; class Bivalvia; order Lucinida; family Thyasiridae; genus Conchocele; species Conchocele bisecta. The sequence goes on from CM055271.1 coordinate 103,980,519, forward strand.
TCTGCTTATATCAGTTTCCGAAAATGAATTCCACAATTCTGCCCCATATAATGCCCTTGGAATCACAATGGAATTGTATATTGTCCGCAGTGTCAACGGGTTCATGCAGACCGGATGGAGTCCGTTGTTTGTAACACTTAATAAAGTCCCTCTCAATTTGGTCGCTGCCTCCTGAATCACCCTACCCGTCGACATGTACTTATCACAGATAATTCCGAGGTGTGTGTATTCATCTACTTCGTGTAGTCTATGTTCACCAAGTAGCCACTGTCGATCTAGTATATTTGATTCATTAAATACTATCACTGCACATTTTCCCGCATTGTATTCAAACCTCCACTTACACGCGTAATCATAGCATATTTTCAGCATACCGTCTAAGCCGTGTTTGGAATAGGAGATCAATATCATGTCATCCGCGACCGTGGGAGAACACAAATCATAACTATATGCACACATTCCTAATCTACTGGCTTCTAACTCACGTATTAGTCCATTAATATAGATGATATAGCAGTGTGGAGACGATTTACCTCCCTGTCTGGTACCCTGCTCCACCTGAAACCATTCTGAAACAATACCTTGGTTTTTAACACAACTGGTCATGTTTCGGTACAACTCACTAAATGCCACAAACGATGTATCGTCAATTAGATTTCGAAGTCTATATAGAAGTCCACTGTGCCACACGCGATCAAACGCCTGTCGGCCATCTAGAAAGCAGATATATAATTTTGAATTTTGCTCTCTAGACAAATACACACTCTCGCGCAATATAAATGACGTCATCAAACACCCAAGCCCTTCTTGAAAGCCTCCTTGCTGAACACTCAAGTCTCTAAGCAAATCATCCTTACACCTCGCGAGTAAAGCCATCTCAAACAGTTTTAATATCACTGACGTTAACGTAATCGCCCTATAGTTGTTTGGCTCATGTTTGCTCTTTTTCCCGCCCTTGTGTAGAGTTATTATAGACCCTCGCTTCATTTCATCTGGAACATACCCACTCCGCAACATCCATGTGAACATATTTGCCAGTACAGGTGAAATAATGTCACTAATTGGAAGAATGTGTTCATAAACCACGTTATCGACACCTCCTGCCTTGCCGCGCGGACATTTCGCAACTAACGACTTTATAACGTTGGACGTAACACATGCATACGGGTCTGGTGTCACGTGACTGATCATGTTTTCAACAGAGTTATTTACACGTTGTTTCCAATTGCCGTCGAATTCAGTTGATTCCGATGGTGTGTATAGGCGTTTAAAGTAGAGACCCCATTGCTCAGTTATTTGCTCCCGATCTCGGTAAATTACGCCATTACACTTAAGTCCGGCACCGTTACTACTTTTCACCCTTTTTCGCCGCCCATTAACTAATTTCCAAAAGTGATTTGAATCAATTTCTGCAGATCTATCGATTTCCCGATCTAACTCCTGTAAATAATCGTTTACTATGCGTCTATGTAGTTTCCGAAACGCGCACTTTGCTTGCTTGTACTGTCGACGGTATGTGTCATTGGAATTCCTCGGTCTACCCGCTTTCAGCCAAATAGTTCGCTGCTTTTCCATCTCCCTGTGGTTATGCTTTAATTCGGAGTTCCAGTACGGTTTTAGATAGTGTCTGAACTTGGATTTAGCTAGGCATTTCTCGGCACTGGATGTAACACACTGGGTTACTATTGTATATGCTTCATCGATATCACATTTGTCTAAAGGAACACTGCTTATTCTCAAAAGATCACTATTTTGCCGTACAGTATCACAGTAATTTACTAGATCGCTGTCATTCACATTTTTCCAGTTAATCCGATAATTCGTAGCTTCACCGTCTGTGTTTAAATCAATTGTATCTTCCGGAAGTAATGGTACACGAAGTCGAACTATAACTGGTCTATGCCTCGATACATTTAAACAGTCATCATCAGCAATCTCAGCCTCCATTACATAATCACTAACATTTAATGGTAAACAAATATAATCTATTAGCGTATTACATGTTCGATCATACGATACATATGAATATCTAGCACCAACACAATTTGTCATTGTATTAACCGCATGCATATGTGTATCTGACAAGAATTTACAAAACAGCAGGTCTCTATGAGACGTGCTGTTAACATTGCACGTGCAGTTAAAGTCGCCCATGAATAGCGTAATTCCACATTCCGCATACATGTTCCATAGATCATATAGCTTGTCAATGTAGCCTCTAAAATAAGCAATTGAGTGGTTTGTACAAGGCAGGTATATCTGGAAAATAAACATGTACAAACCCGGATGTACCTGCAATTGTACCCCCACAATGCGATCATCGTCAATTGCCAATGGCGAAATGGAATTAGCATATCTACTGTGCCACAATATGCCTACACCGCCTTTGCCAACCTTTCGCCTGCTGGGCATACTCAAGTCAGAGTCACACACAGCTGTATATCGGTAATTACTTGATATTGAGTTCAGGAAATGTACATTATTGTTAAATAGCCAATGTTCGGAAATGCCACATATTCCGATATCATACTTACATAGAGCATTACATAAGTATGACGCACTAGACATTATTCCTGTTGCATTCCATGTCATGATATTTAAACAGTACATCGCCATATTGAATGTTAATGGTACTAGTCTACATCGGACACTAATGTCCGATACATATTGTCATGCTCGTAAGACGTACTACGCCTATTGTCATAATTGCCAAAGTTGTCACTCTGGCATTCCCTATGTTCCGGTTCACCCGCTGAAATTTTATTTTGCCATCTGCGCTGTCGGGCTTCACGTGACAGCCACGGTTTACAGGTCACGCCGCGCGCCCAGAATCCCCGACCTAGCACTACATCGGCATTCTCGTCTGTCTCTACATTTAGTCTTATTATTACCCTGTCACGTGATTTGCGAATAGGAAATGAACGAATCATTGTGACATTAGGACCATGGCTAGTGACAAATGCCGATAAGCGGTGAAGATTTACAGTTTCCTTGAATCCACGTAAGAAAAAACGTTTTGTTCGTTTCCTTACATGTACTGAGAAATCGTCTATATTGTCACGATTATCGGACGCATATCCGTCGGATGTAACATGAATCGGTATGGCATATGGTCGAAATGATGTCGCATATCTACATGGGCCATCCTGAGTGTTGCCGTGTTCTGTGACAGCACCGGGCTCCACACCAGAAATACGCGAGTTCGTGCTTTGTTGACCACGGCTATCCGACAACGACCTATCCGTAATTCGGACGTCTATAGATGCGCCGCCGCGAGTCCCGTTATTGGACGGTCTACTGTCACTGACACTGTCTACACGGGCTGGTGTAGGTGCAGTCTCCCCACGACTGTCTGTTACACTAATGGGCGGTAAACGATCCTGGTGTTGTTCGTCGGGACCATGACTACTGCGAGCCACTTCCGTCGAACCTGGTCGGCCTGTCGGTATTGTTGATGGTACTGGCCCACCGTTATTATGCACCACTTTCGACGAACCTGGTTGGCTTGTTGGTATTGCCGACGGTACTGGCCCACTGTTATTGCGCACCACTTCAGGCGATCCTGGTCGGCTTGATGGCCGTGGGGGCGATGATGGGGGACGATGATGGCGCGGGGATGATGGGGATGGTGATGGGGGACGATGATGGCGCGGGGATGGGGATGGCGCGGGGATGATGATATGATGGGGGCGATGATGGGGATTGGCGCGGAGACGATGATAGTAAGGGGATGGTGATGGTCATGGGGGACGAAGTTGGCGCGTGGATGGGGATGGTGATGGGGGACAATGAAGGCGCGGGGATGGTGATGGGTGACGATGATGGCGCGGGGATGGGGATGGGGTTGGCGCGTGGATGGTGATGGGGACGATGATGGGGGACGATGATGACGAAGGGATGGGGATGGTGATGGTGATGTGGGAAGTTGTTGGCGCAGGGATGGTGATGGGGGGGGGACGATAATAGAGCGGGGATGATTGCGCGGAGACGATGATAGTAAGGGGATGGTGATCGTCATGGGGGACGATGATGGCGCGCGGATCGGTATGGTGATGGGCGACAATGATGGCGCGGGATGGTGATGGGGGACGATGATGGCGCGGGGATGGTGATGGGGAATGCGCGGGGATTGTGCTTGGGGCAATGATGGGGGACGATGATGGCGCGGGGTTGGGGATAGTGATGGGGACGATGATGGCGCGGGGATAGGGATGGGGACTGGCGCGGGGATGCTGATGGGGGCGATGATGGGGGACGATGATGAACATGGGGATGGGGATAGTGATGGGGATGGTGATGTGGGAAGTTGTCATCGCAGGGATGGTGATGGGGACGATAACAGCGCGGGGATGATGGCGCGGAGACGATGATGTAGTAGGGGAATGATGATGGTCATGGGGGACGATGATGGCACGTGGATGGGGATGGTGATGGGGGACAATCACGGCGCGGGGATGGTGATGGGGGACGATGATGGCGCGGGGATGGGGATGGGGATGGCGCGGGGATGGTGATGGGGGCCATGATGGGGGACGATGATGGCGCGGGGATGGGGATGGTGATGGGGGACGATGATGGCGCTGGATGGGATGGGGATGGCGCGGGATGGTGATGGGGGCAATGATGGGGGATGGCGCGGAGACAATTGATAGTAAATGGCGCGGGGATGGTGATGGGGACGATGATGACGTGGGGATGGGGATGGTGATGGGGATGGTGATGTGGGAATTTGTTGGCGCAGTGATGGTGATGGGGTGACGATAATAGCGCGGGGATGATGGTGCGGAGAACGATGATAGTAAGGGGATGGTGATGGTCAAGGGGGACGATGATGGCGCGAGGATGGGGATGGTGATGGGGACAATGATGGCACGGGGATGGTGATGGGGACGATGATGGCGTGGGGATGGGGATGGGATGGCGCGGGGATGGTGATAACGGGGGCGATGATGGGTGACGATGATGGCGCGGGGATTGGGATGGTGATGGGGTGGGGGACGATGATGGCGCGGGGATGGGGATGGGGATGGCGCTGGGATGGTGATGGGGGCGATGCATTGGGGACGATGATGACCTGGGGATGGGGATGGTGATGGGGATGGTGATGTGGAAAGTTGTTGGCGCAGGATGGTGATGGGGGGACTAATAATAGCGCGGGGATGATGGCGCGGAGACGATGATAGTAAGGGGATGGTGATGGTCATGGGGACGATGATGGCGCGTGGATGGGGATGGTGATGGGGAACAATGATGGCGCGGGGATGGTGAATGGGGACGATGATGGCGGCGGGGGGAGGGGTGGGGATGGGGATGGCGCGGGGGATGGTGATGGGGGCGATGATGGGGGAAGATGATGTAGCGGGAATGGGGATGGTGATGGGGGACGATGATGGCGCGGGGATGAGGATGGGGATGGCGCGGGGATGGTGATGGCGGCGATGATGGGGGATGGCGCGGAGACGATGATAGTAATGGGATGGTGATGGTCATGGGGGACGAAGATGGCGCGTGGATGGGGATGGTGATGGGGGACAATGATGCGCGGGGATGGTGATGGGGGACGATGATGGCGCGGTGTGGGGATGGCGCGAGGATGGTGATGGGGGCGATGATGGGGGACGATGATGGCGCAGGGATGGGGATGGTGATGGGGGGACGATGATGGACGCTAGGATGGGATGGGGATGGCCCGGGGATGGTGATGGGGACGATGATGGGGAAACGTATGATGACGTAGGGATGGGGATGGGTGATGGGGATGGTGATGTGGGAAGTTGTTGGCGCGGGGATGTGGTGATGGGGGGGGGGACGATAATAGCGCGAGGATGATGGTGCGCGGAGACCATGATTGTAAGGGGTTATGGTGATGTCATGGGGGACGATGATGGCACGTGGATGGGGATGGTGATGGGGGACAATGATGGCGCGGGGATGGTGATGGGGGACGATGATGGCGCGGGAATGGGGATGGGGATGGCGCGGGGATGGTGATGGGCGATGATTGAGGACGATGATGGCGCGGGGATGGGGATGGTGATGGGGGACGATGATGGTGCGGGGTGGGGATGGGGATGGGGATGGCGCGGGGATGGTGATTGTGGGCGATGATGGGGGATGGCGCGGAGGACGATCGATAGTAAGGGGGATGGTAATGGTCATGGGGGACGATGTTGGCGCGTGGATGGGGATGGTGATGGGGGACAACGATGCGCGGGGATGGGATAGGGATGTCGCTGGGATGGTGATGGGGGCGATGATGGGGGACGATGATGGCGCGGGGATGGGGATGGTGATGGTGATGGGGATGTTGATGTGGGGGAAGTTGTTGGCGCAGGGATGATGATGGGGAGGACGATAATAGCGCGGGGATGATGGTGCGGAGACGACTATAGTAAGGGTGTGGTTATGGTCATGGGGGAGATGATGCTGATGGGGATGTTGATGTGGGAAGTTGTTGGCGCGGGAGGATGGTGATGGGGAGACGATAATAGCGCGGGGATGATGGTGCGGAGACGACGATAGTAAGGGATGGTTATGGTCATGGGGGACGATGATGGCGAGTGGATGGGGTTGGTGATGGGGGACGATGGCGCGGGGATGTTGATGGGGGACGATGATGGCGCGGGGATCGGGATGGGGATGGCGCGGGGATGGTGATGGGGGCGATGAATGGGGACGATGATGGCGCGGGGGATCGGGATGGGGATGGCGCATGGATGGTGATGGGGGCGATGATGGGGGACGATGATGGCGCGGGGATGGGGATGGTGATGGGGGACGATGATGGCGCGGAGGATGATGGGGATGGGGATGGCGCGGGGATGGTGATGGGGGCGATGAGTTGGACGATGATGACGGTGGGGATGGGGATTGTGATGGGGATGGTGATGTGGGAAGTTGTTGGCGCAGGGATGGTAATGGGGGGACGATAATAGCGCGGGGATGATGGCGCGGAGACGATGATAGTAAGGGGATGGTGATGGTCAAGGGGGACGATGATGGCGCGTGGATGGATATGGTGATGGGGACAATGTGATGGCGCGGGATGGTGATGGGGGACGATGATGGCGCGGGGATGGGGATGGGGATGGCGCGGGGATGGTGATAGGGACGATGATGGCGCGGGGATGGGGATGGTGCGGGGATGGTGATTGGGGGCGATGATGGGGGACGATGATGGCGCGGGGATGGGGATGGTGATGGGGACGATGATGGCGCGGGGATGGGATGGGGATGGCGCGGGGATGGTGATGGGGGCGATGATGGGGACGATGATGACGTAGGGATGGGGATGGTGATGGGGATGGTGATGTGGGAAGTTGTTGGCGTAGGGATGGTGATGGGGGGGACGATAATAGCGCGGGGATGATGGCGAGGAGACGATGATAGTAAGGGGATGGTGATGGTCATGGGGGACGATGATGGCGCATGGATGGGGATGGTGATGGGGGACAATGATGTCGCGGGGATGGTGATGGGGGACGATGATAGCGCGGGGATGGGGATGGGGATGGCGCGGGGATGGTGATGGGGGCGATGATGTGGGACGATGATGGCGCGGGGATGGGGATTGTGATGGGGGACGATGATGACGCGGGGATGGGGATCGTTGTGTTGTCTAATACACAATACCAGACAAGATGTTTTAATCTTATTGTTTTAATAACTAAACATTCACTCCGACACGTACATACAATAATGATGTTACATAATTGAGACCCAGCAGACGACTGACCTTCTAGCCGCCAGCACTGCAGGTTGTAAACAAAGCATCTCATTGGTTGAGTGGCGGGGCTAATACAATATATGGGGAACTGTAGTATAGTCTGTTTGAAGTGCGACATACCACTCCTCCCTTGTTTTAGAGATAAAATTATCATCAGATAAACTGTTTGTATAGCAATTAAACGTCAACATGATGCTGATTTATGTTTCATTACTGAAATTGATATGTCAATGTAACTTGTATCAACTGCTCACACAACTGGGATTTGAATTAATCTTTCACCAGTTTCCTGTTTTCCATACACACCCTAGTGGTTAACTAAACACATGTGACATGTATCAAATTGTGTGTTGCTAAACTCCATGACATGTTTCTAAACCAAATTGAAATTTATGTATTCAATTATTTTCTGAGGTTAGAAAGTAACCTTGTATCGAATGTTTACAGATATACTGAACATAGAAACTTTGTCATGGTGCATGCATCTAACAATCTGCGTCCATGCTAAAATCTTAGCAGCATTAGGCATTATTTCTTAGCCTATGGACACACAGCTGCTATCATAGCTACATACGACACAAACACTCAGAAGACGCGTTCTCTCAGTCGATCAGATCTGCGCTGTCCTTCTGCTGGTCGTAAATCCGGATCAGCCGGCTCACCAGGATCTGCACTGTCTGCTCCCGTACATGTAGAGAGAGTGATTGGTTTGAAATGTGACGCATCTCTGGTTATTGTCTTCTCACCGACACTGACTGTGACCATAGAGCCTTTTTTCTTGAGAACTGTCGCTTGTTCAGGGTTGTAGTGTGAGGACAACTTGTTCTGTTTGCGTTGTTTGACTAATACCGTATCTCCAGGCGAAATTGTAGACTCGCGGGCACACCGCTTGCTGTCTGTGTACAGTTTAGCTTTGATTTTGGCATCTGCATCTTGTTCTCGAATTTGTGAATCATCTGGCTGTACAGTGAACTCTGGTAGTCTCGTTTTCATTTGACGTGAAAACAGAGCTTCAGCCGGGGAAACTTTTGTTGTCTGGTGTGGTGTGGCACGATAATTCCTCAGAAATTTGTTCATTTCCTGCTTGTAAGTTCTGCCTTCGATTTTCGCGGATTTAATGCATTTCTGTAATGGTTGCATGAACTTTTCTGCATGTCCATTGGCAATCGGGTGTAGAGGCGTTATTTTCCTGTGCCGGAAACCCAAATATTCTGCGAATTGACTGAATTCATGTGAATTAAATGGTGGACCATTGTCCGTTTTGCAAACAGTGGGAATTCCCATCATGGAGAACACATTGTCAAGACGTGGAATGACGGCTTTCGCGGAAGTTGACGTTAAAATCTCCAACACGGGGAATCGGCTATAATCGTCTAATATCATCATTATGTAGTCGCCTGATAGTATTGGACCGAAAAAGTCAATCGATACTTCATCCCATGGCCTGGTAGGTAGATCGCTCATTTTTACAGGTTCAGGCGTGGTAATGGGCGTTATTGCAAGGCACGGAATACAGCTTTTACATGTTTTATCAACCAGATCGTCAATAGCAGGAAACCACACTTTTTCACGTAACAATGACTTGGTTTTCACGATCCCTTGGTGACCTTCGTGCGCAAGGACAATCACCATTTGCTGTCATATTGTCGGAATCGCAAGTTTTGTTCCGCGCAAGAGTATATCCTGTCCTTTAATTATAGTGACTGTTAATTCGTCTTTCAGTCTGGCATATGTGTTATATGCAGAGTTTACTTTACATTCTGATTTGTCCCACGTATTTGTCTTCACTGACGTGATAACTTGCTGTAGTGTTTTGTCCATCTGTACGGCACTTGCAATCTCACTGAGTGACATGGATTTCGGTACTGCGTTGTATGCTATGTAACAACAATAATCTTCGGCTACAGAATTGTCTGTTATTTCACAAACACGCGGATGTCTTGACAGATAATCGGCAATTTTCTCCTTACCGGCGCGGTATTTCACTGTGAAATCGTACGTTGCGAGCCGTAGTCTCCATCTTTCCAGTCTAAGTGGTTGTTTTGCTTTCGGATTGTTGAATATCGCAACAAGTGGATTATGGTCAGTGATCAGAGTGAACGTATGTCCAAACAAGTATAGATGGAATGTTCAATACTCCAGACGATGCTCAGAGCTTCGCGCTCAGTTTGTGAGTACCGTTGTTCAGTTGGGCTGAGTGCTTTACTCGCATATGCAATAACCCGATTTTCTTGGCACATCACAGCAGCTAGGCCAACTGGGCTTGCATCCACCCATAGCTCTGTTTGCTTAGCTGGATCGAAATACGCCATTACGGTGTCACTGCTCAGCGCGTTTTTAAGACATTGTAGCGCGCGTTTTCTTGTGACTCGGTCCATTGCCATGGTTCATTTTCTCGCGTTAGACATCGTAGAGGCTCAGTAATACTTGAGTAATTTGGAATAAATTGCGAAACGTAATTTGTCATTCCTAACAAACTTCGTACCTCTGCGGGTGTACATGGCGTGGTCGCATTTTTCATTGCTTCAACTTTTCGTGGATCTGCAGATAGTCCGGACGCCCAGAACACGTATCCGAAAAATGCAACTTTCGGCTGGTTAAACTTGCATTTTTGTTTGTTCAGTGTCAGTTTGTTCTCGCGAAGACGTTTGAGTAGAGCTTTCAGATTTTGATCATGTTCTTCTTGCGTTTTCCCATGCACGATGATATCGTCACTGATATTGCAGACGCCATTCAGTCCTTCGAGAACTTGCCGGATTTCATTTTGAAATAGTTCTGGTGCACTAGAAACTCCAAAATTTAACCGTTTATATCTCCACAGACCAACATGTGTAGAGAATGTGGTTATGCTTCTGGATTCATCTGACAAAACCAATTGATGGAACCCATTGCGCAAGTCACAGGACGAGAACACTGGGACAATGATGGGGCGGGGATGGTGATGGGGGACGATGATGGCGGTGATGATGGGGGATGATGATGGGGGATGGCGCAGAGACAATGATAGTAAGGTGATGGTGATGGTCACGGGGACAAAGTTGGCGCGTGGATGGGGATGGTGATGGGGGATAATGATGGCGCGGGGATGGTGATGGGGGACGATGATGGCGCGGGGGATGGGGATGGGGATGGCGCGGGGATGGTGATGGGACGATGATGGGGGTACGATGATGACGTGGGGATGGGGATGGATGGATGATGGGTGTGGGAAGTTGTTGGCGCAGGGATGGTGATTGGGGGGACGATAATAACGCGGGCATGATGGTGCGGAGACGATGATAGTAAGGGGATTGTGATGGTCATTGGGGACGATGATTGGCGCGTGGTTGGGGATGGTGATGGGGGACAATCATGGCGCGGGGATGGTGATGGGGGACGATGATGGCGCGGGGATGGGGATGGGGATGGCGCGGGGATGGTGATGGGGGCGATGATGGGGGACGATGATGGCGCGGGGATGGGGATGGGGATGGCACGGGGATGGTGATGGGGGCGATAATGGGGGACGATGATGGCGCGTGGATGGGGATGGTGTATGGGGTGGGGGACAATGAAGGCGCGGGATGGTGATAGGGGGACGATGATGGCGCGGGGATGGGGATGGCGCGGGGATGGTGATGGGTCGTTGATGGGGGACGATGATGGCGCGGGGAATGGGGATGGGGATGGCGCGGGGATGGTGATGGGGGCGATGATGGGGGACGATGGTGACGTGGGGATGGGGATGGTGATGGGGATGGTGATGTGGGAAGTTCTTGGCGACGGGATGTGATGGGGGGACGATAATAGCGCGGGGGATGATGGCGCGGAGACGAATGATAGTGTAAGGGGATGGTGATGGTCATGGGGGATGATGAATGGCGCGTGGATGGGGATGGTGATGGGGACAATGTTGGCGAGCGGATGGTGATGGGGGACCGATGATGTAGGAATGTTGTTGGCGCAGGGATGGTGATGGGGGGACGATAATAGCGCTGGGGATGATGGTGGCGCGACGAGACGATGATAGTAAGGGGGATGGTGGAGATGTCATGGGGGGATGATGATGCGCGTGGATGGGGATGGTGATGGGGGGACAATGATGGCGTCGGGGATGGTGATGGGGGGACGATGATGCGCGGCGATGGGGGATGGCGCGGGGATGGTGATGGGGGCGCATGATGGGGGGACGTATGATGGCGCGTGGATGGGGATCGTGATGGGGGTCGATGACGAGCGGGATGGGGATGGCGCGGGGGATGGTGATGGGGCGATGATGGGGGACGATGATGACCAAGGGGAGATGGGGAGGGGTGGAAATGATGGGGATGGTGATGTGGGAAGTTGTTGGCGCGGATGGAATGGTGATGGGGGACGATAATAGCGCGGGGATGATGGCGCGGAGACGATGATAGTAAGGGCATGGTGATGGTCATGGGGATGGTGATGGGGGCGATGATGGGGGACGATGATGGCGCGTGGATGGGGATGGTGATAGGGGACGATGATGGCGCGGGGATGGGGATGGCGCGGAGATGGTGATGGGGGACGATGATGGCGCGGGGATGGGGATGGGGATGGGGATGGGGCGGGGATGGTGATGGCGATGATGGGGGACGATGATGAAGTGGGGATGGGATGGTGATGGGGATGGTGATGTGGGAAGTTGTTGGCGCAGGGATGGTGATGGGGGGACGAATAGCGCGGGGATGATGGCGCGGAGACGATGATAGTAAGCATGGTGATGGTCATGGGGGACGATGATGGTACGTTGATGGGGATGGTGATGGGAGACAATGATGGCGCGGGGATGTGATGGGGACGATGATGCGCGGGGATGGGGATGGGGATGGGATGGCGCGGGGATGTTGATGGGGCGATGATGGGGGGACGATGATGGGGACGATGATGGCGCGGGGATGGTGATGGTGATGCGGGACGATGATGGCGCGGGATGGGGATGGGATGGTGCGGGGATGGTGATGGGGGCGATGATGAGGGACGATGATGACGTGGGGATGGGGATGGTGATGGGGATGGTGATGTGGGAAGTTGTGATGGTGATGTGGGAAGTTGTTGGCGCAGGGATGGATGATGGGGGGGACGATAATATTGCGGGGGATGATGGCGCGGAGACGATGATAGTAAGGGGATGGTGATGGTCATGGGGGACGATAATGGCGCGTGGATGGGGATGGAGATGGGGGACAATGATGGCGCGGGGATGGTGATGCGGGACGATGATGACGTGGGGATGGGATGGTGATGGGGATGGTGATGTGGGAAGTTGTGATGGTGATGTGGGAAGTTGTTGGCGCAGGGATGGTGATGGGGGGGACGATAATATCGCGGGGATGGATGGCACGGAGACGATGATAGTAAGGGGATGGTGATGGTCATGGGGGACGATGATGGCGCGTGGATGGGGATGGTGATGGGGGACAATGATGGCGCGGGTGGTGGTGTGGGACGATGATGCGCGGGTATGGGGATGGCGATGGCGCGGGGATCGTGATGGGGGCGATAATGGGGGACGATGATGGCGCGGGGATGGGGATGGTGATGGGGGACGATGATGGCGCGGGGATGGTGATGGCGCGGGAATCGTGATGTGGGACGATGATGACGTGGGGATGGGATGGTGATGGGGATGGTGATGTGGGAAGTTGTTTTGGCGCAGGGATGGTGATGGGGGGGGACGATAATATCGCGGGGATGATGGCGCGGGGATGGGGATGGTGATGGGGGACGATGATGGCGCGGGGATGGGGATGGGGATGGCGCGGGGATCGTGATGGGGGACGATGATGACGTGGGGATGGGGATGGTGATGGGGATGGTGATGTGGGAAGTTGTTGGCGAGGGATGGTGATGGGGGGGACAATAATATCGCGGGGAAGATGGCGTGGAGACGATGATAGTAAGGGGATGGTGATGGTCATGGGGGACGATGATGGCGCGTGGATGGGGATGGTGATGGGGGACAATGATGGCGCGGGATGGTGATGGGGGACGATGATGGCGCGGGGATGGGGATGGGGATGGCGATGGCGCGGGGATGGTGATGGGGGCGATAATGGGGGACGATGATGGCGCGGGGATGGGGATGGTGATGGGGACGATGATGGCTCGGGGATGGGGATTGGCGCTGGGATCGTGATGGGGGACGATGATGACGTGGGGATGGGGATAGTGATGTGGATGGTGATGGGGGAAGTAGTTGGCGCAGGGATGGTGATAGGAGGGACGATAATAGCGCGGGGATGGTTATGGGGGACGATGATGGCGCGGGTGATGGGTGATGGGGGACGATGGTGGCGCGTGGATGGGGATTGAGATGGGGGACAATGATGGCGCGGGGATGGTGATGGGGGACGATCATGACGTGGGGATGGGGATGGTGATGGGGATGGTGATGTGGGAAGTTGTGATGGTGATGTGGGAAGTTGTTGGCGCATGGATGGTGATGGGGGGGACGATAATAATCGCGGGGATAATGGCGCGGAAACGATGATAGAAGGGATGGTGATGGTCATGGGGGGACGATGATGGCGCGAGGATGGGGATGGTGATGGGGGACAATGATGGCGCGGGGATGGTGATGGGGGACGATGATGGCGCGGGATGGGGATGGCGATGGCGCGGGGATCGTGATGTGGGCAATGATGGGGGGACGATGATGGCACGGGGATGGGGGATGGTGATGGGGGACGATGATGGCGCGGGGATGGGGATGGGATGGCGCGGGGATCGTGATGGGGGACGATGATGACGTGGGGATGGGGATGGTGATGGGGATGGTGATGTGGGAAGTTGTTGGCGCAGGGATGGTGATGGGGGGGACGAATATCGCGGGGATGAGGCGCGGGGATGGGATGGTGATGGGGGACGATGATGGCGCGGGGATGGTGGGGAGGGGATGGCGCGGGATCGTGATGGGGGACGATGATGACGTGGGGATGGGGATGGTGATGGGATGGGGATGGTGATGTGGCGCAGGGATGGTGATGGGGGGACGATAATATCGCGGGTATGATGGCGCGGAGAGATGATAGTAACGGGATGGTGATGGTCATGGGGACGATGATTGTACGTTGATGGGGATGGTGATGGGAGACAATGATGGCGCGGGGATGGTGATGGGGGACGATGATGGCGCGGGGATGGGAATGGGGATGGGGATGGCGCGGGGATGGTGATGGGGCGATGATGGGGACGATGATGGCGCGGGGATGGTGATGGTGATGCGGGACGATGATGGCGCGGGGATGGGGATGGGGATGGTGCGGGATGGTGATGGGGGGCGATGATGAGGGACGATGATGACGTGGGGATGGGGATGGTGATGGGGATGGTGATGTGGGAAGTTGTGATGGTAGTGGGAAGTTTTTGGCGCAGGATGGTGATGGGGGGGACGATAATATTGCGGGGATGATGGCGCGGAGACGATGATAGTAAGGGGATGGTGATGGTCATGGGGGACGATAATGGCGCGTGGATGGGGATGGAGATGGGGACAATGATGGCGCGGGGATGGTGATGCTGGGACGATGATGACGTGGGATGGGGATGGTGATGGGATGGTGATGTGGAAGTTGTGATGGTGATGTGGGAAGTTGTTGGCGCAGGGATGGTGATGGGGGGTACGATAATAATCGCGGGGATGATGGCACGGAGACGATGATAGTAAGGGGATAGTGATGGTCATGGGGGACGATGATGGCGCGTGGATGGGGATGGTGATGGGGGACAATGATGGCGCGGGGATGGTGATGACGATGATGGCGCGGGTATGGGGATGGCGATGGCACGGGATCGTGATGGGGGGCGATAATGGGGGACGATGATGGCGCGGGGATGGGGATGGTGATGGGGGACGATGATGGCGCGGGGATGGTGATGGCGCGGGAATCGTGATGTGGGACGATGATGACTGGGGATGGGGATGGTGATGGGGATGGTGATGGTGTGTGGGAAGTTGTTGGCGCAGGGATGGTGATGGGGGGGACGATAATATCGCGGGATGATGGCGCGGGGATGGGGATGGTGATGGGGGACGATGATGGCGCGGGCGATGGGGATGGGGATGGCGCGGGGGATCGTGATGGGGGACGATGATGACGTGGGGATGGGGATGGTGATGGGGATGGTGATGTGGGAAGTTGTTGGCGCAGGGATGGTGATGGGGGGGACAATAATATCGCGGGGAAGATGGCGTGGAGACGATGATAGTAAGGGGATGTTGATGGTCATGGGGGGACGATGATGGCGCGTGGATGCGGATGGTGATGGGGGACAATGAGGCGCGGGGATGGTGATGGGGGACGATGATGGCGCGGGGATGGGGATGGCGATGGCGCGGGGATGGTGATGGGGGCGATAAGGGGGACGATGATGGCGCGGGTATGGGGGATGGTGATGGGGGGACGAAGATGGCTCGGGGATGGGGATGGCGCTGGGATCGTGATGGGGGACGATGAATGACGTGGGGATGGGGATAGTATGTGGATGGTGATGGGGGAAGTAGTTGGCGCAGGGATGGTATAGGAGGGACGATAATAGCGCGGGGATGGGTTTATGGGGGACGATGATGGCGCGGTGATGGGTTGACGGGGGACGATGGTGGCGCCTGGATGGGGATTGAGATGGGGGACATGATGGCGCGGGGATGGTGATGGGGGACGATGATGACGTGGGGATGGGGATGGTGATGGGGATGGTGATGGGAAGTAGATGGTGATGTGGGAAGTTGTTGGCGCATGGATGGTGATGGGGGGACGATATCGCGGGGATAATGGCGCGGAAACGATGATAGTAAGGGGAAATGGTGATGGTCATGGGGGACGATGATGGCGCGTGGATGGGATGGTGATGGGGGACAATGATGGCGCGGGGATGGTGATGGGGGACGATGATGGCGCGGGGATGGGGATGGCGATGGCGCGGGGATCGTGATGTGGGCAATGATGGGGGACGATGATGGCACGGGGATGGGGATGGTGATGGGGGACGATGATGCGCGGGGTATGGGGATGGGATGGTGCGGGGATCGTGATGGGGGACGATGATGACGTGGGGATGGGGATGGTGATGGGGATGGTGATGTGGGAAGTTGTTTGGCGCAGGGATGGTGAATGGGGGGACGATAATATCGCGGGGATGATGGCGCGGGGATGGGGATGGTGATGGGGGACGATGATGGCGCGGGGATGGGGATGGGGATGGCGCGGGGATCGTGATGACGATGATGACGTGGGGATGGGGATGGTGATGGGATGGGGATGGTGATGTGGGAAGTTGTTGGCGCAGGGATGGTGATGGGGGACGATAATATCGCGGGGATGATGGCGCGGAGACGATGATAGTAAGGGGATGGTGATGGTCATTGGGGACGATGATGGCGCGTGGAAGATGTGATGGGGGACAATGATCGCGCGGGGAGGGATGGTGATGAGGGACGATGATGGCGCGGGGATGGGGATGGCGATGGCGCGGGGATGGTTGATGGGGGCGATGATGGGGGACGATGATGGCGCGGGGATGGGGAATGGTGATGGGGACGATGATGGCGCGGGGATGGGGATGAGGATGGCGAGGGATCGTGATGGGGGACGATGAATGACGTGGGGATGGGGATAGTGATGGGGATGGTGATGTGGGAAGTTGTTGGCGCAGGGATGGTGATAGGAGGGACGATAGTAGCGCGGTGATGGTTATGGGGGACGATTGATGGCGCGGTGATGGTGATGGGGGGGACGATGATGGCGCGGGAATGGTGATGGGGTAATGTTGGCACAGGTGGTGATGGGGGACGATGATAGTAAGGGGATGCTGATGGTGATGGGGGACGATGATGGCGGCGCGGGGATGGGGATGTGATGGGGGACGATGATGGCGCGGGGATGGTGATGGGGGCGATGATGGCGCGGGGATGGTGATGGGGGACGATGATGTCGCGGGAATGGGGAATGGGGACGATGATGGCGCGGGGATGGGGATGGTTATGGGGGACGATGATGGCGCGGTGATGGTGATGGGGGACGATGATGGCACTGGGATGGTGATGTGGTAATGTTGACACAGGGATGGTGATGGGGGACGATGATAGTAAGGGGATGGTGATGGCGATGGGGGACGATGATGGCGCGGGGACGGTGGTGGTGATAGGGGACGATGATGGCGCTGGGATGGTGATTGGGACAATGATGGCTCGGGGATAATGATGGTGGACTTTGTAGGTGACGATGAAAGGGTCAACGGTGACACGGACGATGATGCGCGGGGATGGTGATGGGGACGATGATGGTGCGGTTATGGGGAAGGTTATGGGGCCGATGATGGCGCGGTGATGGTGATGTGGGACGATGATGGCGCGGGGATGGTGATGGGGGGTAATGTTGGCACAGGGATGGTGATGGGGGACCATGATAGTAAGGGGATGGTGATGGTGCGGGGATGGTTATGGGGGACGATGATGGTGACATGGGTGCTGATGTTGATGATGATGTTGGTGAAGATGAAGGTGATGTGGGTCATGATGGAAGTATGATGGAGCTGCTGATGTGGGTCATGATGTGGGCGCTGATATGTGGGGGGGAGGATTTTGTAGGTGATGAGGAACGATGGTAGAGCGATGGTGTGTAGGTGATGATGAAAGGGGCAACGGTGACGCGGACGATGATGGCGCGGGATGGTGATGGGGACGATGATGGCGCGGAGATGGTGATGTGGGAAGATGATAGCGCAGAGATGGGTATGGTGATGGGGGTCGATGATGGGCGGGAATGGTGATGGGGGACGATGATGGCGCGGGGACGGTGATGGGGGTAATGTTGGCACAGGGATGGTGATGGGGGACGATGATAGTAAGGGCATGGTGATGGTGATGGGGGACGATGATGGCGCGGGGATGGGGATGGTGATAGGGGACGATGATGGCGTGCGGATGGTTATGGGGGAAATGATGGCGCGGGGATAATGATGGGGACTTTGTAGGTGATGATGAACGGAGCAACGGTGACGCGGACGATGATGGCGCGGGGATGGTGATGGGGACGATGGTGGCGCGGAGATGGTGATGTGGGAAGATGATAGCACGGAGATGGGGATGGTGTTGGGGGTCGATGATGGCGCGGGGACGGTGATGGGGGACAATGATGGCGCGGGGATGGGTTGGTTATGGGGGACGATGATGGCGCGGTGATGGTATGGGCGACGATGATGGCGCGGGGACGGTGATGGGGGTAATGTTGGCACATGGATGGTGATGGGGACGATGATAGTAAGTGATGGTGATGGTGATGGGGGACGATGATGACGCGGGGATGGGGATGGTGATAGGGGACGATGATGGCGCAGGGATTGTGATGGGGCAATGATGGTGCGGGGATAGTGATGGGGGACGATGATGGCGCGGGATGGTGATGGGGCGATGATGGCGCTGGGATGGCGATGGGGCGATGATGGCGTGGGATTGGGATGGTGATGGGGACGATGATGGCGCGGAGATGGTGATGGGGGACGATGATGGTACGGGGATGGTAATGGAGGACGATGATGGCGCGGGGTGGGGATGGTGATGGGGGACGATGATGGCGCGGGGATTGGGATGGGGATGGGATTGTGATGGGGGACGATGATGGTGACATGGGTGCTGATGTTGGTGATGATGTTGGTGAATATGAAGGTGATGTGGGTGATGATGGAAGTATGATGGAGCTGCTGATGTGGGTGATGATGTGGGCGCTGATATGGGGGGGGGAGGATTTTGTAGATGATGGGCCCCCCCACCACATATAAAAAAGATATTTCTGATTTTCCACAAACAAAATGGCGTATCCTCAGCATGAAATAGGTTAAATCATCACCCCTGCAAGATTCATCTATTTATGGTACGGGGGTGTACACTATAATTGCAACTCCAAAATGTGTACACGATCCTGTGCATTTCCATTGACCGCATACATGTCTCTCATTTCTATAATTTTATAATTCTATACACGTTGTTCATTTATATTGTTCATCATATTAATATGTTTTACCCTAATCATCTGATTGACTACCACATCTAACATACTATTTTACTATTATTGTTATTCTTCATCTAAATTGCTTGGCCCTAAATGATACTATTTTGTGTTCATGGGCCGTTAAGCACCATTCCATTCCATTGACCGCAAGTAGCCACATCCGGGTATATGGCTAGAGTTCCTATCATTATTTGTCTATTTATTTATTTAAAGGTACATACATGTTCACTCTGTAGGCACAAACTGTTCTTTATAGAAATTAAATAAGGGTATAATTGTGACACTATTCCACCAGTTCTAAAAATTATGAGTGCCCGCTAAACAAATATAATCATTTATAGTAGTAATATTTATTTTACTGATTATGACTCGCGGTGGTATCGGGTTATTTTCATATGCAAATGAGGCATTATATTTTTTAATTATTTATAATAATTAAAACGTAACCTGTTCGACAAACTGTATAAATAGTAATGTCCGTTTACATTTTAAGGAAACACGGTTATCGCCCCTGATATCAGTGTGGAAATTTACGTTTGATATAAAATGTATAATACTGCCAATCAATACGTGGGGTAATGGTGAATGAATGTTGTGAAGACATGAAAGATGTCTCTGATATAAGAACAGTTTGTGCCTACTGAGTGGGCATGTACCTTTAATGGTGTTTAATGGCCTGTCAACAACTGAGGTCATTATAGGCTGGGTTAATTGGGTTGTATCCCATAGTTCACCTGTTTACACTGTTATCACTAAGCTAATCATCTCGCTGGCAGCCTTGATAATAAAAAAAAAAAAGAAAGAACTTTCACATTTTATTTTGCCTTACATGCAAGGTGAAAATAAGTCCTCAATGGCCTTGACCTTGGACGGTCGGACGTGGGTCATATGCAAAACAAAGCACCATCGCTAGACACACATAGTGGCCAAATATTATCAAAATTGGCGATCCCCTCTTGAATATCTTCGAGGGGATAATAACCTGATATGGTGCCAGGTCCACATCTGGGGACCGTTTCACTAAACTTTGTACGACTAAAATGTTTGTAAGTGCCAAATTATGATATTCTGTAATTTCACATCAATATGCAGCCTATATTTCACACCAATATGCAGTCATATATAACCTGCAATAATAACTAGACATTGTGTTTATAAAAACATGGATATACCCCCATGGTATACTGGGTGCCGTTTCACTAAACTTTGTACGACTAAAATGTTCGTAAGTGCAAAATTATGATAGTCTGTAAATTTCACATTAACAAAGTTTTCTTGTAAATAATTATTTGATTTACATTTATTGAGCATAGGCTGCATATGCAGCCTATGCTCAATAAATTTAAATCAATCAATTGAAATTTCCAGACTATCCTAAATTTGCACTTACAAACATTTTAGTTGCACAAATTTTAGTGAAAGGGTTGCTTAGCCCCACTCCCTAAAAGTAATAAGGAAAAAAACAACACGTGTGAAGACTTCGTCGAGGATATAGACTGTGAAAAGTCCAACAATACTGGCTAGCTGGGCCCAGTTGCTCAAAACCTCTGTTAGCTTAACAGACTGTTCAATCCTTAGCAATGCTAAGGATTTAACAGTCTGTTAAGCTAACAGAGGTTTTGAGCAACCGGACCCTGGATTTTTAGAAGTTTATATCGCCGATAAATTCTCCAGAAATATTGTTTATTCAAATAATAACCATATGATCTAGTCTGTTCCACAATTAGCTGCCGACAAACTTTTGGCTATTAAAGGAGATATAACAAGCTTCTGTGTTCGCGATACGCTTATGTATTCATCATTTATATATCAAATAAAACAAATGTTATAGTAATCCGACCAGTATGTGCAGTTCTTTTACGGATTTCACGGGAGTGGCAGGTGGGGAGGTGTTTTGTATTGTTGTTTGAAGATTGTGTCAACATACGCTGTACACTGCGACTGAAAAATTGCAATAAGCCAAACACAACATGGGGCTTATATGGCGTTTGCAACCAGTGTAGATCCAGTTCGGCCTGTACATCTGCACAGTCTGAACAGGATCTGCACTTTTCGGCATACCTTCAATAAAACACACTAACATGCAATCTAGATCGTATTTAGACTACAGGAGTGTTATATTTGATTAGGACCTACACTAGTCACAAATCACACAAACCCCATTTCTCCAGTCACAGCCACATATAGGACCAAGCTTCGACGTAACCCCCATTTGGCAAAACAACAATTTTCTTCTGGAAAACATCTTTAGTTTTTAACATCATGTCCAAACATTTTCTATTTATTTGAAACAAGTCAGTAGGAAAATAGATTAGAAATAGTAAAGAATTTACTGTACATGTGAAAATTGAATATGTACTTTTAATTCTTTTTATCTGTCAACGAACAAAATATGTGATTTAGTTATATTTTAGTATTCGAAAACAGTATTTACGGAAAAATAAGTGAGTGGACATTCAAGTTACACAATTTTAGTCCTGCAATATAACATTCCATAACCCATGTGTAAACAAACACATCAAGATTGGATTTTCCGAACTGTAGAAAGCACCCTGATGTGCACAGTGTATCTATTCTACCATGTCTGTCAAATTGGACTCAACCAATCAGCTTGGCATAGGTGTGGCCTCACGGATTCAATATACACCTGCCGCATTATTGTCCAAATTTTGTCATCTTTTGACGCCATTTACAGAAAGTATTATAATTCTTTAAACACATTTCATAAAATTATATGTACGCAGATGTCCGAAGGTACAAAATCACATGGTGCGTCTCAATTACACTTCTTGAAACTAATTGGAATTTGTACTTCACTATCTTGTATACATGTATATATATTACTGTAGTTTGATTGTAAAATCCACCGATTTGTGACTATGGCTGTAAATTTTGTAAACGTATTTCATGAAATTACGCAAATGTACGAAGGTACAAAATCACATGGCGTGTCTCACCTGCGGCTGCGACTGGAGAAATGGGGTTTACGGGTTTTGCGACCAGTGTAGATCCATCCGCACAGTCTGATCAGGATCTGCACTGTTCGTGATTCCCTCAATGAAACACGTCGAGCTTCTAGCAAGCAATATACATGTAGATCGTTATCAGGTTGCTGAAGTGTGCTAAATTTTTTGATCAGGGCTACACTGGTCACATAACCCATAAGCCCCATTTCTCCAGTCACAGCCATGTATGTGACTGGAGAAATGATAAATATAGTTACATGTACAGTCTGCACTACTGTCTGTTCCACGTTTTGCTGCCGACAAACTTTTGGCTATTAAGCACATTAAATCTAAAAAATATTTAAATGCAAGTAATTTTTTTATCAATAACAAAAAAGTCACCCTCCCCAAAAAAAATTATTTGATGAAATTCCATCAAATATTGATTTTATTGCGAAAAAACGATTTTCCTATGAGAATTTAACATGGGGGCTAAAAATAGATTTTTTTTTTTAAATTTTTTTTTATTTGTGGACCAATATTCAAAATCTAACTTTCGTTTTCTTAGTTACATCATTTTCAAGCTATCTCGCCAGATTTTGGAGTAAATTTCCAAAAATTTTCGTTCAGGATCAAAAAAAGAAAAGTTTTGGAAATTGACTCCCCATGTTAAATTCCCATAGGAAAATAAAAAATCGTTTTTTCGCAATAAAATCAATATGTGACTGTGACTGGAGAAATGATAAATGTAGTTACATGTACAGTCTGCACTAGATACCTCAATGTTTGTTTTAATGCTTAATGATGTTTAACGGTCTATCAACAGCTAAGGTCATTTATGGCCAGGCCAACAGGTTCGTAATTACCTCAAAGTCTCAGCAAACGAATATAGACTGTATATTAACACATACGAGAAGCGCCATGCGATTTTGTACCTAAGAACATCTGCATGCAGATTCGACTTTTTAATTTATTTATGAACAAGAATGCCAAAGGTCACAATATATGCACGTCAAGGCAAGGCCGGAAAACCAATAGGGTTTTTCATCTTGACGTGATAAACGAGCCGAATTTGATTACTATCTGTCAAGTTGAACTTGATTTGTTGTGTGGATAAGGATATGGAGTCACAAAGGGGAGGTAAGTTATCAGAATTTGTTCAACTTGCCGTGATAAACATGAATACCAAATTTGGTTAAAGTCGGTGAAGTAGAACTTGAGTTATTGCATGGACAAGGATAACCAGCTGTGCCCGCCCACCAGCCCGGGCTGCCCGTACAAGGTGAGTACATAATACGTCCCGTTTTTAAAATATTGCAAATTTTGTAGATGTATTTAATAAAACTACGCAGATGACCGAAGGTACAAAATCACAAGGCGTGTCTCATATGTGACTGTGGCTGGAGCATGATAACGATCTATAATCTTTGATAGAATCATGACGGGTGTTTCATTGATGTAATGGTGAACAGTGCAGATCCTGGATCTACACTGGTCGCAAAAACCATAACCCCTATTTCTCCAGTCACAGCCACATATGTACCTAAGAAGTCTTGCCTTGCCTCGACGGGCGTATATTGTGACCTTCAGCACTCTTGTTGTAACTCAACTGTTAACCATGAAAAATCGCACATCTGCCTCGACGGGCGTATATTGTGACCTTCGGCACTCTTGTTGTAACTGAACTGTTAACCATGAAAAATAAGGCCAGTCAACAAGGGGAGCTAACTTGCTTGATCTTGACGTGATAAACATGTATAGTGAATTTGGTTACGATCTGTCAAGTAGAACTTGAGTTATTGCGTGGACAAAGTACAAACAATTTCAAAATCAATATGCTGCTTCGTCTTGCCATGATAAACATGTATACTGAATTTGGTTACAATCCATCAAGTATAACTACAGTTATTGCATGGACAAGCTGTGCCCGCCCGCCCGCCCGCCCGTACAAGGTGAATACATAATATGTCCCATTTTTTTCAAACGGGCGTATAAAAATGATCCTGCCAGTTACAAAATACGCCCATCGAGGGAATGATCGACAGAAAGCTGTCGAGTTCCTATACCGAATTGTAGGCAGTAGTAATGTGTAGAAATGCGGCTTTGTCAGGGTGTGCGATCACGAGGTTTCCGAACGGCGTGACGTCATGTTTGCCTAAATGATATCAATACACCTGTGAAGTTTCATGAAGATATTCTAAGCGGTATTTGACATGTGCTCTAACCAATGATTTTCTGCCTGCCGTCCGCCCACACACTGAAGGGTAAAACATAATAATGTCCCAAACCGGCATATAAAAATAATCAACAGACAACAAAATTTAATTGAGCATTGTAAGGGTTAAAAGCCCTCATTGTATTTCCTGTAGCCTATTTCACCAACATTGCAACTTGTTTAGCAAAGTATACTTTGAGGCAGACATTTTCAATTTTAGGATAAATTTATTAATTTTTATTATACTGAATTTATTACATGAAGTAATAAATTCAGTATAATAATTCTGCATACTCTTAATCATCAAATACATGCAGTCAGTAGTTCTGTAAGATAAAACGCATTTCGGGAAAAATAAATGATTACTCCCTCAAAGTATACTTTGCTAGAAAAGTATACTTTGCAAATGTTGGTGAAATCGGCTACTGGTTCAAGTTTTAGACAGGTCTTTCGGAACAAATCCTTTTCGTCGTGGCACACCGGCAGCCAAGTCTTGTGACCAGTCATGCGTTGATTTATACGCGACGATGATGTCGAACACTAGAATGAGAAAATTGGGCGATTTATTTAACGACTCGAGCTATAACTAATCATTCTTTGATTGAAAGATAATTGCTTTGTAAATGTGATGGAATGCATGTATAACATACAGGGCTCCAGATAAGTAATTAGTAATTGAGTATTGTCACTCCATCATTTCTGAAGCAATTGGGTATTTCAAAATTTTAATTGGGTAAAATAAAATCACACTATTGTTTTAATACATCAACAGACAGCAATTATTTAATAGTTTGCTTCGAAATTAAAAAATATCTTGGTATTTCATTAGAATTGTCTCCTTGGAGACAATTCTAATGAAATACAAAGGTGTGTTTTCATGGAAAATAAGAAAAATATGCTATATTTGTGGTCTGTTTATTGTTTTTTGCAGCATGATAAAGGTACTACAGAATTTTTATTGCTTTTTGATACTCGCTACTTCTGATTTCAATTGGGTTTTTCGCAATTTTAATTGGGTATTGAAGCAAATACGCAGCTTATCTGGAGCTCTGACATATATATGAACACTGCCTCGTTACTGTATCCTATACGGCACAAGGTGTGGCCAACTCGGCAATTTTTGTGTGTTCCAGCCATCAGTCAATTTCTCCTTTTCTGGCGTTTAAAAAAGAACGGAAAATGGATACGAGCCATCTCATCAGGATCTGCACATTTTACACGTAATTCTCATAATTTTGAGAACAAAAACGCCCCTTTTTCATAAATGGACTAGTCTGAAAATAGTTTTGTGATGATTGGATTAGTTGGAAAATTAACATATCCCAGTCCATTCCAATTACTTACGGGTGAAACGGTTAAGTTTCCATTACTTTTAAATCATTTGGCCTAAGCGTACAGTACCTTGGTTGAGGGCCAACACTTTAGAATACGTGTTCTGGTGCAGCCTGTCCATATACTCATGAATGGGGAGTCGAGCCGTCCTTATTATATGTACCAGCCTCCCTCGCCTTTGTTTCTGTGATATTTTGAAAATGTGGCGAAGATTATTTCATATTAACCCCTACAATGCAGTTAAATTTGTCGACTGCTGTTTATTTAAAATTGTCTGTTTTTCTCATCAAGACAATGTTTTAACAACACTTTAGAATCATTTCAAATGCTGTAAACCCCAATGTCCCGTCACAGATCAGAATGAAGCTGGGCTGAAAACCAATTCCATTTATAAGCAAGTCTCCAATCATAGTCACAATTTAGATACACATACCTTTGTAACACTTTCGTCCACCAAGCCTCCAATGATGTACACTTTATCTGGATCAATGTCGGTAAGGAGATTGTCGGAGTCGGGACTGAGGTACACAATTTTCTCCAAGGGAAATAACTCTGTATGACTTTCCGATTTTACGTCCATCTGGCGAAAATAGAAGTGTAAATGAATGGATTTATAATTCCAGCAACAGCTATGGTCATATAGAGATTGGTCCTCAGTTTGAAAGTCCCATCCGCAAGACCGGTTGGATGGAAATACAGCTGATTCTCTTTATCTCGATATCGCTTATCTCGATATACCTGCTTATCTCGATATACGTCCGAGGTCCCGGCCGAATTCCCTATATATAGAGCATGTATTTTACTCCTAATAAACCGATATCGGAAATGTCGATATTTCGGTTATGTCAACGTGGAAATCGAGTCTCGATAGCATGTTTCCTTCATATTTGTATTCTGATCTGATTCTGAAATCGGCTACAGTTACTTCGGGGTGGAAGGCTTAAATGGTCATCCATTTCTAGAAATACACGACGCTCACCAGTAGCCGATTTCATCAAAATTGCAAATTATACTTATCTAGCAAAGTATACCTTGTACTTTGAGGGAGTAAACATTTATTATGTTATATAGAACTTAACGCCTGCATATAGTTGATGATTAAAAGTATGCAGAATTATTATACTGAATTTATTACATTATCACAGCCAAAATGGCTGTGATAATCGGCTGTGATAAAATTTAAAGTTATAATAAATTTATCCTTAAATTGAAAATTTTGATACGTCTATTTTTCGACCAATCAAGTTTTCACAAATTGATTTTCAGATTAGCTCATTTATGAAAAGGGGGTGTTTTGTTCCTAAAAAAAATATGAAAATTACTTGCAAAACGGCTCATCTGGATCTACACTGTTTGCAAAAAATGCTATAGAGGTCTGTAGTGTGGAAATGGTTAAAGGTGCATATGAAGTGGAACTTGTGGCATACCCCGACTAGAAAGGTTTAATTAATTTAATGGAGATAAAGATGCATTTAACAGCTTCCTGGACAAACATATGACAAGATATCAAGTTGTAAATCCAGCATGTCAAAATTACGATCCAAAGCCCTTAAGACACACAAAACATTACTATTAGTATTTAACTGAATCATAATCTTCTAAAATGTTGCATTCATGAGTTACTTTAAGCCATTCTAGACAGCTAGAGTGTCCCATTCCTAAGTCTGAATTTGCTGCCAGCTAAGTCTGGATTTGAAAACCCTAGTCTGGCTTACGAGATAATGTTGGAATCCGTCGTTTTTCTTCACACATTCGCGATACAGCGACTTCTCCAAGTCTAGACCAGTGAGGTATATGTGAGCCGGACATTCTACCTTCTTGTTGGCCCCGTACAGTCGCCCAATCTGCATTGCCAGCTTTCCCTTCTCCTGTGTGTGAAGATTTATTAATTTATTCAACCCTTTCACCCCTTTTAACTGGAATGGATTTTGATATGTTAATTCTGCAACCAATCAAATCGTCACAAAACAATTTTCAGACTAGTCCATTTATGAAAAGGGGGTGTTAATGTTCTGAAAAATATTAAAATTCTTTGTAAAAAGTGCAGATCCTGCTGAGACAGCTCGCTACGAGCCGTCTCATCTGGATCTACACTTTTTGCCAATACCACTATACAGGCCTGTCTGTGGTGTTAAAGGGTTAATTACATCTGATGCCGGCCTCGATAAATGCACTCGTCCACTCGCATTAATGAGTGAAATTTTTATCTGGACGAGTGCAAATTTAAAGAGACAGTGCTGCATAAACAGTGTGCCTTCTTGTTCGCCCAAACAATCCCCCCATCTGCATTGCCATTGGTGAAGAACTAAGAATAATACCTCGAATATTTGGTTAAATTACACATCTTAACTGGAGCTCTGTTACACTCTTTAACCGTGTATAATTCCTAGAATTTACAATGAGGTACCGCGCTCCAGATAAGCGTGTCTAAAGAGTATTGTACCCCCTGATTTCAAATGAAATGCGTATTTTATTTTTCCAAATGGATATATTGATTTTCATTAATATTAAATAGGGAACAAACATGTTTTGCTTTTTGGCAGCTCAACTAAGTACATTTTCAACTTTATTACAGCATTTTCACTACTCAATTTGAAAATCAATGCGTATTTTCACATTGCTGTGAGTCTTTTGTACTCCCACTGTTGATAATCAATGCGTATTCAGCTCAAATATGTGCGTAAAATACATCAATACACACCTTATCTGCAGCTCTGGAGGTACATGTATAATAATTAATAGTCACGTATACATGTATAATAATTAATAGTCACGTATACATGTATAATAATTAATAGTCACATATACATGTATAATAATTAATAGTCACGTATACATGTATAATAATTAATAGTCACGTATACATGTATAATAATTAATAGTACACGTAAATGTTATAAATAATTAATAGTCACGTATACATGTATAATAATTAATAGTCACGTATACATGTATAATAATTAATAGTCACGTATACATGTATAATAATTAATAGTCACGTATACATGTATAATAATTATAGTTCCACGTAATCCCCTGTAAATAATAATTAATAGTCCGTAAACCTGTTATAACAATGAATATCCCTACAATTTTAATAATTAATAGTCACGTATACATGTATAATAATTAATAGTCACGTATACCTGTATAATAATTAATAGTCACGTATACCTGTATAATAATTAATAGTCACGTATACCTGTATAATAATTAATAGTCACGTATACCTGTATAATAATTAATAGTCACGTATACCTGTATAATAATTAATAGTCACGTATACATGTATAATAATTAATAGTCACGTATACATGCATAATAATTAATAGTCACGTATACATGTATAAGAATTAATAGTGACGTATACCTTTTCGCTCATCCAGTCCTCTAGACTACAGTCAATACATATCTTCTGGCCGGTTACCATGGCGTCTTGCAGTCTCTGTCTCGTCTGGACCTTCACGTCTCGCTTACTGAGCCGCGCTGTGTCTGAGAAAATAGGCTACAGTCAAACTGATTGGTTGGTTGGAACTGTATTTCCGTTCAACAGTATGTACATGTAGAACAATGCTTCAGTAACCAAGGTAACCAATACCCACTGTTTCAATGTGTGTCTACTACGCTAAGTGGCATCCATTTCAGATTTCACAATTTGTGAAATCTAAAATGGATGCCACTTAGAGTATAGTACACACCAATTCCTTGATAAAGGCCTTGTGAGATTAAGAAATCTAAAATGGATGTCACTTAGCGTAGAGTAGACACCAATTCCTTGATAAAGGCCTTGTGAAATTATGAAATCTAAAATGGATGTCACTTAGCGTAGAGTAGACACCAATTCTTTGATAAAGGCCTTGTTAAATTATGAAATCTAAAATGGATGTCACTTAGCGTATAGTAGACACCAATTCCATGATAAAGGCCTTGTGAAATTAAGAAATCTAAAATGGATGCCACTTAGCGTATAGTAGACACCAATTCCTTGATCCTTGATAAATGCCTTGTGCAGAAACGTTGGAAGAGTTGGTTCTTGGTTACAGAAGTATTGTTCATATCGCATTAATGTGGAAAGCTTGCGTTCAACAGCAAGGCCATACAGAGACAGGTATGCACCTGTAGGGGGGAGGGGGTGGTGGGTGAGGGAGGGGCAGGGTGTATCTGCACAGAAATTACAATAAACCCTTACTGCACCTATGGCCTATTTCACCAACATGGCAAAGTATACTTCGCTAGCAAAGTATATTTTGAGGGAGAAAAACTTTCAATTTAAGGATAATATAATTTTTATTATACTGAATTTATTACATTATCACAGCCATTTTGGCTGTGATAATGTAATAAATTCAGTATAGTAATTCTGCATACTTTTAATCATCAAATATATGCAGTCGTTAAGTTCCATATGACATAATGCATTTCGGGAAAAATAAATGATTACTCCCTCAAAGTATACAATGCTAGACCTGTGAAACATACCCTCGCAATATCGCTGACGCGGCGACGTGTGTTTGGTGTTTTAATTACCCGCATTGACGGCTGACATCATTGTTAATTCGCGCTTCGGTAACGACCACCGCAGGGTACATTGAAATCGGGATTAGCGGTGACCGTTTAATGAAATTGGATCACTAGTTTGGGACGATAATTAATGACCGCTGGCCGCGTTAGTCGAGTGACCGTTGAATGAAAGCGTTTGATATAGCAAAAATGCGCGGGGGGGATTTGAAGTGGCCGCTTAATGGCGGTGACCGCTGATTAAAGGTGACCGCACGAGCAGGTTCAGCTGTACTTTGTAAGTTTGATGAAATTGGCTACAGATCACTTGACTCCAGGTATGAATCCAACTAAGTGTCACTATTAAGGTATGAATATTTAACCCTTTCAACCCTAAATAACTACTGTTTGTTTCACGAAAGCTGCCCAAATTTTACGGCTATATAAACAATTAAAAAAACAAGATTTCTTTTGATAATATTAAATTAAAGGAAAAATTAAGAATGAGCCTTCTTTTTATTTCGTGAAATTTGGTCAAATATTGATTTTATTGCGAAAAAACAATTTCCCCATGTTAAATCCCCATAGAGTAGACATCTTCACGGAGTGAAGATGTCTATGGGGATTTAACATGGGGAAACTTTTTTGAATTTTAGAAATACTGGACCGATTTTTAAAATTTAACTTTTGTTTTCTTAGTTAGATCATATCCAAGCTATCGTTTTTTGACTCCTCCCACACTTCCTTACCACTTTTTCCCCCATGTTAAATTCCCATAGACAAATAAATTTTTCGTAATAAAATCAATATTTGACCCGAAATAAAAAGAAGGCTCATTCTTAAATTTTCCTTTAATTTAATATTATCGAAAATAATATTGGTTTTGAATTGTCTATATAGCCGTAAAATTTGGGCAGCTTTCGTGAAACAGACTATAAATGATTATATCCGTATAGCGGGCACTCGTAATTTTTAGAACTGGTGGAATAGTGACACAATTATACACTTATTTAATTCCTATAAATAACAGTTTGTGCCTGAGTGGGCATGCACCTTTAATGTGAGACTTAAATTTTCAACTAAAAATGTGGCCTGTCGGCTCTCGAATGCCCCAGCTGGCAGCCAAAGAAACACTAGGCACATTCAAAAACACAGAGGGCCAGAGATGCGTGGATTTGTCACAGCACGAAAGCAGACCATCAGAGCAATGGGTCAGTGAAATAATAGGAATATCTATTCAAGGAAAGCGACATTATAAGAAACTTACTCGAGTTTCGAACGCACCATGTATGTGACCTTGTCCCTGGGCTTAGCGGGGGCAAGACAATTGTGGATATTTCATAGGGTGGTAGAGGAGCATTAGAGGAATGCATGTGTGAAATATCAACCAGATTCGTCCAAGGAAACAGAAATCATAAGACATTTACCCGAGCGTTAAGGTTTTGAACGCACCAAGTATGTGACCTTGACCCTGGGCTTGGCGGGGACGGGACGATCGTGGCTTTGTCACAGGACAGTAGAGGACAATTAAATAAATGCGTGCAATGAGTGCAAGGAAACAGAAATTATAAGACATTTACCCGAGCGTTAAGGTTTCAAATGCACCAAGTATATGACATTGACTCCGGGCTTAGCAGTGACAGGACGATCATGGATTTGTTGCAGGGCGGTAGAAGACCATTAGAGCAATGCGTGTGTGAAATATCAAGCAGATCCGTGTAAGGAAACAGAAATTATAAGACATTTACCCGAACATTAAAGTTTCAGGATAGATGCGATGGATGGATAAACGTAAGTACTGGTACGGACGCTCCGTTAACACTATATACTCTCGGTGGAGGGGGCATATAAATCTTCGTACAAAGACTTTTATCGTATAAAATTTAGTGATGCATACCTTCTGGTTCGGTCGAAATTCTCGCTTTCTGTACGCCCGCAACGAATGAAGGATGTTGGACACGCGGTGATTTGTCTGTTTGTTTGTCTGTTCATTGGGACTATCGGCTATTTGTGTTCCACCTTCCGCTCCATGCTGCTGTAACATCGGCACTAACAATGTGATGAAACACATCTATGTCTTAATAAACGTCACATTATGATTCCGTCTATCTACAAGTGGTTTATTATAGAAATAAATTACGGTTACAGTGCTCCAGATAAGGTGCGTATTGGCGTATTTTACGCACTTATTTTAGCTGAATACGCATTTATTAAGAAAAGTGGGAGTACAAAATACGCACAGCAATGTGAAAATACGCATTGATTTCCAAATTGAGTAGTGGAAATACTGTAATAAAGTTGAAAATTCAAACAGTTCAAATAAGTGAATGTTTAAATTTGTTAAGAAAATCAATAATCCATTTGTAAAAGTAAAATATGCAATGATTTTTAAATCAGGGGGTATAGTACGCTTTAGACACAAAGCTTATCTGGAGCTCTGTACAGTTATGAAGAATTTTTCAGAAGGCCTTCAGCCAGTATTGGTGAACTTTTAAAGTATAAACTTTATTTATTTTACAACGATTACAAACAAGTGCAAAAGCACTTTAATATACAAATGCATTCTTTGGCACAGATGAAGGCGTAGGGGTGGTCATTACTGTGGGAGGAAACCGGAGTACCCGGAGGAAACCTACTTATCCGATTTAACGACCATCATACCATCTCACATACTGCCCCTGCCGAGGATCGAACCCGGGGTCGCATTGGTGAGAAGCGCGTTCGTTACGGATTGCGCTAACGGGACAACCTGGACTTTTAATAGTTCATATCCTCAATAAATTCTCCACACTTCTCACAATTCCAACGCAATGTTATTTCATAGTGATTAAACAGATTTTACATCCTATTTTTCAGGTGTTCCAAATTCTAACAAAACCAATACTCACATGCATTCTTTTCATGACGTTTGGCCTTGACCGTAGGCATGCACGCCATGTGGAGCAGTATGATGTTTGTTATTATTATAGGAATGAATGGCCTTTCTGTGGAATTTATCGGGGTATAAACTTGGAAAAGTCGCGGGAATACTGGACGAAGCGATAAAAAATTACAATTTTCAAACAAAAAACAAAAAAAAAAAATATTTTTTTCCCGAAAATTGTAATTTTTTAAGGCCTCGTCCAGTATTCCCGCGACTTTTCCAAGTTTATATCCCCGATAAATTCCACAAAAATGCCATTCATTCCATATAATTCCAGCATTTGAAATAAATTCATCAAGAACATGTGTTTATTTTCCGTTTTCTTATTATTTTAACTGCGCCTGACGGTTACGGAAAGTAGTTTGGCATTGGAGTTTACTGGGATATACATTTTGGACAGAGACTTGCTACGGACCAATCAAATGTTAGATAATTGTGTAAATATTTTTGTGCTGGAATTATTGGTGTTTAACGGCCTATCAACAGCTGAGGTCATGAAAGGCCGGGCAAACGGGTTCGATCACGTTTTAACCTGCTGCATTGGGGGGAAATCCCAAAATCAGAACGGAATATTTACATCGAGAAAAAAAAATATTCAGCCCTGAAATTAGAACCAGATGGCCGCGGCCCGCATGTCGAGCCCGCCGAGGCATTTGATGGTCTCAGAGTGTATTTATTTGAATTAAGGGTTGTGGAGATATAAGGTATGTAAAAGCTTTAACACAAATAGTTTAGAGTCATTTCACCTTGATCTTGGGCATGTGGGCCGCATGGGTGGGCTATAGAATGAAAATATGGATTATGAAAAGTATTGGATGTTGGAAGTAAATTGGAGTCACAATTGTGGAGATATAAGATATTTAAAACTTTAACACAAATTTCAAAGTCATTTGACCTTGACATTGGGCATGTGGACCACATGGGCAGGCTATGGAATGAAAATATGGATGATGAAAAGGAAGTATTGGAAGTTGGAAGCAAATTGGAGTAACAATTGTTGAGATATAAGGCATGTAAAAACTTTAACGCAGATTTTATAATAACGCAAACTTCTAAGTCATTTGGCCTTGACCTTGGGGCACAGGGGCCACATGAGTGGGATACAGAATGAATATATGGATGATGCCCAATGAGCTTACAAAGTTTCAAGCAAATCTGACTTACGGTTACAGAGATAGTAGGTATGTGAAAACTGTAACGCAAATTTTGATAGAAACTTTAACACAAACTTCAAAGTCATTTGACCTTGACCTAGGGGTACAGGGGCCACATGAGTGGGACACAGAATGAATATAAGGATGATGACCATAAGCATACAACGT
The DNA here is from genome assembly GCA_029237695.1 of Conchocele bisecta. Lineage (NCBI taxonomy): Eukaryota > Metazoa > Mollusca > Bivalvia > Lucinida > Thyasiridae > Conchocele > Conchocele bisecta. Next base: position 104,015,487 of record CM055271.1, read on the forward strand.
GTCAATCAAGTCAATGTGACTTAGGACTGTCGAGATATAAGGTATTTAAAAACTTTAACGCAGATTTCGGATGTGGGACACGGACGCTCATACGAATGGATACTTGTTGGGTTTTTACTGTATAAAAAATACCCAAAAATTCCCAACACTAACCCAAACCCTACCCAATAAGACCCCTAAAAAGCTTGCCCAGCACATGAGAGGGCATTTGTTGGGTACTTTTGTACCCAACAAGTGCCCTCTCATTTGCCCGGACTGACGCACGGACACCCGGACGCCATTGATCACTATGTCTCGCTTTCCGCAAGCGGGCTCGACAAAACCTGCCACCTACGTGGATGATGTTAGTAAGACACCAGCCAAATATGAAAGCATTATATGACGGAAAACAGAAATTATAAAAATCTGTGAAGTTTATGTTATGGACTAATGGACAGACATACAACCAGAAGGATAGGCGTAAACTATATACCCTTGACATATTCCATATACCAGGGGCCCGTTTCACTAAACTTTGTATGACTAAAATATTAGTAAGTGCAAATTTAGGATCGTCTGGAAATTTCAATTGATGGATTTACATTTATTGAACATAGGCTGCATATGCAGCCTATGCTCAATAAATGTAAATCCAATAATTGTTTACAAGAAAATGTTGTTAATGTGAAATTTACAGAATATCATAATTTTGCATTTACGAACATTTTAGTCGTACAAAGTTTAGTGAAACGCGCCGCAGGGGTACAATTAGAGGCCATACCTGCTTATTGGAGTCCTCTATGTCAGTGGGTGTGTCATCGTTGTCATGGTCATCGTCGTCACCGTGGATCAACAGCCAATCCATAGCCGCCTCCACACAGTTCCTGGAGATGTAAATATCTCATGTTGTCCACTGGTCTCTGTTCCACATTTTTGTCAATAAACTTTTGGAAATTAAACAAATTACGGCTAAAAAAATATTTAAATGTACTTTTTCATAGGTAACAAAAAATTGACCCTCCTCAAATTGCAAAAGTTGGCACCAGCAGTCGATGTTTGGAAATCTTTTTGTTTATTTGTGCAAAGCTCCAGTTAAGGTGCGTAATTTTGAGGTAAATTTCTTATTTCTCCATCAAAAATGGCAAGTTGGGAGTGCTTTAGAATCGTCTCAATAAGACGATTCTGAAGGACTCCCAACTTGCCATTTTTGGTGAAGAAATAAGAAAATTTCACCCCAAGTTGGTCAAATTACGCACCTTAACTGGAGCTCTGATTTGTGGCTGTCAGCGGACAATGTGAATCAGTACTCGGCCATTTATATACCCAGGTGAACATCTCACACATAACTATTGTTGATTTACTGTAATACCTGGGAGATTATGACACAGCAACGTCAGCCCAATATAATGTAATGTGTACATGTATACCGTTTCGTTTGCCGACAAACTCATCCACTGTTTGGAGTTGGTTTGCGGACGAGGACGAAATTGATTCAGAAGTTCTGTTTCCAGTTAAAAAAATTGCAATGAAAACATATTACTGGTATTCCAAAATTGATCAATTTTGGTCGCGAAAGTTAATAGTCGTCATACCGTGGACGATAATCGTCGCAAATATGGCCAGGTACGAAAATCGCAAAATTTAGTAGCAGCCGCAAAATTTATTTGGTTTACAGTACAAATATTATGCAAACGTTCAGTACCAACATAGACACATTTTCTTTAGTTTCAGTTTTTTAAACAAAATAAAGGAAAATTAAAATAATTACCACATCACCACATTTGTGGTATCAATATTTCAAAATATGTATCGATATTGACAGCTGTTTAACCCTTACTACGCTGAATTAAATGTTGTCGTCTGCTGGAAATGTTTTATTTTCAATATTTCTCAACAAAAACCTGGTTTTGACAGCACACGAGGATCGTCTCCAGTGGAGACGATTATCATGTGCTGTCAAAAGCAGTTTTTTGTTAAGTATTAAAGCAAAAATGAAAAACAGCAGACGGCAATTTCCGTCAACAGAGTAGGAAGGGTTAAAATCGATACATCGATATTCGTTTCCATCAATGACACGTCTACTTACTTGTTCAATAGAAGTGCTTTGCGGGCTGAGCCTTCTTTAAAGCCCATGTCTATCAATGGCTTCAAGTCACTTTCATCAACCCGGCTAGATGGGGACTGCTCGTTCAATATCTCTGCAAACATAACACACTGGAACCTCTCTAAACTAGACACCCTGGGAAATCCGCAGGGTGTCTAGTTTAGAGAGTTTCCAGTTGAATATACACACAAAAATATCTCAAATAACACACTGGAACCTCTCAAAACTTGACACTGGGAAATACTTGACACCCTGGGAAATCCCCAGTCTAGTTTAGAGTTTTCAGTTGAATATACACACACAAATATCTCAAATAACACACTGGAACATCTCAAAACTTGACACCCTGGGAAATCCCCAGGGTGTCTAGTTTAGAGAGTTTTCAGTTGAATACACACACACAAATATCTCAAATAACACACTGGAACATCTCAAAACTTGACACCCTGGGAATTCCCCAGGGTGTCTAGTTTAGAGAGTTTTCAGTTGAATATACACACACAAATATCTCAAATAACACACTGGAACCTCTCAAAACTAGACACCCTGGGAAATCAACAGGTGTCTAGTTTAGATAGTTTCCAGTTGAATATACACACATAAATATCTCAAATAACACACTGGAACCTCTCAAAACTAGACAAAATTTTCCAGTTGAATACACAAATATCTCGTATAACCCAGTAGATCCTCTCTAAACTTGACACCCATGGAAGTAACCAAGGTGTCCAAGAGTTTCCAGTTGAATATATGTACACAAATATCTCTGCAATCATAACACACAGGAACCTCTCTAAACTGGACACCATGTGGACTTCCCAGCTTAGGATACGCCATTATGTTTGTGCAAATTCCTTCTATGCGCTCAGAAGTGTATGTCGTGACCACCATTTGAACCGTCTCGGTTCAAATGGTGGTCACAACATATACTTTCAGTGAGACATAACAAAAATAAAAATATTATTTAATAAATTGCATACCCGTAAAGGCGCATTCCGAAAGGAATGGGTTAATACATGTACACAAATTTAATAACATCTATTTGTTAATAACTCAGTGGAACCGGAATTGATAGCATTGTGCAGAGCTCCAGATAAGCTGCGTATTTGCGTAAATACTCAATTAAAATTGCCAAAAACCCAATTGAAATCAGAAGTAGTGAGTATCAAAAAGCAATGAGAACAATTGTGGTACTTTTATCATGCTGCAGAAAACAATAAACAGACCACAAATATAGCATATTTTTCCATGAAAACACATCTTGAGAAATGCCAAGATATGTTTTCATTTCGAAACAAACTATTCAATAATTGCTGTCTGTTGATGTGTAAACAGTAGTGTGATTAATTTTACCCAATTACAATTTTGAAATACCCAATTGCTTCATAAATGATGGAGTAACAATACTCAATTACTAATTCCTTATCTGTAGCCTATTTCATCAACATTGCAAAGTATACTTTGAGGGAGAAATCATTTATTTTTCCTGAAATGCATTATTTCATATAGAACTAACAACTGCATATATGTCATGATTAAAAGTATGCATAATTATTATACTGAATTTATTACATTATCACAGCCATTAAATGGCTGTGATAATGTAATATATCCAGTATAATAACAAGAAACGAGGCAAAGCCACGAAGGCCAGGTTTTTTCCAAGCATAGACACTTGGATAACATAATTATACCCACTTTTTGTAGACTAGATGGCTGCATGTCGCGCCTTGGGGCGAGGCATGGACACTAAAAAAATAGATATAGTAGATGGAAAAACTTTAACCGAAAAACTTTAACCGGACACACGGACGAACGGACGGACGTATGCCAAAATGCCGACGATATCGCGCTTTCCGCAAGCAGGTGTGACAATGATGATAAACACCCATGTGAAGTATCAAGGTATTGGGTGAAGCAGTTGCAGAGATATAGTACACGAAAAAACTTTAACAAAAAAAATCAAAGTAATTTGAACTTGACATAGGGCACAGGATCACGCTTTCCGCAAGCAGGTGCGACAATGATGATAAACACCCATGTGAAGTATCAAGGTATTGGGTGAAGCAGTTGCAGAGATATAGTACACGAACAAAATTTAACGAAAAAATTCAAAGTAATTTGACCTTGACATTGGGACAGGATCGCGCTTTCCGCAAGCAGGTGCGACATGATGATAAACACCTATGTGAAGTATCAAGGTATTGGGTGAAGCAGTTGCAGAGATATAGTACACGAAAAAACTTTAACAAAAAAAATCAAGTAATTTACCTTGACATTGGGCACAGGATCGCGCTTTCCGCAAGCAGGTGCGACAATGATGATAAACAAACCCATGTGAAGTATCAAGGTATGGGTGAAGCATATTGCAGAGATATAGTACACGAACAAAATTTAACGAAAAAATTCAAAGTAATTTGACCTTGACATTGGGCACAGGATCGCGCTTTCCGCAAGCAGGTGCGACATGATGATACCTATGTGAAGTATCAAGGTATTGGGTGAAGCAGTTAAGCAGAGATATAGTACACGAAAAAACTTTAACAAAAAAAAATCAAAGTAATTTGACCTTGACATTGGGCACAGGGGCTGCACGGTTGGGGGTTAGAATGAAAATATGGATGATGATAAACACCCATGTGAAGTTTTCAAGGTAATGGGCGAAGCAGTTGCAGAGATAGTATTGAACGAAAAAGTTTTAACCAAATAACTCGAACCAGACGTACGTTAAAAAGTTAACGTTGAAAATGGCTAAGTCAATTACGTAGAAATAATAGGTGAAGGTAAAAAAAATGGTCACATGTTGGATAGTTGTATGTGGTAGGCACCCCTTGGTTATGAAGCTGTGAAAGTGTGGTGGTCCTAGGTGGTACAGTACCAAAGAAATGGACTTAAACACGAAAACTTAACATTGTAAACGCGAAAACTTAACATTGAAAATGGCTAAGTCGACTGCGCGCAAAAAATGGGTGAAGTTAAAAAAAAAAAGTAACATGTTGGATAGTGATATGTGGTGGGTACCCCTTGATTATGAAGCTGTGAAAGTTTGGTGGTCCTAGGTGGTACAGTACCAAAGAAATGGACTTAAACACGAAAACTTAACATTGTAAACGCGAAAACTTAACATTGAAAATGGCTAAGTCGACTACGCGGAAAAAATGGGTCAAGTTAAAAAAAAAGTAACATGTTGGATAGTGATATGTGGTGGGCACCCCTTGATTATGAAGCTGTGAAAGTTTGGTGGTCCTAGGTGGTACAGTAACAAAGAAATGGACTCAAACACGAAAACTTAACATTGATTGTGGACGCCGCCCGCCGCCCGCCCGCCCGGCTTTCGCCAATCCAATAGCCTGGATTTTTTTTCTCAAAAAACCTGGCTAAAAATTAACACATTTTTAAAAGAATTGAAAATTTCTCCCTCAAAGTATACTTTGCTACTAAAGTATACTTTGCAATGTTGATGAAATAGGCTACTGGAGCAATGATTGTATATAAAAAGAAGTCAGCCACGGAAGCGGTGTCGCGCCTGCCGAGGCATTTGACCCTAACATCAGCATGGGCATGTGTGAAAGAAAGCATCATAAAAACCATCAGAGAAGTGCATCCTTTAAGCAGGAAAAAGGTCATGGTCATGTTAATGGCGGCATGAGTGTGTTCCAAATGCTCACATGATTCAAGTGTCCAAATATTCAAACAATCCATCAAGTAACATGAAAGGTATATCGTGCTGAAGAAACTTTTACAAACTTTTTGGCTAAGTGTTTCCGCAACTATGTGTAGGTCAAAAAAGTGAAAGTCATGTTAATGGGGACATTATTGTGTTCCAAATGCTCAAACAGTGTTTGCTTTTTGCAGCTCAAATAAGTGGATGTTTAAATGTGTTATATTTTTTTATCATTTGTTCCATATTTAGTAATGAAGAAAATCAATAATCCATCTATAAAAGTAAAATACGCAATAATTTTGATATCCGGGGGTATAGTACACTTTAGACACAAAGCTTATCTGGAGCTCTGAAATTATATCGAGGAAAACATTTGATAAATACAATAATCTTTTAGCAAAATAAAATAAACATTGAATTTGAAATCAAGGGATATACTACACTTTAGACACAAAGTTCATCTGGAGCGATGTTTCTTTATCAGATTTGCATGTACCTTCTGCCTGTTTGAATATCTTGGAGGCCTCCGGGTTGAGACAGAGAAGCTTCTGTGACACCTGGATCAGAGAGATCAGGATCCTACGGAGTTCTGTCTGAAACTGAAGCAAACAGACAACATTGTATTATGATACAATCATATTAACCCTTAGACCGCTACACACAACAATTGTCGTCTGCTGTTGCTTCTATATCTTGCCTTATTTCTCAATAAAAACATGGTTTGACAGCACTTCAGAATCATTTCCAATGGAAATGATTCTGAAGTGCTGTCAAAGCATGTTTTAAATTATACTAAAGAGCTGTCAAAGCATGTTTTTGATGATAAAAATGGAAAATAGAAAATAAAACAGCAGATGAAAACAAAATTAAGATAGCGGTGTAAGGGTTAAAACATGAAATAGTCCATGTTAGTTACTTAGGGGCGAAAAGGTTAAAGTTGGACGGTCATATTGATCTGACTCCGTAGGCGCAAACTGTTCTTTATATCCAAGACATCATCTGTCAGAGACATTTTCTGGCAAAATAAACATTCATTCACCATTACCCCACGTATTGATTGGCATCATTATACATTGTATATCAGACGTAAATTTCCACACAGATATCAGGGGCGATCACCGTGTTTCCTTAAAATGTTAACGGACATTACTATTTATTACCTGTATTTATTTTTTGATGTGCAACGATCATACTTTATAATCTGTCGAAAATATTATTTTTTCAGGCGACACATTTAATTAGTATAACTACCATAAATATTCTAATAGACGCCCGGGCGTCTATTAGAATCACCACTGACTCCGAAGTGCAGGGTAGGCATTTAATAGAGGCAAGTGTTATTCAGCAAAGGGAAAATGATAAAAAAATATACGATGTTCTGCTATCTGAACAAAAACATAACTAAGGGACGTTACTCTCAAACGCCAGACTTGATTGTACTGTCTGTCAGTTTATAAACATTTGGTCCAAGACGTTTCGGCCCACTCTGGTCATTATGGTACAGTCGGTAGAAATGTTAAATGTAATGGTAATGTATATCAAGACAGCGTCAATCATTAATGCTGATCAGATTTACGCCTACGGACGTTTCGTCAGCGTCAGCGTTTCGGATCTGTCGGGTTTGAGATGCTTTGAAAATGGCGTCTCCGTAACCGTGTGAATTCTGATCACCCTGTGTCCGTGCAAATAGCTACTGCTGATGAGGAATTTACTGTGACACCGGAAATAGTCGAATTTCGCTTCCGCTTTTGAAAGTGAAAGTAGCAATTATGTTTTTTCCCCCGATTTTAAAGGAAGTTGCTTTCGAAATAATGGAAAGAAAAAAAATCTAATTGGACAATTAGCTCCGATTTTGTTTCAAGTCGGTACTGGGCATTTATTAGAGGCACTAATTTCGTGAAAATCGGCCAAAAAATGTGTCATTTTCAACGTAAAAGTGGGGGGTGGGCGTCTATTAGAGCATGGGCGTCTATTAGAATCTTTACGGTAATTAAAAGATATCCTGCCTCATTTTCATATGAAAATAGCCAGATACCACCGCGAGTCACTATTAATAAAATAAATGCTACTAAATGATTATATCTGTATAGCAGGCACTTGTAATTTTTATAACTGGTGGAATAGAAACAAAATTATACACTTATTTAATTCCTATAAACAACAGTTTGTGCCTACTGACACTGAGTGGGCATGTACCTTTAAGTTCAGAGCCTATTTAACCCGTACAATGCGGGAAGCGTAAATTATCGTCTGCTGTTGTTTTATATTTTGTCTTCTTTCTCAATAAAAACATGGTTTGACAGCACTTTAGAATCATTTCCATTGGAAATCATTCTACAGTGCTGCCAAACTATGTGTTCGTTGATAAAAACGGGGAAAAAAACATGAACAGCAGACGACCAAATTGAATTCAGTATTGTAAGGGTTAACACCCTAACTAATTGCGGTTTGGTCAGTGAGTGGATGAAATGAGTGAGAATTACATCAGTGTCTGCTATGGCCCTGGTAAAAGTCACAGGCCGGGGATTCGGGATCAATTGCTTATTTTTACTCATCTATAATTCCAGCACAAAAATATTTACACAATTCCCTAACATTTGATTGGCCCGTAGCAAGTCTCTGTCCAAAATGTATATCCCAGTAAACTCCCATGCGGAACTACTTTCCGTAACCGTGAGGCGTAGTTAAAATAATTCTTAATAAAACGGAAAATAAACACATTTTCTTGATGAATTTATTTCAAATGCTGGAATTATAAGGAATGAATGGCCTTTTTGTGGAATTTATTGGGGATATAAACTTGGTATTCCCGCGACTTTTCCAAGTTTATACCCCGATAAATTCCATAAAAAAGCCATTCATTCCTATAGTACCATCACGTCTCAGATCCAGTGACTTTCATAGCCCAGGGTCTTCAATAGTCCCCAGAATGCAAGAGCTAAAATGGACGATCAAGACTAAATTTAAATGTACAGTGTAACCTCTCTACAACAGCCACCCATAGGAAGACGCAAAACTGGCTGTTTATTTATTTTCTTCGATAATTCTCATCAAAAACATGCTTTGGCAACATTTTAGAATCATTTCCAATGGAAATGATTCTAAAATGCTGTCAAAACATGTTTTTATTGAGAAAGAATGAAAAATCAACAGCAGACGACAATTTTCGTGCTCAGCAGTCTAAGGGTTAGATACAGAGGAAATCATCCATTTGGGATATAAAATACCGGCTGTTGTTGTAGAGGTGGCCGTTCTGGGAGGTTTGACTGTAGTATGTTTGATATAGCAAATTTGATCCCTGCAGTGTTCATTCCAGGAGGGGCCATGGAGCCCCTATTTGTATTAACTGGCCATAGAAATATATACCGAGGGGCCATATGGCTAATAATATTGATACCGTAAATGGCCCAGAATTATGAAACCATATTGAGCCATATTTTACATGTAATAACCATGGAGAAATCATGGAGAAACAGCAGAAATAAGATGAGATGAATAGTTAATAATATTTCAATTGAACATGATTTGCTGGAAAAAAATGTGTATATATTTGTGATGGCTCAGTTTGAGTCAGGGGTGGCCCCATTTTGGATGGGCCACTGGCCCCAAATGCTGAAATCATAAATGGAACCTCAAAGCTCCAGATAAGCTGCATATTTGCTTATATACCCAATTAAAATTGCCAAACACCCAATTGAAATCAGAAGTACCGAGTATCAAAAAGCAATGAAAAATTTGTGGTACCTTTATCATGTTGCAGAAAACAATAAACAAACCACAAATATAGCATATTTTTTCTTATTTGTCCATGAAAACTCATCTTGGTATTTCATTAGAATTGTCTCCACGGAGACAATTGTAATGAATTTCCAAGACATGTTTTAATTTAGAAGCAAACAATATTCAATAATTGATTTCATAAGAAACAAGGCTATGTTGAGTTTCTTATGAAATCAGTGAACGAGTTTAATAAATAGCATATTAAATCATCATAAATGTTAGATTATAATTATTTCATAAGCAAGGAAGCATACATTGAATCTGTACTGATCATGCAGCATGTTTTCTGCAACCATCTAATTTTTACGTTACAGACTCCTGCACTTGATGGTTGGGATGTATATTGAGTATGAAAAGAATCGGCCAAAAACTGTAGAAGTAGTTCACTGGACAAGGAAAATTGTCTACTGACAGACAGACGGACTGACAGGGTAAACACTATATGCCACCGACAACTATCGTTGCGATGGCATAAAAGACAGTAATTCCACTAGCCTCGAGGTAGCAGGCTAGTTCTGATTACGATCTCAGCAAATACTTACTGTCCGATCGGCATTTTCAAACTGTGCAGGGCACAGCCTTCTTTTAAGAAGCAACAGCTCGTCTGAACAATCAAAGAATTCCCAGTCTCTGAAGCTATAGAAGCAGTGCTGTCTTTGATTCCAATGTGTTGATTAGTGACAATCGATAAAAGCTCCAGATAAGGCATGTATTGGTGTATTTTATTTTAGGTGAATATGCATCGCTTTTTAAAAGTGGAAGTACAAAACAACAAAACAATTGAAAGTACTCAACTGGGTAAAATGCTCTGAAAAGTCAATATTTTAGACGATGAAACCTAACACTGTTGCTTTTCGGTACCTTAAACCGTAGATCGCTACACACAACAATTGTCGTCTGCTGTTGCTTTTACATCTTGCCTTATTTCTCAATAAAATTAATTATTCTGAAGTGCTGTCAAAGCATGTTGTTAATTATTGTAAGTGCTGTCAAAGCATGTTTTTGATGATAAAAATGGAAAATAGAAAATAAACAGCAGACAAAAAAAAATTACGATAGCGGTCTAAGGGTTAATATTATTATGCCCCTGTGTGATAGCAAGGGGGGCATATTGTGTTGCTCTTGAGGTTCGGTCTGTCCGTCCGTACGTGTACATTTTTACATCGAAAAGAACAAGAGCTGTAGGAGAACAGCATAGCTCGACTACGAGGGTTGTCGATGTACACATAGCTTGACAAACAAGGTGGCCGTGGCCTGCATAAAAACCTTAACCAAGGTTGACTAAAAACATTAACCAAGGGAAATTAAGTAAGTAATTCAAGGTTAAATGTAGGTCAATGTAAGATATACGTCAGGGGTTATTGATGTACATCACTAGGAGATGAAGTTTTACAAGTATGGTTGCTGTAGGCCCAGGAGTATTCCATGTACAAGCTTGACTAAAAACCTTAACCAAGTGGAAATAACTAAGTAATCCAAGGATAAATGTAGGTCAAGGTCAAATATAGGTCAGGGATTATTGATGTACATCACTAGTTGATGAAGTTGTCCAAGTATGGTTGCTTTAGGCCTAGGAGTATTCCATATACAAGCTTGACTATAAACATTAACCAAGTTTTAGTACAAACCTTAACCAAGGGGAAATAAGTAAGTAATTCAAGGTTAAATGTAGGTGAAGGTAAAATATAGGTCAGGGGTTATTGATGTGCATCCCTATGAGAATAAGTTATCCAAGTATGGCGTCTGTATGCACAATAGTATTCAATCTACAAGCTTCACTAAAAACCTTAACCAAGGTTGACTAAAAACCTTAACCAAGGGGAATTAACTAAGTAATTCAAGGTTAAATGTAGGTCAAGGTCAAATATAGGTCAGGGGTTGTTGATGTACATCACTAGGAGATGAAGTTGTCCAAGTATGGTTGGTGTAGGACCAGGAGTATTCCATCTACAGGCTTGACTAATAACCTTAACCAAGGAGAATTAACTAAGTGATTCAAGAGGAAATATAGGTCAAGGCCAAATAGATATCAGGGGTTATTGATGTACATCACTATGAGAAAAGGTTGTCCAAGTATGGTGTATGTATGCACAATAGTATTCCATCTACAAGCTTGACTAAAAACCTTAACCAAGGTTGACTAAAAACCTTAACCAAGGGGAATTAAATAAGTAATTCAAGGTTAAATGTAGGTCAAGGTCAAATATAGGTCAGGGGTTGTTGATGTTCATCATTAGGAGATGATTGAAGTTGTCCACATATGGTTGGTGTAGGGCCAGGAGTATTCCATCTATAAGCTTGACTAAAAATCTTAACCAAAGGGAATTAAGTAAGTAATTCAAGAGGAAATGTAGTTCAATGTCAAATATAGATCAGGGGTTATTGATGTACATCCCTATGAGAAAAGGTTGTCCAAGTATGGTGTCTGTATGCACACTAGTATTCCATGTACAAGCTTGACTAAAAACCTTAAACAAAGTTGACTAAAAACCTTAACCAAGGGGAATTAACTAAGTAATTCAAGAGGAAATGTAGGTCAAGGTCAAATATAGGTCAGGGGTTATTGATGTACATCCCTATGAGAAAAGCCGGACGACGACGACGACGGAAAAAGCGCCGACTATAGTCGCGCCTCTGTCAATACTTGCACTTGATTCACCTGAACATTTGTCACACACTCACGCCACCATTAACACGACCTTGACCTTTGTCACCTTCATAATGTCGTTGAAACACTTAGCCATTTCGTTACGTTGAAAAGTTTGTAAGAGTTTCTCCAACATGTAATATCTTCAATATTACTTGAAGGATTGCTTCAATACTTGGACAAACTCTTGACAACTTCTTAACCCGACCAGGGGCATAAAGCTCAAATTTGCCCACTGGGTAATATACTCTTCAGAGACAAATGTTATCTGGAGTTCTGATGCGCGAAGACGCTACTCATTCGAATGGGCGATTACTACAGATTGGCTTAACGGAAGCGAACGAACAATTCCACAATTAGCATCTACGGACGCCAAGGTTCCGAGTGTGCAAAGACTTTAATTCTGGCTATTACCCAGTTCGAGCTATGAAGTCGCGAATTTCGGGGTAAATCGGACCGTACTGCTTTCTGCTTGCCGCCGCGGGTGAAAACGTCACTATTTCACTGGGAGAGTACTGCACATTGGCCGTACGGACACGAACAAACAATTCGAGAATTAGCATCTACGGTGTCAAGTGTTTCTGAAAGTGAAAAGAAACAAAGCGTAGCTGTTATACTTTTCGTGCTACGAAATCTCAAAGTTTGGAGAAAAATCACTTCGCCTCAGGTAGCGAACGATTCCGGCATTTTTGGACGAAATGGCACGACTTCAAACGACGATTACTACACATTGGCTACATTGAAACGAACGAACAATTCCACATTTAGCATCTACGGACTCCGAGGTTTCCGAATGTGCAAATACATTAATTCTGGCTATTACCCAGTTCGAGCTATGGAGTCGAAAATTTCGGGGAAAATCGGACAGTACTGCTTGCATTCGTGCTCGAAGACGCTACTCCTTCGAATTGGCGATTACTACAGATTGGTTTAACGGAAGCGAACGAACAATTCCACAATTAGTATCTACGGACGCCAAGGTTTCCGAGTGTGCAAATACTTTAATTCTAGCTATTACCAAGTTCGAGCTATGAAGTCGCGAAGTTCGGGGTAAATCTGACCGTACTGCTTTCTGCTTGCCGCCGCGGGTGAAAACGTCACAATTTCACTGGGAGAGTACTGCACATTGACCGTACGGACACGAGCAAACAATTCGAGAATTAGCATCTACGGTATCCAGTGTTTCTGAAAGTGAAAAGAAACAAAGCGTAGCTGTTATACTTTTCGTGCTACGAAATCTCAAAGTTTGGAGAATAATCGCTTCGCCTCAGGTAGCGAACGATTCCTGCATTTTTGGACGAAATGGCACGACTTCAAACGACGATTACTACACACTGGCTACATTGAAACGAGCGAACAATTCCACATTTAGCATCTACGGCCTCCGAGGTTTCCGAATGTGCAAATACTTTAATTCTGACTATCCCAGTTCGAGCTATGGAGTCGCAAATTTCGGGGTAAATCGGACTGTACTGCTTGCATTCGTGCGCGAAGACGCTACTTCTTCGAATGTGCGATTACTACAGATTGATTTAACGGAAGCGAACGAACAATTGCACAATTAGCATCTAGGGACGCCAAGGTTTCCGAGTGTGCAAAGACTTTAATTCTGGTTATTACCAAGTTCGAGCTATGAAGTCGCGAAGTTCGGGGTAAGTCGGACCGTACTGCTTTCTGCTTGCCGCCGCGGGTGAAAACGTCAATATTTCACTGGGAGAGTACTGCACATTGGCCGTACGAACACGAACAAACAATTCGAGAATTAGCATCTACGGTATCCAGTGTTTCTGAAAGTGAAAAGAAACAAAGCGTAGCTGTTGTACTTTTCGTGTTACGAAATCTCAAAGTTTGGAGAAAAATCGCTTCGCATCAGGTAGCGAACGATTCCTGCATTTTTGGACGAAATGGCACGACTTCAAACGACGATTACTACACATTGACTGCATTGAAACGAACGAACATTTAGCATCTACGGACTCCGAGGACCGAATGTGCAAATACTTTAATTCTGGCTATTACCCAGTTCGAGCTATGGAGTCGCAAAATTCGGGGTAAATCGGACCGTACTGCTTGCATTCGTGCGCGAAGACGCTACTCCTTCGAATGGGCGATTACTACTGATTGGCTTAACGGAAGCGAACGAACAATTCCACAATTAGCATCTACGGACGCCAAGGTTTCCGAGTGTGAAAATACTTTAATTCTGGCTATTACCAAGTTCGAGATGTGAAGTCGCGAAGTTCGGGGTAAATTGGACCGTACAGCTTTCTGCTTACAGCCGCGGGTGAAAACTTCACTATTTCACTGGGAGAGTACTGCACATTGGCCGTACGGACACGAAAAAACAATTCGAGAATTAGCATCTACGGTATCCAGTGTAAAGAAAGTGAAAAGAAACAAAGGTAGCTGTTATACTTTTCGTGCTACGAAATCTCAAAGTTTGGAGAAACATCACTTCGCCTCAGGTAGCGAACGATTCCGGCATTTTTGGACGAAATGACACGACTTCAAACGACGATTACTACACATTGGCTGCATTGAAACGAACGAAAAATTCCACATTTAGCATCTACGGACTCCGAGGTTTCCGAATGTGTAAATACTTTAATTCTGGCTATTACCCAGTTCGAGCTATGGAGTCGCAAATTTCGGGGTAAATCGGATCGTACTGCTTGCATTCGTGCGCGAAGACGCTACTCATTCGAATGGGCGATTACTACAGATTGGCTTAACGGAAGCGAACGAACAATTCCACAATTAGCATCTACGGACGCCAAGGTTTCAGAGCGTGCAAAGACTTTAATTCTGGCTATTACCCAGTTCGAGCTATGGAGTCTTGAAGTTCGGGGTAAATCGGACCGTACTGCTTTCTGCTTGCCGCCGCGGGTGAAAACGTCACTATTTCACAGGGAGAGTACTGCACATTGGCCGTACGGACACGAACAAACAATTCGAGAATTAGCATCTACGGTATCCAGTGTTTCTGAAAGTGAAAAGAAACAAAGCGTAGCGGTTATACTTTTCGTGCTACGAGCTATGAAGTAGATTCAGCTGTGCCAACGTGTCTCGCGATTATGCACGAAAGTGTAAACACTTTTTGTTTAGGGGGGAGATATGTCGCGTGACACGTGCATTCTTGTACATTCCGGATTTCCGTATAATTGTATATTTGTGATGTGTGGTACTGTTTTGTATTGTTGTGCGTATTATTGATTTCACATACCTGTGATTCACATACCTGTGATTTCACACACCTGTGATTTTTACATACCTGTGATTTAGCATGTACATTTCCCATGTACAATGTGCGTGTAATAACGGGGCTTATGTTGTATTGGTGGAAATACGTTTAGGCGTGTCCTTTTTGTTGATTTAAATACACGTCCATTTTATGAGCAATGTTTTACTGATGTCACGCCATATTTGCCACAGATATGCATGTGTGTGGTAGAGAACTCGTTGACTGCGTGTGCTGGTTTCGCTAAGGAAAATACCCCTTTTAGTATTACGGATGTCCACTATCCGTGCCGGCCGAGTTTGTCCGCGTGTTAGTTGTTCACCAGATAAGGGACCTTCTGTAGGTGAAGCCAGTATATAGTGCAGACCATACCATGGTCTGCCCTGTTATGTATGCTACGGGTTAGTGTTTCAGCATAGCCTGGTACTGGCCAACACGGATATATCAGATCCCATACTGGTGATGCTTTGTGTCGTCATATTTCCGTAAATGACAACGATATTTGAGTTTAGTATGTGCTACACTCTCATTTGAGTGTACAGCCCGTAGGACCGATATGGAGGGGTTTGGCGGGGCCAAAAAGCGACCTTCGCATGTCGAGACCAGTCGAGTAGATTTCGGATTATGAGATCTGGGTCTATAGTGTACAGATTTATGGTAGTGTGGGATATACCATGTTGGATGGTATTTATTCCACGAGGGCTGTACACTAGTTTGGTTGAATTTATGGCGTGGGAACATATATTTATGCAAAATATAACCCACGGGTGAAATGGCAAAAGCCATGGTTTTGTAATATTTATGTGAGATGTCGAACGAGGGGTAGGCATATTCATTATTCCGTGCGTGGTTTCACTGGTGCGTATATAAGCGATGTCTCGCTATGTGTTGGTGGGACACATATTTTCTGGTAACAGAAGGATAGTACTGTATTCACCAGTGACACGGAGGATTTTGGTATGTACCTACAACATTTTATTTCAGCTGTGATTTGCCGTTGTTCGATTCCCGTTTTAGTCCGTTGTGCATCTTGTCTGTCTGTCTGTCTGTGCGTATTCGTCCAGTAATTGGAGACTCATTTCATTTTTGTAGCCTCTTGAGATCGCTCCAGCGAGCAACATTGGACGTTTTGGTCCACTCGTTGAGGGCAGACCCCAGTCAGTGCAGAGTACCGGGTCGTCCGAGTGTCCGTACGTCTGTCTGGCGCAGTGTGTGTAGCAGCTCCGGGTACAGGCGTGTATAGAGCAGTGTGTGATAGCTACATCGCGTTCAGCAGACAGTCACAGCCATAGATTAGTGAAGTGAAACGCCATACACACATATCATATCATTATACTACCACCGAGTTGAATGTCACCTAAGTGAAACTTTCCCGGCGTCTTAGCCATCGTGATAATCGCCATTTTGTATTATATCGGAACTTTACATCCGGACTACCACTTCCGGTATTACAACCCATTGATTCACCATGGATACTTTACATCCGGTCCACCACACCCAGGTTGCTACAGTCGAGTAATACCATAGGAACTTTACATCTGGTCCACCATTTCCGGATATAATACTACCTTTGGAACTTTACTTCCGGTACCAGCTTCCGGAACATTATCGTTATTGACTATCATGTGATGTAACCACATCCGGTTGTGACATTGACATTCATACTTTGGAAATATATTGCATAGGCAATACATATGTATACTTTGATAGTGTATGGTAATACTCCTATCATGGCATATCATGGCTAAAGGATTTGTAGTAAGACTACATATATTGTTTATGAATTAATCCACTTGAAGTTGGATTATAGCCATATTGTTGACTAGACCTCATACTGCGGGTGAGGTAGACCTTGTGACCTTGATACTCAGAGGTTACCACTATCTATTGAGATACGCCAGCACTGGGGTAGCTCAGATGATTGTCATTTGTCCTCCAATGTTCGTTCTGCCATGTTATACTTGTATGTTATTTCACTTTGATAAGCGATCATGAAAGTACTTGTGCATTCATACTATTGTCCACTACGGGACCATTGAGATACCACATACTGAGTTTATTCGTCTATAGCTTTTAAGTTGCGTTAAAGTATAACAGTCGATTGGCTTACAACCTTGTAATTGAATGGTATCATGCACAGTACAGTGATGTTCGCATATCAATGTATCATGTATTCCTGTGTGTTCCCCATGTAATATATTGTACATTATAATTGATTAAGTGACTACGTGTACTTATCTACTCTAGCCTATCCCTTACACTTCAACTACATTGTTACCACTTTTCGTTCGTCAGATCAAGCTATATTGGCCATAACGTCATAACAATTGAAGTATACTTGGTTCATATGATAATAGGGGAGACAATTTGTCTCGATCATTCCTGACCTTGGTAATGACCTTGACAGCACTGTGTAATCAGTTGTGTGCTACGTACTATTATATGACTAATAACAAATTATCAGACTATTAACAGTAGTTACCGACAGAACAAATCTGATTAACCGACCTTGCATAAGCACAGAAGTATAATCAATGGCAAAATAGCCCAAAATTTGATAAATAGGGCAAACAAGTATAGATCCTGTTCAGCTATTGGCATAAGTGTGTATTAGACCTAGTGACCAACAGTGTAGATCCCGACCATACTACACCGACGTGTAGCCTGATCTGGAGCTACAAAAGTTGTAATTCTATCTGAGCCATTTTCCCACTGAATGCCTCAAATCCCTCACGTATGCAGGTCAGTACCTATATAAGTCATACAAAAATAGAGAATATACTGGGACATTTCTCTTGCCGCTTTTAGATATTGATGAAACATATTGAGAATCTCCCGCAACTATAAACAGTAGCATGTTCCGATTATAATTATTTTCCGAGAAGATCCCGAGAAGAGAAAGTTTAAAAAATTGCAATAGTAGATGGTTAAAAGTTTCTAATTTAACCATCTACTGTTACTACATATAACATATATGTAGTATTACAATGTACACCAACTGAACACTGACAGAAGATATAAATTTGTTAAGACTAAATATAATTCTCAGAACATGTTACAATCAATAATTATTTCGTCGACATCTTCTACTTCTCAGTAGACCTTCTATATATATATGTGTGACAAGCAAAACATATACATATTCAACTCATTAATAACACGACACTTTTTAAATAAAACTATCTCTTGGGCAAAGGGGGGGTGGGTGGGTGGGTCGAAAATTAATTCTTATCAGTAGGCACACAACTGAATACAACCCGTGCAAAATAATTCGCGCTCAACCTATATATACCCGCAAATCACCTGATCTAAATACACCAATGAAGTGCAAGTTTGTACTGATTGCCAAACAACCATACAATACAAAGAACGTCGATAAAATTACTAATTCAATGTACCACAAATTTACAAATAAATATAAAGAAAATAATACCTCAAAATAATGACTTAGGCACAACAATAACAATAGAGCAAGAGTCAAGCAAAGGCAGAATTACTATCAACCCTACACTGTAACCAAGTAAGTATAGAACAGAAATAAAATTATGCGCCCACAAACGACTCAATAAATACTATCATGTATATTTTGCGTATGGGAATTTTGACTATTTATAGACGCGGAATGGCCAGAAATGACCTCGGCCATTTCCCTATAGTAGTGTGTCTGACGAAGTTACGCCTTCTGCTCCGCCCCCAGAGTCACTGTCCGATTCGAAGTCGATAGAAACACCTGGTTGCTGTGTTGACATTTGCCATGGAATAGGGATAGGTCTATTAACGGCTGGATTGGGATAACGAGATGATGCGTGCCCAATACATTTCGGTTTTTGTGACTGTTCATCATACTCGTAAATTTTATTATCAATTACAAGTTTATCATACTTCATTGCCGCCCGATATCCATTATTTCGAGCGCGCACTAGATGCTCGCCTAACGCCCGCCTGGCTTGACGTACTATCTGCGTGAATACTTCGGCGACCCTGTTTTGCGACCTGCTGTCGAGTTTTTGCCGCGCGAAGTTGAATACTATTTCGCGATCTTTGAACTTGGTAAACTTTGCAATAATCTGACCGTCATTTCTGTTACCCTGTAGTCTAAGTCTATGTGCCCTTTCCAAGTCAATGGAATCGCCGGTTTGGATGCCCAAATTCGTCAGAAATGAAACTACCGACCTTGTTTTCACTGGCTGCCCAAGTCTCATTGCCATTCCCCTTGATTCCATGGACTATAAGGTTATTTCGCCGCGACATTGTCAAGTGATTGTTCCAGGTTAGTAACTTTAATGTCGAGTTTTGCTTTTTCAATGTTTCATTTTCAGATTTCCATATATCGCAATTATCGGAAATAGTATCGACTTTTGTGTTTAAAGATTTCAAGTTGTCTTTGAGTTCGGTCATATTATCATTAAGGTCCGTCCTCATGCACGATAAAAGGTAAACCACATTATAACTGTATTGCGTATTCTCATCGTGAGTCTGAGTGTTGGTGCGCGCGACCCGCATATCACCCGACTCGTCAGCATCTAGTAGTGACTGGCTTATAGAAATGGATGTACGCTGTGACTGACGACTAGATCCTGATCTGGTACTACCCATCCCCGAAGGCCCCGGATTCGGCTCAATTCCACCAATGATGAGGAGTACACACATGAACAACGTCAATCTGGTCACCGTTGATCCTCGGTCAAAGGAATTTGTCTTTGGGCCCTGGCATGACAAACGTCCCAATGCGACATCTCCAAGACGAAATACACACCTCCATTGTATCTGCATTCCAAGCGCGATAACTGATATAGGAAGAAAAGTAGTCTAAATGTAGTTGTCTCCCTTGTTCCTGGAATAATCCAGTGTGGTTCGTAGGCCGATAAGGCTATATACGTTTCAGTGACTTCGAATAATATGGCCGAAGGGCGAGTTAATGGACATTGAACATGTATGTGTTAGAGGTCGACTTCAAACAGAATATTCACATTCAAAGTTCACATGTATGCCCATCACAGTCACAGTTTCCATTCACAGAGCACAATCATGGCGTATATTAATATATTCCTTCTATGGGTTCAAAATGGTTCACAATGTTTCTC
Organism: Conchocele bisecta; assembly: GCA_029237695.1. Taxonomy (NCBI): domain Eukaryota; kingdom Metazoa; phylum Mollusca; class Bivalvia; order Lucinida; family Thyasiridae; genus Conchocele; species Conchocele bisecta. The sequence goes on from CM055271.1 coordinate 104,035,983, forward strand.
AGAATCAATAATTACGATATATTTCGCCATTGAAAATAATTGTTTACTTTACCATTGTTGTTGTTGTTTTTGTTCCAATAGTGGAATGTAACCTAACTACGATACGGAGTCTGTGACCGTGGGGGTTTGTGACCTTTTCACCAGATAAGCCCGTGTATCCGCGCATCTGATCAGGTTCTGCGATATTCGCCACGTTCAAAGAATGAGGCACACAACTAGCTTCTAGCTGGCATTAACGCTTTCAACACCACATGCCTGTATAGTGTTATTGGCAAATAGTGTAGATCCAGATGAGCCGGCTCGTGACGAGCCGTCTCATCAGGATCTGCACTTTTTGCAAGTAATTTTCATATTTTGAAGAAGAAATACAATTAATACTGGACCAAATTTCACGAAATGGAAAGAAGGCTCATTTAAAATATAATTTTATCATTGTTTATATAGCCATAAAATTTGTGCAGGTTTTGTGAAACATCAGTAACCTGAATGATTGGGTATCTTACCGACGGTGATTAAATTTTGAAATGTGGCAGTGTGTATTAGGTGGGGTATAGGTTTATGGAAGGAGACGATGAGCGGTGTTTTGTGTAGGGAAGTGGCGGCTGGAAGTTGGGTGGATGAGAGAAAGGTGCGGAATGAGTAATTTGTTTAGAAACGTTGTCAAAAATGGACGCGCGTTGCCCGATCCGCTTTGCCCGACCTTCTACATTGCAATCAGTGTCATCAGGAACAGAAACGTGGCAATACAAATCATCATAACATACACTGTTACTGGGATAGCATATATTAAGAAATTAAATGCGTTGTATTCATTACACATTTTAAGTAAACACATACATGTACAAAATGATACATTGATGAAATTGGAAACTGAAACATGAAACCTGTTTAGCTGCTTTTTTCTATATCACAGTATTTTCAGCCACATTAAATGAACGCACGTGATATAGTCTCGTGATGTAATACAATATGCCCTTGATATATCAGGTGACGATGACTCACTGTGGCTGGGTATATATTAACCCATACTGTCTAGACCGCAGCTGCGCGTCGAGTCTAGACACTAAAATGCACACATCGCTAACAAACATAATTTGCACGTAGCAACAAGATGTTGATTATTTGTCAAACTTTATTAAGATGTATATATTGTACTTGGTCCTGCATCGGCTCCAAACATACGTGTCGCAACAATACAAAATAATTGTTTGCTACGCCCCTGGATATGGCACAACCGTACCAATAGTATACGATCACACGGTATGCACATTATATAATTGGGCCGCGCTCTGTGAAAACCAGCCTTAATGACAACGTTATGAAAGGCTGAAAATGACGTCGCAAAGTTACGCATAAATTTACCAACGTCACGTCGGATTTTGACACTTGGAATTGTTGCGTCATTGCAACAAGTTGTCCTAGTTATAGCCGTACGCTTTACGGCTCACAAATATTTTAATGTTGGATAAATGCGTGGAAGTTATTTTAATATTGGTTCAGATAGTTGTCTTTTTTTTCTTCGGTTTCCTTCGAGGAAATACGTAGTATTTTTGTCGATTATTTTTTATACAAATGGGCATATTGAATTTATATTTTTTATAATATATTATATGGACGACTTGTGAAATGACATTTGAAACTAAATAACCATACGACCGGTATTTTAGATAACACATAACAAAAACAGTATTATGTAATCATAATGCTAACATTTCGTTTAAACTTTATTTATATATTTATATAACAATTACAAACAAACGCGAGAACAATTTTAGTTGGCGTAGATGGAGACGTCTGCATGTTTCTTAATTTGGGTTGTAACCGGAATACTCCCAGAAAACAAACTTATCCTGTCTGGCGACCACCATCAGATATACATGTACTTACAACTTGAATATCGAACCCGGGGCGCATGTGTGCGCTCTTTAATAATTATGCTATACGGTTCCGTTCAGATTAGATCGGGTTCAGGTGTGTTCGGCCGTCTAAGACGGAACCGTACACGCTGTGCAAACCCAGTTCCGATTTTGGGATTTATTTATAGATTAGACTGCCTTACGCATTTTAATGAGTAACGCTAACTTTCATTTGAACGTGACAAACAATTTTCGAAATATGTAGACACACTCGGGTAAATGTGCATTTATGTATTCATAACTTAATTATGTGTCTACGTAGATCTACATATTGCATGATAATATTTATGAAAAGGTCTTGGTTTACAGATGTCGTTCTACGGAAAGCCATTTAATTCGTATTGGCAATACTTTCTGCACTGTTTGTCGCAAATTTAAAACTCACGGGGAAATGAATATGCGCAATATAAGATATCAACTTAGGTTTAAACGTGTTTACTGATGGGGGCTGTTAGTGCCGACGGCCGGTCACACCCGGCCCGCTCTACGTGAAAGTGTGCCCGCAACCGTTACTTTTATTAAAGAAAATGTAAACAGTTGACTCATTAACTGTGACACGTGTTCTGGATAAAATTAGCCACGGATAGAACTGGGCCAGGGTCTTAATTCATTTGATTTACTGGTTCACCGTCGAATGTTTCGAAAATCAACATAAAATAAAATTTGGAAATTGTCAGAAAAATAATCGTATCACAGATACAAATTATGGTAGTGCTAATTACGTGGCTCCTGGAATATCGCATCATGTTGACACTGGGCCAAACCTGTTTTATTATTTAGTAGTTAGTGTGTTGGTATTGTGTCACAGGCATATTTAGTGCGAACATAATTGTAGCCACCGGGGGCCCGTTTCACTAAACTTCGTACGACTAAAATATTCGTAAGTGCAAATCAAGGATCGTCTGGAAATTTCAATTGATGGATTCAAATTTATTGAGCATAGGCTGCTCAATAAATGTAAATCCAATAATTGTTTACAGGAAAATGTTATTAATGTGGAATCTTAATTTTGTACTTACGAACATTTTTGTCGTACGAAGTTTAGTGAAACGGGCCCCAGGGACGTAGCCTACTGATTTGTATCTGTATCTGCAACCACTTGCATGTACCTTCTAATGTCACGTAATTTTTAGCGATTTTCAAAAATATCACATTGCATCAGCCGTACGTTTGCCGTTTGATAACTGTTAAATATTATTTTAATTGACCACTTGTAAATATGGTTATACATGTATGAATGTATTGCATATATTTTACTAGTATTTTTGCAATCAGTGCAGACCCTGATCAGGCTGCAAAGGTCTCCAACATTTACAAATTTAAGAAGTCCTACTTTAGATCGTTGTTAATTTACTTACTACTAAACACTGGATGTCTGCGTGCTTTATTGTTGTTTTTTTATTATCAAAGTGACGTTCTAGTCGGAGGCGTGTAAATGATATAAAGCGAATACCAGGAGCGTATCCAGGATTTCAGGCTAGGTGGGGGGGGGGGGGAGGGCGGGACTTCTTAATTGAAATATTTTACTATATTTTCGAACTACCACCGTTTGTTTGTCGACCAAGCGGAGCTTGGGAGGCTGCTAGGTGGGTCCGGCGGTATGCCCTCCGGAATATTATGTTTGATATCTACACCCCATTTTGCTGCGTTAAAGCGAATTTTACAGGAAATATATCTTTACTCGCCACATTTTAGGGGGCACTCGCCGGGTTTCCCAATACATGTACGTGAATCCGCCCTGGAATACACAAATTCTATATTTGCAGATTCAACGCGTCTAAATCAGATCCCATCCCAATTGTTCGGGAGCAGAACTTTCTTGGTCTTATCTTTGATCCTAAACTCACTTTTAAACCTCATTTACGATACTTGAAAGCTAAATGCCAGAAAGCACCCAACTTAATGCGAGTGGTAGCCAATCATGACTGGGGTGCAGACCGAAAGGTGCTGCACCGCCTTTACATCGCACATGTTCGCTCAAAACCAGACTATGGATGCACCGTATATGGGTCTGCCAGTAAATCCGATCTTCGGACGCTCGATCCAATACATCACCAAGGCTTACGACTCTGCCTGGGTGCATTCCGTACGTCTAACGCACAGAGCTTATATGCCGAAGCAAATGAGCCTTCTCTCCACGACAGACACACCACATTATATTTGCAATACGCCACTAAACAACATTCCAATCTATCTAATCCAGCTTATAACACTGTCTTTCATCGAACTACAGATGCTGTATTCGATAAGAAACCAAGCTTCAAGCCACCATTCGGCAAGAGAATGGATCCATTGATACACGATGCTGGCTTGGATCTGGATCACATTGCCAAATACGCTGTTCCAGATACTCCACCGTGGCAGTTGGAGCAGCCCAATGTGATCTTCGATCTTAGTCAGCACACGAAAGCAACAACTGATCCATCCATTTTTAAATCACTTTTATTGAGGTTAAAGACAGATACAATACATACACTCCGCTTTTTACTGATGGCTCAAATGTCGGGGACCGGTTAGCATCTGCTGCCGCTGTCCTCGAGGGATATCTTCAGACGCGAAAATATCATATTTTCCGATTCATTATCTTCACTACAAGCGTTGTACAACATGAAGCTTCAACATCCACTTATCCGCCAAATCATGGAGCTACACCATATTTTACTTTCGTCTGGCAAGGACATTATTTTTTGTTGGCTACCCAGTCATACTGGTATCAAGGGCAATGACAGGGCGGATAGTGCTGCCAAGGCCGCCCTGGATCTACCAACTTCTCATTTTCCTGTTTGCTATCATGATTCTAAATCATCCATCAACTCATTCACCTCCGATACAATGCAGATCCAGTGGGATCTGCTCACAGATAATAAACTTCATGCTGTGAAACCGACTCTGGGCGAATGGACTCATGGCTACAGATATGTACGCCGGGATGAAGTTGTCCTTAGTCGATTGAGCATTGGACATACACGACTAACGCATTCGTATATGCTCAAGGGTGAGCCGCGTCCATGGTGTATTCCATGCCACAGCGCATTTACCGTGCAACACATCATACTGGACTGTATCGATTTTGCCGATATTCGAGGCAAACACTTCAATGTTACTTCACTTGCGGAGCTATTCCAGGTGGAGAACATTGAAGGTTTGCTTCGCTTTCTCCATGAAACTAACTTGTATCGGAAAATTTAATTTTATCATTGTATACATGTTTCTCATTTCTATAATTTTATATTTCTATACATGTTTTTCATTTATATTGTTCATCATATTAATATTTTTACCCTGATCATCTGATTGACTACCGCATCTAACATACTTTTTTACTATTATTTATATTCTTCATCCACATTGCTTGGCCCTAAATGATACTCTTTTGTGTTGATGGGCCGTTAAGCACCATTCCATTCCATTCCATTCCATTCAACGCGTTTAAATTCAAACGAGACACTTCAAACAAATGTCGCAATTTTGTGGTCGGTACAAATTTAGTGTGTAAATCACTGACTTGATTATATAGTTTGCAGACATGAATTCAAAATACATGTACGTACGCCACGGTGCTTGTTAGCATGGCTTGGTTGGCCGGTAGTAAATTCATAGACAGGATCGAGACGGGTAGCTCACGCAATAACCTTTTTAAGCTGACACACCTAACAATATCTGCCCTCTCGGTGTGGGGGCAGTGGCGCGGCGGTGGGCAGCCGAGGGAGTGGAGGTCAGCGCACGATTTCTCCATAGACCTCCTACCTGCTACATGTAGTACGAGGTACATGTACACAAGACCGTCCGTCAGTCATATTGGCTACACATGAAAACGTTCCTCCCGCTTTCTGAGATGTAAATTGAATTCCGAGAGTCGGTTATGGACAGTCGATTTTCAATTTGTTCAAAACGCCGAAGTCATTGATATGTGCAGCCATAGGCCTATCCAAATCAGGCCCGTAGTCAGACCTGCTTGAAGGGGGGGGGGGGGTCGTTTCGAAGGCTCAATGGGTCTGAAGTATCTACCTGTTTTTTGAAGGGGGTGTTCGTTTCGAAGGCTCAAGGGGTCTGAAGTATCTATGGGGGTCTAAAAAAGTGGACATCAAGGCTAAAAAAGTGAACCTCGAGGCTGGGCGTGGGGGGGGGGGGGGGGGTGATAATGTCACATGATCAAAGAGTGTTTCAATTTCAAACACCAGGAATGTCGTTTAGTTGTTTGGTCTTTGGTGAGTGACGTCATGTCTACATCAATAAATGACGTCATAATTAACTGTTACGTAAATAACGTCAATTAGATTCTGAACTAAATTCTCAAATAATTACAATGTATCTTTCTGACGGTACATGTATATGCATAATCTGTGATAGTTGGCGATAGTTGCAAATTACGAAGTCGCATGTCGGCTAATTATAGATTTAAAATTGATAGTGGTGCGTTTGGTTTGTTCATTACATGTACATATCAAAGTTTTATTCTGTTCAATGTTTGATAGCATACATACTAACACTTGTAGATAAATTTAGTGAAAATTATCAGCAAATACAGTTTACAGCAAGCACAGTCAATGAGTCTATGAACACGCATTTCTACTGTCGGCTGTTGTGTTGCATTGTACAAACGTCAGCGTTTCAATAACGTCATCTTCTCATTTTCCTTGCGTGATTCACATGGCGCTACAAAAAGTGAGATAAAACAAAAACTATAAAACATATTTGCATTTCTTTTCAGCATATTGTTTTTGAAAGGTGTCATCATCAAAAAATGTAAAAAAGTGCAAAATGATTTTTTTTTCCATTAAGGCCGGTTTTCACAGAGCGCGGCCCAATTATATAATGTACCAACATTATACGTATGCAATATGTATACGAGTTTTATATATACTGAGCAGAAAATAAGCTATACTCCCGTTAATCGGCTACAACTTTGTTCTATTACACATATATATTTGATATATGGGTTGGATTGTAGAGTTCTAGAGTGCAGCTACCTGGCTAGTCTGATATTTCCTCACGGGACAACGTGTTTCGGTTGACTGAGTACAAACCGGTTTTCAGCGATTTGCACGTGCTCGTGATAGGTAACTGGCCAGTTGGATTTTGAATACCTGAGCAGACAGAGCATTCAGAAAAAAGTCGAATACACATCAGTTTTCATTTCGAAAACATGCCGCTTTTATCTGAAGCGCAGCGAAATCAGGCAATTGGGATGTTGTGCGCTGGCACTGGTCGCAGTTGCCGTCAGTCGCTTGTTTGGTTGCACCCGGGAAACCATGTGTGTACAACGATGCTACGTGGTGATCGCGCCAGCCGCTGGACTCACTTACGACAGAGGGTTTGCCTGCGACAGTCACGGCACGTCGGACCACGTATCTGGGCAGACGATACGGAATCGTTTGCGCCATAAGGCACTCCCAGTAAATGCATACAGGCCATACACGGGCAGTATTATTACCCATCGTCATCGACGCGCTAGACTTCAATGGGCGTGACGTGACTGGAACACCGTGCTCTACAATGACGAGTCACGCCGACGGCCGACAGCGAGTGTACCGCCTTAAAGGTGAACGCTATGCACAATTGTACGTAAGGGAACGGGACATGTTTGGAGGTGGTGGGGTGATGGAAGGGATAATGCGGGGTCGCAAGACGCGACTGATAGTCATTCGTGGGAATGTGCATTCTGCTCGGTACACTAACGAGATCCTTTCAGCCGAGACCATTCCTTTCCTCAGACGACATGGGCCGGTCATCTTGAAACAGGATAATGCCCGTCCACATATCGCTATATAATCTCCCAACATTTGGCATCTAACAACGTCAACGTGTTACCGTGGCCAGCCGTGTCTCCCAACCTGAATCCTACAGAACACATATGGGATGAGGTCGGCAGACGCGTGTGGGAGCGATATGCGCTTCACAACGTCGATCAATGCTTTTAGGGAACATATCCTGTTCATTTGCCACCAACGAAAAGCCATTTGGAAGCGATAACATCCACCATTTTACAAGTCAAAGTTAATTTGGAAACTGTTTTTTTTCTTCGATTATGCCCCCTGTTCACTTCATCGATTGTTTTTGGACAGAACATATGGACTTGTCAGTGTCCCGGTGCACGGGAGAAGGGAAGAAGAGAGTGGGTAACTGGGTAGAACCTGGCACCAGTGATGCAGTATATGTAATGTATATGTATTTATATATACCTTGGTCCGTTATTTCAACCTGTGGCTTTCATTGATCGAAAAGCTACGGCAAACAATAACCCGTACTTGGGATGGTACCATGTGTGCAATTCAGCTAGCTATGTTTAGAAGCAAGCAACAAGTCAGAAACACAGTTTTAACTAGTGTAGCTCATGATCGAATAGCGCACTCATGTAGCCTCATAACGATTGTATATGAGACACGCCATGCGATTTTGTACCTTCGGACACGTGAGTAATTTCATGAAATACGTTTACAAACATTAGAATATATTCCGTAAATGGCGTCAAAAGTTGACAACATTTTCAGAGCACATGCATGGCTTTATTTATGGAAAATATTGTATTTTTTGTAAACGTATTTACTGAAATTACGCAGATGTCAGTACAAAATCACATGGCGTGTCTCATATTTCTTGCTAGCAGCATGACGGATGTTTCATTGATGAGCACAGTCTGATCAGGATCTGCACTGTTCGCAATTCCATCAATGAAACACCCGTCATTTTGCTAACAAGCAATATAGAGCATGATCCGTCTACAGGAATGTGCTATTTGGTCTCCGCATGACTCAGGGGCGTATCAAGCGATTGGTTCGGCAAAGGTATGGGACCCCACTCTGCCCCCAACACACACACACCCGAAATGTATGTTGTTACCACTCAGTTGTACCGTCGAGACGGTTCAACTGAGTGGTAACAACATAAACATTTGGTGAGCAATTAGAAGAATAAAATACATACAAATATATTTATTATCAAACAAGTTCTAGCCAATACGAAAAGCTAAATCGAAAATGAATGATCCAGTCAACAGTATGGGAAATGCATAGTTCTTGTTTAGCAACTCAGATATGTACGGTGGCACAGAGGGGAAATGGAAATATTTTTTACTTTCGCGTGCGCACGCAATAGGTTTTTCGTGCGCACGCGATAGGTTTTGCGTGCGCACGCAAAACCTATTGCGTGCCCACGCGAAAGTAAAACATATTTCCATGTTTCCTCTGTGCCACCGTAGATATGTCTCCTCCACTGTGTGTATAAATAGAGGATATCAAACGAGTTCCCATTTGATAAGATATTTATGAAACCAGTCGTGCAAAATTTATACATTGAGCCTCTGGCGAGGAGCATATAATTTCTGACGATTTTCATAAACCTAGTATCAAATGGAATTGAGTTTGAGATTCTGTTTATCACATGATTTCACACGCCGAAGAGCAGATAACTTAGATATATTCAATACGTTTCTGTGAACAGACGCCATTGACTAATTTCGCATCCAGTTAAAAATCTCCTCAGCGAAAAATAGTTTTAATACTAGCAATAAATATATTATAAAAATGCTATATTATAGGTTCCCGTTCTCTGTAAGCAGTTCGTATTGTTAAACGGAAACATATTCTCACAAATGTTTGCTGAGTTACTGACGCTTTTAATGACGTATAAAACATAATGACGTCAACGTAAAAACATCATTGCTTTGTAGTGCCATTTGCGACTTCATTTTGGAACGTCTTCATTTTGTACGTGTGGCGTAACGTTAGCGCATAATAATAATAATAATTACATTCCTGATCGTGTTTTTTTCTCCCGCATTTATGAATTCTAAATATTTCAATAAAAAAATAATACGGGCGACTCTTTGTCGCCCGCTTTATGTTACGCGTATATGAAAACTTACCATTCAGTGAAACTAGGTTGAACATATGATTGAAAGTGTAAAATTTGTTTTACCGTAAACCGATAAACCAAGCAGGAGGTGTTTTTACGACACGTGGTATTACTAATACGGGCGACGAATAATTTGGCCCCAAGTGCCAACTGCTTCTAAAACAAAATGTAGATAACATCGGAAAGTATACATAATATAGCTTACGAAGTTACTGCATTTCAAAATTGTGTTGTCGTTAGGAAGACTAAAGTCCCCCGAGAGACGCTTGAAAATATGCGTTTCAAATGATCGGAGTAGAAATGCCTTAAATGCGCATTGGAATATTTTATGGGAAAAAAAAGAAAAACAATTTGCAACGAAATGGAGTTTCATTATTCCGTATTTATTTTAACACCTTTCTCTCTCCCACACCCATGTCTCTGTCTGTCTCTGTCTGTCTGTCTGTCTCTTTATCTTTTTCACTCTCTCCCACATCCATGTCTCTCTCTCTCTCTCTCTCTCTCTCTCTCTCTCTCTCTCTCTCTCTCTCTCTCTCTCTCTCTCTCTCTCTCTATTCTCTCTGTCTGTCTGACTCTCTCTGTCTGTCTCTCTCCCTATCTGTCGTTCTCTCTATCTTTCTGTTATTCTCTCTCTCTATCTTTATGTCTGTATGTCTGTCTGTCTGTATGTATGCATGTCTCTCTCTATCTCGCTCTCTGTCTGTCTATGTCTCTCTGTGTGTCTCCTTCTCTATCATTACCTAGAAACCACAATATATCTCTCCCCCGCACACCCACCCACCTTCTCTAAACATCATTAGATAGAAACCATAATATTTCTCTCTCTATCTTTCAACATCGTTAGATAGAAGCACACTCTATATATCTCAATATCATTGGACAGAAAGCGCACATGTTGTGATTTTGTTTACAAGACAAAGTCAAGCGATCCATGATACTCTGTGGACATGACTAACAGAAACAAGTATGCATTGTAACTGCTGTTTTATTGCCCCTGCTCGGTTGTGTCACGGCCTGTGCTGTATTCACAGTTCATGACACAAGTACCTCTTACCAACAGCTTAAGTGAAGCTGTATGTAAAAACGACAAAACTAATACGAAAAATGGTCAAAATGTCCTCAAAGACCACCAGGGATCGAGAAAATAATAGCATCACTGGAAGGACACACCTGGAGAATTTCTATAGCCGCCACGCTGCACTTAACTTCGCTGAAATTGATGTGAGTTTAAAAATACAAGACATAGTCAAGCGATCCGGGATAATTGGGGAACACGACTACCAGAACAAAGTATGCATTGCAAGTGTGCGTCTAGTGCACCTGTTGCTGTAGTCCAGGATACAAACACATCTGACACAGCACTGGGTTAATCAAAAAAGTAAATGTAAAACTTAACACAATTCATACCAAAAATGGACAAAATGTGTATAACTCTCGAAGTGACAGTCGTGCTCAATGACGATTGAGATTGCGAAAATTGGGAATAATATCACTGAAGATTCTTAGCCTTGTTATTTTTTCTTAAAATGATCGTAATATACTAATACAGTTTCTATTATGCTTTGCTTTTGCCAGTATACTGGTATACCCTCAATACTGAGGCTTATCACTAGTGGATCATATTTTTATTCATAATATTCATAAGTACTGTTGTATTATCACTATTGTGGATGAATACAATTAATTGAACGACTAGTTGTGTTCTATCTTTTAATTGGTACTATGTTCTCTGAGTGCTATTACTAGACTGACTCTGTACATGTGTAGCATGGGGAGGGCGGGACTTAATAAGCATGATAAGGGGCTGCTGTGATTGGCAGGTGCCATGCTACAAGGAGCATGGTCAGGGGTCAGGGTGACTGGTCACTGCAACCTGAGTGGTTGCATAACGACATTGATGGACATAATGTAACAAGTACATGTACATACAATCAAATACAATCAAATACAATCGATGTTCCTGGTATTTAGCCGGTACCCATTTACATCTGGGTGGGCTGAAGCAGTGTGGATAAAGTGTCTTGCTCAAGGAAACAACGCATGCGAGGCTCGAACCCACGACCGTAAGATCAGCAGACCGATGCCTCAGACCGCTCGACCACGCGCTCCACTATGCCTAGGCTATTAATGTAATAATAAAGTGCGACAATGACACCATTTAATTATAATAGAGAAGTTGTAACACCGTGGTAGTTGCGGAAAGTAGTTCTGCAATACTACAATATACTACGGTACCGTTTATAGCATACTAACATCATGGTAAAGCTATCAACTGGTAAATTTAGTTTCATATACTAACGTCGCCCGTCATAGGTAGTGCCTATTTCATATTATTTTTGTCCACGTTATTCATCCAGCACTCGCCGGGCCTGCCGCACATATTGCGACGCCCCTGCGACTATCCGTTTATTTGACAGTATCGTCCACAAACATCTCAAATATACCCGGAACTCGTTATCGAGAGCACTTCATAAACATAGTACATTTCTAACAGGATACAGGATACACAGTTTGAAAGGTAAGTATTTACAGAGTCCCGCAGGGGACATGGATTTTTTTATTAATTCGTTCCCACGAAATAACAATTCGTTCCTTCGAATTAACAAATCATTCCAACGAAATGACAATTCGTTCCCTCAATTTAACAATTCGCTCCCTCGAATTAACAATTCGTTCCCACGATATAACAATTCGTTCCCACGAATTAACAATTCGCTCACATGGGAACGAATTGTTATTTCGTGGGAACGAATTGTTAACTTGGGGGAACTAATTATACGTCCCCTACGGGGCTCCGTAAGTATTAACTGAAGTAAATTTGTATCGCAAGCTACTAAAATAGTACCTTCTTTCAGGCACCGTTTGTAAAATTATTATCTGATTTGTATGCCTTTTCTGTCACACATGTTTATTTTTACGCATTTTTAGGCACATGCAATTTCTATGTCTTAACTCTTTGCATGCTGGCGGTGAAAATATCCGCCAAACAAATTAGGAGTATATTATCATCAGGACTCAATTCTAATGAAATTCCAAGACATGTTCATGATATTTTCAAGGAGAAATAAAAGAAAATATGATGATTTTTGTCCGCTATTATTGAACTATTTATAGCCCACAAGTATTGATTGGCATTATTATCCATTATATATCCGACGTAAATTTCCACACTGATATCAGGGGCGATAACCGTGTTTCCTTAAACTGTTAGCGGACATTACTATTTATTCTCTGAATTTAGTTTTTGATGTGCAATGATCATAATTTATAATTTGTCGAAAATAATAATTTGTTCAGGTGACACATTTAATTGGTATAAATAATTAAAAAGTATCATGCCTCATTTGCATATAAAAATAGCCTCATACAACCGCGAGTCACGATCAGTAAAATAAACATTACTATATGAATATAATATATGTATAGCGGGCACTCATAATTTTTAGAACTGGTGTAATAGTGAGTGACACAATTATATACTTATTTAATTCATATAAAGAACAGTTTGTGCCCACTGAGTGTACCTTTAAAGTAAAAATACACACCTGGCCGAATTATAGTCACGGGCAATAACTCTGCAAAACGCCCGTACCGTTCATAGCATATATGCTACGTACGGTACGGAAGTTTTGCAGAGTTACTGCCCGCGACTAACCGAATCTCCTCTAGCTACGCCATCATATACACCATTGTTTTATAGGGTCAGAATGAAGTTCGTGTGCAGTCTGCTGGTTCTGTGTGTGCTGATGGCATATGTGACGTCACAATACTGGAACTATGGGCATGGTGTCGTCAGTGGTGACGTCAGACGTGCGGCAGTAGATGAAGTAGACGAACGCATGCGAATGAAGCGTGACGTCAGAGCGTCTCATCACGGCCGACGCCATAGACGGTGGACATATCAGTGAAATACGTAGAAACAGAATTGCTGCCTATCCCGCTCCATACCTCTCGTGAGGTTGCAATTTAACCCCATCTCTTTAATGTCACGCATGTTATCCGGCGTGTTTGATATTTTAGCGATATAAAACTGTCAAAGCTGTATCAATAAATTATTAATAAAGAACATACACGTGCATAAAGTGGGTACGTTTACCGTGTCAATGTGTTTATCTGACATTTACATGTATATGTGAAAGTTTCATTTCGTTTTGTTGAATGTTGAGAAAAGATGGCTTCCATGGGAAAATGATTTCCATATTCTATTAGTTTTGGCAACTTACTAAACTAAGTTTACATCAAAGATTATTTGCTTAAAGGTATAAAATATTCAGTTTACTAAATTTTTACATACATGCAACAGGTTTGGGTATGCACTTGGGTTGCTCACATTTTTTGAATGGGTAAAATTGTAGCCGTAGATAACAAATCGGGGGCGAATTATTGTAGCTATGAAATACGTTGCTTGTAGTCACTATTACAACACTAAATTACATTTTATCATCTGTTGACTTTTTATACCCCCTGTCTCGGCAGAGCCGGAGGCATATATTAATATAGGGTGTGGACTGTGTGTCCGTCCGTCCGTGTGACCGTCAGGGGAGTTTCTCTTTTCTGTCATAGCTTCTATATACCTTGATGCAGAACTTTGAACTTGTTCACACATTATGAAGTTTGCCGGAATTTCTCAATTATGTCATACCGTCTATATCATTTTAAGGATTACTAAACTATTTCAATACATCATACAGAGTGGCCTGCGGTTCTCTTACCAGGCGAATTGCAATTCCTGGAGCGCAGGATTGCAATTCGCGTTCCCATTAATTGCAATTGGACCGCAATCGGACCGCAATCGGACTGCAATCATGTGACCGCGGTCCAAAGAGTTGGTTGCGGAATTGCAATACTTATAGCGCAGTTCGCGCTGCGCTCCGCTTTTAATTGCAATTTACGCTCCTTTGTTTCTGTAAACTGCGAAAGAATGACCGCTTTACGCTGCGCGCTGCGGTAAAACCAGCGGACCGCTCTGCTTAACCAATGCGGCAATAAAATCGAAATAGTTGACAAACGTATCCGTGTTCCAATCCAAAATTTTATCCCATCTATCTAATTCAAAGTGACTACCCTAGAAAGTCAGCGGTATTTGTGATCTGTTTTTTTGGTGCGCAATATAAATCGGCGGGTTATTGCCAGACAAACAGTGAAACATTGGACACATTCGACTGGCTCGTTTTTGTTAAGCACTGCTAAGCTCCGCCCACGTGCGCAGTGGGTAGACCGTACTGAACGTTCCGAGCTCAGTCGAATGAACACGTACTCAACAGATCCAGATGCTCAGAAACAGTATAACAAGGTTCATTCCAGTATACGGTGTAAGGTGGAACCTGCTTTTGGACTACTGAAAGGTAGATTCACCAGACTGCAAAATATATATCAAAGGGATATTAGAACGATTGTTCAGACAATACTGACAGGTTGTGCTTTGCACAACATATGCCTCATGAATAAAGATCACTTTAAAGATATTCTAGCTGAAGAATAAGTCCTTCATGTACTTCCAAATGTTCAGAACTTTGGGGAACAGGACCAAGAAGTTGCAGCCAGGAAAAGACATTGCACATAGGTTGCTGCAATAATGCGCCTAATTTCTCATCGACACATACTATCTCAAGTTACATTATGACTTTCGACCGGGACAAATTAGTGTCTTTCTTGAAAATGATACAAATATTGAACTCATTTCATATCAGATTTAATTTAGGTCAATTTTTCTAGTCCCCGCTATAAATATGTGTCCCGACGACCATTTGAGACGATACAAATGCATTATCACAACATTTTTTCGATGCCAGGGACATAATAATATATGTCTGTTGATAGCAATAATGGATTTATCCACGTTCACAAATGCATACAGACTTCAATGAGAGATATCAGCAACCAATTGTGACTGGTTTGTCTAATATCATAAACATATATTTCTACCTTCAGACAACAGGGTGTAGGATCACATCACGAGGTCTATTGTTTTGATGTTAATGACGAAACAGTCAAGGCGGTGCCCATGAGTTCTGAGGTAAATCTTTCATCAATACGACTGCTGTTTCTTCTTGTTAATGATGGCCATGTTCCAGCCATTAACGCTGCGAGTCCAACAATACCAAATTTAGCAACATTACTTCCGTAGTTTGTCTGAACATTCAAGTCAACGGCTTTTGGATTCGGAATTCTCTGCTGAATGTTCAGACAAACTATACAGAAGTAATGTTGCTAAATTTGGTATTGTCGGACTCGCAGCGTTAATGGCTGGAACATAGCCATCATTAAACGAAAGAAATATAAGATTTACCTCAGAAAGCAACTATGACACTTTCATCGTTAACACCAAAACAATAGATTGATTGATTAATGGTGTTTAACGGCCTATCAACAGCTAGTCATTTTAGGCCGGGTCAATGGGGTCAAATCCCACAGTTCACCTGTATGGATGGGGGGAAATCCCAAAATCAGAACTAACTAGAGGATTGTTTTTCAGACAAAAACATGTGTCTCCCCCAATACCACGACTACATGTTATCAGGACTTGGAAAAGTAGAATTTAAGGCAGCAACAGCATATATGTAGCTACCTTGTATTTTCTGCATACTTTTAATAAGCGCGACACAAGTTGAATATCCCCACTTTTCACTAAGTCAAGGGCCATAACTCTGTGAATACAGGATGAATCCGCATCTAAAACTTCAGGTGTGCAACTTCACACGATGACCAGTATTCCTGTAAAAGTTTCACGACTCTAACTGAAATACATTTGGAGATACGCGCGACACAAGTTGAAAATCCCCACTTTTCACTAAGTCAAGGGCCATAACTCTGAAAATACAGGATGAATCCGCATATAAAACCCCAGGTGCGCAACTTCATACGATGACCAGTATTCCTGTAAAGTTTTGCGACTCTAACTGAAATACATTTGGAGATACGCGCGACACAAGTTGAAAATCCCCACTTTTCACTAAGTCAAGGGCCATAACTCTGAAAATACAGGATGAATCCGCATATAAAACCCCAGGTGCGCAACTTCACACGATGACAAGTATTCCTGTAAAGTTTCACGACTCTAACTGAAATACATTTGGAGATACGCGCAACACAAGTTGAAAATCCCCACTTTTCACTAAGTCAAGGGCCATAACTCCATAAATACAGGATGAATCCGCATCTAAAACCCCAGGTGCGTAACTTCACACGATGACAAGTATTCCTGTAAAGTTTCACGACTGTAAATCAAAAACTGTTGGAGATATGCACGACACAAATTTTGTGACGGACGGACATTCATGGGGGAGACATAAATATGTACAATAATATATATTCAGCCCTGAAATTAGAATAACCTGACCTGGTGCCCGGTCCTAACCTAACCAGAGTCACATAGCCCCAGTCCCTAAAACAAAGCAAAATGATTAGTGCTAATCCTACTACTCTTACAATGGGTACAGCCGGATTCAACTATCAAATACAAGAGGACCAAAACCAAGTAGATCGGGATTCCGGAAAGGATGAATCCTACCGTTAATTTTACACTTCGCATGCTCCCATCCAAACACCAATTGGGACGATACGATACATATCGCGATCACACATACATAATATGTGGCTGTGACTGGAAAAATGGGGTTTATGCGTTCTGCAACCAGTGTAGATCCTGATCAGCCTATGCATCCGCAGTCTGATCAGGATCTGCACAGTTCGCCATTCCACCAATGAAACATTCGTCGTCACAACAAAGAATATAGACCGTTATCAGGCTAGATATGAATGTTGATCTGGAGCTGCACTGGTCATAAATCCCATAAGCCCCATTTCTCCAGTCACAGTCTCAAAAACGAACGCTAAATCCCCAGTACATCTAGTTTGATCACGTGAATAAATTAACGGCGAGATTTTCCCGTTGAGTAGGAACACTGAATCTGCTCTACATAAAAAACAAAAGTGGTCAGTCGAATGAACAATGTGCTTAACAGCATACAAATAGTCAACGAAACTTACCAGTCGAAAACGTCCATTGACCTTGACAATTTCTTGGACAAAACAAAATGTCGTCACTCACTCACTGCCGTTCCGAATATCAAGAACACATTAATAGACACCACCATGCTGACAATATATTTATTTTCATATAAAATCAAATGATAATATGTGGTCTACGGTATAATATAGCAAAACAAAGCATCAATTTTGCGTTTTGTTTACGTTTTCGTCGGTATCAAATTACGTTTTCCTATTATGTTGACATTATTTCGACGCGATCCTATAGTCGACATGACAATTTCTGAGATCAATACAACTTTTCATAATGTCTTTCAATTTCAAGCTGCAAGGAGACTGTGAATTGCATATTAACCATAATAACATGGTGAACATATTGATAATAATTTTAAAAGAAAAGCATATTTTAATTTTCGAAACCTGATCATAAAAATTAAAATATTAAAGATTTATTTTGGAATTAGATTTATATTACTGCAAACGTTCTGTTCTAGCTGTTGATTTCTATTGGCCCGATTCAAATTTTGTGAAGATAATATTTATTCCGGTGATAGCCATTTATTTAAAATAAAACGGTTTACTTGTGTCACAGAGTGAGAAAGATAAATAACGGCCCGGAATCGAACCAGGGACCTCATGTTTACCGTACCATGCCCATGACTCTACCGAGCAAGCTAACAAGGCACAGATCATACACACTTCATCCCCATGGTCAGTTGCGTACTGTGACATTCTTCTCCGCCAAATTGAAATTCGTCCTCGAATTCTATGTTTAATTTTTGTCTCCGAATTCCATATGTTTGGGTACAATTTGGGAGTATTTATCAGTCGCGGTCCTTTGTTGGGCAACAGAATACTCAATTATCGTCCGTACCCAGAGTTCCGGTGCTCCATAGGTTTTTCCTGCAGAGTACCGAATCGGATCTCATTCGCGCTTTAGCTGTTAATTGTGACATATTTTTCTGTACTTATTACACAGAAATGAATAAATATAATACTGACATTTCTTTCAATTGAAAAATACAGAAAATATGTCGCAATTAACAGTTGAAGTGCAAATCAGATGTGATTTGGTACTTTGCAGGGGAAACCTACGGAGAGCACCATTATAAACTCTCGGTACGGACGATGCGGGAGTATTCTGCAGAGTTACTTCCCGCAACTACGTTGGGCGCTAAATGTCACAGGGTGAGAAAGATGTGCACCAGCCCGGAATCGAACCGGGGATCTCTGGTTTACCACACCATCGCTCTACATGCTGAGCAAACCGGGCACAAATACACACTTATTCACCATAGTGATCACTTCATTCAAAACCAAAAATTCACAAGCTAGAAGTTATGCCAAATTATTAGTCAACGTCACAGATTATGCTCTTGGCGACATTAGCGGACACAAATTTGTCCATCAATTTGATCAAATAAACAACGGAATCTGACAGATAACACTACGACGGCGCATGGAAACATCATTATTCTGGTACTTGGAATCAAAATGGTGGATATTAAGATCAATATGTGAGGCGCTGACGGAACCTTTAACATTTTTTATCACGATAGCAGCTACAGGGATTGTTGGACGCATTTATTTAGAGAAACAAGAGATTACAATGGATTGGATAATATACTAAGTGACATTTTGTTCTAACGTACACCAACATAGAGTATTAAATTTGCGACAATGTTGGATTCTGGATTTTGTGGACAGGTGACAGAAATCGGAGCTGGATAAGAACCGACAGACGTGATTCTGAATATGCGTGCTTGGTCTGTGGTTTTTCTTCCAGATCATGTCATGCATGTTTTAATTTCACGTCATGTCAAAGCAGCACTATTGAATATAATGAATAACTTTAATATTCTACACCAGAATTAAAGTTCATTCATCGTCTGATGTGTAACTGATAAATTAAGGTAAGTTACTTGTATATGACAACTTTTGCCTCACCACGATAGAGGAGGGGGCATTTAGTGTTACCCTTGACCTTGTCCGTTCTTCCGTCCGTCACCAACCTAGTAACTCGAAAAACTTTTAAACCGTAATAGCTACATACCTGAAACTTGGTACATGTATGTTTGATTCGACCCCATGGTCATGGATTATCTCCCCCTTTTCAAGTTAGAATTTTCCAATTTTGTCTTGTAGCTCGTAAACTTTTAAACCCTAATAGCTACACACCTGAAACTTGGTATGTCCTTATGATGAGTAGATTTGCAAAGTTTATTTTCATTCGACCCCCGAGTCATGGATTATCTCCCTCTTTTTTAATTAGAATTTGAAAATTTTGCCTTGTAACTCGAAAAAACTTTTGTAATAGCTACAGCACTGAAATTTGATATGTAGCTTCCTTCTGATGAGTAGATGCGGAAAGTTTATTTCGATTTTTGATTCGAACCCCGTGTCATGGATTATCTCTCCCTTTTGGACACTGGAATTTTGCCTTGTTTACTATCAAAGCGATATGTGGGGTATCCGTGTTCTATGAACACATTTTCTAGTTTAGTTATCTCCCTTTGTTTTTTCGCGCACTGATTTGTCCGGAGCATAACGCGAACACCCTTTGCAATATTTTTTTATGAAACTTAACGCATGCATAGGTCTCACTGGACAGGGCGGAGCTAGCGTTAAAGGTACATGCCCACTCACTAGGCACAAAATGTTCTTTATGTCAGAGACATCATCGGATACATTTTCTGGCCAGATAAACAATCATTTACCATTACCCACGTATTGTTTGGCATTATTATACATTTTATATCAGAAGAAAATTTCCACATTGATATCAGGGACGATAACCGTGTTTCCTTAAAATGTTAACGGACATTAGTATTACTTCTCTGTATTTATTTTTTGATGTGCAATGATCATACTTTATAATCTGTCAATATTTTTTTAAGTTGATGCATTTAATTTAATAGTATATAAAACTAGAAAAAGTCGATGACGCGCCATCGCAATATACCCACTTTCCCCAAATGCTAAGTCCGAAAGGGGGAGGTAATCCATGATGAAGGGTCGGATAAAAAATCTGAATTCACTTTGCGCATGTGCACATGATAACGAAGCTACATAGCAAATATGAGGCGAGTATGTATGAAGTGGTGAAAAAGTTTTTCGAGTTACAAGGAAAAAAATGGGGAAATTCTGAGTGGGAAAGGGGGAGGTAATCGATGATGGAGGGTCGGATCAAAAATGGGAATTCACTTTGCGCATCTGCACATGATAACGAAGGTACATACTAAATATGAGGCGCATAGGTATGAAGGTGAAAAAGTTTTTCGAGTTACAAGGAAAAAATTGTAAATTCGGAGTCCGAAAGGGGGAGATAATCCATGATGGAGGGTCGGATGAAAAATCCGAATTCACTTTGCGCATCTGCACATGATAACGAAGCTACATAGCAAATATGAGGCGCGTAGGTATGAAGGTGAAAAAGTTTTTCGAGTTACAAGGAAAAAATGGGAAATTCTGAGTCAGAAAGGGGGAGATAATCCATGATGGAGGGTCGGATCAAAAATCCGAATTCACTTTGCGCATCTGCACATGATAACGAAGCTACATAGCAAATATGAGGCGCGTAGGTATGAAGGTGAAAATGTTTTTCGAGTTACAAGGAAAAAATGGGAAATTCTGAGTCCGAAAGGGGGAGACAATCCATGATGGAGGGTCGGATCAAAAATCCGAATTCACTTTGCGCATCTGCACATGATAACGAAGCTACATAGCAAATATGAGGCGCGTAGGTATGAAGGTGAAATGTTTTTCGAGTTACAAGGAAAAAATGGGAAATTCTGAGTCCGAAAGGGGGAGATAATCCATGATGGAGGGTCGGATCAAAAATCCGAATTCACTTTGCGCATCTGCACATGATAACGAAGCTACATAGCAAATATGAGGCGCGTAGGTATGAAGGTGAAAAAGTTTTTCGAGTTACAAGGAAAAAATGGGAAATTCTTAGTCCGAAAGGGGGAGATAATCCATGATGGAGGGTCGGATCAAAAATCCGAATTCACTTTGCGCATCTGCACATGATAACGAAGCTACATACCAAATATCAGGCGCGTAGGTATGAAGGTGAATTTTTTTTTCGAGTTCGAGTTACAAGAAACGTGACGGACGGACGGACGGACGGACGTAAGGACGTACGGACACCCGTGACGAAAACAATATACAGTCGATTCGCGTTATGTCGACATCGATGGGAGACAGAGAATGACGTCGACATAAACGTAGTTCGACATAAAAAAATATCAATATTCACCCCAAACATTCGGTACATTTAACACTCGTGTATAATCTGATAAGAATGTGTCAATTTCCTGTGTTTCGTGCCGGCATACGGTTGTCGTAAAATATAGATTGTCAACGTATCAATATTATTGTTTATTCTTCTAATTAATACACAATAAAATACTCTTACACGCACTGCATGTGATTAGTGTTGACATGTTATTATTTCCATGTTTTATTGGTCGCAACAATTTGCAACATTGTTTTTCCGGCGATCACGTGATGTGATCGAGTGGAGATATTCTATAAATAGCATCATATTGCTTGTGACCAAGCAACCACCACCAGTCGTGAGTCACGTGACATTGACGGGTTATTGTACTGCATATCACAGGGGCGTGTAACAGGGGCGCGAATAGTGAAATGTTCGAATCGGTACATTTGTGTCTTGTAAAAAAATACAAGACGCCCACGTACCGATTCGGACTTTTCAATAAACTCGTTCCAGTACAACTTCGGACCCATGTACTGCATGTTGGCTATTTATGGCGGGGACGTAAATGAAAAACAACACAGGTACGAAAATAGACAGGCATTTATTACAGTAACACATTTACAGACGTACATGTATACACACAGACTATACAAGCAATATAATCCCTAGCAATCAATGTTCCTCGTCTCAAAGAAGTGATTTGATCGACCAACTGTTCGTGTTTATAAAGATCGCATGTAATTCACTCAAATTGTAATTATTATAAACAAGCGTCCGTTAATGATTATGGCATTTACGGCTCGATTCATGTCCCGAAAATAAATTGGCAATTAACAAGAGTAATTTTGTGATTTCACGTCACACTGTCGTTAATTGGTTGATCACGGCTTACGTGGTCGGCTTTGACAGTATTCCGCGATTGTAACACGGTTACCGGCGGCATGTTTTGATCACTTTGAATGTGTGAAAAACTTACCTGTGCCAATCAAGTTTGACCAGACTTTACGACGCCCGCTGTTCAAATTGCATATCGACATAACAGTATACAAATGTGTAGGAATTATACCATCGGGACTTTGTTTTCCACATCGATATAAACGAAATGTCGACATTTCCGATATCGATATATCAGGTATGAAATGTATGAGTTTATATAGCAGTTCGGCCGGGACCACGAGCGTACATCGACATAAGCAGGTATATCGATATAAGCAATGTCGACATAACGCGAATCGACTGTACCCATTTATTTTTTTTTAAAAAGTGGGTATAATAATTATAAAATATCATGCCCCATTTGCACATGAAAATACCGATACCACCGCGCGTCACTATCAGTAAAATAAATATTACCAAATGATTATATCTGTATAGCGGGCACTCGTAATGTTTATATTAAAGTAGTGGAATAGTGACAATTATACACTTATTTAATTCCCATAAAGAGCATTTTTAGCCTACTGAGTGGGCTTGCACCTTTAAAAAGGGGTTGGACAATTGTTGTCGCGACCGCCTGCGGACAGTGCGATATAGTCTGCACATTGACGTCCATCTGTATTTTTTTTGCCGAGCCTGCTTGCGGAAAGCGAGACTTAGTGATCACAATGACGTCCGTGCGTCAGTCCGTCCGAAATCGGTGTATGTTTTTAAATACCATATCCTAAGTCACATTGACTTGAAACATCAAATGCTTATTAGTCATAATCCTATATTTTATTCTGTGTCCACTCATGCGGCCCCTGTGCCCAAGGTCAAGGTCAAATGACTTTGTTTGAAATTTTGTTAAAGTTTTTGCATACCTTATATCGCCACAACACTTACCCAGATTTGCTTCAAACTTCAGATAATTCTTTATTATCATCCATATTTTCATATTATAGCCCACGCATGCGACCCACATGCCAAGATCAGGTCAAATGACTTTCAAATTTGCGTTAAAGCTTTTACATACGTTAATTCAAACTTCAAATAAATATACTCGAACACCATCAAATGCCTCGGTGGGCTCAACATGCGGGCCATGGCCATCCGATTTTTATTTACTGTAGGTTAAAGTTTTTAAGAACACTATATCTCAGAAACAGCTTCGCCAATTCACTCGAAGCTTCACATGTGTGTTTATCATCATCCATATTTTCATTCTATGCTCAACTCCTGCAACCCCTGTGCCCAATATCAAGGTAAAATTACTTTCAAATTTACCTCAAAGTTTTTGACATGCCTGCATGTGGACAGTGCGATATAGTTGTCACATTGGCCTACATACGTACGTACGTACATCCGTCCGGTTAAATTTTTTTGATTTAAGGTTAAAGTTTTTAAAGGTACATGCCCACTCAGTGGGCACAAACTGTTCTTTATAGCAATTAAATAAGTGTATAATTGTGTCACTATTCCACCAGTTCTAAAAATTATGTGTTCCCGCTATCCAAATATAATCATTTAGTAATATTTATTTTACTGATAATGACTAGCAGTGGTATCAAGCTATTTTCATATTCAAATGAGGCATGATATTTTTATGCCACCGGGTTTCGAAGAAACGGGTGGCATATAGTGTTTGGACAGTCCCTCCGTCTGTCCGTCCGTCACACTTTTCGGTTAACCACTTTGTCACAGTTTCTAAAATATGCTGCAGGTGGCATCCGCGTTCGACAGACGCATTTCTTGTTTTTAATAATTTATGCTAATTAAAGGTACATACCCACTCAGTAGGCACAACAATTAAAGTTATGTGTATTCTCAGTTATTTGTAGGAATTAAATAAGTGTATAATTTTGTCACTATTCCACCAGTTCGAAACATTACGAGTGCCCGTTATATGGATATAATCATTTAGTAATGTTTATTTCACTGATAGTGACACGCGGTGATATCAGGCTATTTTCATAGGCAAATGGGGCATGATATTTTTTAATTACTTATACTAATTAAATGTGTTTCCCTGAAAAAATAATGTTTTCGACAGATTATAAAGTATTGATCATTGCACATCAAAAAATAAATAGTAATGTCTTGGTAACATTTTAAGGAAACACGGTTATCGCCCCTGATAGCAGTGTGGAAATTTACGTCCGATATAAAATGTATAATAATGCCAATAAATATGTGTACTAATGGTGAATTAATGTTTATTTTGCCAGAAAATGTCTCAGATGATGTCTCTGATATAAAGAACATTTTGTGCCTACTGAGTGGGCATGTACCTTTAAGAACACTATATCTCTGAAACCGCTTCACCAATTCACTCGAAACTTCACATACGGTGTATTTGTCACCCACATTTTCATTATTATTTATATGTGCCCAATGTCACGGTCAAATTACTTTGAAATTTCCCTTAAAGTTTTTGTTGGGCCCGCTTGCAGACAGAGCGATATAGTTGGCACATTGGTGTGCATTCAGGATAAAGTTTTGGTTAAAGTGTTTTTTAGTTAAAGTTTTTGGGTATACTATCAAAGCCTCGGCGGGTGCGGCATGTTTTTTATGTCAACGGGCTAAAGCTTTGTTGCAATAAAAAAAATTGTTTGTACTATCAAATGCCTCGGCGGGCACGACATGCAGGCCATGGCCATCTAGTTATTATGGCATGCGATTTGATCAGTCGGCCATCACACCATGACTAGTTTAGCACTTGATCAGTCGGCCATCGCACCAGAACTAGTTTAGCACTTGATCAGTCGGCCATCACACCAGGACTAGTTTAGCACTTGATCAGTCGGACATCGCTCAAGGACTAGTTTAGAACTTGATCAGTCGGCCATCGCACCAGGACTAGTTTAGAACTTGTTCAGTCGGCCATCACACCAGGAATAGTATAGCACTTGATCAGTCGGCTATCGCACCGGGACTAGTTTAGCCCTAGTTTAGAACTTGATCAGTCGGCGCAGCGCTCCATGACTAGTTTAGCACTTGATCTGTCGGCAATCTCACCATGACTAGTATAGAACTAGATCAGTCGGCCATCGCTCCAGGACTAGTTTAGCCCTTGGTCAGTCGGCCATCATACCAGGACTAGTTTAGCCCTTGATCAGTTGGCTATCGCACCAGGACTAGTGTAGTCCTTGATCAGTCGACCATCGCACCAGGACTAGTATAGAACTTGATCAGTCGGCCATCGCACCAGAACTAGTTTAGCCCTTGATCAGTCGGTCATCGCACCAGGACTAGTAGAGCACTTGATCAGTCTACCATCGCACCATAAGTAGTATAGCGCTTGATTAGTCGCCCATTGCACCATGCCCAGTATAGCACTTGATCAGTTGGCCATCTCACCATGCCCAGTATAGCACGTGATCAGTCGGCCATTTCGAGTATACATGTAGCACTTGATCAGTCGGCCATAGCACGTGATCAGTCGGCCATGCCGAGTATAGCACTTGATCAGTTGGCCATCGCACCAGGACTAGCAGAGCACTTGATCAGTCTGCCATCGCACCATAACTAGTATAGCGCTTGATCAGTCGCCCATTGCACCATGCCTAGTATAGCACTTGATCAGTTGGCCATCTCACCATGCCCAGTATAGCACGTGATCAGTCGGCCATGCCGAGTATAGCACTAGATCATTTGGCCATCACACCAGGACTACTTTAGCACTTGATCAGTCGGCCATCGCACCAGGACTAGTATAGCACTCAATCAGTCGGCCATCACACCAGGACTAGTATAGCACTCGATCAATCGGCCATCGCACCAGGACTAGTTTATAACTTGATCAGTCGGCCAATCGCACCAGGACTGTTTAGAACTTGATCAGTCGACCATCGCACAGGAATAGTTTTAGCCTTGATCAGGTCGGCCATCGCACTGCGACTAGTTTAACCCTTGATTAGTCGGCCATCGCACCAGAACTAGTATAGCACTCGATCGGTCGGACATCGCACCAGGACTAGTTTAGAACTTGATCAGTCGGCCATCGCACCACGACTAGTTTAGAACTTGATCAGTCGGCCATCGCACCAAGACTAGTTTAGTCCTTGATCTGTCGGCCATCGCACCAGGACTAGTTTAGAACTTGATCAGTCGGCCACCGCACCATGACTAGTTTTGCCCTTGCTCAATCGGCCATCGCACCAGGACTAGTTTAGAACTTGATCAGTCGGCCATCGCACCAGGACTAGTTTAGAACTTGATCAGTCGGCCACCGCACCAAGACTAGTTTTGACCTTGCTCAATCGGCCATCGCACCAGGACTAGTTTAGAACTTGATCCATGCTCTCCTTAATATGACCTTGACAATCTGACCTTCACAATTTTGAACTTGTTTCATGCATTAAATGTTTTACCGGAGTTTACATAATCATGTTTACAAATGTTACACATCCATGCTGCCCTTAATATGACACTGACCTTTCCACCTTCACAACTATATTTGTGGATACTTATCACTTTTGGATAATTAACTTTGCCAGAATTTCTGTAATCTGCCACTGGGGGCATTCGTGTGACGACAGGCAGCAGTTTCTTATTCAGTCTTTCTTTGTTTGTTTTGCTGTCCTTTGAGATGATAGAACACGTTCTGTTATTTAGAATTCTGGGGACCGTTTCACAAAAGTTCGTACGACTAAAATGTACGTACGTCCAAATTATGGAAATATGTAAATGTCACATTTACAATGTTCTCTTGTAAACAATCATTGGATTTACATTTATTGAGCATAGGCTGCATATGCAGCCTATGCTCAATAAATGTAAATCCATCAATTGAAATTTCCAGACGATCCTAAATTTGCACTTACGAACATTTTAGTCGTATGAAGTTTAGTGAAACGGGCCCCTGATCGTATTAGTATGGGGCTCTTGTATTACAACGCTGGATTAAATTGTGCAGTTGTTATTATTTCTATTTTGTATCAATATTTGTCAGTATATATATAATGAACAAAAAAACAATGACTGTTTCCAATATAATTAGGGGATAACCATGCTTTGTTTTTCGATTTGGAGCGTTATGTGGGAGGTTTTATGGTCTGTGAATCAGTTTTACGACAACGCGTCAGCGGAGCCGTAAAACTGATTCACAGACCATAAAACCTCACACATACCGCTCCAAATCGAAAAACAAAGCATGGTTATCACCAGTCTAATGCACCTAGTGTGCTCCCCGCTTTCTATAAACGTCGTAGCATATCACGAACAGTGATCTTTTTCATTACGTCAGCAGGTTGTTGTCGTCATATCGATAACCGCCTCACACCAAATTAATTTGAAGAAATGTAACTCCGCCGAAGAATATTCCCATTTCAAATAGAAATTAACGGGACTTTTTCTAAGACATCTATACATTTATTCAACTGTAATGTTTATATTAACTATTGTATTGCTTTTGTATGTGTAGTTGCAACAGTTATTTGCTTTTATTCATTTAAAGAAATGCCAACAATTCTGCATTGGGTTCGTGTGATTTTACAAAGGAAATGTCAGCAACAACTTGTGTCAACAGGCCTAGGATTTCCCTGGATTTACGCCTAATTCAGGTGAATACCCATCTGCAATACAATTTATTATGTATAGTCACTCATGTATGTGTACATTGGAATTCGTAAAGTTATAGGCTGGTACTGGCGGAGTTTGCATTTGAGCACTTTATTAAATTCTTCTGCATTTTGGGCGGGTGGGGTAATATTTTCAGGAATTTGTTGAAGGGCCACCACACTGAAGCCACGTTTGTCAGCCGTTGGTAGATTCTCTTTTCCGCTTTGGGTTGTACATGTCAATATGGCCGAATGGATAACCGAAAATGTACCGAAATTAATTTGGAAATATTTGCATTCCCCGCCGCGCTGGCCATAGTTTACAAAAGCGCGTAGGGTTACATAAATATGTCGAGTTGTAAAACACAGGCTGGTAAAACGGAGATTTTATATGCTGTGATTTTTCATATTTTATAGGCTCTGATTTCAATTGACCAATCAGATGCGTGCTTTCTAGTTTCGGTGCATTAGAATTTACATTTTTATGTAGACATTCATAGTTAATTCCGTCTAACCGCAAAAGCAGTGGAATCAGTTAGACGGACTTAAATATTGAATGTCTACATAAAGATGTAAATTATCTTGGAAACTGGCATTGTTTTGTATTTTTCATTATATGCTTCCATATTGTTGAAGCATTGATCATTTTACTTTTATATATACATGTATATATAATACGACCAACGCCATGTATATATAATACGACCAACGCCATGCATATATAATACGACCAACGCCATGTGATGTTGGACCTTCGGACATCTGCGTAATTTCATGAAATATGTAAATGGCGTCAAAAGCTGACACAATGTTCAAAGTACATGTACATGCATTACTATATTTATGAAAAATATTGTAAATTTTGTAAACGTATTTAATGCAATTACGCAGATGTCCGAAGGTGCAAAATAACATGGCGTATCTCTATATAGAGAAGAAATATATGTACATGCAGCTACAGTCGATGCTATGCAATGGATACTATCGTCTGCCGGCGTTTGTTTGTTGGGGTTTAACGGCCTATCAACAGCTAAGGTCATTTAAGGCTGGGTTAATGGGTTTAGTACTAAATGCCATAATATTACCTGTACAAGTACATGTTCAAGTACATGTACAAATGGAGGCAAAATCCCAAAATCAGAACTGAATATTTACAATACCAAAACCATATATTCAGCCCTGAAATCAGAATAATCCTGATCTGATGTCAGATCCTCGCCACACCAGAATCAATTGGCCCCCTCCCAAAAGAAATAGGATCATTAATAATCTTACTACTTTTATAATGGGCAATATACCAATTCAACTCCCAGGTAACAAAAGAGCCAAAGATAAAAACGTACCTGAGGGCCAAACCAGGAAAATCGTGATTCCTATAAGAAGGAACCCCTACCGTTAATTTACGCCTTCATGTTCACACGACCAACCACACACCGTCTGCCGATGACGTCGTCCTCATAACTGTACACGCTTCGGCGTACTAACAACGAACGTGTTACATTGTACTACGAGAACCGCGTCATATTGAATTTAAAGACACTGTAATTATTTACACTGTCTATAAATTCATAATGGAAACGCGCTTTCATCGTATTACGTTTTTATCCCAGTGCATTACAATAGCCCCACATGACGTGTTTGACGTCATTAAACTACATGCCGTTCATTGTCCTTGTCCATAACGTCACACTATTGACCGGCAACGTCGCTGTTCTATGAATTGGGACAACATAACATATATCAACAATGAATTACAGGGCCAACATAATCATGTTAGTAGACATTACAGCAACTAGTCTACTGAGAATATGAATCTGGGGCCCATTTCACTAAACTTCGTCGTAAGTGCAAACTTATGATAGTCTGTAAATTTCCCATTAACAATGTTTTCTTGTAAACAATTATTATATTTAGATTTATTTAGCATAGGCTGCATATGCCCATTTCTCCCAATTTCTTCCACCACGGATTCAAACTCTAATTTTGATATTTTCTTATCGGCCAACGCTTTGGACATCATAACGTCGATGGTATTTTTCTTCGACCTGGCGAGAACAGATATTCTATCATGTTTTCTACATTTTTTCTCGAGTTTTCCACCCGACGCCCTAATTACCATACACAACAACCCAGAAACGGCCGACACCGCACATAAAATCCCCGCTACAGGAACCGTTATAATGGTGGATATAGTTGCAGCTGTCCCCGCCCCACACAACACAGAAACACTCGCCAGAGCCGTGCTAGATGCTTCAGCCATGTTCACCGCGCGTCTATATTTTTTAGCGTTTCTTTTTCTATTTGTATATTCTCTAACTAAAATATCCTGCATAGCGACGATATTATTCAACCTAAAATCTGAACTTCTTTCGTTAATTGTACACAGTGTTGATGGAGTGATATTGACAATTGGAAGCGGTGAATACCCAACCTCGGGGAGACCACTACCTTATTACCAGGGCTGATGGTCATTGTTGTGAGCCCGGTAGCCTTCGATACTGTGATGTTGATTATATCGTCAAGCTCAGAGTTGACAAAATGTTTGAGCTGTCTTATTCCCCACAGTCCGTGAGGCAGCTTTACACCGAATTGTTGTTCATCCTTCACATAGTAAAACCCTTCACTCTTTCCCACATTCTCCCATTCGACCGTGAAGGTGATTGATCTGAGGCCCATCAGGCGTTTTTCACAGCAGTTGTCGATTGATTTTTGAAGTTCACAACTCTCTTTTTGAACATTAGTGATAGTAGCAAACATAATAATATCTTCCAATGGATACCAAAGCATTTAGCTTTAATTCTAATGCAAAGTACGCGGTCGGAGGTAAATACACGCAAAAAGACGTTGTTAACCGCCTTGTACACCCAACCGTAACGGTTAGACCGGACAGTGGCTTTGCCACCAATTTCCCTAACACGTTTGAGAAATATAGGCTGCCCAAGATTACTACGATGGAGGCGGTAAACGGGTGGAAAGCCACACCGATGCAGTTTTGGCAGAACCAGCTAAATGTCGCTGTATGGTGCGCAACAGCCGGATGTGGAGTTTCACATAAAGACCATCTGACATCCAATAATGTCATGCTCCGAAGTGTCTACAACTTTCACGCGTATTATACTATTAGGAGGATTCTCAAACAACTAGGTATTTCACTACCTCAAGACGACGCCTGGGATCCCATTTCCAACGCATACGACCGTATGGCGTTTGAAAGACTGTGTAACGAATTTAACGTTTCAAAAGACGCGGACTGGAGACAGAAAGCATTTCCTACCAGCACCGGCCTCGGGACGTTCTCATTCGGGGCCAGTCTGGGAATTGGACGCAGACTGATTTTAGACACGATCACTCCGGTGACCACATCGTCAGTCGGAACGCCGTGAATTTTGACCACGCGACTATGACTTTCGGGCCGGAAGTGTCTGGAGGTCGGCACTGCGGCGTGTTTTCTTGTAAAATGTTACCTCCGAAACGGGCTAACGTAGATTACATACAGCAGGCTGCTGAGGTTCAGAACGCGTGGGGTACATTTATGTTAGATAAGGGTCTAGGGTTCACGCAGGCCGGGGTTACTCGCGTCAACGACTCCATTCGCACGTACGTCTGGGCCATCCTCGACGCACAGAAGCAAACTCGCAGTTCTATACTGGGCACGGGAACAGCGTTTGATGCACAAAAACAATTCTTGGCACTTGGTGAGGACGCCATCTCAGCTAGGGTGGATCTGGAGAAGGCGATCCAGAATTATCAAGACGTTTTGCAGAATGCCAGCACTCCAGTAGACTATGTATTTGGAATAGGTCTTTATATGGCGCCGAGCAATATGATACTACGAGACGACCGGTTGAAGGTTACAATAATCAGATCGTAATCGCCACCGCCAATCAAAAAATCGGCCACAACGGTAACGTGAACACGGATATCATCAAGCGCACCCCCAACATGATCGGGTTCAACAGTGTTGTAAGTGGAACCGATTTCATAAAACGCCCAAAACACAAAATGGATACACCTCCCTCAACACAATCGAACCCAGTACCCCCAATTCGTAAATTGGATGCACCATCAAGTTCCCCAAATCCAATCATCAACAATGTTGAAATTGGAACAGGAGCGGAAACACCAATCGAGATTGGAAGCACAATACACGAGGAGGAGAAATTAGCGCTCGCCGTTGCCCTCGTGGCGATCGGACTATTTACGCTTTGGTTTTAGGAACTCTCTGGCGAAGAATAGTAGGAGACCGGCGATTGCCACTATTAGAGCCCAAGTATTTTTGGCTAGCCATCCGGCCGTTTTTGATAATATAGATAGCAAGTAAGAAAGGATACTTCCGATCAGTCCAGGTAGTGCCGCAGCCGCCTTTTCGGCTAATTTAGCCAGGAGACTGGCGAGGGCTTTTAGTTGTTTTTTTACCCACTCCTTGGCTCCACCGGATGGCGCGGGTGGTGGTGTGTGGGTGCTGCGTGGGTGGTGGCGCCGCACCACCAGTGAAAGCTAGAACTATGCTCGATATAGTCATGCTGATAGCAACGAGGATGCTTGCTATCGTGACACCCTGCTCTCTGGACAGAGTGCGAAGACGCTCACCGAGTGTCGTCTCCTCGTGCAGGACCCTCGAGATTGTTTCGCGGATCCGACTTATTTGGGTGCGGAGAGCCTCACGGTTAGTCGATGCAGCATGCAAGCGAGCTTCTCTTTCGTCCCGCAACGACCGCAGGCGTTCGGTGATCCGCTCGGTAGATTCTCTATCGTCACCCGCTTCCTCCAGTTTTCTTTCTTCTAGCGCGATATGTTCATCCAGCGACGAGAGTTTGGCGAGGTTAAGGACCAGTTCGCACCGGACCGTTTGCATAACCTTATCGGGGCCCCGGAGTTCGCGAAGAGGTAGACTGTAGGGCCTCTACAGCGCGGGTCGGCATAATTTTTTTACCCTTCTTCCAATCTACGAATCCTAGTTCGCTCCTTATGATTTCACCACCGCCCCGGTTTCCGGCAATGGTGCTCAGCGCTAGGGGTTTACCGGTCATCGTGTTGACGATCGGGACATTTGATGCTTTTAGTCGCAATCTACCACGCAGATCCAATTCGAACTTGGAGTAGTCGCGACCGACAGATGGGACCACACCTTTGTCTGCCAAATTGTTGTAGAAGTCGTCTACAGCTCCCTCGACTAATTCCCGACTTTGACTAGTATTAGCGCCACCTAATTCCCTCGATTGCGATTGGATTGGAACTGGAGGCTGTATCAAGGGTGTTTCGTCATCATAATCATCATCATCACCATCGAGGTAATCGTCTCGGTCGCTGACGTCGACGGACGAGGACCGAACCGTCGTTCAGAACCTGGGTCGCGCCATAGTCAAGAAGACCATGATAAAGATTTCTGGAAATGAGGTGATGTCGATCGATGACAGCGACGTCTACCATTGTTATCAGGACCTATGGATGACGGCGCAAGAGCGCGAAAACGCTGTCTATCAGGGTATTGACACCAGCAAAAATAAGAACGTAACCAAACTTAGAATCGCTGCTAACAAGGCAGATAACAACGCGAGCGACAATGCGGTCGCGGGTGCTTACGGCAACCGCTTCTACATCCCGCTCGACTTTGAGTTGCTGGAGAGTCACATGCCCTACTATCAGAGCGCTTTGGCTGACCGCCTCGGATACGAACTAACGTTCAACGACTACGGCCGAGTTCTCATAGCCAGCGACATGTTATCGACGTATACGATCGATAATGTTTCGCTGGAGTACGACATGGTCACGATGCCCGAACTCGCGCGATTGATCAGAACCCAGTAAGCCGGGCACGTTGCCATACTTTACGACCGAGTTCTTCGCCATCGCAAGATGACGAAAGACAAAGGCCACACATTGTGGAATATTAATGTCAACGTACCCGCCCGCTCGATGAAAGGTATACTGATGTTGTTCGAGGATGCTCGGTTCGCGTTCGGTGCTAGAAAAACCGACAAATTCTATAACCCCAAAATCGCGAAGGTAGAGGTGACGAGGGAGTACCCAATCAACTCTACAGCGCGGGTCTTCGCGCGCACCAGCAGTGGGACGAAGTAAGAAAGCAGTTTGCAGCCGGCTCTAAGCGCTCTCCGGAGGTTTCAGCGGTTGCCAAAGACCTGCATCTCTCGGCCGTCTCCATCGCGGAGTTCCTGAATACCAAATACGCGTTATGGCTAGACATGCGAGCCAGCGACGACGCCCAAATACACGGCAGCGGACGCCAAGTTGAGAACGCTAGCGAGGGTGTGACGATCCAGATAACCAAAGAGGCGGACGGAGCCGGGCCATTGAACGTGTACTTATATATAATTACAGACGCACAACTCAACATCGAAGATGGTCGATACGTCTCAGCACTCTACTGATTTAATACAAAAATGATCTAACGATTTATTAATTAATAAATTTGAAAAAATTAAGAAAATTAGCAATCAATACCAATTCACGATTGGAGATGCCCACTCTGCCATAATATGTGGGCAGACAGGATGTGGAAAAACGGTTTTCATCCTAGACTTGCTCGAGGGCTCCTACCGCGATGCCTTTCGTCACATTGTGATCCTGTGTCCCACTGTGCGGCACAACGATACTTATCAGCGGCGCCCGTGGATATGGACCGACCCTGAGGTATACGTTATTGACCCCGGTGATAGGCTTCACGATTGACTGCGTGGTTTATACCAAAGATTCCAGGGTGAGCCCACCCTATACGTGATTGACGATTGCTCTGCCAAGGCGGCGATGACCAAAAAGAAGGACATGCTCTCCGAGCTCGCATTTTCTGGCCGCCATGCTATGCAAAGCGTATGGATATCCACTCAAAAGTACAACGCCGTCCTCAAGGATCTGCGCGAGCAAACGAAATGGGTCGCCCTCTTTCACTGCAAGGACCGAGACTCATTCGATGACTGTCTTCGAGAGAATGACGTTATCCCAACGCGCGAGGAGCGCCTGGAGGTTCGACAGATGCTTTCGGAAACTAAGCACGTCAAGCTTCTGCTAAAGACTGATCAACCAACTGCTTACGAAGTTATCAATTAATTAAAAATTTTAAAATTAATTAGCAATTACTTAACGCTCGTTAGTAATTGCCGAGTATGCTTAACAATTTAATTTTAAAGAAAATTAGCAATTACTGAACAATGCTGAACAAATGCTGAACATGCAAACAAATGCTTAACAAATGTTGAACAAATGCTGAACAATGGTTAACAATGTTAACAATTTGGTGCTCCGCTGCGAGCTTTGTTACGAGCATAATGGTGATCATAAGTATCGGGTGGTGCGCTTGGCAATATGTTTTAAAGTGATGAGACTTGTTAGAATAGTTAAATTAATTTTTTAAGAAAATTTAGCTATAATGAACTGCGACGAACTTCTCGATCAGCTAATAGAAGAAACCTCAACTCCGACTGCCAACATCCTGAAAGATAATGATCCGACAGAGCAATCGGAATCAACTCTAACTCCAACGGCGGTTGGTATTGGGTTGAGTGCAACGACTCCGAATGAAAATGAAAATGCGGCGCGACGAGAGCGGCTAGCTGCGCTGGTTGCTGGGGACAATCGGAGCATTATCTCGGTAGGCGTCTCTCAGGTTTTTCAGGTGGATAAGATGTCAGATGCGGAGATCGATAAATGTATGCGCGATACGAATCTAGGTTAGGTGCGGAGATGACAAAAACTCTTGGATCGGCGGCTATTCATGTGTACGCAACCGCCGTTAGTATACTTCTCCCTATACCAAACACCGCGGGATTGATTGACGATCTAGAGACTGACCCTTTTATAGATCACACTCTTAGAACAGCCTGCTGCTCAATTTATCACAAGTTTGGAATGTACTTAGCTCCGCTGACAACCGCGTTGACCACGGGTAAACACTGTCAATTTGGACATATATGCCCACGAACTATAAGCCCTAATATTAATATCATAAATGATGACACAAGACACACCCGCGAGAGTGACGGAACAGCAATCTCCAACAGCGTTGGGGATTGCTCCAACCCCATCGAACCCGATTGCAGCACTTCCAACTCCGATTGATCCTCCAACCCAATCGGGATTGGAGTTGGGGGTTGCACGACATAAAAACCCAAAAAGGCAGGCAGCTGGGAGGGCGGCGGCTGCCACCCGAAAAGTTAAACAAGATAAAATACTCGCCGAGCTTCGAGAGGCTAAACAGTCGTTGCAATCGGGGACGGAGACAGCAAAACATCTGAAGACAGAGTTGAGTACAACAACACCCCCAATTCACGAATTGGAAGCACACTCAACACCCAATCGAGGTTGGACGAATCCGATTGAACCCAAATTCGTGAATTGGAGTTCGGTTGTTGGTGGTGGTCTGGCAGTTGTTGGTGCCCTGTGCGTGTGGAAATACCCCCTATTACACCAATCCTTATCGAAAAAACAACCAGCCAGTGTTCAGAAGAAAGTTACGAAACACCAATCGCGATTGGATGCGCCCATTAAACATTGATCGCGACCCCTTTTATATGCAATAATTATAATGGCTGAACAAGATGGTAAAATGTTAGTGAATGCGCTTTATCACGCCGTGGTGATATCTGGTTTCAGTATCGGGTATGCTCGACTATCAAAGATGGCCCTAGGAGGGTCCGCTCCCAAATTGGACTTTACTGTGAGAGACATAGGGCTCGCGACCTTAGATGTAGCGGCCGCAGTTTGGACCCGAGATTATCTAGTTAAAGCTGGAATTTCTACCAGTAATATATGGAAATAAATGGCTTCAATCGCAGTAATAGTAGGTGGTGCGCTTGTAAACGCATTGGCGTTCAGCGGTAGCAACTTGATATTCTCGAAAATGAGAAGCTCGAACGTGGATGAGGAGCGTAAGCGTCACGATTTAGCTGTAGAACAACTCAATAGCGCAAAGGAAGCATGGTCGAAAAAACGAACCGCCCATCTGGACTGGGTCAATGAATAGCTTCGCCGCGAAAATCACGCCGCACAAACTTTTCAGAACGTTGAAGAAGCCAACCGCGAGTACGCGCTGGCATATCCGCAGAAAAGTCTCGCGCCGCTGGATCGCGAGCCCCAACTTTCAGATTTCTATGTACCGTCAGAGCCCCAAAAAGACCGCGAGATCGCGTTCATCGTCGTGGGAATGGGTGTGGTGGGTATCGTCGGCTACTATATCCAATCGAGATTTTATTTTAAATAATTTTTTCTATATATATATATATAGAACGATGTCAGTTGACGAACTTTATTTTGCTATGATTGATGTAGGCTACACTGCCCTTAAACAACGCATAGCTGGCGCAGGGGGTATGATTCGTCTGGCCCGAGATTCTCTCGAGACGTGGCGCGAGGACGAAAAAGCGGCCACACTTTTCGCAAAGCGGATGTTATATTCCTCCACCAATCCTGGGGGATTGGATTTTCCCAAGTTCCTTCAGAACTTAACCTCCAATCGCGATTGTGCTTCCAACAAAGGTTTATTATTATCGACGCAGTTACCAGACGATCTGGCGAGGGCATGTTGGAGATTGTCCGATATATTAGAATACATCGCATACGATGAAAACGCGCAAACTTGATACCAAACTATCGGTTCGCCTAGCGCGCAAGCTAGGAAACACGTACTACAGCCCCCGCGGCTACTGGAAGGGACTCGCGGCCATCAAGAACCTCGCGGCGGCGACCAAGGTTTCAGAAAACGCTGTCAAGGAATGGCTCAAGAAGCAGGCCATCTGGCAGATCTATTTACCCGCGCCTCACAATATTCCGCGCCCGAAATTCGACGTGCCGGTACCGAACCAAGTTCACCAAGCGGATCTCCTGTTTCTCCCTCACGATCGCGTCGGTCGCAAGACGTACAAGTACGTACTGACAATCGTTGACGTAGCGAGTCGTTATAAGGGGGCTGAGCCGTTGGCCACTAAAGAGTCTAAGGAGGTGGCCGAGGCTCTCTCCCGAATATATAAGAGGAGTCCTCTCAAATGGCCGAATCTTCTCCAGGTCGATCCCGGCCGCGAGTTCATGGGCGCGGTCTCTCATCTATTGTCTAAGTACGACGTTTCTGTCAGACGCGGCCGCGTCAACATCCACCGGGACCAGGGGATCGTGGAGCGCTTCAATCGAACCCTGGCTGAGAGACTGTTCGGACACCAATACGCTAAAGAACTTGTAGACCCTCATTCGCGATCGACCGAGTGGGTGGCCAGACTGCCCGCCGTGGTCTCCGCACTGAACGGAGAGGTGACCAGATTGATAGGTAAGAAGCCCGTAGATGCTATCAAGTTCAAAAGGGTGACGAGCAAGCCCTCTGCCGTCTCGCGCGGGCGACCCGTTGGTTTAGAGGAGCAACGGCTTACATCGGATATTGACGTCAGGTACCTCTATCAACCGGGAGAGCTCGAAGGTGGAAGCCGCCGCGCGACTGATCCCGTGTGGTCTCTCAATGTATATCATCT
The DNA here is from genome assembly GCA_029237695.1 of Conchocele bisecta. Lineage (NCBI taxonomy): Eukaryota > Metazoa > Mollusca > Bivalvia > Lucinida > Thyasiridae > Conchocele > Conchocele bisecta. The sequence continues at coordinate 104,074,912 of CM055271.1, forward strand.
AGATCGATCTATTACCAAGCCCGATGAGCCCGTGCTCTACTATTTGGATGATGGGCCATCTCGAGGGTTTGTTTGCGAAGAACTTCTTATGGTGCCTTCTGACACCCAGCTACCCCCGGATCTTTAGAGAGGTTCTGTATGTATTCCGTCTGGTAACACGCGTCTTTTATCGTAGTATGCCGAGAGTCCTAATTTTTGTTGACAGTACGTTTTCATAACGCCGTCTTTCATTTTAAATCCTCTATTTTGTGCTACATCTATAATGTGTTTTCCATCTTCTGTAGTTTCACTTAGTACTCGTTTATATATATCCCAATTTAAATTGTTAGTTCTCTTGGACATTCCTTTCGCAGAGTTTTTATTAATAGAATTAAATTTTTCTACAAAATAACACTTACTAGATAACGCTATCGCCCTATCTCCGCTAAATTCGGAGTCCGGGCTCTCTTTCGCTCCATTTATCCCAAGCCAACCATTTCTTTTTTTCCTTTTCAAACCCGTCTAGTAAGTTAGGTCTAATAAATTCCTCTATCGTTTTTCCACTAACTCCTATATACATACTATCTGTATCCATCTGTATTAATTCAAAGTCTTCTCTTTTTACGTATTTGTCTAGAAATTCGTAGTAAAATTCCAACATTCTCAATTTAGCTAGTTGATAAACCGCTATTCCACAATGGAATGGACTCTTTACCGCACACCTGGGTTTTCTTGAAGATATTTCGTACGCATCTCCTATCTCTTCCAAATCGTCAAAGAATGCGGATCTTAATGCTTTGTCAACACAGGTTTCGTTTTGTGTATATGTCGTATTTAAATGTCTCTCCGTTGCCTCTATCATTTTTCCACAACACGAGTTTCCTAATAATTTCATTATGTCGGCTACTGGTTTCTTATTTGGTTCTACATCACCTGTTCGTCTTGCGGCTGTAACTTCTTTTGCGAACCATTCGAATGGTTTTCCGCTAATATAATCTATAACACGATGAACTCCAGTTATTTCTAGGGCGTGTTTTAAATACCATTTCAACAGTGGCGCGTACAGCAATATTTTAGTGGCGGTCATAGATCCCACCAATTGTTTTCCATCTCCTCTTGTTCGGCAGTATCTTTTAAATATTTTAACATGTGTGTGGGAACTTTCATCAACCTCTACTTCTCTGTTTATAAATATTGGGGACATTTCAGAAAACTTATCTTTTAAGTTGTGTGGAACTTCTATATCCACCTCCGCAAACCCAAACCAGTCTCCAGATAAAACTCTTTTACAAAACTTTTTAATAAATTTAGGGTTATGTGGGGTATCTATATGGTGTATAGTTTCTCTCCCACACGGCATCTCTTTATTTAACGTAGATAAATATAACGCGTTTGCATCGTACCCCAAAACAGCCTTGCAAGGTTTGGAACCCACTCTAATATTTGAAACACCAGCTTCTGCATATCGTGTAAATACTATTGATGGACCACCAACTAGAACGTCCTTCATCATTTCGTATGTTTCTTCTTTTGGTGCATATAGAGCATCATCCCGTATAATCGTCTTTGAAGATTTTTAATGGTTCCTCTCAATACATATTGTATAGCTACTCCAGGTAGTGTTACCGCATCTTTGAAAATATCCACACCTCTGTGTTTATAAAATTCACACATTTTTTCCACCGCTTCTAGGAACGGTGCTACATCTAAATCGTTATAATATTTCAACCAATCTCTGAAAGTTTTCATATTATTTTCTTCGAAAATTCTACGACATTTACTTAATTCTGTTTCATCTATAAACATTTTCCCAGATAGTTTGGAATACCAATTCTCTATATCCGGTAGTCCTGGGTAATCCAGTTTGTCTGGAGAATCGAACCACTCATAAGGAAAGAAAGATTTCTGTCCTTTGCATTCGTAGGCTTCTATCCAACTATCGTAACTTACACCGGGTCCTAGATAAAGTATTACATCAAGAAATCTAAACTCTGGAGTAAATAGAAATATTGTTGCGTTTGCACGTTTTCCGACCATTACTTTCTTTGTTGTTGATGCCAGTTCGCCTACTAGGTATTTCTTTATTAAGTTTATATCGTACTTACTGCTGTTAAAACCTATAACCGGTACTTGATCTATCCACTGTTCGATCTTGGCGATTTGGTTTTTACGTAAATGTTCTGTATTAAACCTATATCTTGACCACACTTCTTCTCTTATAGCTTTTCCCCTGACTTTCAAATCTTCTACGAATTTTACTATATGTTTTGCGGGATCTTTATCACAAATATGAGTTACTGTTCCTGAGAAATTATCTCCTATACTAACGCTTACCGGAACGTGCTCGGCTTCGTACTCTAGATTATTACCGAGACTTTCAAATTCTGGGTTGAGATATGCCTCAAAATCGTATACTATCTGATATGGATAAAGAGTAGTGTCGCAACCGATCTTTATGTCTTTACCCGTTCTTTGAAATTCGCATTCCCACATAACTACTAGGTTGAATTCTTTGCTTCTTCTAATAAATGTATCTCTTCTCATAGTGGATGCGCGTTCTTCTTTTCTATGCTTTGCATGAATCTCACACCCGTGCCAGTAACAGCCGTGATATTGATATACGGTATTGGTTTCCGTACAGTATCCATCTACTGGAGCTCCTAAAACCCATATTTCACCCCCGTGTCCACACTGTTCGTGGTGAATGCGAATTCCCACGCGCTTTTCCACAGAGTACATCCAATCGATCGCCCCATAACTGTTAGAACTTTTTGGGTAGAACGCTTTCTCGAACGACGAACGCGGGCGCTCTAAATAATTACCATCACATATTACTTTTGTCTCACCTTTCATAAATGTTGGTCCGTGTCTCTTCATATTACTCGCTTTCGTGAATTTCTGCTTGCAATTATCGCAGGCGTAAATTGTAGATAGGTTTTTAAGGTTTTTTATCAGAAATGCGTGATTATTAAACAGTCCTGTTGTCATTGGTTTATTACCTATTGCCTTATAGTGTGCTGATACCTTTTTCAACCACCATACGTTACATTCGGTGGGTTGATATACTTCTATACCGATTTTAAAAAACTCTTCAACCTTTTTCAGATCTGAAAAAGGAATTGGTGAAACCACATTACTACCAAAATATTGCTTACTAAGTTCTTTCGCCTTTTCTGTACATCTGTCGGGTCTTTTATCTGTCATATGCATAGTTAGACACATGAACAGACAAAGGTCGTCATTATACTTATCTAAAGAATACATACCTTTTTTATTCTTCAGCCATTCTGGAAGTTCTCCTCCTGCTGCTTCTTTGGATTGTAGTCCCAAATGTATTCCCCTACTACCCTGTATTAGCTTTACGAAAACCTCTACCCATCTTACAAACTTCCACTTTGTATTCGGTCTGTCTATTTTATCGACATTATTCGTGTTTGCTCCTTATCTGACAGCCATTTTTTAACGGTTTTCATTGATGATAGTGGTTCGCTACCGAGATTTTTGTGCATTATTATAGTTACAGGTTTTCCATTTTTAGTTTCCTCCATATGTTCTAGCTTGTAAGAATATGAATATCTCAAATAAAAAAAAAATTGGTTGTTATATAAGGAGCGAGTTTATCGGACATGCGTTCAAACCCGTTAATGTCAATGTTTTTACGAAAGGATAATGTAACTACCCGTCTTCCATTTTATACCTTTTCCAATGTTTCATCGTGAGCCCCCAATATTTCTTCACCTTTTTCCACTATCGCGCGAACTATAGATCTTTTATTTGGTATTTGGTCACCTGTGTGTCTAATTTGAGACACATTATTGGTGCTTGAAGGTTTTATTACACTAGCCCTTAACTCCGCAATACTTTCTTTTTTGATTCTGTTACCAACTTCCTCCGCTTTGGATATTTCATTAAATGCCCCTCTTTTATAGGCGCGGGTAAACCGCTTCATAAACACCTTATTCTTTGTGGCATTTATCAGCTTTGTCAACCCCCTAACTCTCAACCGTTTACTATAAGTAATCCCTAGAGATTCGGCTTCTCTTCTCAAACTTTCTATTTCTGCTCTAGTTTCTGGCGTTATCATATTTTCTGTATATACTTTTGTCTATATACTTTTGTATAACCTATAAAATTTATCTGTTCAATTGGACGTCAAAAATTTACATAATGTTTTTTTTCACGTCCAATTGAATAGATAAATTGCATAGGTTATATACATATATAATGGAGTGTGTGACTTGTTGTAAGACGTTTACGTGTAAAGACTATCTACGAAGGCATCTAGCGAGACGTAGAAAGTTTCCTTGTGTCCCCCCACAATTTCAATGCCCCAGATGCCCTTGTAAATTCGTTAGTGCCCAAACTCTTTGTAGACATAAGCAACTACGCTGTCAGGTGGCTAAAGGTGAACGTGGTAGACTAGAGCTGGTAGAATTAGTTGCTGATCTGCGAAATAAATTAGCTATATCGGAGGAGAAAAATGAGGTGTTGGAATATAAAGTATTGTACTTGCATGAATGATTTCGACTTTTTTCAAAAGTCAATTACCAATATAATTGGGACTACAATACCACCACCAACTTTTGGTTGGAGGTGGTATCATTTTGACTCCCTCTTTTCAAAATTATTTTCTCCAAAAATTCATAAATTTGCTGTCGGGAGACAATTTTCCTCGTTAACCAATTTTTTGATTTTCGGGGGTGGTGGGGGTATTATAGAGGGTTACAAATGATATCACGGTAGGTGGTATCATTTTGACTCCCTTACTAATACTGGTGGCATTACCACTAAGTCATATAAGTCTCAATTAGTAGCTCAGCTGGAGAGAAAAACCTAGATCAGACTGACTATCACTTAAATCAGACTTCTTCTCTTGACACACATGTTTTGGTAGATTTCATGTCAAAACCCGACAGTTAACCGATATGCAGGCGTTTGAAACTTTTGGTGGGGCTATCACTCAGATTGTTCAAGAGTAGTTTCGAGACATATTCTTCGACCATGACCCATTTTATTTTTGACAGTTATAGTGAAATGTCCATAAATGTTGGTGAATGGATGTGCAAGGCATGTGAGGGTGGTAGCATCGACATGACGAAGATATCTGAGTCAGTCCCGATTCCACAGCAAATGGAAAAGTTTTGGTCATCCAGCCATAACAAGCAAATGCTTCAATTATTGGCTAGGGACATATCCATCCGGGATATGAGTATGGGTGTGCTCAATGGTATGGTTGTGGATGAGGAGATTGTGTCTGCTGGGACGAAGCATGATGCCGGTTGTCATATGATTCAAGTACCAGAGTTGAACAGCTACCATAGTTCTTCTTCTTCTTCGCTATGTATCTCACTTGCTCCAGATTGGCTTATTGGAAGTATGGATACAGTTTGGCACTCACTGGGCGTGCAAAGCGCATGATTCCCCAACATATATTTCATGACAAACTAGGGCAAGCGTTCTGCTATATCGTCATCAAAGCCCATATAATAACTTGTGATGACAGTATTAGCAAGATGGAAACCAAACATGCAGCTCTGGTCCAGTGGGCTACCTCTTCGAGCTTAGAGACATGAAACTTGCAGTAAAGTATCTGGTCCGTGTATGGGCAGGCACTCGCAGTAAGACTACCACGTGTACCTTTGACCAACTGCGAGTTGCCACCCCAACCTTAAGCGTAATCAGGGGTCATATTAGAAGAGTCTTCTTCGTTATCCGGAATGCAGTTACTCTTCTCACCGCAAGTCGCATTGCTGATCCATTCGACTATGGCCGGGTGAAGGAAGTTGCTGAAGTATGTTGCCCCAAAAATGCCTAAAACCCATCTCACCAGAAGCCTTGAACCAGTGTGGTTGCCATGGTAAATGCCAAACCAATAGGTGCTCATGCAAGACACGCCATGTTCCGTGTGTTATCTTTTGTCACAAGAAGGTAAATGGTCCTAAATGTGAGAATACAAAATGAAAGCCGACTGATTAATATGAAATTTTTTACCAGTGTTGGTAGGATTGCCCTCTAACCCATGTGTAAAACATATCTAACTTACCGTTCAATGTTAAACTCATGTAAAATACAAGCTAACAAACCAAATATGACTTAATAACAAAAGTACAGCAGGATCAGTAGACATTGCCCTGTCACCTGTATCGAAGCTGTATTTAGCTTACTGATCAATGTATCCTACTGACCAATTATGCCTTTATCTAATTAGTGTATGTTAGGTGATGGCCACGTCGGGCTATGAATGTCACCCAAATGTAAAACAGCAATTTCATATGCTGTCCAGATGAAAGGTATATGAATTATTAACTGTACATTTGAGATGCATAGACACTGGCTACAGGTAATTAAAGTGTCCATTGAGCAACCAGTTATTCATATGATATTAATATCATGGTCGGATTTCAAGTTAGTCACACGTTCTGACAATTTCATACCGGAGCTCCGTCGTCCTCTGTTATCGTAAGTGGTAAGAGATATTCTGGTTGTAGTGTAGACACTGTATTGTATTGTAAAGATTGTATGATCCCTCCCCTCCCACAAATGATTGTGTTACTACACTGTCTTAGAATGTATACAATGTTAGCATCACTGGTGCACATTCGCAAATATACTGAAAATAAAAAGTTGTCAAAATCAACATACTGTTCACCTCAGTGTTATTAATTTACCTTTGCTTATTCATCTTGTATTATAAAAGGTTCAGTATTTTAGTGTGTATTAGTAAGGTAATAATATGGCATAATATTATTCATAAATGGAAGTTTGACTTGATTCCTACAACATGTATGAACACTGTAAAGCAACAAACCAAGTGGCCAAATCACTTGAATCTGACATTGACCAACACGATTTTATATTTCGGCCATTTTTAAATTGAATATAGCTGTGCAATCCAAGTCCTTACAGCTTCTTGCTGATGTTCTAATCACAATCATTAACATGAAGACATAGGCAGCACAATTAAGCTTCCATGTGTATAAAATAGCGTAATTTGGACAAAAACAGCATTTTCTTAGCGGCCATTTTGATTTGCAAGTTGGTTTTCTCTACCAAAGCATCAACCATTAACGATGAAGTGCTCCTGTTATACCGTTAACCTATACATATAGGTATATGCATCATATTTATACTTTTAGGTGACTCACTGACCAATATAGGAGTAAAATTATTTTTTGATGGCGGCCATTTTTCAAAATGATACAGCCAGAGAACACGGCAAGCGCGTCATCTTTCGAAACGGCCAGCTCTACATCGACCGCGATTTATACCGAGGCCCCATACCAGAGTTGCCCCCTTCTCCGTACACCGACCGTGACGACCCGCCCGACGAAGGAAGACCCCGCGCAGCGAACGGAGCCACCACAAACGGCTAGGACAACACCCAGTCATGTGATCTGAACATTAGAGTTGTGTCATGGAATGTAAATAGTTGGACTATGACAAATGGCGAGGTTAGATGTGAAATCCACATATAAAATGTTTGCAAGAAACTAAATTAATAAACGATGCCGAAATTAAGATTGAAGGTTATCAGTTCTACGGCAATAACAGAAACAGGATTAAAGTGACGGCTACCTGTGGGTCTGGCGGTGTAGCGTTACTTGTGCGGAATGATGTCGTCGACAGGTACGCGGTATCTTGTGTTTCAAATGAATTCGAAGGGATTTTAACATGTAAATTAGTGCACAATATCACAGACAAAGAAATGTTAATTACCACGTGCTATCTACCACCAGAAGGCTCCGAAAGAGGACAAAACTCAGCTGAATGTTTCGTTTATTTAACAAATATTGTTTACAACAACGTAAACGTCGATGAAATGTTGTTTTGTGGTGACGTCAAAGCTACAATTGGAGACGTAAATGACGTCATAGAAAATATTGACATAGTACCGCGTCGAGTAAATATTGACAGAGTGAAGAACAAACATGGTGATACGTTTATAGAGTTTTTGAAGGTATGCAAGTTATGTGTGTTAAACGGCAGAGTATTCCATGAATATGATAATTACACATCCATTTCTACAAAGGGATATTCTGTTGTAGACTATATATTTGTGCCTCACCAGAGCGTGCGAAATGCGACCCAGTTCAAAGTACTCTCCGTCAAAGCGTGTGTGAACAATTCAACATCAAGCTTACCTGTAAATTACCGGATCACTCGCTACTATTGTGTGACATATCAGTCGATAACGGCCAGCGGGATTATACTGGCGGTGCTTATGGTAGGACCGTTAACTCGCGTGGTGATCCGGGCATAAATGTGGTCAGTGATCAGGAATGCCATTTGAACGGTAAACGATTCGATTACAGCATTATCCGGACGGTTTTCTGGACACTGATGAGTTCCGTGATTTGATTGATAGATTGGAGACTCGACATCTGCAGCAGCAAGAAATAAACACTATATATAACGATATTTGTCAGCTATAGTATAGCGATATGCTATCTAGTGTGAACTTCAAGCGTATTTCAAACAAAAATATAAGGCACGCGCCAAAGGAATGATGGAATGAAAAACTTGAAACGTTATGGCGAGATGTTTGTCGGTGTGAACGTGAATATTTGAAATACACCGGGCCCAAACGGTCAAAAGACACACTGAGAAATGAAAATACCCTGAAACAACGCAAATTTGATACAGAGGTTAAACGAACTAAGCGGAAATATATACACAATCAACACGTCGAGATTGAAACAATAGAGACCGAAAACCCACGTAAATTCTGGAACCAGATAAAACAACTTGGACCGAAGAAAACGCAATCGATACCTATGACTACTATAGACGAAAGTGGTAACACAGTGACTGATGAAAAAGAGATTTTAAAAACATGGCATACCGATTTTCAATCCCTATTTAACAGAGCCAAGGCCAGTGAAAATGCAAACTTTGACGAAACATTTTACGATGAAGTGAAACGGTATAAAACGAACCTGGAAGCCCATATGAATGCAGCAAATGTTGATGACAACCACGCACTTGTAGTTGATGTGTTAAACGAGCCAATAACAGTAACGGAAGTTTCTAGGGTCATAAATAACAGTAAACGAGGGTCCGCGGCCGGCGTGTATAAGTTGCCGTACGACGTGTTTAAAAATGGAAATTCAACAAACCTACTACACAAACTGTTTACGACATGTTTTGAGAGTTATTTATTACCCGAAGTATGAAACAATGCTATTATTAAACCAATCCCCAAAAATAGCACGAATGACCCCAGAATCCCATTGAACTATCGTGGTATAAGTTTGTTGCCTGCCACCAGTAAACTATTCACTGCTATTTTGAACAATAGACTAAACAGGTTCCTCACAGACAATGGTATTATAGTCGACGAACAAAACGGTTTTAGGAAATTTCGCTCATGTGCCGATCATTTATTCACACTATGCTCAATCATAAGGAACCGTAAAGGCAAAAACATGCCCACATTCACATGCTTTATTGATATGATGAAAGCGTTTGATCGTGTGGATATAGACTGTCTATTATGAAAACTGTTAACATTGGGAGTACATGGACATTTTTACAAAACAGTGACAAATCTCTATAAGCCAAATGGAGCTCAAAGACATGAACCTCGGTATACAGATAGGCGACGACCACATCCGTATATTATCGTATGCAGACGAGATTGTGATCCTGTCGGAAAACGAAAACAATTTACAAATCATGTTGGATCACATTAATAGATGGTGTCTGAAATGGAGACTTAAAGCAAATATAAACAAAACTAACATTGTACATTTTAGAAAATTGGTGAACAAACCGTAAACAAAACATCAAGCTACAAATACCTCGGGTGCATACTTCCATATACACTGGATTTTACAACAACAACCAATATTCTGGCTGACGCCGCAGATCGAGCCCTTGGAAGCGTTATCAACAAATACAAATGTGCTAGGGGTTTACCATTCTCGACTTACACAAAACTCTGCAGGCATTTGGGGACATAAACCATACCACAAATGTGACACGATACAAAACTGGGCCATACGTGCGTTTCTAGGCGTACACAAACATACCTCAAACATAGCGGTAGACGGTGACGTCGGGTGGATTAGCTCCGACATCAGACGAAAATTATCGATGATCCGCCTCTGGGACAGACTCACCTCAATGGACGACCGGCGATTGACCAAGCGGGTATTTTTATGTGATCATTCACATGCGCATGGTTGGTGTTCGGAAATAAAAACATTATTCCGTCAACTCAACATCAGTGATCTATATGATAATAAATCAATGGGAGTATACTCTCTGCACGGGCTTCTGCAATATGCGGAAACAACATTACGCGACATAGAGGTGGCCCAGTGGAAAATAGACTTACACAATCAAGCAAAACTTCGAACGTGTAGACTGTTCAAAAGCGAATATACATGAGAACATTATGTTAGCATGATTATGTCGAAAAGTTTGCGTTCATTTATAGCACTCCCCCTCAGAATAGAAACTGGCCGATTCAGAAATTTAGCAGTAGACGATAGATTATGCATATTCTGTCATTTGGGCGTGGTAAAAACAGAGACCCACGTTTGCTTTGTTTGCCCACTATACTCTTGTAGCAGACTGTTGTTTTATAATGCAATATACAGACTAAGTCCAAAATTTATAGCAATGGACTATAATGACAAATTCAAAGTTATGTTTACTGAAAAAATACTTATTATAAAACGTGCACTGTTTATTCAAAACTGTTTCATGTTAAGAAGTGAAAAGTTGTATAAGTAACATACATTTAACATAATTCTACATATTTTTCTCGTTTCATACTACATACAATCCGTTTGAGCTCGATCCATTTCCGGTTTCCCCAAATGTCGTGCGGACTGTGGTCGCACACTGTAATCCGCCCCACCGGGTCAGTCTCAGTGAACGATTTCAGCTCATACTTGTTGGAGAGACGGGAAAGGTTGTTATTGACTGTATCTGGCATGAAACGGGTAAAATAAACCATGATTATCAAATATTACGAAGACCGACGCATATCTGTACAAGATACACCAGATAAATACACTCATCGTATACCATGTGTAAGCATTTAACTAATCGCATGCCATAAACAAAGCCTTTATTCCCACTGCATATCCGTTTTCGCGTGTAGCGTGCCGCTAGTGGCTGCCCATCGTGACCATCCTATCGGGACGGTCGCAGTGAACAATTACTATTCACATTTCGTACATATCAAACTAGTCTTTGTCTGGCATGAGATTGGGATAAATATTGCACATCTAGCAAAGAAATATTTAATAAATCTAGTTCATAGCATATACAGATCACCTGGTCCGCATTCGCTGTCAGTCATGTGACTTGGTATCGCTCACTCTGACCCTCACGCCTTTGGCGGGACGGTCACAGTGGCCGATTAAAAGTCATATTGTACACGTACATCACATGCACAATGTAAGTGTCGTGTTCTGTGTCTGGCATGAAATGGATTATTGATTATTAATTCTGAAATTAAAATACATTTTGGTACAGACAACCAAGAAACATTATGAGAAATAGTATACAACCCAAGTGTAATGTATTAAACACTATACACTCATCCTATTGACTCATCTCATATCATATACACATATATACCTTATTGCTTTATTTCATTCCAGGTCGACCGCCGCAACATGTTGTGATCGTGCATTGGACCGTCCATTTCGTATGGTTCACATGGGCGGTCAAGACATGTGCAGTTACACATCGCTTTGAATGTGTCGTAATACTGTGTATATGATATGAAATGGGTTAATTACCGTCATATTATCGATTTTCATTACTCATTATAATGAAAGAAGTGACTCGTAAGCCATTCATATGACTGGGTGCTGAGCAACATATCATACCAATATGCCTTAAGCGAACAAAATGTATGTAAATATTCGTGTATGTATGCTTGTTCACATGTGTCACTATAATAAATTATACTACTACTATACATTGTATATACCAGTATATGTGTTTGTAAGGAAACATTGTTACCTTTTTGTTGTGAAATGTCACACTGCCACAATTAGAAAGAAAATTTCCATTTCAGACGCCAGTCGAATTAATTTAAATAAAATTAAATATATTAGTCAACTGTCTTTATAATAATGAAAAATAGCTATCGTTGCAAACAGTGAAAGTAATTTTATGTAAATCCTATTATTAATATCTATTTAAACAAATATATGGCGAGTGAAAGCGCGTAGCGACTTTTATGTTGCAATTGTGTACGAGTGGATATTATTTTTCACATGTATATTAGACAAGTCATGTGATTTTGTACCTATGCAGATGTGCGATATCTCGTGAAAAATATTTACAATATTTTCCCTAAATGAATTCGAAAGTTGACGAAATTTACGTATCAAATGTGGAATAATAATTCCGCATTTTCTATGAAGATTTCGTCATCTTTCGACGTCAGTTACAGAAACCATCAATGTTTGTGTAAGCATATTTGTGGCTGTGACTGGAGAAATGGGCATGATGGCTTTTGTGACCAGTGTAGATCCAGATCAGGATCAGGATCTGCACCATTCGCCATTCCATCAATGAAACACCCGTCATGTTTCTAACAAGCAATATATATCCGTATCAGGCTACGGGAGTGATATATTTGATCAGGAGCTATACTGGTTACAAATCTCACAATATAAGCCCCATTTCTCCAGTCACAGCCAGATTTCATTGCAGATGCCGTGAGCCGGCTCGTGACGAGCCATCTAATCAGGTGCTGCACGTTTTGCAAATAATGTTCATATTTTGAAGAACAAATACAATTAATATTGGACCAAATTTCACGAAAGAAAAAGAAGGATCATTCTTATATTTTGATAAAATATGATATTATCGGAAACTAAAGTTTTTTTCATTGTTTATATAGCCGTAACATTTGGGCAGGTTTCGTGAAATATCAGTAGCCTGAATGATTGGGTACTGTACTAACGGTGATTGAATTTTGAAATGTGGCAGTGTGAATGTATAGGTTTTTGTAGCCTATTTCACCAACATTGCATTCTAGCAAAGTATACTTTGAGGGAGAAATTCAATTTTAGGATAAATTTATTAATTTTTATTATACTGAATTTATTACATTATCACAGCCATTTTGGCTGTGATAATGTAATAAATTCAATATAATCATTATGCATAATTTTAAATATATGCAGTCAGGAAAAATAAATGATTACTCCCTCAAAGTATACTTTGCTGGAAATGTTGGTGAAATAGGCTACTGGAAGGAGATGGTAAGCTGTATTTGGTGTAGGGAAGCGGTGACTGGAAGTTGGGTGGATGACAGAAATGTATGACAGGTATGATTAATTTGTTTAGCAACGTTGTCAAAAATGGATAACTGTGGAGGTATGGAGGGAGTGACGCGCGTACACATTGACGAATAGTTACCTGCGTTATCTGATCCGCTATGCATGACCTTCTACATTGCAAGCAATGTCATCAGGAAAAGAAACATGACAATACAAATCACCATACCATACACTGTTACTTGGATAGCATCTATTAAGAAATTAAATGCGTTGTGTTCATTATACATTTTCAGTAAATACATCAACACTGATGAATTGGTGAAATTGGAAACTGAGACATGAAACCTGTTGACGGCTTTTTTGTATATCACAGTATTTTCAGTCACGTGTCACATTACATGAACTCACGCGACATAGTCTCGTGATGTAATACAATATGCCCTTGATAAATCAGGTGACGATGCGTCATCGGCGTGAATCTCTGTGGCTGGGTACAATATACCCCGTATTGTCTGGGCCGCGGCTGCGTGTATCGAGTCTAGGAACTATATATGCACACATCGCTAGCTATATGAAGAGCTCATGCACAGTGAGGCAGTTTACTGTAAACCTCAATGTTGTTACATCCCGATATCAATAAACATAATTTCCACGTAGCAACAAGATGTTGATTATTTATAAAACTTTAAGATGTATCCATTGTACTTGGTCGTGCAAATAACAATATATCAGAGCATATTAATATCGCTATCCATAAACTACAACCAGATACTTAATATGTAAGCTAATGGTGTTGCACCGAGAGTGCTCCTAGGGAATATATACCAATATCACAATAGCAAAGTGTCTCTTATTTAAAGATAAGAGAACTGTCCACAGTTCATTCATATATATATATTTGTAATAGGAAACGGATCCAAAGTTTACTGCACTCTTATTAATGTCGACTCATATGTGGCAGTTGGAATTTGTGGGGGTTTGAATAAATATACAAAACCTGGGTTTGTTATGTATGTAATCCCATTCACGTCCTAACCATTTCGGTTGTACACGTATTTGGAATTTGTGGTGATGAATTAAAATATATAAAACTTGTCTTTGTGATATATATAATATCTTCCACTCCTTGACCAATGTAGCCCTTTCTAATATGTATACACCCTCGTTGTAGTCTAGTATCGGTACATTTAGGTCCAGTCAATGTAGCACTTTCAGATTTACCTGTTGTGTACTGGACTATTACAGTTCAGAATAGGTATTTGTTGACTGGACTAGTGCAGTTCTTTTTGTTAGGAAGTTACATGACTAACAAATGCATGTTGCATGCGCACGCAGCTTTTTCCGATCACTTTATTTTCCCGACGCCATATTGTTCACTTGTGTACATGTTCGATATAAATTATCTTGGTAAATATTGTATTTACAGGTAATGTTTTGCGTTACAATTGTGCATTGTCTTGTCCCCAGAGATATACGCGACATCAAATATTTATTTGTGTCACATATATCGCTGGAGATCCATTCCAAAATCCGTTTTCTTGAATTTATCAACACTTTATTTTCCTGACGCCATATTGATCACTTGTGTACATGTTCGATATAAATTATCTTGGTAAATATTGTATTTACAGTTTATTGTTCCGCCATCACGTATCTGCCGCCCGGCCACACATGCTTGCTACGTTATTTTATAGTTGTCATTTATATTTGATTTAACCCTCACCCTGTTGTCTGCTGTTTTTCATTTTTGCCTTAATTCTTAACAAAATAAAACCTGTTTTGGCAGCACATGAGAATCGTCTCCCGTGGAGACGATTCTCATGTGCTGTCAAAACAGGTTTTTATAGAGAAATATTGAAAATAAAACATTTCCAGTAGACGACAACATTTAATTCAGCGTAGTAAGGGTTAATGGTGTTTAACGGCCTGTCAGCAAACATACATGTCGCACCAATACAAAATAAGTGGTTGCTACGCCCCTGGATCACGGGTGATGGGAACAATTACGCATACAATGTGATATTTGTTGATTTCTAGCTTCATCTGGACTTCACCATGTAGTGAAAGTTGATGCATCTAGGTAGCAACACTTCTTTATCGTACGAGTGATCAAGGAATGTCACTGAAATGTGCAAAATGTTGTAGGGCACGAACCTGACGAGACGTTTCAATATCAATTAGGTGACTTTGGTGGGTTATTTCTAGGGACTCCAACATTTGCATAAACAACAATGTTGGCGAATTCCTTATTAGGTTAGCACATTTACGTGAAAAATGCAGCCGACCAACAAGTCTCTGCAACACAACTACCATTATTGCCAATAATTTGAGAAAAATATGCTAATCAGCAGAAAAAAATCTCCAACAATCGGAGGGTAGGAAAGTTGCCTTTTTTTTTTTTTTTTAAAGTGGTGATTTTGTACAAACATCGCAATAAAGTTGAAAAAAATATTTCAAATATCACTGTTGAATGATATTACATAAAACACTTGATAATATATTGCCAAGTATGTCTTTTCAAGTAAAAAAAATAATCCGGATATCCCGGCTGACATTTTTTTAGATAAAAGTACAAATTAAATATAGAAATCGCTAAAAACTGGAATAATTTTTTAAATACCAACTGCCCAAAGATATACTAACAACATAAATGACAATATATTTTCAAATGTGTGTTCAACAAATTAACATAATTTCGTATGGATCGGATGGTAACGTTGTTCATGTTGTATATTTCAGAGTGTAATCCTTGGAATACCGTTGACGAATCCTTCATTGCCTTTGATCGGACGACTGATAATATTTCGATAGTACTAATCATACTACTTATTCTACGCAGCCATCTCTGCGTTGATACCTAATATATATTGATAGCATCTAGCGTGAACACACGTACTTCACACATAGTTACTTACCGTACATCTGTATAAACGATCGAACTTGCTACTTTTAAGCCTTCTATTCTTTAATATTATTACCAAAGGTAGAAAGGGCGAAAAGTCACATTTATGTTAATGTAGTAGCAACTGCATAGTCTATGCCGAAAACCCACACAAGCAGCGGTTTTCACACGCTGTAATGCATTGTATAGGCGAGTTCCAGTTGTCTATATCGTGTGGCTTTTCTTTACAATGGTGGCGAATGGGAGTTTTGTACCTTTCTAAGTACTATTATATTTACACCTGGGCACATTTGAATTGTTTTGTACATTGTTTAGAAAGGTGTTTTATGTATATACAAACAATAATTGACCATCCAAGACACGCTAGAATCACCTGTGGACTGGTCAACACATCGGTAAGTCTCTCTTTTGTCGTGGCGGACCACATATGGATGGGACGAATGCAATTATGCTAATGATACTGTATACAGTGAAACCTCTCTAAACCGAACACCCTGGGTGGTCAACCTAGGTCCTGATTTGTCACTGGAGAAATGGCGATTATGGCATGTGTGGTCAACCTAGGTCCTCATTTGTGACGGGAGAAATGTTGATTATGGCATGTGTGGTAAACGTAGGTCCTGACTTATGACTGGAGAAATGATAATTATGGCATGTGTGGTCAACCTAGGTCCTCATTTGTGACGGGAGAAATGTTGATTATGGCATGTGTGGTAAACGTAGGTCCTGACTTATGACTGGAGAAATGATAATTATGGCATGTGTGGTCAAACTAGGTCCTGATTTGTGACTGGAGAAACGTTGATTATGGCATTTGTGGTCAACCTAGGTCCCTATTTGTGACTGGAGAAATAATGATTATGGCATTTGTGGTCAACCTAGGTCCCGATTTGTGACTGGAGAAATGATGATTGTGACATGTGTAGTCAACCTAGGTCCTGATTTTTGACTGGAGAAGTTCGGCACTTGCGGTCAACCTAGCACATGCCATGTTGCCATGACTGGAGACACTTTTTCGACTCACAAGGTAGGGTTCTGCCAACCAACTTCACAACTTGCGTTTTTATATAATGTGATATACAGTGGAACCCCTCTCAACCGGACACCATGGGATGTCCCCAGGGTGTCCGGTTAAGATGGATTCCACTGCAAAACAGACAGATGACTTCTTCAAGACACGCGGTGTTGCTTAACGATCATAAAGAGACATTGTCATCGGAGGTAAATAGCAATGAAACATATCTAAATTACGCTCAACACATTTTGTCTGTGTCCGGTTTAGAGGGGTTCTACTGTAATATACACACCGTACACTACAAATTGTGTGGCATATGAATTGTTTTCATATGAAATTCATATGCAAATTATTCATATGAAATGCATAATTATGAAAAGTCTTCATATGGAATTCATATGAATTTCATATCGGCTCTTTTCATATGAATTTAATATGCAATTCATATGTTTTTCATATGTTTTACATATGAACAGCATGTGCATTATTTTTATATGAATTACATATGTGGCACATTTTGCTGTGTAGAATATCATGAGCATAGCTACGAAAACCTTAGTCGTTTATGTGTGGTCACAAGTTATACGGTAACGACACTGGCCAAGTGATGTACTAAGTTACTTCATAGGCATATTAATGTATCATTAATGTGTCATTTACATCAATTTCAAGCATGTGTTTGATTGTTGTTGTTTTTTGTAATTCAGAACATATTTGTCATGTGAGGTGATTTCAATTCCAGCCGCCAATTTTGGGCCACCACCAACGTGGTCACAGGAGATTTAATTTATTTTTCGTAATAACTGAACATATATGTTAGTTAGTGAATTTTCAGAGCAGAATGGGTGCAGGTTGTGGGAAAATAGGTACCTGGCCCACAATTACCTATACACAACCGCCTGTGTTAATCTTGCCAAGATGTCAATATTTCTGAACGCGAGTGTAATTTGTTGGTAACAATGGATGATGACTTCATTCCATACCTTCATTATTTTACAGCGATTGTCATATGGTTCTTTGCATTGAATCACATAATCTGCTAGATTTACCTCATTCCATCGGTGAAGCAAAGCAGCAATGTATATGAACCACCCCGACGTACAGTAGAACCTCTCTAAACCGAACACCCATGCAACCTATTTCTGCTTAATTGTATGTGTTGAGTTTATTGTCATCTCTCACCGTTGATAACGTATGTTCATGATCGCAAACCACATATACTTGTTTTGCGGTACCCATATGCCTGATTTACAGTGGAGCCTCTCTAAACCGGACACCCTGTGGACCTCCCAGGGTGTCCGGTTTAGAGAGGCTCCACTGTATGCTTATGGCAGGCAACGTGGTCAGACTGACCAGTCATGCAAAGGTTTCTCTGTCTAAAATCTGGAATTTAAATAGCTTACTGTTGGAATTATCATTCAGAAAATATATCAGTTTGAAGATAACAGTTTCAATCCTTGGAATATATCACTGGATTTACCGAAGAGTGTTTTATATGATGTGTTTCATAGTGAAATATATTTTTTCCTCAGTGTGTAATCCAGTGGACCCCTGCTGGGTCAGTGTGTGCTGTGTTGGGAGTGCTGGAACTTCTGCAGGAATGGAATACGGTTACATAACGTGTAGCAAGATGCAGACCGGTCAAGTACCTACTGTTTACAACCCCTGCCAGATATAGCTGAACAATATCCCAGATAAGCAGAAACCAAGACAAAAATATAGCAACTGGGAACTCGAGAAAAGGAGCTCTAATCTACACAAAAAAGCGCCACAACTTCTGATTCATTTCCAAATGATACGGCAAGTTGAAGAAGTTTCGTTTACTATAAACACAGATACAAACGACACTACTGAAAGCCTAAACCTCGCATTTGCACAGGATGAAATGAACAGGTTGCCAACACAGTCCCAGTCCCAGTCACTGTTTGCTGGGCTCTCCAGTACTGGGAGGAACAATGCCAGGACCACAGACCAGCTCAGGAAGAAATCAGCTTATCACCGGTCCAGTCACAATCCCAGTCACTGTTTGCAGTGGACTGAATACAGATCGGTTCAATGGTATTCTATATCATGTGATG
This sequence comes from Conchocele bisecta, assembly GCA_029237695.1. NCBI lineage: Eukaryota > Metazoa > Mollusca > Bivalvia > Lucinida > Thyasiridae > Conchocele > Conchocele bisecta. The sequence continues at coordinate 104,094,142 of CM055271.1, forward strand.
CGAAGTGAAGGACAACTCAATATAATATTCTCGTCCTGTGACTTATATGACCAGTGATGACAATGCAGCATCAATTGCAGCTAATGGGCCAGCATACATGCTGTGGAGATACACATTTTGCTTGACTGGCCGTTAGACTCTACCAGCAATATGCCGGTGAAGTGGACGAAGACATCAATAATGCACAGAACCTTCAGACATCCACCCCTGCTGTGGCAAGACTATTTTGCCAGGACTCAGCCCCTGTATCACCAGCACAAAGACCAGTGCCACAAAGTAAGACACAACAGGTGTCCTGCAACATTGCATCAACGGTGATAATCAGTCAGATTGCAGAACCTCAACAAATCAGCAAATCTCTGCAGCACCAGTTACATAACATTGCAACCAAAATGGACAGCTGTAGAACTCCAACAGTGCATGAACTGTCATAAACCACAATTGAAGAGAACTACATAACCCTTAGCATCACAGGAGAAAACCCACCAGTTATGCCAGAGGCGTCGACCTACAGTGAGGTGGTTGCAAACGGGCAAACGAAATTTGAGCCAACTCAAGCTGTAAACAAAAATGAACAACCAAAGAAGGCAGCCAAATCCAAGGGAAACAAATTGAAATCAACAGACCAAAAATAAAACAAAACATACTGTCAACCAACAAAAACAACCATTGACAAATAAACAACAAATTGAACAATTAGACCCTGGGTGGACTGGCTGTGGGCGCGCGGGCTGATCATGGTCTATGCTGGCCGAGGGTCATATGTCTCATTTCTCCAGTCACTCATTAAATATTATTGTATTTCGATTCTTGTAAATGTTCATTCTCAAAAAATGTTTTCTGTGTAGCATGTTTCTGATTACTTTGGTATTATTACTTACTCTCTTTCAATTTTTCATCCTCATACCCCACTTTTGTTTGTTTATGCAAGCGAATGATTACCCGTTCATTCTCAGCTGCTCGTCCTGTTCTCTCATTGTTGACTTTGGAATCACATACTGTATGCTGACATCGCTTCGTACAGGATAAGGATAGGCCTCTTTGCCATAATAGCGTACCGGATGAAGGGAGTTAAGTGTTTCAAACTTAACACGTGGTTTACCATCCTGCTTCTGCGATGTAGACCCGAACCCATGCCCAATTGTATCTGTTAGTGCCGGCACCCAAGTTACTGAACTGATTAAACACAATCTCTCCGTTGTACACTATAATGTCCAAAGCTTTCTGCGCAAAAAGGATATTCTATATTCGGAACTCTCTGATTTTTATATTCTTTGCTTCACGGAAACGTGGCTTTCAGGTGACGCTTCCTCAGACGATCTACTTCTTAAGAGATACAAAGTCCCATTTCGACAGGACAGGGCGTCAGATGCCCATGGAGGTATATGTGCAGCCAAGATCATCAGCATAGCACAATGATACAGTCTAACACAGGTGATCGATCAACCAACCCACTTCACTGAGAACAGCTCATCACTCATTGATATATATCAGATGTTCAGGTAGCATTATCCGGTGTTGGAGATCCCTACTTAGATCAACATGTTAGATTTAATTGCCCAATCTACATTCTCTTAAGCTATGCAAAACCACACACTCCCACATACACTCGTATACTATGGAAATACGACCAAGGCGACTATCAAACGCTTCGACAGATGGCTGGCAATTTCAACTGGGATAATCTTTTTCATCATGATATTGACACATACGCAGGAAACATCACCTCTAATATTTCCGAATTAGCACACCATACTGTTCCTAACAAGCTTGTTACTGTTAGACCCTCAGATCCTCCATGGTTTCACAATGAGATCCGGAAAATGATGAGAAAACGGAAACGGGCATACGACAAAGCCAAAGCTACCAACAACCCGGAACACTGGTCAGCATACCGGAAACTGCGAAATGACACTAACACTCTTGTTCGCAGTGCTAAGAAGCACCAAGATGATACTCTCTCTGATGAACTCAACTCTGGATCCCCACGTAGTTCCAATTGGTGGTCAACTATGAAAACATTCATTAAACCTGCTGTGTCTTCATCTATTCCACCGCTAAACTATAATGATCAAATATACTCTGATGGGATTGACAAAGCTAATCTTCTCAATACATTCTTCGCCTCTCAAACCCACATCGGTGATGATCATAGAACTCTTCCGGAATTTGTTATTGACCCTAATCGACCCAAACTCGACTCTTTAATTATTATGCCTATTCAAGTTCAATCTGTACTACAAACGCTGAAACTTGGAAAGGCTGCCGGACCTGACTTCATCAAAAACAGAATACTCAAAGAACTATCTTTCGAACTATCCTAACCTTTATGTGATATTTTCAACCGTTCTGTACATCTAGCTGAAGTTCCGAATTTGTGGAAGGAGGCATCTGTCTGTGCAATTCTTAAAAAGGGCGACCCATCTGACGTCTCTAACTACCGGCATATCTCTCTTCTGTTTACTATGGAAAAGGTAATGGAAAAAATACTTCACCAGCATATATTCAACTTTCTCAAAAATAATAATTGCATCTCTTCTCTTCAATCTGTTTTTGTTCCAAATGACTCAACTGTCAACCGACTTGTTGATGTATATAACATTTTCTGTAAGGCTCTTGATGACGGTAAAGAGGTCCGCGCTGTTTTCTGTGACATTTCCAAAGCGTTCGATAGGGTATGGCATATGGGCCTCTTACTGAAGCTTGAAGCGAATGGAATCACAGGTCCTTTGTTAAACTGGTTCACCAACTACCTTCAATGTCGCAGACAACGAGTTGTATTACCAGGCTATACTTCTGATTTTACGGATATCTATGATGGCGTTCCACAGGGCTCTATTCTTGGACCTCTATTTTTCTTTGTTTATATCAACGACATCAATCTTGATATTCGCTCTATTATCAAACTGTTTGCTGATGACACATCTCTCTATGTTGTTGTTGACACTCCTGACGAGGCAGCAATCACTCTGAATTCTGACCTTGCAAAAATACAAGAATGGGCAGATAAGTGGATGGTAACTTTCAATCCTTCCAAGACTGAATCCCTTTTGATTTCTCGTAAAACTAACAGACCTCAACATCCTCCGCTACTCATGAATCGCACTATCATTAAAGAAGTTGGTTATCATAAGCATCTTGGGCTTTGTCGATCTAACAATTGAACATGTTATTCTCATTTCTAATTCACAAAGTCAAAAGCATGGAAGCGCATCAACATGATGAAAACATTAAAATTTCGTCTCAATCGGAAAACTCTGGAAACTATGTATACTTCTTTCATTCGGCCCGTCTTAGAATATGCTGATGTAATTTTGGATAATTGTACAAGGTATGAAAAACAGGATCTGGAAAAAATCAAATAGGGGCAGCTCGAATTGTAACTGGAGCCACTAAACTTGTATCTTTTGAAGCACTTTATCGAGAAACAGGCTGGGAAACACTAAAGGTCAGACGCAGAAAGCACATATTATTTCTCTTCTATAAGATGTATAACCGACTATCCCCTCATTACTTATCATCTCTTGTTCCAGCAAACGTAGGCGACACAGTGAACTACAATCTCAGAAAAGCAGAAAACACATCTTCCCTTCCATGTAAGACACAGCTCTATCAGAACTCATTATTACCATCATCAGTTCAGGAATGGAATCAGCTCACACCCGATATTCGCAACTCGCCATCACTAAGCGTATTAAAAACCCACTTGAATTCGAATATTACTAAACCTCCTAACTATTACTACTCTGGTAAGAGGGAAACGCAAATTCTCGACACACGCATCCGCACACATTGCAGCTGCTTAAACCAACATATTTTCTCGAAGAACATAGTGGACAGTCCACGCTGCAGATGTGGGGCAGTGGAAGATACTCAACACTACTTATTACATTGTCCATTGTACACCGATATACGAGCACATTTGAACAATAGTTTAACACAACTGAATATATTGCGAGAGATGACGTTCGCATACTTATATATGGTTGTCCATCAGTTGACGATGAAGCATGAAGCAAATACGCTGATTTTCAGGTTCACCCATGACTATAGCACACGCTCTAAACGGTTCGAGTATCGCATATAGGTAGTAATATTTCACTCTAGTCTGGTATTGTACTATATCACTGCAGTACGTGAGGTCTATCCCCACAGTTGAGATGAACGGGTTATCAGCGTTTGATGTCTCTCTAATTTTTTCTTTTCATTTTCTATTCTCATTTGCTAATCATCGTTTAACTTTGTTTTTTATTTATATATATATTCCAATTATTTTCACCAACTAGTACTGTTAAGTACTACTACTACTACTGCTATTACTACTACTACTTCCCGTCTCTCCATTCCCGTCTCTCGATTATGTTGGACCAGATAGGGAAACGGCAAATATGCCAAAACTCTGAACACGAAAGTAAAGTGCAGATATATTTCTACACCGATATCAAACAATTTTACTTTACTACAAAACCTATGTATCTCGTGCAACCAAACAAATTGTTCATGTAACATAAACGATTTAGCTACATGTATTTCATATACGGAGAGACAAAACAATACTGATGAAATAGTGAACACTAGTATATACAGTAATAGCACAGTTAATGAGGAAGACTCACAGGTAACCAATATAGGTACAGGTATAAATTAACTTTATGAAGTGTCAACAATCTGTGACAATGATACTCTGCAGTGACTCGATGCTTACAGATGATTATCCGACGACAAACAATGTACACTCTCTAAATATATGATTAGATAAGAAAGGTTTAAAGATTGGCCACATTAATATTCAAGGCATACAAAACAAGTTTGATTAAATAGACCTTATACTAAATATCACAAATAATGACATTCACATAGCTGGTCTCACTGAAACGAAATTAAATAATATACATCTAGATGATTGCTTTCATTTGGATAACTTCCAACTTTTTAGAAAATATAGAGTAATTACAACTGATCGAAAATAACAAGGAGTGGTATTATTATGTAAGTTAAACATGACATGAAAGTGGAGAGGCGTTATGATCTTGAAAATGATGAAATGGAATATCTGTGGCTTGAAATATTTGCTATCAATTCCAAAAGTGGAAGTAAGATGGAATGAAGACTGAGATTTTTATTGAAAATATACTTAAAACAGAACAAGAGCTCTAATTAGTGGGTGACTTTAATCGAGACTTAGTTAATGAAATAACCAGAAAAACTGCACAATCACAGTCACTGATAGATCATATTTACTGTAATGTTGACGAAAATGTAACTTCTATTAATAGTCCACAAATTGGATTAAGCGATCATTATCCTACTTGTCTAACACGGACAACTAGTAGTACAACCGCAAACCATTCACATCACACAATAACATATATATCATATAAACATTTTAATGAACAAGACTTTGTAAATGAAATTCAAATGGTCCCATGGGACATCATTGAAGTATTTGATCATACAAATGAAATAGTGGAAACATGGTCTTCTATGTTTATAAATATTGTTAATAAAGATCTTCCACTAAAAACAAAACGAGTAAAACATAAGCAGCAACAAAAGTATAAAAAGATCATCATTCACAGACGTTTGGAAGTAAGTAAAAGTGACGCCTCTTCATAAAAGTGGAGCAAAAGATGATGGAAACAATTACCGTCCAATCTCAATTCTACCAATTCGCTGAAAAATACTTGAAAAACATGTTCGTGACTCACTAATGAACTATTTTGTAGCTTATAAACTATTACATAAAACACAGTCTGGTTTCAGGCCTGACCATTCATGTGAAACTGCCCTGCTAGGAATTGTTAATAAATGGCTTAATGCTATCAACGAAGGATTTTTAACAGGTGTAGTGATGGTTGATTTCAAAAAGGCATTTGATCTTGTAGACCATCAATTTTAATAAGAAAGTTGAAATTTTATAAATTAACTGACAAAACTAGTTTATGGTTTTTATCATATCTATTAAATAGGAAGCAAAAAGTATATGTAAACAATGTCATATCAACCGATGAAGCTAAGAGTTCCACAGGGTTCTATTTTAGGACCTCTTCTGTTTTTGTGGTTTATCAATGATTTACCTCTATACACAGACACAGTAAACTCGGATATTTATGCGGATAACCCAACCATCTATGATATCGGAAAATCACAGTCACAAATTATAAACAATTTACAAAATTACTTAAATAACTTGTAATGGTATGCTTATGAATACATCAAAAACCAAAGTCATGCTCATAACTACTCACCAAAACAGAGCCAGTTTGGTACCAGACAAGTTAACTTTAAAATTAAACGACGACGACTTGAGCACAATTTCAAATGACAAAATTCTTGGAGTTATTGTTGATAATAATTTGTCATGGTCAACACATATCACATCAAATCTCTGGCTTCTGTCAAGAATTAAAGAATATCTATCCACTGAATACAGAACTCAATTTTATAAAACATATATACAACCTCATACTGACTATTGTAACACTGTTTGGAGTGGAACATCCAAAGTAAATTTAAATTTTCGACTTCAGAAACGTGTAGTAAAAATTAGTAATGGACTATAATGTTGAAAATATAATACAAAGTATGCATGACCTGAAAATATTCGCTTTATTTGAAAGATTATATCATAGGAAAGCTAAGTTTATGTTCAAAGTTTCCAAGTCAGAAACACCCACTTACATTAATGAAATGTTTAAACATTTTATTCCACCTAGACCATACAAAGAAATTTACAAACAAGGTATCACATATTCGGGCCCAATAATATGGACAGCTTACCAAATAATTGAAAACACTGAATACAACTAACTCATTGCATTGTAATCAAATAAAGTGGATGAAGCATAAATGTAACGCAGTTTTTCACATACCGCCCATATGAATATTGGAAATCCTTTAATCATGTCTGTACATATGTGTAAATAAAAGAAACATACGCAAAGAAGATGCGTGTACTCATGTAGGTATAATACACATTATGAAAAAGCCAGGGTAATTCTAAATGGACCCTGCTTTGATAAATTGAATGGTGAACTGTGCATACCCTGATCAGCCTGTACATGTGCATGATGTATGGCGGCTACTCCGAGTCTGCATTGGTTTTGATGGAGATGTTCAAACCCTGATCTTTCAAACTGTGTCATATACTATTAGGTGTGAATATGTGCATACCAATTTCAATGTTCGCTGCTGTCTTCACATACGATCAGTGAAAATGATTATTCCTTGATCTATTTGCTTAATCCGTTACAGTTGAATAAGTGTTTGTTTTGTTTTATTTACATTTATTTTGTTTTATATTTATCAAATGAAGTATATGCATGTTGTTATCACTCAACTGAACTATCTTAGTAAGACAGTTAGAATCAATGGTGACACTATATGCATTTAAGGAAAAATTAATAAAATATGCACAAAATTCTAAATAATATAATGTGTGTACTACTCTATTGTATCCGATCTGTAATAGGTTAATTGCAAGGCAGCAATATATATGAACCACCCCGACGTTTATTGGTTGAAGTATACTTTACTGTGACAAAGACATCTAACAGAGAAAACAAAGAAACATTCTACACTGCAATGATAGATGCTAACTTGTTCCGGGATGATGTATATCGGGGGTTCTTAGATTTCAGCGCCGTTTAATTTGTTTAATGGCATGTCAAAAGCTATGATTCAACAATCAGTACTGAATACTTACATATAATATGAAGTAGAAATCAAGAAGTTTGATTGACTGAGCCTGGTATATGCTGCTTGATTTCAAGCACACTGTTCAAGTATTTTGAAATAAAAATAATTCAAATATTGACAAGATTAGCACAGGCGGTGGTGTAATTGTAATTATACCGTAGAACCTCTCCAAACTGGACACCGTGAAAACATGAGTCTGTTTTATTTTGATGAGTTTCAATGTCATTTATCTCTGATCATAATGCACATTCATGATCGCAAAACATGGAGTCATGAGTTTGAATAGTCATATACGACAAATTAAATAAATAACACGAACTCAACACAAATGTTATATTGTCTTTATTGCGTTTATAAGAAATTGAACATCTCTAAAATGGACACCCTGGTGCCCCAGGGAGTCCCGTTTCGAGATATTTCACTGCATATGTTCACATATACGACAATGTTAAATAAACAACATTAACTCAACACAACTGCTATATTCTATTTATTGAATTGATATGCACTGAAACACAGAGTTCAAGATAAGCTGCGTATTTGCTTAAATACCCAATTAAAATTGCCAAAAACCCAATTTAAATCAGAAGTAGCGAGTATCAAAAAGCAATACAAATTTATCGTACCTTTATTATAAATGCTGCAGAAAACAATAAACATACCACAAATATAGCATATGTTTCTTATTTTTCATGAAAAAACACATCTTGGTATTTCATTAGAATTGTCTCCAAGGAGACAATTCTAATGAAATACGAAGAAATGTTTTCATTTCGAAGCAAACTATTCAACAATTGCTGTTTGTTGATGGGTAAACAGTAGTGTGATTTTATTTTACCCAATTAACATTTTGCAATACCCAATTGCTTCAGAAATGATGGCGTGACAATATTCAATTACTAATTCCTTATCTGGCGCCCTGGAAACATCTCTAAACCGGACGCCCTGGGGCTTCCCAGGGTGTCCGGTTTAGAGAGGTTCCAGTGTGTATTTACAGAGTTGTTCCTAGAGCGATCCCAGGGGGTACCCACCCACCCCCAATTAAAAAGGACCCAAAACCTGAAATTGTCCTCTTGCGCCCGAGACCGAGGCACAGCTCTATGCATTGATTATACAAATAATACTATATAAGACTAGTAACTATTATTCACGACAGTCGATCAACACCTTCAGGACGCCTGGTCCCCTGGATGCAGCCAGTGCCATCGCCTCATTGGTCCTTTCCAGCGGGAACCGGTGAGATATCAGCCGACCGAGATTAACCCGACCGTTCGATGCGAGAGCGAGCGCGATCGGGAAGCTGAAATAGGGACGAATAATCAAGTCCGCATTTTGTGAAACCAATCCAACTTGTAGTTTCCAACCGTTCGCTAACGTTCTCACTTCAAAATAAGCTAGCAATATACTGTCATCAAACACCAACAATGTGTGATTGAACAATGAATGCAACGAATGCGCCAAATAACTTTCATGTACGGAGCACTGAAATCCCAAAACGTCGGTCTACCAACAGATAAAACACGAATGCAATCACCATCACGTACAATTCAAGCAGCCATGGTAAATATGGCACCTACTTGGAACGAACCACTCACTGTTCTAAACATACTACACCTTGTAATTACATGTAGCTTAGTAGCAAGAATGATGTAAATGTGGCATTTACTGGAGAAATGGGGCTTATGTGATTTGTGACCAGTGATGGCAGTGTAGCTTCTGATCAAATAGCACACTCATGAAGCCCGATAGCAATCTATATTGCTTGTTAGAAGCATGCCGGTGTCGCATTTTCAAACTACTCCCCCTGATAAAAGTACTCCCCTATGGTAGTACACAGACGGGAGTCGTTTGAAAATGGTTTAACTGCCATTTTCAAACGACTCCCCTCTAGTACACAGACGGGAGTCGTTTGAAAATGGTTTAACTGCCATTTTCAAACGACTCCCCTCTGATACACAGACGGGAGTCGTTTGAAAATGGTTTAACTGCCATTTTCAAACGACTCCCCTCTGATACACAGACGGGAGTCGTTTGAAAATGGTTTAACTGCCATTTTCAAACGACTCCCCTCTAGTACACAGACGGGAGTCGTTTGAAAATGGTTTAACGGCCATTTTCAAACGACTCCCCTCTGATACACAGACGGGAGTAGTTTGAAAATGGTTTAACGGTCATTTTCAAACGACTCCCCTGGAATTATAAAGGTGTGTGTTTAATACCTCAGCCATATCTGCTCTAGGGCTAGGATACGGCGGCCCATGTACAATATACTGATGGGGAGTGGTTTGAAAATGGATGCAAACGGCCATTTTCAAAGTACTCCCCTGATTAAAACAACGAGCAAGACGATATGACGCACACAATCACTTTACGCGTTTGTGATATAAGACAAGCGTCTACCGTGTTGGTCATTACGTTTAAAGTTTCATTGTCCATGCACCCATGTACAATATACTGATGGGGAGTGGTTTGAAAATGGATGCAAACGGCCATTTTCAAAGTACTCCCCTGATTAAAACAACGAGCAAGGCGATATGACGCACACAATCACTTTACGCGTTTGTGATATAAGACAAGCGTCTACCGTGTTGGTCATTACGTTTAAAGTTTCATTGTCCATGCACCCATGTACAATATACTGATGGGGAGTGGTTTGAAAATGGATGCAAGCAGCCATTTTCAAAGTACTACCCTGATTAAAACAACGAGCAAGACGAATATGCGCACACAATCACTTTACGTTTGTGATATAAGACAAGCGTCTACCGTGTTGGTCATTTACGTTTAAAAGTTTCATTGTTCATGCACCATGTACAATATACTGATGGGGAGTGGTTTGAAAATGGATGCAAACGGCCATTTTCAAAGTACTGCCCCTGATTAAAACAACGAGCAAGACGTATGACGACACAATCACTTTACGCGTTTGTGGGATATAAGACAAGCGTCCTTACCGTGTTGGTCATTTACGTTTAAAGTTTCATTGTCATGCACCCATGTACAATATACTGATGGGGAGTGGTTTGAAAATGGATGCAAACAGCCATTTTCAAAGTACTCCCCTGATTAAAACAACGAGCAAGACGATATGACGCACACAATCACTTTACGCGTTTGTGATATAAGACAAGCGTCTACCGTGTTGGTGTTGCTTTAACTCATCATGTCGACTTAACGCGATGTTTATAACAACATGTCGACTTAACGTGATATTGATCACAACATGTCGACGTAACGTGATACTTTAACTTAACATGTCGACTTAACGTGACTTAACGTGATACTTCAACTCAACATGTCGACTTGACGTGATGAAGTATCGCAACACATCCACATAATTTATCTCCACATGTCGACATAGTTTTACGTTATGTCGACATATCGTGATATTTATGTCGACATATTGAGATAAAATATCTCGTCATCTCGTCATCTCGATGGTCAATTCATGCTTCCATAGATCAGGGCATTTGTTCTTTATTCAGACATCGAGGTAACATCAATTAGAGTCAGACTATGCGTAACTCATCTTCTCATGCACATTCCAGGGTTTGGCAAATTATTTAGATATATAAAAATAACATGTACTACATAAAAAAGAAACACAAAGTCTCGAAATTCGTATATAAATCGTAGTCTGGAAACCAAATAAAGTTGTTGGGGTATCCACCCTCAATGTTTACATTCTGCGTGTATTCTACTGTCCAGCTATTATTGATTCGTCAATTTGAAACAATGAAATTACCCACTACCATGTGACACACAATACACAAGGCACAGTCACAAGAATTGGTGAACGATATATAAAAGGTTGTATCTAAGACATTGTTTTCATTTTTTGAATGCATGTGCCTGCTTTGTTTGTTTATATTCGATATACATTTATTTGTTGAATTATATCATAGCCTGATTTATGGATGGTAACGCATAGTCTGACTTTAATATGTACATGGACATAAGTGATACGATTAGAATAGACTGTTTTTATTTGGGCAGGTGCTAGGGTGGTGTGCAAACTTGCAAAGCAATACGTTCTGATTGCATGTAGAGGAGGCCCTGTCACTGGCGAGCTCGTGTATTGGATCCTTTTTATATACATAACCTCAACATATGCGACCAGCGTAGACCCCAGATCAGCCTGCGCATATGGACCAGCGTAGACCCCATATCATCCTGCGCATATGTGCTATCTGATCAGGGGCTATCTGTACGATGTTCTTTATTCATACATCAGGGTAGCTTCACAATATGAACATGTAATTGGATAATGTAGCTGACTCATTTATCAAACTTTCAGTAAACTAATTCCTTACTCGCAAGCTCGTTTGGAATTAATTTACTAAAAGTTCGATAAATGAACAATGACTGAATAAATGGAGGAGACTACTGTTCTTATTGAATGTTGTATTTCCGAAATGAATGATCTTCATAGGTAGCGAAAATCGGCGCACTTAACAGCCGTAAAATAGCTAGCCGTTTGTATGTCTGGTCATACATTTCAAATCTACGCAATGCTAGTTATAGCACGGTGTTACAACCCTCCCCTTAAATGGCGTTCAGATACATGTATTGCAGATACGGATGTGTGTATATATTATTGCTAGGGACTTGTCTTTCTTACAAGAATATTGATACGGGCCAATTTGCTTATACATTTGTGAAGTCCGTTCTCACATGTAGTGTTACTGTTATGGTATGCACCTATCAATGAGTTGCCACAGGGGGGAGCGGCGGGCACACAGGGGACATTAGACAGCCAGATGATTCCCGGGGGTGGGATTTAGATATGCCAAACGTTTTGCACATTTTATAGCAATTGTGTATGAATTTAGACACACCCAAAACTGAAATTGTCTAATTCCCCTGGGTCAGCCCGCCGCTCCCCCCTTGGGGCAAAACATTGATAGGTGCATTAGTCTTGCTCATTGTCCCTCTAGGGGTTATTTGTTTTTTGGTATTTGGGTTTGCAAAGATATTGGGTACTAAAATAGAATAATAAATTGGGCAGGACAGAAACGAAACAACCATGTAAACAAACTATGACAATAGTCAGCGGCGGTTACATAGCCTTCTACATGGCAAAAACTGCACTGCAATGTACATATAATTCCTAATAAACTCAATATTTAGATGAACAATCTAAAAAAGATTGAAAATGGCAGTTAAACCATTTTCAAACTACTCCCGTCTGTGTACCAGAGGGGAGTCGTTTGAAAATGGCAGTTAAACCATTTACAAACGACTCCCGTCTGTGTACTAGAGGGGAGTCGTTTGAAAATGGGGAGTACTTTGAAATTCCTACACCGGTATTTCATTGATTGAATGGCGAGCAGTGCAGATCCTGATCAGACTGTGCGGATGCACAGGCTGATCGGGATCTACACTGGTCGCAATTCTCATAAATCCATTTCTCCAGTCCTAGCCACAATTATGCAACATTTGATCCATCATCCATAAATGAGTGGCTGAATATTTGATTCTACGCCGACAACGAACATTAAAAACCTTAAGTTTTATTCTTCCATTCATAATTTTCGCCTCTACGTGGCGTAGTAATAAACTTAGTAATAGTTCTAGTTCGTATATGTAATTGCGATTAGTATGTGATTGGCGGTCTGACACCAAGACATGTATATATATGTCATAACGGTGTGCGCCACGTGAACGTTAAAAAAAGCGTTATACATGGTTATAAATATAACGTTGTACTTATTTCGAACAAATAATGATCCATTTAATAGATATTGGTGCAGGAGTCGTATTATGCGATTAATTGAGATGAAATGCTGTTCTTTCACAGGGTTGAGAAACCCGGGCAAACATAAACGTTGCTATTGCTCGTTTCTATGCGACTACGGAACACATAGAAGACGTGACACCATTGAGCCACCGCACACAATAATTGAACTATCTACAAGGACATACCAGGTTTTGTCGAACCTCCACGTGGTTTTGATGTCGATTTCCATCTGGATGGCTCGGGACAGAGGGATAGTTGCGTTCAGCTCCCCTATTCCCACGTATATCACGGTTCCAGCGGGGCCGCTCGCCTGTCGATTGATTGCAAAATAAGACATACAGTGGGACCTCTCTAAACATACAGTGGGACCTCTCTAGAGATGTTCCACTGTAAATCAGACATTGACTATGTCAAGGTATGCGGCGGTGCTTTAACTTGAACAGGCATTATGATAATAAATATAGACCAATGAAACCATTACAATTAAGGATACGGACTGCGTGCGTGTCCGGTTTAGAGAGGTTCTACTGTATATTGCACCACTGTTCGAGTGAATTACGACGAGCATAGGCCCTGCTCAGATTGCACGGGCGTTACGCAAATACTAGTATTGTGTCTGTTCATACGATTAGAGATTCAAACTAGTATTTATCAACCCAGTATTTTGCAGTGTGCATATACTGATCTGTGGCTATGCTGGTCGCACACGTGCTATCGTACACGTGGTAACATACATGTTCTCATCCGGGAACCAATTTGAACATCAATTCCCAGAACAGTTTGCACAATGAATTTCAGCAGAAAGTCTACACTATCCTTATCTGGTATCAGGCGCACTGGCCACAAACATCTGCCTATTCAGTTAAGTGCTCTTTCTGTTCCCTAATATGACAGACAGTACCGCGGGGCGGAGGTAGAATGGGAACGGGGGTTTGAGTAGGGGTGGGGGTGGGGGTACGTAGGGCGAGTTAAAACTGTAAGCTTGTTATTGACATTTTTGTCAATTGTTATATTGAAAAGATAGTTACAACTAACCGTTATTGGGCGCGTTTGAGACCTGTAGCCGATTTCACCAACATTGAAAAGTGTACTTTTCTAGCAAAGTATACTTTGAGGGAGAAATTTTCAATTTTAGGATAAATTTATTAATTGTTATTATACTGAATTTCTTACATTATCGTAGCCATTTTGGCTGTGATAATGTAATAAATTCAGTATAATAATTCTGCATACTATTAATCATCAACTATATGCAGTCGTTAGTTCTATATTAGATAATGCATTTCAGGAAAAATAAATGATTACTCCCTCAATGTATACTTTGCTAGATAAGTATACTTTGCAATGTTGATGAAATCGGCTACTGTTATCGCTATTTGTATGTTTTGTCGTTGTCACTTGTAAATTTACTTCTGCTGTTCTGTTAACCAACCCCTCCGCCCTACATACCCCAATGAACGTACGTTTTACATATGGGTAACACATCATACCATAAGTGCCAACTGCTGACACCATTCATCGCCCGTGCATTCCATGATCAAGTCCGGCGCCTCCCCAATCAGGTCATGCACTTCCTTAACAACGGTTGCCACTGACGTCGACTTGCGCAAATACGTCGTTGTAGCGCCGAGTTCCTTAGCTATGTCTAGGCGCTCTTCAATTTGGTCTTGAAACAATAGAAAACAACAGGCGGGTTGCATTCGTATCTACCCTTCCTTCCCAAGAGATTTAATTGTACATAATTAATTGTAGATAATATAAGACGAGCCATGAGATGTGGTACCTTAGAAGAGGTGCAATTTTTTATGAAACATATTTACAAAGACTGATGTTTTCTCATGACGAAATTTTCACAGCAAATACGAAATTCTATTACGCATTTGCACTGAAAGTTTTGTCAACTTCCAACGTCATCTTCTTAGGTACAAAATCACATGGCTTGTCTGTAGCTGGCACCGTGTTCTACAGGATAATCTACGGGAATATCAGGTTAGTGTATTGTGATACCAAATTTATCAGGCAAGGCTATGGCTTGCCGAAAACTATCGTCTGCTGTTGCTTTATATTTTGCCGTCAAAGCATGTTTTTGATAAAACATAAACAGCAGACGACAACATTTCATTCAGCAGTGTAAGGGTTAATGTTTAGACTAGTTCATTTGTTTAAACATCTGATAAATACTGTAGACATTAAGCTAGTCCGATATTGTATACACATCTATAGAGTATCGGTGCATAAATTGTACGCGAGTACAAGGCAAGGCAATAGTAAACGCGTAGGAATTCCGAGGCTTGCCGATAGTCTTGCCAAGGTTATCTTCGTTTCTGAACAGATATTTGTAATGTCAACTCTCAATCAAGCAGGTTCTTTGGCCGAGCATGAGCTGTAGCCAATATAGCTGTTTTACTTCATACACACTATTCAAGTATTTTGATATATTGGCAATATTAGCGCAGGTGGTACGGTATACCTACCAAGCACAGGCGTGTTACAACCATCGCCCTGACAGTCGTCAGCATACAGAGTAACCCGATATACCTACCAAACAAACACACGCTTGTTACTCCCATCGCCCTGGCAGTCAGCATGCACAGTAGCCCGATATTGCCTGGAATATAAATAGCGGATGGTCATATGTTTTCAACGAATACGACATACATGTATGTGGATGTGACTGGATAAATGCTATATCACATTTATGTAGCCTGATTTATGTTGGTCTTCGAAGCATGGCGAGTGTTTTATTAATATAATAGCAAACAGTGTAGATCCAAAGCGCAATCTGATCAGGTCATACATCCCATAAGAGCAATTTCTCCAGTGATAACCACATATGCGTGCCTGAGCCAGAATGAGCTTTGACGCCCGCCCGCCGGCACTCCTGGGGCGTTATCACAAGAGGTGCACTGCCTTGACATAATTTTCTCATATGCTATGGAAACCACGCTAGGTAATCAGGTCTCTATTCCATCAAAATAGCAAAGTATACTTATCTAGCAAAGTATACTTTGAGGGAGTAATCATTTATTTTCCCAAAATGCATTATGTCATATAGAAGTAACAACTTCATATATTTGATAATTAAAAGTATGCAGAATTATTATACTGAATGTATTACATTATCACAGCCAAAATGGCTGTGATAATGTAATAAATTCAGTATAATAAAAATTAATAAATTTATCCTAAAATTGAAAATTTCTCCCTCAAAGTATACTTTGCTAGAAAAGTATACTTTGCAATTTTGATGAAATCGGCTACTGAGCAGTTATATACACGAGTCTGCGGTCATGCAATAACTAGACACTGGTAGCCTCTATATCCGTACCTGAGCCTAGAATGAGCATCGTGCGCCCGGCTTTGACGCCCGCCCGCCGGCACGCCTGGACCGTTATAGCGAACGGCTGGATACAGGCGCCCTCCTCCAGGTTCACATTCTCAGGCAGCCTGCCACAGTTAAACATACACACTGAATAACTGGCATAGACTATGTTAATGTTTGGACTAGTTCACTTGTTTAAACATCTGATAAATACTGTAGATATTAAGCTAGTCCGATATTGTATGCACCTCTATAGAGGATCGGTGCATAAATTGTACGTTTCAGAAAAATCATATAAAATTAAAAATTGTTTGACATCCTCTATTTATGACATTATTTATATTTCATGATGTTATATCGTGTATAGTATGTCGCATACACATTTAAATCGTCATACAGTAACAGTATGTGACCTTCATGATGAATTTAATAATTATGTCAATCAAGAAACTGTGACCTGCCTGCACACAAATACCTCCAGTGGCAGATTGGAGAAACTCGTACAAACGTCTTATCAGGACATACGTACGGACGGACACACAGTACAAACAGTCTTATCCGGACATACGTACGGACGGACACACAGTTCAAACTGTCTGATGAGACCTGTAGCCTATTTTACCAACATTGCAAAGTATACTTATCTAGCAAAGTATACTTTGAGGGAATAATGATAAATTTATTAATTTTTCACATAGGGTACCTATGTATTGGAATCGCCTCGGACAGTTAGCCACGCCCCAGACCCCCTCGATGCGATGGTCCGTAGTGATATCTTGGAGTAACCATAACAACAAAATGCATTGTTTTAATCAAAGTTTAACTGTCATACGCAACCGCTAATTGAACATAATACAATGTATTATGAAAAACTACTTGCACTGCACAATATCAACAACGGATGTACTACGTATAAAAATACATCGGATTATTTTGTTGCGCGTGATTTGCCCCCATTTGCGGCACAAATTGTGCGGTCATCGCTAAATTTAGTAACAGGCTATAGTTTTCCGCAGAGTTAACTCCCCTCCGAATACTCTCCGAAACACGCGACGCGTTTAACACACAAACGACATCAAGTTTGACCTTCCGACAGTCTATTTTTAAACTCACCCGACACCTGTGCGAAACAAAACTCGCACGTGTGGGCCTAACTGATGTTTAATCCTCATTCTATCGATGGATTTACAGCGGATTTTAGTGACATTCCCGAATTCGGCCAGATTGACATTTGTCTATGGTGGCCAATACACGCCAACATGAGCGTCAATTCTACGTTCAGGGAAGGGGGTCACTAAGTCAGTATTTACAGTGATACATTACAGTCAGGGAACACATTAACGACAAAACAATTCAAACAAGTTTGGGCTTCCATACATTGAACATTTTGTCAGCGGTTTCCCCAATGACGTCATTTGTATGTTTTAATATACTCGATCCGGGGCCAACTATTTCATTCACAAAACAGAAGTAAACATGGCGATGTACCGACAAGGCATTTTCAGGCGCGACACCGCTTCCGTGGCGGAATTATTGTAACTATTGCTCTTCAATCAGTTTTCAATATATCTATAATGATCATAGATATCTGGAATCTGTATTTATACTTGAATTGATGATGTCTTGTATATGTGTTAATACCGTATCTTTCTGATATTGCTATGCATAATCTGTAATGTTGTTGAATGTTTTGGTACATACTGTAGCAGTGCATACTGAACTTGTGCCATATCAATAGTTTACCCCTTAACCATTAAAACGCTGAAAAAGAAAATTGCCGTCTGCTCATTTTGTATATTTTAATCTCTTTAAAAACCTGTTTTGGCAGCGCTGTAGAAACGTCTCAGTATGTTTTTGAGGAATGGAATGGTGCTTAACGGCCCATCAACACAAAATAATATAATTTAGGGCCAAGCAATGTAGATGAAGAATAAAAATAATAGTAAAATAGTATGTTACATGTGGTAATCAATCAGATGGTAAGGTAAAAATATTGATATGATAAACAATATAAATGAAAAACGTGTATAGAATTATAAAATTATAGAAATGAGAAACATGTATACAATGATAAAATTTTCCGGTACAAGTTAGTTTCATGTCGAAAGTGAAGGATGTTTTTGAGGAGAAAATATAAAAATATTTAAAACAGCAGACGACAATTGTCGTTTCAGCGCTTTAAAGGTACATGCCCACTCAGTAAGCCCAAAATGTCATTTATAGGAATTAAATAAGTGTATAACTGTGTCACTATTCCACAAGTTCTAAACGTTACAAGTGCCCGCTATACAGATATAATCACTTAGTAATATTTAGTTTACTGATAGTGACGCGCGGTAGTATCAGGCTATTTTCATATGCAAATGAGGCATGATATTTTTTAATTATTTATACTAAAGAAATGCGTCACCTGAAAAAATAATATTTTCGACAGATTTTAAAGTATGATCATTGCACATCATAAAATAAATACAGATATTAAATAGTAACCGTTATTAGTAGTCCGTTAACATTTTAAGCAAACACGGTTATCGCCCCTGATATCAGTGTGTAAATTTACGTCTGATATAAAATGTATAATGCCAATCAGTACGTGGGATAATGGCGCAGGAATGTTTATTTTGCCAGGAAATGTCTCAGATGATGTCTCTGATGTAAAGAACATTTTGTACCTACTGAGTGGGCATGTACAATGAAACTGCAACACCAACAATCAATCAATCAATCAATCAATCAATCAATCAATCTAGTTTAATCTTGTAGTACCCTATGTTCAGTACTTTCAGTACTTTGATATTATACTAAAATGGCTGTGATAATGTAATAAATTCAGTATAATAAGTATTCATACGTTTCATCATCTAACATATGCAGTAGTTAGTTCTATATGAAATAGTACATTTCGGGAAAAATAGATATACTTTGCAATTTTGATGAAATCGGCTACAGGGGCTCTCATGATACTGGGTTCATAAACTATTAAAACGTTCATACTTGTGACAGTGTATCTCCTTCATGACGGTACACCGTGTGATATACCCCCGGAACGGGGCTGCATACGGCGTGTTGGTGGAACAGACGTTATGGCGGCCATTCACACAGTTCTTACAGTGGTTACAGGCATTCCCTGGCTCCAGACATACACGATCGCCTGTAAATAAACACTATCAGGTTAGTATAGTCTATAGATGGACAACAATCGGTGAGGTGTGACCAAATGTATAATATTGGACGGTTCCGAAAAATCGGGGTGCGGACTGAAAATAAAACCGTTATTTATTGACTTTTCACCTACAAAAAGATAAATTAATTAAAAGAAAACTAATAAAAAACACAAATGTAATGAATATTATATAACAAAAAAATGTCTAGGAATTCCGAGGCTCGCAGAGGAATTCCTACCGTTTCCGAGCCGAGCCTGATAAACTTGATATTGAGAATACGATATTAGTGCCGTTAGATACCCTGGCTCCAGACACACGCGGTCGCCTGTAAGTAGATAATATCAGCAAACGTTTCCAATTTAGCTATGGTCATTTTCCCAAAATTGACGGAAAAATGCCTGGGATTCCTCGGCGAGCCTCGGATTCCTACGCGTTCCACAGCCTTGCCTGATAAACTTGATATCAAAAGACACTATCCTGGTATTCAGAAATCAATACTGCGATATGAAGACGTAGATCAATGACGTCACGCCTCGTCTTATGCTAATTAAACGCCACGCATGTGTAGCTGTGAACGCGAGTGTGGCTTATGGTATGTGTGACCAGAGTAGCTCCTGATCGAATACTACAATCATGAGACCTGATAATGATATATATTTATAGCAATCGCCTGAACACGATATATATTGCTTGTTAAAAGCATGACGGATGTTTCCTGGATAGACTCTCAAACTGTTCAGATCCTGATCAAGCTGTGCGGATGCAGTAATATAAAGGGAGTCAAAATGATACCACCTGCGGTGGCATCATTTATAACCCTT
The DNA here is from genome assembly GCA_029237695.1 of Conchocele bisecta. Classification (NCBI taxonomy): domain Eukaryota; kingdom Metazoa; phylum Mollusca; class Bivalvia; order Lucinida; family Thyasiridae; genus Conchocele; species Conchocele bisecta. The sequence continues at coordinate 104,114,887 of CM055271.1, forward strand.
TATACTACTCCCACACCCCCGAAAAATAAAAAATTGGTTAACGAGGAAATTGTCTCCCACCAACCACGAAAAATCAAAAATTGGTGTCATAAATACATCATGTTTTTCCGACAGCAAATTTATGAATTTCTTCTAATAAGTTTCCGATTTAAATGCGTCCTCGCGCAATAGTCTATATTCCAACACCATATGTTCCTCCTCCGATATAGCTAATTGATTCCGTAGATCAGCAACTAATTCTACCAGCTCTAGTCTACCACGTTCACCTTTAGCCACAGGGCAGCGTAGTTGCTTATGTCTACAAAGAGTTTGGGCACTAACGAATTTACAAGGGCATCTGGGGCATTGAAATTGTGGGGGGGCACAAGGAAACTTTCTACGTCTCGCTAGATGCCTTCGTAGATAGTCTTTACGCGTAAATGTTTTATAACAAGTCTCACACTCCATTATATATGTATATGTATATGTTTATATTCAATTGGACGTGAAAAAAACTTAATGTTTTCACGACCAATTGAACAGATAAATTGCATAGGTTATTACAAAAGTATATTACAGAAAATATGATAACGTCAGAAACTAGAGCAGAAATAGAAAGTTTGAGAAGAGAAGCCGAATCTCTAGGGATTACTTATAGTAAACGGTTGAGAGTTAGGGGGTTGACAAAGCTGATAAACTCCACAAAAAATGAGGCGTTTATGAAGCGGTTTACCCGCGCCCACAAACGAGGAGCCTTTAATGATATATCCAAAGCAGAGGAAGTTGGTAACAGAATTCAAAAAGAAAGTATTGCGGGGGTTAAGGGCTAGTGTAATTAATTCTAAAGAATTACCTTCAAGCACCAATATTTGTCTCAAATTGACGCAGGTGACCAATACCAAATAATAAGAAAAAATCTATAGTTCGCGCGATAGTGGAAAAAGGTGAAGAAATATTGGGGGCTCACGATGAAACATTGGAAAAGGTAGAAAATGGAAGACGGGTAGTTACATTATCCTTTCGTAAAAACATTAACATTAACGAGTCTGAACGCATGTCCGATAAACTCGCTCCGTATCTAACAACCAATTTTTATTTGAGATATTCATATTCTTACAAGCTAGAACATATGGAGGAAACTAAAAATGGAAAACCTAAAACTATAATATTTCACAAAAATCTCGGTGGTAGCGAACCACTATCATCAATGAAAACCGTTAAAAAATGGCTGTCAGATAAGGAGCAAACACGAATAATGTCCGATAAAATAGACAGACCAAATACAAAGTGGAAGTTTGTAAGATGGGTAGAGGTTTTTGTAAAGCTAATACAGGGTAGTAGGGGAATATATTTGGGACTACAATCCAAAGAAGCAGCAGGAGGAGAACTTCCAGAATGGTTGAGGAATAGAAAAGGTATGTATTCTTTAGATAAGTATAATGACGATCTTTGTCTGTTCAGGTGTCTAGCTATGCACCTTAATAAAAAGATCAGACCTGACAGATGTACAGAAAAAGCGGAAGAACTTAGTAAGCAATATTTCGGTGGTAGTAATGTTGTTTCACCAATTCCTTTTTCAGATCTTAAAAAGGTTGAAGAGGTTTTTAAGGTAGGTATAGAAGTATATCAACCGACCAAATATAACGTATGGTGGTTGAAAAAGGTACCAGCACACTATAATGAAATAGGTAATAAACCAATGACAATAGGACTGTTTAATAATCACGCATTTCTGATAAAAAACCTTAAAAACCTATCTAAAACTTACGCCTGCAATAATTGTAACAGAGATTCACAAAAGCGAGTAATATGAAGAGACACGGACCAACATGTATGAAAGGTGAGACAAAAATAGTATGTGATGGTAATTATTTAGAGCGCCCGCGTTCGTCGTTCGAGAAAGCGTTCTACCCATGGTTCTAACAGTTATGGCGCGATCGATTGGATACAATCTGTGGAAAAAGCGGGAGGGAATTCACATTCACCACGAACAGTGTGGACACGGGGGTGAAAGATGGATTTTAGGAGCTCCAGTAGATGGATACTGTCCAGAAACCAATACCGTATATCAATATCACGGCTGTTACTGGCACGGGTGTGAGATTCATGCAAAGCATAGAAAAGAAGAACGCGCATCCACTATGAGAAGAGATACATTTATTAGAAAAAGCAAAGAATTCAACCTAGTAGTTATGTGGGAATGCGAATTCCAAAGAACGGGTAAAGATATAAAGATCGGTTGCGACACTACTCTTTATCCATATCAGATAGTATACGATTTTGAGGCATATCTCAACCCACCTAATTCTAAAGAATTACTTAAAACGCTAGGTAATAGTTTAGAGTACGAAGCTGAGCACGTTCCGGTAAGTGTTAGTATAGGAGATAATTTCTCAGGAACAATAACTCATATTTGTGATAAAGATCCTGCAAAACTTATAGAAAAATTTGTAGAAGATTTGAAAGTCAGGGGAAAGCTATAAGAGAAGAAGTGTGGTCAAGATATGGTTTAATACAGAACATTTACGTAAAAACCAAATCGCTAAGATCGAACAGTGGATAGAGCAAGTACCGGTTATAGGTTTTAACAGCAGTAAGTACGATATAAACTTAATAAAGAAATATTTAGTAGGTGAACTATCTGCAACAACAAAGAAAGTAATGGTCGGAAAACGGGCAAACGCAACAATATTTCTATTTACTCCGGAGTTTAGATTTCTTGATGTAATACTTTACATAGGACCGGGTGTAAGTTACGATAGTTGGATAAAAGCCTACGACTGCAAAGGACAGAAATCTTTCTTTCCTTATGAGTGGTTCGATTCTCCAGACAAACTGGATTACCCAGGACTACCGGATATAGAGAATTGGTATTCCAAACTATCTGGGAAAATGTTAATAGATGAAACAGAATTAAGTAAATGTCGTAGAATTTTCGAAGAAAATAATATGAAAACTTTCAGAGATTGGTTGAAATATTATAACGATTTAGATGTAGCACCGTTCCTAGAAGCGGTGGAAAAAATGTGTGAATTTTATAAACACAGAGGTGTGGATATTTTCAAAGATGCGGTAACACTACCGGGTGTGGCTATACAATATTTATTGAGAGGAACCATTAAAGAACAAAAATCTATAAAGGTGGTTATACCGGAGGGGGCTCTATATGCACCAAAAGAAGAAACATACGAAATGATGAAAGACGCTCTAGTTGGCGGTCCATCAATAGTATTTACACGCTATGCAGAAGCCGGTGTTTCAAATATTAGAGTAGGTTCCAAACCTTGCAAGGCTGTTTTGGGGTACGATGCAAAACGCGTTATATTTAATCTACGTTAAATAAAGATATGCCATGTGGAAAAGAAAAACTATACATCATATAGTTTCCCCACATAACCCTAAACTTATTAAAAAAATTTGTAAAAGAGTTTTATCTGGAGACTGGTTTGGGTTTGTGGAGGTGGATATAGAAGTTCCACACAACTTAAAAGATAAGTTTTCTGAAATGTCTCCACTTTTTATAAACAGAGAAGTAGAGGTTGATGAAGTTCCCGCGCACATGTTAAAATATTTAAATGATACTGGCCGAACTAGAGGAAACGGAAGAAAATTGGTGGGATCTATCGTCGGCCACTAAAGTACTGCTGTACGCGCCACTGTTGAAATGGTATTTAAAACACGGCCTAGAAATAACTGGAGTTCATCGTGTTATAGATTATATTAGTGGTAAACCCTTCGAATGGTTCGCAAAAGAAGTTACAGCCGCAAGACGAACAGGCGATGTAGAACCAAATAAGAAACCAGTAGCGGATATAATGAAATTATTAGGCAATTCGTGTTGTGGAAAAATGATAGAGGCAAAAGAGAGACATTTAAATACGACATATACACAAGACGAAACATGTGTTGACAAAGCGTTAAGATCTGCATTCTTTGATGATTTGGAAGAGATAGGAGATGCGTACGAAATATCTTCCCGAAAACCCCGGTGTGCAGTAAAGAGCCCCTTCCACTGTGGAATAGCGGTTTATCAACTAGCTAAATTGAGAATGTTGGAATTTTACTACGAATTTCTAGACAAATACGTAAAAAGAGAAGACTTTGAATTAATACAGATGGATACAGATAGTATGTATATAGGAGTTAGTGGAAAAACGATAGAGGAATTGATTAGACCTAACTTACTAGACGAGTTTGAAAAAGAAAAAAATAAATGGTTGGCTTGGGATAAATGGAGCGAAAGAGAGCCAGGACTTTTCAAAATGGAATTCAGCGGAGATAGGGCGATAGCGTTATCTAGTAAGTGTTATTTCGTAGAAAAAATTAATTCTAAAGATAATTTGGAACAAATTAATAAAAACTCTGCGAAAGGAATGTCCAAGAGAACTAACAATTTAAATTGGGATAGATATAAACGAGTACTAAGCGAAACTTCAGAAGATGGAAAACACATTATAGATGTAGCGCAAAATAGAGGATTTAAAATGAAAGACGGCGTTATGAAAACGTACAGTCAACGAAAATTAGGACTATCGGCGTACTACGATAAAAGACGGCGCGTTTATCGGACGGAATACATACAGAACATCTCTAACGATCCGGGGGTAGCTGGGTGTCAGAAGGCACTATAAGAAGTTCTTCGCGAACAAACCCTCGAGATGGCCCATCATCCAAATAGTAGAGCACGGGCTCATCGGGTTTGGTAATAGAGCGATCTAGATGATATACATTGAGAGACCACACTGGATCAGTCGCGCGGCGGCTGCCACCTTCGAGCTCTCCAGGTTGATAGAGGTACCGGACGTCAATATCTGATGGAAGCCGCTGCTCCTCTAAACCAACGGGTCGCCCGCGCGAGACGGCAGAGGGCTCGCTCGTCACCCTTTTAAACTTGATGGCATCTACGGGCTTCTTACCTATCAATCTGGTCACCTCTCCGTTCAGTGCGGAGACCACGGCGGGCAGTCTGGCCACCCACTCGGTCGATCGCGAATGAGGGTTTACAAGTTCTTTGGCATATTGGTGTCCGAACAGTCTCTCAGCCAGGGTTCGATTGAAGCGTTCCACGATCCCCTGGTCCCGGTGGATGTTGACGCGGCCGCGTCTGATAGAAACTTTATGCTTAGACAATAGATGAGAGACCGCGCCCATGAACTCGCGGCCGGGATCGACCTGGAGAAGATTCGGCCATTTGAGAGGACTCCTCTTATATATTCGGGAAAGAGCCTCGGCCACTTCCTTAGACTCTTTAGTGGACAACGGCTCAGCCCCCTTATAACGACTCGCTACGTCAACGATTGTCAGTGCGTACTTGTACGTTTTGCGACCGACGCGATCGTGAGGTAGAAACAGGAGATCCGCTTGGTGAACTTGGTTCGGCACCGGCACGTCGAATTTCGGGCGCGGAATATTGTGAGGCGTGGGTAAATAGATCTGCCAGATGGCCTGCTTCTTGAGCCATTCCTTGACAGCGTTTTCTGAAACCTTGGTCGCCGCCGCGAGGTTCTTGATGGCCGCGAGTCCCTTCCAGTAGCCGCTGTGGGCTATAGTATGTATTCGACAGCTTGCGCGTTAGTTTGGTATCAAGTTTGCGCGTGTTCATCGTATGCGAAGTATTCTAATATATCGGACAATCTCCAACATGCCCTCGCCAGTTCGTCCGGTAACTGCGTCGTTAATAATAAACCTTTGTTGGAAGTTTCGCTGCAGCCCCAATCGCGTTTGGGTTGGAACAGGAGAGGGGAATCTAATTCATTCAATCTCGATTGGGAGTCCAATCCCCCAGGATTGGTGGAGGAATCTAACATCCGCTTTGCGAAAAGGGTGGCCTCTTTTTCGTCCTCGCGCCACGTCTCGAGAGAATCTCGGGCCAGACGAATCATACTCTTTGCACCAGGTAAACGATGTTTTTGGGCAGTGTAGCCTACATCGATCATAGCGTCATAAAGTTCGTCAACTAACATCGTTTTCTATATATATATATTTATAAAAAAAAAATGTTTTTTTAATTAATTAATTTAAAATCTCGATTGAATATAATAGCCGACGAGCCCAACCACAACCATTCCCACGACGATGAACGCGATCTCGCGGTCCTTTTGGGCCTCTGACGGTACATAGAAATCTGAAAGTTGGGGCTCGGGATCCATTGGATCGAGACTTTTGTGCGGATATGCCAGCGCGTACTCGCGGTTGGCTTCTTCAACGTTCTGAAAAGTTTGCGCGGCGTGATTTTCGCGGCGAAGCTCTTCATTGACCAAGTCCAGATGGGCGGTTCGTTTTTTCGACCACGCTTCCTTTGCGCTATTGAGTTGTTCACAGCTAAATCATGGCGCTTACGCTCCTCATCCACGTTCGAGCTTTTCATTTTAGAGAATATAAAGTTGCTACCGCTGAACGCCAATGCGTTTACAAGCGCACCACCTATATTCTATTATGCGATTGAAGCCATTTATTTCCATATATTAACTGGTAGAATTCCAGCTTTAACTAGATAATCTCGGGTCCAAACTGCGGCCGCTACATCTAAGGTCGCGAGCCCTACGTCTCTCACAGTAAAGTCCAATTTGGGAGCGGTTCTCCTAGGGCCATCTTTGATAGTCGAGCATACCCGATACTGAAACCCGATATCACCACGGCGTGATAAAGCGCATTCACTAACATTTTACCATCCTTGTTCAGCCATTGTTATAATTATTGCATATAAAAGGGGTCGCGATCAATGTTTAAATGGGGCGCATCCAATCGCGATTGGTGTTTCGTAACTTTCTTCTGAACACTGGCTGGTTGTTTTTTCGGGTATTTCCACACGCACAGGGCACCAACAACTGCCAGACCACCACCAACAACCCAACTCCAATTCACGAATTTGGGTTCAATCGGATTCGCCCAACCTCGATTGGGTGACAAATTCAAAGAATTTGGATGTGCTTCCAATTCGTGAATTGGGGGTGTTGTTGTACTCAACTCTGTCTTCAGATGTTTTGCTGTCTCCGTCCCCGATTGCAACGACTGTTTAGCCTCTCGAAGCTCGGCGAGTATTTTATCTTGTTTAACTTTTCGGGTGGCAGCCGCCGCCCGCCCAGCTGCCTGTCTTTTGGGATTTTTTATATGCGGTATGTCATCCAGTGGCGGAGTAACACTCTGGTTCGATTGTGTTGGAGCAATCTGGTTCAACTCCGTCACTCTCGTGGGTGTGTCTTGTGTCATCATTTTCAGGGCTTATAGTTCGTGGGCATATATGTCCAAATTGACAATGTTTACCCGTGGTCAACGCGGTTGTCAGCGGAGCTAAGTACATTCCAAACTTGTGATAAATTGAGCAGCAGGCTGTTCTAAGAGTGTGTCCTATAAAAGGGTCAGTCTCTAGATCGTGAATCAACCCTTCGGTGTTTGGTATAGGGAGAAGTATACTAACGGTGGTAGCGTACAAATGAATAGCCGCCGATCCAAGAGTTTTTGTCATCTCTGCTCCCAATTTGGATTCGTGATCGCGCATACATTTTATCGATCTCCGCATCTGACATCTTATCCACCTGAAAAACTGAGAGACGCCTACCGAGATAATGCTCCGATTGTCCCCCAGCAACCAGCGCAGCTAGCCGCTCTCGTCGCGCCGCATTTTCATTCGGAGTCGTTGCACTCAACCCAATACCAACCCCCGATTCCGATTGCTCTGTCGGAGTTGATGTTTCATTATCTTTCAGAATGTTGGCAGTCGGAGTTGAGAGGTTTCTTCCATTAGCTGATCGAGAAGTTCGTCGCAGTTCATTTTTTTCAAAATTAGTAATTTAACTATTCTAACAAGTCTCATCACTTTAACATATTGCCAAGCGCACCACCCGATACTTATGATCACCATTATGCTCGCAACAAAGCTCGCAGCGGAGCACCAAATTGTTAACATTGTTAACCATTGTTCAGCATTTGTTCAGCATTTGTTCAGCATTGTTCAGCAATTGCTAAGCATTGTTCAGCAATTGCTAAGCATTGTTAAGCATTGCAATAGCGTATTACTTTGTAATTTTCCTAATTTTTTCAAAATTATTAATTAATTGATAACTTTATAAGCAGTTGGTTGATCAGTCTTTAGCAGAAGCTTGGCGTGCTTAGTTTCGGAAAGCATCTGTCGAACCTTCAGGCGCTCCTCGCGCGTTGGGATAACGTCATTCTCTCGAAGACAGTCATCGAATGAGTCTCGGTCCTTGCAGTGAAAGAGGGCGACCCATTTCGTTTGCTCGCGCAGATCCTTGAGGACGGCGTTGTATTTTTGAGTGGAGATCCATACGCTTTGCCTCGCATGGCGGCCAGAAAATGCGAGCTCGGAGAGCATGTCCTTCTTTTTGGTCATCGCCGCCTTGGCCGAGCAATCGTCAATCACATATAGGGTGGGCTCACCCTGGAATCTTTGGTATAAACCACGCAACCAATCGTGAAGCCTATCACCGGGTCAATAACGTATACCTCAGGGTCGGTCCATATCCACGGGCGCCGCTGATAAGTATCGTTGTGCCGCACAGTGGGACACAGGATCACAATATGACGAAAGGCATCGCGGTAGGAGCCCTCGAGCAAGTCTAGGATGAAAAACCAAAACCGTTTTTCCACAATCCTGTCTGCCCACATATAATGGCAGAGTGAGCATCTCCAATCGTGAATTGGTATTGATTGCTAGATTTCTTAATTTTTTCTTTAGAATTATGTATTAATAAATCGTTAGATGATTTTTTTATTAAATCAGTAGAGTGCTGAGACGTATCGGCCATCTTCGATGTTGAGTTGTGCGTCTGTAATTATATATAAGTACACGTTCAATGGCCCGGCTCCGTCCGCCTCTTTGGTTATCTGGATCGTCACACCCTCACTAGCGTTTCTCAACTTGGCGTCCCGCTACCGTGTATTTGGTCATCGTCGCTGGCTCGCAATGTCTAGCCATAACGCGTATTTAGTATTCAGGAACTCCGCGAGGGAGACGGCCGAGAGATGTAGGTCTTTGGCAACTGCTGCAACCTCCGGAGAGCGCTTAGAGCCGGCAGCAAATCTGCTTTCTTACTTCGTCCCACTGCTGGTGCGCGCGAAGACCCGCGCTGTAGAGTTGATTGGGGACTCCCTCGATCGTCACCTCTACCTTCGTGATTTTGGGGCTATAGAATCTGTCGGTTTTTCTAACACCGAGCGCTACCCGAGCCTCCTCGAACAGCATCAGTATACCTTTCATCGAGCGGGCGGGTACGTTGACGTTAATATTCCACAATGTGTCGCCTTTGTCTTTCGGCATCTTACGATGGCGAAGAACTCGGTCGTAAAGTATGGCAACGCGCCCGGCGTACTGGGTTCTGATCAATCGCGCGAGTTCGGGCATCGTGACCATGTCGTACTCCAGCGAAACATTATCGATCGTATACGTCGATAACAAGTCGCTGGCTATGATAACTCGGCCGTAGTCGTTGAACGTTAGTTCGTATTCGAGGCGGTCAGCCAAAGCGCTCTGATAGTAGGGCATGTGACTCTCCAGCAACTCAAAGTCGAGCGGGATGTAGAAGCGGTTGCCGTAAGCGCCCGCGACCGCGTTGTCACTAGCGTTGTTATCTACCTTGTTAGCAGCCCCGATTCTAAGTCTGGTTACGTTCTTATTTTTGCTGGTGTCATTACCTTGATAGACAGCGTTTTCACGCTCGTGTGACGTCTTCCACAGGTCCTGATAGCAATGGTAGACGTCGCTGTCATCGATCGACATCACCTCATTACCAGAAATCTTTATCATGGTCTTCTTGACGATGGCGCGACCCAGGTTCTGAATGACGGTTCGGTCCGCGTCCGTCGACGTTAGCGAAATAGTGAAAGCTAGGCGAACAGTACCCGGCACAATGACGTCGTTAGCTCCGAGGTTGGGGAAGCGGACTAAGAGCTGCTGGTTCTGGTCGATCGTCGATGGGTTGTTCGTAATAACGACACTCTGTCTCACGCCTTTTGCCCCGAGGGGCTCACGCAGTCTGCGGTATGGATTGAGTTTGCGACCGTATTGACTCGAAGACATAATTAATTTTATTGAAACTATTAAACCTGTATTGTTTTGTCTTTAATATAATAATAATTATTAAAGATGGCTGGTCTCGATATTGGCATGGACGAATTCGATCGCACTACGGGCGACCGAGATGATTACCTAGTAGATGATGATGATGATGATGATGATATCGATCCATATACCCGCTTAGAGGGCTTGGACCGAGAAGATTACATCGTTGATTACCTCGATGATGAGGACGAAACGTCCTTCATAGAGCACCCGCCCGGGAAGAATTTGTTTCAACCCGGGAAAAATACACATTTCGAAACGTGGGAGGCCCAATCCAAAACTCCGACATGGGCGGGCGGTGCCGAGATTCCTGCGGGGATCTCCAAGAATGAGCTGGCGTCTATCGAGGTAACGGATGCTCTGGTGAAACGGTGGGAGAGTATAGTGTCTAAACGCGGCATCGAGGCCACGTTGGAGTTTCGCAGCACTAAAAGAGGAGACCTGTGGGTTAAATGGGGTAATACCTGGAAGTTGCTGACGTACAAGAACCACCCAAACAAGTTCCTCAGACCCTCTTCATTGAAGCGATATGGAGCACTACTCGCTCGAGCTCTCGGAGTGCTCGACGACATTCGGGCGCCGCTGCCTACAAAAATGGTAAAAACCCTACAGTCTACCGACGAAACGCTGGAGAAGACGGCCGCCACTATAGAAACGATCGAGCTCAGTGAGATCCCTCGCGTAGCCACCGACGCTATTAACAAGATTGAAACCACGGTCAACGAAATAAACGGCACGAAGTTTGACCCACCGTTACCTCTTCGCGAACTCCGGGGACTCGATAAGGTTCTGCAAACAACTCGGGGCGAACTAGTCAATAACCTCTCCCTCTCAGCGCTGGACAAACATATCGCTCTAGAAGAAAGAAAAATAAAGGAAGCACGGGGCGATAGAGAATCTACCGAGCGGATCAACAAACTCCTGCGGTCGTTGCGGGACGAAAGAGAAGCTCGATTGGAGGCTGCCTCGACTAACCGTGAGACGCTTTCCGGTCAATTAAGTCGGAGCCGCGAAACAATCTCGAGGGTCCTGCACGAGGACACTACACTCGGTGCACGTATTCGCACTCTGTTCAGAGAGAAGGGCGTCACGATAATAACCGTCATCGCGGCTTTCAGCATGATTATATCGACCCTAATTCTATCTATATCATCTCTAGTTCTATCTATCACGGGTGGTTCAGCACCAGCTCCAGCACCAGCTCCAGCTCCATCTCCAGCACCAGCACTATCCGGTGGGGTAAAAGAATGGATAAAAAAACAACTAAAAGCCCTCGCCAATCTCCTGGCTAAATTAGCAGGAAAGTTGGCTGCCGCACTACCTGGACTGATCGGAAGTATCGTTTCTTACTTGCTATCTATATTATCAAAAACGGTCGGATGGCTCGCCAATAATACTTGGGCTTTAATCGTGGCAATCGCCGGTCTCCTATTATTCTCTGTCAGAGAGTTCCTACAACCAAAGCGTAAATAATCCGATCGCCACGAGGGTGATGACGAGCCCTAATTTCTCCTCCTCGTGTGTTGTGCTTCCAATTCAACACCCAATTTGTAATTGATTGGTGTTTCTCCAATCGCGATTGGTCTGTTGATGGATCTCGATGGTTCATCCAATTTACGAATTGGGGGTACTGGGTTCGATTTACGAATTGGGGGAGGTGTATCCATTTTTGTGTTTTATGAAATCGGTTCCACTGTTGGGGGTGCGCTTGATGATATCCGTGTTCACGTTACCGTTGTGGCCTATTTTTTGATTGGCGGTGGCGATTACGATCTGATTATTGTAACCGTCAACCGGGTCGTCTCGTAGTATCATATTGCTCGGCGCCATATAAAGACCTATTCCAAATACATAGTCTACTGGGGTGCTGGCATTCTGCAAAACGTCTTGATAATTCTGGATCGCCTTCTCCAGGTCCACCCTAGCTGATATGGCGTCATCTACAAGTGCCAAGAATTGTTTTTGTGCATCAAACGCTGTTCCCATGCCCAGTATAGAACTGCGAGTTTGCTTCTGTGCGCCGAGGATGGCCCAGACGTACGTGCGAATGGAGTCGTTGACGCGAGTAACCCCGGCCTGATTGAACCCTAGACCCGTATCTAACATAAATGTACCCCACGCGTTCTGAACCTCAGCAGCCTGCTGTATGTAATCGACGTGAGCCAGTTTCGGAGGTAACATTTTACAAGAAAACACGCCACAGTGCCGACCTCCAGACACTTCCGGCCCGAATGTCATAGTCGCGGGGTCAAAATTCCGGCGTTCCGACTGACGATGTGGTCACCGGAGTGATCGTGTCTAAAATCAGTCTGTGTCCAATTCCCGGACTGGCCGTGAATGAGAACGTCCCCGAGGCCGGTGCTGGTAGGAAATGCTTTCTGTCTCCAGTCCGCGTCTTTTGAAACGTTAAATTCGTTACACAGTCTTTCAAAGGCCATACGGTCATATGCGTTGGAAATGGGATCCCAGGCGTCGTCTTGAGGTAGTGAAATACCTAGTTCTTTGAGAATCCTCCTAATAGTATAATACACGTGAAAGTTGTAGACACTTCGGAGCATGACATTCTTGGATGTCAGATGGTCTTTATATGAAACTCCACACCCGGCTGTTGCGCACCATACAGCGAAATTTATTTGGTTCTGCCAAAACTGCATCGGTGTTGCTTTCCACCCGTTTACCACCTCCATCGTAGTAATCTTGGGCAGCCTATATTGTTCAAAGATATTAGGGAAGTTGGTGGCAAAGCCACTGTCTCGGTCTAACCGTTACGGTTGGGTGTACAAGGGGGTTAACAACGTCTTTTTGTGTGTATTTATACTCCGACCGCGTACTTTACATTAGAGTTAAAGCTAAATGCTTTGGTATCCATTGAAAGATATTATTATGTTTGCTACTATAACTAATGTTCAAAAAGAGAGTTGTGAACTTCAAAAATTAATAGACAACTGCTGCGGACAACGCCGGGTAGGCCTTAGATCAATCACGTTCACGGTTGGATGGAAAAACCTTGAAAGGTACAAGGATATCAACGGAATATAACGGATAGAGGCTATCTATTCCGGATATGATATAGATCTAGAGACCGCCGATAGTCCTGCAGAAGTAGAGAGACGCATTCGGGAATCAGCTGTCGCATTACTTCCTGGCCTTTTGGGGTTTCGGAGATGTCCAAGCTTTAATCGCAAGGAATATGCCTGGTATTTGCACTCTCGGAATCTCAAAAGCCACGGGGATTGCGACATTGGACGTTCGATAAAAATTTAGAGATCACTCCGGGGTTGGCCTCAATGTTAGGATTTAAATATGAACCCCATTACAACGAGGATGAAGGGCGATCGCAACGGGTCCCGGGGACCTTTCTCTTTCCCGTGGGTGATCACCGCTGCGATACCCCAGTAAACTTCGCCTTCACGAAAACTCTCGGGGTGCACCTTGATCGGGTGAACACATCGTACAACACGGTAGACGGATCCCCCAGCACATTACTGAAAACTGTGCCCGCCAGCGACTGTTTCTATGGCGAGACTGTGACCTTAGATTTCCCACACCCCGAGATGAAAGTTTTGGAATCTGGACACATCCACGAGTTGAAGATTTCTATTCTTGATGATAAAGGGCGAGAGTTGAAGAACGATTACCCGATTTCGGTAGTCCTAGAAATTTCAAATTAATTATTTAGAATGAAACGCATGTTCGTAATATATATTATCAACATTATGAGTATATACGGACCAGGTAGTTCTTCCGATTGGGTGACAAATTCAAATAATTTGGAACCGGCAGAAGGGGGATTCATCCCGACAGAGGGCGACTTTTTAACTACCCAAAAAACAAAGGCCTTGATCAATAGAACTATATCGAGGGCCACGGACGAGATTCACAAAAGTCTACTATCACAACTTAGAGAATATGCACTGGCTGTGAATACACAAAGTCGTGAAGAAACGCATACGGAACTAAACGAACTAGGTAAAAAAATAACCAAATTTAGAAAAGAGGCCCGGTTGGGATTGATAAAGCCCGAGAAGACCGCCAGGTTGACATTACGGCGGTTTATGATGCGTTGCGCTTAGAAGACTCTCTCAGCAAAGAAGCTACACTTGCTGAATTAGACGGAAAATAATCGATTTTCGTAAAGAGGCCACGTCGGGTATTGAGAAAGCCCGAGAAGACCACCAGGCGGACCTTACGAAGGCTTATGAGGTGTTGCGCTCAGAAGACTCTCTCATCAGAGAAGCGGCACTTACTGAACTAGATAAAAAAATAACCAAATTTCGAAAAGAGACCCGGTCGGGTATTGATAAAGTCCGAGAAGACCACCAGTCGAACCTTGAGGAGGCCATTGCGGAGGCTTATGATGCGTTGCGCTTAGAGAACTCTCATAGTAAAGAAGCGACACTTACCGAACTAGACGGTAAAATAGCTTAATTTTCTGAAAGAGACCAGGTCGGGGGTTGAGGGGGTCCGAGAAGACCACAAAGAGGCCATTGCGGAGGCTTATGGGGCGTTACGCTCAGAGGACTCTCTCAACAGAGAAGCGGCACTTACTGACATATACGAAAAAATAACCGAATTTAAAAAAGAGACCCGGTTTGATCTTGATGGAGTCCGAACGGGTATTGAGAAAGCCCGAGAAGACCACCAGGCGGATATTACGGAAGCTTATAGGGTGTTGCTCTTAGAGGATTCTATCAACAGAGAAGCGACACTTACCGAACTAGATGGAAAAATAACCGAATTTCAAAAAGAGGCCCGGTCGGGGGTTGAGAAAGCCCGAGAAGACCACAAGGTAGCCATTGCGAAGGCTTATGAGGTGTTGCGCTCAGAGGACTCTCTCATCAGAGAGGCGGCGGTTGCTGAACTAGATGGAAAAAAAAAATAACCGAATTTCAAAAAGAGGCCCGGTCGGGTATTTATAAAGCCTTAGAAGGCCACCAGGCGACCATTACGGAGGCTTATGATGCGTTGCGCTTAGAGGACTCTCTCAGCAGAGAAGCGGCACTTACCGAACTAGATGGAAAAATAACCGAAGTTTCTGATAAAACTGAAAACATGATCGTATAGCCGCGACCAAAGCTCTTGAGGAGGCCTCTTATGAGATTCGTACTGAGGCATATAACGCAAACAGGGCGCTTGTCGGAATAGTGAAAACAATGAAAACACCACAAAAGTGTCATAACAGTTTGGGCTGAGAAGCGGGGCCCATTGGTTGTGGGGCACTATGAATATTCGTTCGGTGCCAAAGCGAGTAATAAATATGGGGGATACACTATGACAGCTGCAGGTGAAGTTATCCAAATGGCGGTCTGCTCGGTTAATGCTAATGGTAAACCTGTGGGCGCGGTCGCGATAAATATTGTAGTAGATGGGGAAGAACGGGGGGTTGGAGTCACTAAAATCTCTGCAGATATTTCGACGGTGGTTTCGTTCGCCGGTGATGATCGAATTAGACTTTCAAAGGTAGAGTGTTTATTAACTTTGTTACGAAAATCGGTGACCCAGGGAGTTGCTTCCACTATTGTCTCATTGTTAATTGAACTTATTGTCTAAATACTAATATATTGAACTAAAATTTAAATATGAACGAATCACTATATTCAACTCTCAATACCACTCACCAACACTGTATCCAACTCTCAATACCATTCCACCAACACTGTATCCAACTCTCAATACCACTCCCCCAACACTATATCAATTAACGAAAGAAGTTCAGATTTAGGTTGAATAATATCGTCGCTATGCAGGATATTTTAGTTAGAGAATGTGCAAATAGAAAAAGACACGCTAAAAAATATAAGCGCGCGGCAAACATAGCTGAAGCATCTAGTACGGTTCTGGCAAGTGTTTCTGTGTTGTGTGGGGCGGGGACTGCTGCAACGCTATCTTCAATTGTAATGGTTCCACTTGCAGGGGTTTTATGATGGAATTACCGTTTTATCTGGAACTTTGTATGGTAATTAGGGCGGTGGGTGGAAAACTGGAGAAAAAAAGTAGAAAACATGATAGAATATCCGTTCTCGCTAGGTCTAAGAAAAATAGCATCGACGTTATGGTGCCAAGCGTTGGCCGATAAGAAAATATCAAATTTAGAGTTTGAATCCGTGGTGGAAGAAATGGGGAGATATGAAGAATTAAAAAATGATATAAGGATCAAGGCGCGCGCCACCATGCCCAAAATTGAGTGTACTGATTGGGATAAATTTAGGGTAAAACTTGGAAATAAAGTCGGAGGAAATGTTACAGCACCATTGTGATATTTTATAAAATAATTAAAAAAAAAAAAATTTATACACTCGGCGAAGTTTACCTCGGTTATCAATTCACATGGGCCATAACCCGTGTAATTGAAACATTGTCGTTACAACATAAATTAATTACTATGTAATAATAGGGGGTGTTCAGCTTTAAATTATTAAAAAAAAATATAAAATTAATTATAAAATTAACAAAATAACGAATCATCACATGTTTTCTTTTGCCAATATGTATTAATAAATAATTATAATTTGCACACAATTTGTATGTTGTATAGGAAACTGATGAGTATATATATGTTTGTTGTTTCACCTTACAACAATTGGTCTCATCACGTGCATGCCATGTTGTTGATCCGGTATGACGTCCGTCTCGTCTGTTTAATGGTAGCAGTCTATGCATATGTGTGTATTTGGCGATGTAATTGTGTAGCTCAAAGGTGCCGGCCTAAAAGATTTCTGCCTAAGAGCTTTGCAATTTCGGAAACCAAATTCACACATAGGCTCGCCTTACTTCGCTGGTTTCTCTTAAATAGAGGAATTGGCAATGGGGTTCAAGGCGACCCAGAATGTGAGCCAACAGATGCGTGGGCTTAAGAAAGGTCCCAACACCCCAGTGGCTGGGTGACGGCTAGAAATCTGCCCAGTCGCTGGGGGTGTTGTGTACGAGTGGAGGCTTTTGCTATTTTTTGTTTTAATTTTTACAAATTATTAATATCTTTATAAGCGATATCGTAGAAATGTATATTCGTAAACGAATCGTTGGGTTTTAACAATTTTATATAATACACCTTAGTTTCATATCCGATACGCATTATCCGTCTTAATGTTTGTATTTGCCTATTGTATAGTTGACATAATTGCCGGTATAATATTGTAAATGCAACGTTTTTATCGGAGCGTAATAAATTACGCTGGTATTTCATGTATTCGATATCGCCTAGTGTTCTCATTTTTATAGAATTTATATATAGGATTATAACCCCCATAAGCTTCGTAAACTTCTTCAACACAGTTATTAAAAATTTTCAATTCCAATTGTATTGTATTATCTATTTTCTCTAATAGTTGTTTTTTTTCTGTTCAATAATTTCCAATTTCTTCTAATAATTTTCCAATTTCTTCGTTATCGTAGAAACGCATATCCGTCAACGAATCTTTGATTTTAAACTGTTTTATAAAATTAGTTTGATAATGTTTCGGTAGGTGTGTTTCTCCGATCCTATTTAGTCGCTTCATTACATAAATTTGATACTTATACCGGCGACATAATTGCCGGTTTAATATTGTAAATGCAACGTTTTTATCGCAGCGTAATAAATTACGCTGATATTTCATGTATTCGATACCACATTAGTATTGTCATTTTACCGTGTTTTAATACTGTAGAAACAACAGCGTAAAATGCTTCATCCAAGTCATTACAAACGCCCAATTCGTTGTGTATTTTATTATTCATTTTGTTATAATATTTTATTATAACCTATTAAATTTATCTGTTCAATTGGACGTGAAAACAACATGATGTATTTATGACACCAATTTTAGATTTTTCGTGGTTGGTGGGAGATAATTTCCTCGTTAACCAATTTTTGATTTTTCGGGGTGGTGGGAGTAGTATAAAGGGTTATAAATGATGCCACCGCAGGTGGTATCATTTTGACTCCCTTTATACTACTGATGCATATACCGATCTGGATCTACACCGGTCGCAAACATCTGTAAGCCCCATTTATCCAGTCACAGGCACATTTCTACCGTCATCCTATTTGATACCAAACATTCCCTATAATGCAAACGTTACCGAATCAGACGTAATCTGTGACGTCATTTTTACAGTTTACTTACTACCAAACGTCATTTTACTACAAAACGGATGAATTTTCATGATATCTAGCGCACCAGACAATGACATAGAGGATATTCCATCGTATATTTTCAATAGCAGGAAATAATACATGATTGTGCGTCGGCTTCCGCGTAAGCAATGAGTGAGCATAGCGAACGAGTTGCTTACATGGACGCCGACGGACACGAGTGTATTATTTCCGCTATTCAAACATGTACGATGAATATCCTATTTATTACACTTCCACGGCGGACATATATGCACATTTAGTCTATTTTTTAGATTATAATCAACGAATTGTGATGTGTGCGCATGAATAGTTATACAATGACGTGTTTTCCCGCGTTTTGACGTTACGTTGTGTGACGTCAAATGTGACGTCATGTAAACTTTTTGAAATCCAAATTACGCAGCTGTTTCTATGAACCAGATATATTTGAGTGCATGTTTGGAATGTGTTCAATCACATTAACATTCTAGATTAGTCGAGACCCTTTCCAAATTTTCAAATAACTATTTTGACTGCAATAAAAATTAAACATTTCGCATGGTAGCTCGTGGTTTCCAAGAAAACAGGCGCACAATTACGGATGTTCTCTTCACGGTGTATTATTTGTAAGGAGTTGATTACGGATTTTCTCTCACAGCGAAACCCGTGCAAATAATTTGCAAGAGTGTAATACATATGTGTGTTGTAGGTGTTCTAAAAGTTATTTACAATAACTTATACATTTCACAAAGAATCAAGTACCGTTTATTTCTTGCATTCGCGTGCTCCAGATTGTCTAAAACAGACGATACAATACTTCCAGCACAAAAATATTTACACAATTCCCTAACATTTGATTGGCCCGTAGCAAGTATCTGTCCAAAATGTATATCCCAGTAAACTCCCATGCCGAACTACTTTCTACAGGTGCGCTGTCAGTGCTGCCAATGTAAACAAATTGCTGCCGTCTGTCAAAATAAACACATTTTCTTGATGAATTTATTTCAAATGCTGGAATTATAAGGAATTAATGGCCTTTTTGTGGAATTTATCGGGGATATAAACTTGGAAAAGTCGTAGGAATACTGGACGAGGCCTTCCGGCCTTCGTCCAGTATTCCCGCGACTTTTCCAAGTTTATACCCCGATAAATTCCACAAAAAGGCCATTCATTCCTATAATATCTACAATAATACTTGAAGGATTGCGTTAATACTTGGACGGTTCATTTACCTGAACATGTGGGACACACTCGCACCACCAATTGTGACCTTTGAAATGGTGCTGAAACGAACGAACACGACAGGTTGGTTCCAACCTGTCGTGTTCGTGTGTGCACTTACACGCTGACCCCACTGTAGCCATTTTCTTACGTCAACAAGTTTGTAAGAGTTTCTCCATCATGTCATATATACAATATTACTTGAAGGATTGCTTTCATATTTGGACAGTTCATTCACCTGAAACAAAAAGGCCATTCATTCCTATAATAACGGACAACCTGATCCACATTTGTTGATCCACATTTTCACATTTTCCACATTTTCATAAAACATCCCCCATTCCATTAGAAACACATTACAGAAAATCGAATGTAAACACATCTAAGACTAAAATGACGTCACGCGTTCGGAAACTACGTGATCCCACAGCTTGTACAGTCAAATCTCTCTAAACCGGACACCCTGTGAGGTCCCCAGGGTGTCCGGCTTAGAGAGGTTTCACTGTAAATCAGGTATGTGATCATTCTGAGCCATAGTTGTGTGCTATGCGATCACTAACAGACATTATCACCTGAGATAAATGACCAAGGAGCTCATTGTTTCCTTGATGTCCGGTTTAGAGAGGTTCCGCTGTACAATCTACCTTCGATAAAGACCCAACATAGCATGCACCCATATATTTACCTACGCTCAGGCTTGTCACTCCCGGTCCTACTTTAACAACGACGGCGCTTGCTTCGTGTCCTATGACCTTGGGCTTTTTAAACGTGTCCATACCATGGCGTCCATGTAGATACATATACGTGTCCGAGCCACAGAGACCTACATGGCGTAGCGACAACTTTACTTCTGAAAATAACAAGTGTACCATTACATTGTACCTCTGATTCAGCGTTTACGTTGCTCCACTACTGTTTGTTCCACGTTTTCCTGCCGACCTACTACAAGGTGCATGATCACGTGGTTACAACAACAAAAACAATGCCGCCCACTCTAAAGTAAGTATTATTTGATATTTGCCTTAATATGCAACGGATTTTGATGAAATATGACGCAGCAAACGCGTCTTCATGAGCTGCATTTTGGTGATCTAGGGAGTTTGGCACAGACTTATGTCGTTTTTGCGAAGAATCGATTTCCGTGTCGGAGACACGGAAATCGATTCTTCGCAAAAACGACAGAAGTTTGGGCGAAAATACAGAGACCAGCAAATGCAACTTAACAAGACGCGTTTTATACGCCATATTTTATGGAAATGCGTTACGTAATAAGGTCACTATACAATAATACATACTTTGAATCTGTACTTGTTGTTGTTGTTAGTACCACGTGATCATACACTTTGTACTAAGTCGGCAGAAAAACGTGGATCAAACGGTAGTAATGTTGAGCATAAAATGGGCGCTCGCTGTGTATTGACAGTGTAATAAAAATCATATTACACTAGTGTAATAAATATGCAAATTAGCTTGCTGCAGAAAATACGTTTGATGACCAGTACAGATTCAATGTACGGTGTTAAACTCGTTGACTGATTTCATAAGAAACTCCGCATAGCCTCGTTTCTTATGAAATCAGTAAACTCGTATGATAAATATCATATTAAATCATCACTCACGTAAGATCCTCTATTTATTATACGTTGCACTTTAATTTAACGTGGTTTTGCACGATTTATTTGCACACTTGTAGACATGACAAGTAGACTAGGGCGTTGACTTCAGAACAGCACGGAACAAAACAGTGTTATGTTGAAACTCAACGCAGAAATGTATTTCCAACATAACACTGCTTAGCATATCAAACACTGTACGTCCGTGCAACCAGCAAAACCCAACTCCAATCCATCTCCAGGTATGTAGCACTATCAGACAGCTACCATCCTCACATAAAAGCATGCGAGAATGCACGGAATCGTTGGATGTATAAGAAAGCTATATTAGTTTAATGGAAACAACATTTTCAGTTACATATCATTAGTGAATAGTTAACAATTGGTTAATTCGGCGAATGTCGGCTACAAACACAACGACACCATCCTGTATCCTTACTCATGCTGTCCTTTGGTGAGAAACCTTATGATCAGACATTAATATTGCTTCATCTAAAGACACGTGCTGTATTTCATATCATTATTTAAGTTAGCCTAAAGAACTAAGATATTTTCAAGTAATTGTATTTACATTTCGTTAAACATATAAGTGTATTGTCTTGTTCTTCAAATATCCACTGATGGCTGTCTTGCGTATCAGATACAGCGTAGATTGAAGATGTAACATGCCGAGAACCTAGCACTTGAACTGACAACGTGAAATTAACCCTTACTACGCTGAATTAAATGTTGTCGTCTTCTGGAAATGTTTTATTTTCAATATTTCTCGACAAAAACCTGGTTTTGACAGCACATGAGAATCGTCTCCAGTGGAGACGATTCTCATGTGCTGTCAAAACCAGTTTTTTGTTAAGAATTAAAGCAAAAATGAAAAACCGCAGACGGCAATTTCCTTCAACAGCGTAGGAAGGGTTAAAATAGTATTTTTCGCAGTTTTCATACAGTTAAATAATCAAACTAGAGAAATGGAAAATTTACCTCCGAATCCTGGCTCCTCTACTGGTCGATCTTCCTGAAATGGACAATCAATGCAACATAGACCGAATATACACAATTTACAATGATGGCAATATATCAAGGAGTATTATTAATCATTTATTGATTCACCTGTTTGTCTGTCTGTCTGTCTGTCTCTCTGTCTCTCTGATCTGGTCTGGTCTTGGTCTGGTCTTGGTCTGGGTCTGGTCTGGTCTGGTCTGGTCTGGTTTTTTGGTCTGGTCTGGTCTGGTCTGGTCTGGTCTGGTCTCTCTCTCTCTCTCTCTTTCTTTCTTTCTTTGGGTGTAACGGCCTATCAACAGCTAAGGTCGTTTAAGGCTGGGTCAATGTGTTTAGTACTAAATCCCATAATATATTACCAGAGTGTACAAATGTGTGTGGGGGGGGGATCCCAAAATCAGAACCGAATATTGTACAATAAAAACACTATATATTCAGTCCCGAAATCAGAATAAAACTGATCTGATGCCAGGTCCTCGCCACACCAGAATCACCTGGAGTCACCTGTTTATGCATCTAAGATAATATAAATGTTATTTTACTCATTGGAGATATGTTCACTTCATGAAAACTGTAATGACTTTTCGAAACAACTTAACGGGTCAAGCTATGGTAGCATACACAAGTCAATGCCAAGAAAATAGACGTTGACAATGTTTTCATACACAGATTTCGAAAAGAATACATGTAGGTAAGTACACCAACATGTTTATACCTTGCACATTTTGGTGGCATACAACACAACCACCTGCGCTAATCTTGTCAATTGTTTTATTTCAAAATACTTCAATATGTTGTGCTGTAAGTCAAGCAGCTTGCTAGACTGAGCCTGAGCTGTGCTACAGCTCAGTCACAGTCAATCAAACTGCTTGATTGCGAGCTGCGATTGCCAATAGATGTTCAGTAATGTTGACATCTGGGCAAGCTTAACGCAAGCGGTTGTGTAGTATATGTATACATAATAGCATACTATAGGTAAATTCATTTAGTTTCACCGCATGTTGTATGACTCGGTATGCACTCGCTGGTCGGCAATAGGGGAAGGCAAGAGGGGGTATAGCGTTAGTCCATGTATGTACGTGCGTACGTACGTTAGTAACACCTTTAATTGTTCAATAACCACTCCACTCCACTGATTTTGATAATATTTGGCCACAATGTGTGTCTGTGGATGGTGCTTTGTATTGCATACGACCCACGTCCGACCGCCCAATGTCAAGGTCACTGAGGAATTCAGTTCACCTTGTTTTCAAGGCAAAAATGTTAAAAGTTTTTTTCTTTCTCAAATAATTTCACCGATGTTGATAATATTTGGCCACACTGTGAGTCTATGTATCCAGGTTTTTCATACAAAGCACGTCCGACCGTCCAGTGTCACTTCGGACTTCGGTTCACCTTGTTTGTCAGGCAAAACTGTTAAAGTTCGTTTTCTTTATTCAAACACTTATAAACCGCTTCACCGGTTATGATAATATTTGGCCACGATGTGTTTATGGACGGTGTTTTGTTTTGCATACGACCCATGTCCGACCGTCCGACCGTCCGACCGTCTGACCGTCCGACCGACCAAGGTCAAGGTCACTGAATACTTATGTTCACCTTGTTTGGGTGGAAGGTGGGAGTATTGTTAGGCTAGCAGCTAAACCCTGGTTGGCAGTTTAGAGTAGACTAAACAAGATACAAGTTTCAGTTTCTTTATTATTTCTATCACGATTGTTTGTCAGGATGGCATTACACTGTAGTACTAGTAGTGGCCCAAATGTTACCGGCTGAAAACATTTACAACAACAACTAATGGCTGCTGAACGAAGTTTGAGTGACAGTGAAAGTTCTGCATTTGAGTGTTGGTCTGCTCTCTGTGACCGAAGTAAGAATCTGTGTTGCGTCATTTCTTGTATAGACGCTGAATTTGACAGTCAACGCTCTGATTTCAACCAATGAAATGGCTGACTGTCAGATCCAGCGTCTATATGCACCGCTCCACTGATTTTGATAATATTTACTCGCAATGTGTGTCTATGCATGGTGCATTGGTTTGCATACCACCCACGTCCGACTGCCCAAGGTTAAGGTCACTGAGGACTTATGTTCACCTTGTTTGTAAGGCGATAAAGGTTTTCTTTATTCAATAACTTATGAACCGCTTCAACGATTTTGATAATATTTGGCTACAACGTGTGTCTATGGATGGTTATTTGTTTCACAAACGACCCACATCCAACCGCCCAAGGTCAAGGTCACCGAAGACTTGTGTTTTTATTATTATTATAAGTATTATCAAGGCTGTCAGCGAGGGGATTAGCTTCGTTCTGGTTCATTTAGTTGCACCGGGTGTTGTCCGACTCTTGGATTGCGAAAATTAGAGGTCTCCGTTTGTACATGTAGTATAGAATACACTAACAACAATTGGTTCATTAATAATTCGTAATTAAGTGTATACATACATCCCATCATACTTAGTAAGCACTTATCTGTGAAACCAATGCTCCTACTCCATATTTATATCCTTACGATCTGTATATCCTCCTTGCCACACAAAACCGCAGACAGGTTCGCCATTTTCAATGCAAGATGTGGGTCAGTGAGTCAATGCAGATATGTGAATGTACGTGACTGGAGAAATGGGGCTCGTGGTTTTTGCGACCAGTGTAGATCCAGATCAGCCTGTGCATCCGCACAGTCTGATCAGGATCTGCACTGTTCGCCATTCCATGAATGAAACACGCGCCATGTATCTAACAAAGAATATAGATCAGGGTCTACGAGTGTGCTATTTGATCAGGGGCTACACCGGTCACGCTGTTCACAAATCCCCATTTCTCCAGTCACAGTCACATATCAGACACGCCATATGAGTTTGTACCCGAGAACATTTGCGATTATCTCATGCAAATTATATACAAAATTTAACTTTTCAGTCAATGCTAACGAAATGTTCATAGTAAATGCGGAATCATTTCGTCATTTTTTGACGTCATTTACAAAAAACATCACAGTTTCTGTAAATTTCATGACAAATCGCACATTTTCTTAGGTACACAATCACATTGCCTATCTCATATGTGGCTGTGACTGGAGAAATGGGGCTTATGTGATTTGTGAACAGCGTATGTCCTGATCAAATAACACTCCTGTAGCCTGACAACGATATGCTTTGCTTGTTAGAAGCATGGTAGGTGCTTCATTGATTAAATGGCAAACAGTGTAGATCCTGATCAGACTGCGGATGCACAGGCTAATCTGGATCTACACTTGTCGGCAAACCCGTAAGGCGTCAACAATTGATAAACTATTCGGAGTACACGCGGAGTTATATCCCGCATGTACTCTGAAAGTTTTGCAACTTTAGACTTTATTTATGAAAAATGTTACAAATTTTGTAAACGTTTTTAATGAAATTATGTAGATGTCCGAAGGTACAAAATCGCATGGCGTGTCTCATACGAGCCCGCATAAATAATGCCAAGTCACGGATTTCACACTGCAGTATATCTCGTCACTACAGGTTTCATTCCAGTAAATCGAATGTGGTCCTTAGTGTTCGAAAGTAGTACATTTTGAAGAAATAGTGCGAAACATTTTGCTTGCTTTGAACAAACTGCTTGTGGTTACTGGTGAATTTCGGATTGGAATTATTAGAAGTACACATACATTTACTCCTGCAACAAAAATATTGAGAGAATTTTAATCTTACTACCCGTCACGTCACATGACCCTATCATTCGTTGATCCATTCTCGAGCGTCTGCTGTTTTAATCAAGCAGGCCTTCCGAGTCATGGGCATTTCTTACCTTGTTTTCACCTCATATATGGGGGACGTCTGTTCGAGTTCGGGCCCCCGTTTGACAGAAATGTTTTGTTTTATATAATATTCATTAAATTTGTGTTTTTCTTAGTCGTTTTAATTAGTTTATGTTTGTGTCGGTAAAAGGTCAATAAATAACGGTTTTATTTTCTATCCAAATACCTCTTTTTTTGAACCGTCCAACATTACACATTTGGTCACACCTCACCGATTGTTGTCCATCTATATAACGGCAATAATTTGCACGTACGAAGTAATGTATAGCCCACGATATCATTGTTTGTGTTATGATCCGTACAACAGAGTATTGACCATGCCACGGACACAGGGTTCCTCCTAAGAAAGGAAAACAGGGGGTTTTGCCTGGACGACCTGGGAGCCGTTTCACTAAACTTCGTACAACTAAAATGTTCGTAAGTGCAAATTTAGGATCGTCTGAAAATTTCAATAGATATTTACATTTATTGAGCATAGGCTGCATATAAATCCAATAATTGTTTACAAGAAAACGGTGTTATTTACAATTTACAAACTATCATAATAATTATTTTGCACTTACGAACATTTTAGTCTCCAGGCCTGCAGGATGTAATGGAATGGTGGTTAACGGCCCATCAACACAAAAGAGTATCATTTAGGGCCAAGCAATGTAGATGAAGAATAAAAATAATAGTAAAATAGTATGTTAGATGTGGTAGTCAATCAGATGATCAGGGTAAAAATATTAATATGATGAACAATATAAATGAAAAATATGTATAGAATTATAAAATTATAAGAAATGAGAAACATGTATTCAATGATAAAATTAAACTTTCCGATACAAGTTAGTTTCATGGAGAACGCGAAGCAACCCTTCAATGATCTCCACATGGAATAGCTCCGCAAGTGAAGTAATATTGAAGTGTTTGCGTCGAATATCGGCAAAGTCGATATAGTCCAGTAGAATGTGTTGCACGGTAAATGCGCTGTGGCATGGAATGGAATGGTGCTTAACGGCCCATCAACACAAAAGAGAATCATTTAGGGCCAAGCAATGTAGATGAAGAATGGAATGGTGCTTAACGGCCCATCAACACAAAAGAGTATCATTTAGGGCCAAGCAAAGTAGATGAAGAATAAGAATAATAATAAAATAGTATGCTAGATGTGATTAGGGTTAATATATTAATATGATGAACAATATAAATGAAAAACGTGTATAGAATGGAATGAAATGGTGCTTAACGGCCCATCAACACAAAAGAGTATCATTTAGGGTCAAGCAATGTAGATGAAGAATAAAAATAATAGTAAAATAGTATGCAATATGTGATTAGGGTAAAAATATTAATATGATGAACAATATATATATAGAAATATAAAACGTGTATAGAAATATAAAATTATAGAAATATGAGACATGTATGCAATGATAAAATAAAATCTTCCGATACAAGTTAGTTTCATGGAGAAAGCGAAGCAAACCTTCAATGTTCTCCACCTGGAATAGCTCCGCAAGTGAAGTAACACTGAAGTGTTTGCCTCGAATATCGGCAAAATCGATACAGTCCAGTAGGATGTGTTGCACGGTAAATGCGCTGTGGCATGGAATACACCATGGACGCGGCTCACCTTTGAGCATATACGAATGCGTTAGTCGTGTATGTCCAATGCGCAATCGACAACTTCATCCCGGCGTACATGTCTGTAGCCAGGAGTCCATTCGCCCAGAGTCGGTTTCACAGCATGAAGTTTATTATCTGTGAGCAGATCACACTGAATCTGCATTGTATCGGAGATGAATGAGTTGATGGATGATTTAAAATCATGATAGCAAACAGGAAAATGAGAAGTTGGTAGATCCAGGGCGGCCTTGGCAGCACTATCTGCCCTGTCATTGCCCTTGATACCAGTAGGACTGGGTAGCCAACAAAACATAATGTCCTTGCCAGACGAAAGTAAAATATGGTGTAGCTCCATGATTTGGCGGATAAGTGGATGTTCAAGCTTCATGTTGTACAAAGCTTGTAGTGAAGATAATGAATCGGAAAATAAAATGAATTGCTTTCTCCAAGATATTTTCGCGAAATCAAGAGCAAGTAAAATCGCCCTCAATTCCGCAGACAATATCGAAGATTTGTCTGGGAGTCTGGATTGAAGATCTCCCTCGGTGACAGCGGCAGCAGATGCTACCCGGTCCCCGATCTTTGAGCCATCAGTAAAAAGCGGAGTGTATCTACATCTGTAGTTCGATGAAAGACAGTGTTATAAGCTGGATTAGATGGATTGGAATGTAGTTTAGTGGCGTATTGCAAAGATAATTTGGTGCGTCTATCGTGGAGAGAAGGTTCATTTGCTTCGGCATATAAGCTTTGTGCGTTAGACGTACGGAATGCACACAGGCAGAGTCGTAAGCCTTGGTGATGTATTGGATCGAGCGTCCGAAGATCGGATTTACTGGCAGACCCATATACAGTGCATCCGTAGTCTAGTTTTGAGCGAACATGTGCGATGTAAAGGCGGTGCAGCACCTTTCGGTCTGCACCCCAGTCATGATTTGCTACCACTCGCATTAAGTTGAGTGCTTTCTGGCATTTAGCTTTCAAGTATCGTAAATGGGGTTTAAAAGTGAATTTAGGATCAAAGATAAGACCAAGAAATTTCTGCTCCCGAACAACTGGGATGGGATGTGTTCCCAGTTTAAGTTCGGGATCAGGGGTGAAGACGCGTCTTTTTCAAAAATGCATGCAGTTAGTTTTAGATTTCGAAAACTTAAAGCCGTTTTCTGTGGTCCACTTGTTTATTCTATTGAGGCTCAGTTGTAATTGGCGGTCAATAGTATGCATGTTCTTTGATTTGTAACATATTAAACAATCATCGACATATAAAGAACAGTCAACACCTGGTTGCAGGCATTTTACAATATTATTCAGTTTAATGCTAAAAAGGGTAACAGACAATATACTTCCCTGCGGTACACCCATTTCCTGTTCATGGAGATCAGAAAGGGTTGTACCGACTCGGACTTGGAATTGTCTGTCTTTCAAAAAATTTGAAATAAAATCAGGGAGATGACCTTTCAGACCAAGGTCATGAAGGTCCTTCATAATCCCATACTTCCACGTCGTGTCATATGCCTTTTCTAGGTAAAAAAAATATGGCAACTATATGCTCATTGTTAACAAACCCGTCTCGAATGAATGCTTCGAGTCTAATCAGATTATCGGCAGTGCTTCTCTGGCGATGGAATCCAGATTGATACTCAGATATCAGTCCATTGGATTCCAGAAACCAGACAAGCCTGTCGTTAATCATTCGTTCCATGGTTTTACAGACGCAGCTAGTAAGTGCGATGGGACGGTAACTTGATGGGTCGGTGTGATCCTTGCCCGGTTTGGGAACAGGTATGATTGTAGCTTCCCGCCATGAAGGCGGAAAGACGCCTTGTTCCCATATTGTATTAAATATTTCAAGGAGGTTGTCTAAAGAGTGTTCAGGTTAAAATGTTAAGCAGTTGGGTAGTGTATATCATCATGGGCCTGCTGATGTATCATGTGCTTTCTCGAGGGAAGCTTTTAATTCCCTCATAGAGAAAGGAGCGTTGTAATGTTCTGAATTGTCTGAATTAAAATTAAGTTTAGTTTTTTCTTGCTCAGATTTCACCTTCAAGAACTCCTCAGAATAGTTATTACATGAGGAGTTCTTGGAGAATGCATCTGCTAATGTGTTTGAAATGTCTGTTTTGGAAGATACTTTATGTCCTGCTTTGTTGAGGTGATTGATAGAAGTTGATTTACATTTACCGTTTATCTTACGAATCATGTCCCATGTTGTTTTCATTTTAGATCGCGAATTCAACTTGGAGAGAAAAGATCTCCAAGTCTTTCTCTTGTTAGCTTTGATTGTGCATCGAGCTTTAGCTCTAAAAATTCTATGAGCATTTAAATTAACTGCTGTTGCGTTATTATTGATTTGACGAATAGACTGCTTACGAGCAGAGCAGTCATTGCCTCTTTGCATTCTTCGTCAAACCATGGTTTATTGACACGTTTGGGCTTTGCCGAGGTTTTTGGTATTGTCTTTTCTGCAATATCGTGTAAAAGGGAAACGTAGTGTTCTAGTGGATCTTCCGCATCTCGAAAACGATTAAAATCTAGTTCAATCATGCACATATTGCGAAATGTGTCCCAATCGGCTTTATGTAATTTCCACCTCTGGACTCTGTCAGTGGATGGTGGTCCATTACTCTGCAAGACGACAGGAAAGTGGTCACTCCCACATAGGTCGTCACCAACTTTCCACGTAAAGTCTAAATACAGAGAAGGATGACACAGAGTTAAATCCAGAGAGGAATATGAACCGGTTGCGGGATGTAAATATTTGCTCGATTTATCATTAAAAATGCTGAGATTGTGATCGGAAAGAAAATTTTCAATAAGTTCCCCCTGTTTGTGTCTTTCAACACCCCAAAGCATGTTATGTTCGTTAAAATCGCCAAGGAGAATGAAAGGCGAAGGGAGCTGAGAGACAAGATTATCTAGTTCTAATTTTAACAGGACTGCAGATGGTGGAATGTAGATAGAACATAACGTAATAGTCTTGTGCATCGTAACACTAACGGCCACAGCCTGAAGATTAGTGTCAAGATCCACGAGACTATGTGGGGTGCTCAAATTAACGAGGATTGAGACTCCACCAGATGCGCGTTCAGCGTTATCTGAACAGCAATGGGGTTGTGTTGAGTTAATAAAATTGTCAATTCATCACGATTTGGTTTAATTCCTCGACAGTTCCATTGGATAATAGTATCCATGTTTTATGTAGGTGGAAGTATGGGTTTGCGGGGTGGAACAGGCTTGGGAGTTGGTATGTCAGAAGACTCTTCAGTCTCCATCGAGTCCAACGACTCAAACCTGTTCTTCAGTGGAATGGGGCCGTCTGTCCCTTTCTGCGATGCAGGGTCATCAGACCCTTTCTGCGATCCAGGGTCATCTGACCCTTTCCTGGGCGGTTTTGTAGGGATCCTCTTCATCCATGGCCTTGGGCCTACCCCTGAGTGGTAGTGGAGAGGCCGACCTGTCATCCGGCCCTTGCCGTGATCGCAGAGGAGACACGGCCGTGATTTGTTTTAAGGTCTTTTTAGCCCGACCTTGATGTTGAGGCCTTTGGGCTCCGGCCTCGGGGAGATTGTGTAGATGAGTTAGATGTGGAAGGCTTGTAGTGTGGCGTATTATAGGTCCACGTTATAGTGGGGTGTTCAGCTGGTTTCCAAGAAACGTCCGTTTGGGTTGAAATACTTCTGCTGGGCTTGCGAGAGACTGCAGCCGAAGCGTAAGAAAAGCCAGGGATAGGAGTTGTTGGTATTTCAACAATCTTCCTGGCTTCAGGGAATGATATGTTGCGTGTATGTTTCACGCGAACTATCTCCTTCTCGATCTTCCACTTCGGGCAGTCTTTCGAATATGCCGAATGGTTACCATTACAGTTGACACAATGTTCGGCCTCCACACAGTTTTCATTACTGTGCTTGGCAATGCCACAGCGTGCACATGCAAGATCTCTCTTACATCTGTCTTTGTGGTGACCGTACAGTTGGCAGTTGTAACAGCGCAACGGGTTTGGTATGTATGGGTCAACTGTGACGAGTAATCATCTGGTTAGTTTAAGTTCTTTTGGTAGTTCAGTCAGGTTGAAAGCTAGAATGAAGGTATTAGTCGGGACTAGTTGTCCGTTCACTTTTCTATTAATCCTTCGAGCATCAGCAACTCCTTGTGGCTCGAGTTGTTTGATCACTTCTTGCTCACTTACATGAGCAAACTCCGGTGATCGGACAACTCCCTTGCAACTGTTCAAAGATTTATTTGCGCGGCTGGATGTCGACAGGGGTATCCAAGAACTGGTACAAAGCAGTAGATTCTCTGCATGACTCTTTCTGTCAACTTCAATAAGAAGGTCACCAGAGCGCAACCGTTTCAAGTTCTGGGCTCCCTGCCACACTATTCAGTATCTTTGATAAAACAAAGACAGACAATTTGTCAAGAGGCTTGTCAGTGTCAGTTGCATGGACCACAATGAATCGAGGCCAAGTGGCTACATGCTGTAGTTCTGTTTGATGTTGTTGTAGTGTTCGTTGAGAGAAATCAGATGGAGTAGACAGAAAATTGAATTCTGCAGGTCGTGTCCGTTTCTTAGATGGACCAGCTGAACAGGGTTGGCTAGACGACTTTGTGAAGTCCGAAGCCTTCCAATCATTTGGGTTTATGGATACTTGTGAAGAGGTTAGTTTTTTGTTTTTTTTGGCGATTCATATCAGTAGGCCGGTATATTCATCACTATGTTCCCCACCCTCCATGGAGCCCTACAAGGGGATGTGCTAATGGTGCGGGTCTCCGCACCGCACACAGAGGATACATAGTGATATACTCGAGCAAGACAAATAACTCACTCGTGTAGCACTAAACCGTGACACCTACTAGAGCCGCGGACTGGTCACACAATGTAAATGGGAACAAGATAATGTACTCACGTATATATGAAATAATCACAAAACAAAGCAAAAATAAAAAAAAATATATGCTCCAGTCACGACTCCAGCACCGGGTGCCACAGAAGCCGATTAATCCCATTGGGCTTGCTCACCCAAGGACCTCCCGTTTGTCTTGAAGTCAGGACCGAAGTGGTGTATTGTAGTAATGCGTGACATCTTGGCCAGGAATTCTGCCAGCAACGCAAGACACTCACCCACCAGGATCCCTTCCTCAAAAACGTCCGGGTAGCAGGAAACGTGTATAGAATTATAAAATTATAGAAATGAAAGACATGTATACAATGATAAAATTAGATTGTCCGATACAAGTTGGTTGCATGGAGAAAGCGAAGCAAACCTTCAATGTTCTCCACCTGGAATAGCTCCGCAAGTGAAGTAACATTGAATGGAATGGAATGGAATGGTGCTTAACGGCCCATCAACACAAAAGAGTATCATTTAGGGCCAAGCAATGTAGATGAAGAATAAAAAGAATAGTAAAATAGTATGTTACATGTAATAATCAATCAGATGATAAGGTAAAAATATTAATATGATAAATAATATAAATGAACAACGTGTATATAATTATAAAAGTATAATAATGAGAAACATGTATACAATGATAAAATTAAATTTTCCGATACAAGTTAGTTTCATGTAGAAAGTGAAGCAAACCTTCAATGTTCTCCAC
Source organism: Conchocele bisecta (assembly GCA_029237695.1). Classification (NCBI taxonomy): domain Eukaryota; kingdom Metazoa; phylum Mollusca; class Bivalvia; order Lucinida; family Thyasiridae; genus Conchocele; species Conchocele bisecta. The sequence continues at coordinate 104,147,876 of CM055271.1, forward strand.
ATGGAATAGCTCCGCAAGTGAAGTAACATTGAAGTGTTTGCCTCGAATATCTGCAAAATCGATACAGTCCAGTAGGATGTGTTGCACGGTAAATGCGCCATGGACGCGTATGGAACGCCATAGCTGTCTTATATGCACATACATACATATATGATGTGCAAACCTCCTTATATGGTGTGGTAACTTCTTTATATGGTGTGGTAACTTCTTTATATGATGTGCTTACTTCTTTATATGGTGTGGTAACTTCTTTATATGATGTGCTTACTTCTTTATATGGTGTGGTAACTTCTTTATATGATGTGCTTACTTCTTTATATGGTGTGGTAACTTCTTTATATGGTGTGGTAACTTCTTTATATGGTGTGGTAACTTCTTTATATGATGTGCAAACTTCTTTATATGGTGTGGTAACTTCTTTATATGATGTGCAATTCTTTATATGGTGTGCAAACTTCTTTATATGGTGTGCAAACTTCTTTATATGGTGTGGTAACTTCTTTATATGATGTGCTTACTTCTTTATATGATGTGGTAACTTCTTTATATGGTGTGCTAACTTCTTTATATGATGTGCTAACTTCCTTATATAGATAGGTCATTTTTCACGGAAGCACATTTATATCGACACCGGTAATAACAACAACAATGGCGGAAAGCTCTCGCGTCGATGAAATGTTGAAGAAATTGGGATTTTCGGCATTAGCAAGGGCATTTCGGGATCAGCGAATTGATAGTAGGTCTGGGCACAATCGGTGACCGAGCTCGCTTTACAAAAGAATGTCGGTTGGAGCAGACGACAGTTCCAAGAGTTGGTACGTCCCCGGGCGATGTAGTCAAATATTAACTGGTTAAAACAAACAAACCTTGTATTTGCGTGTACAATATGTCTACCCAACCAAAGTTTGCATCAGCTGCGTCAATTGTTAACATCCCAGCACGAGGGATTACGTCACTTGACCCCAGAGTTCAAATTATAGTCGCCAGCAGTTATTTCCAATGTGGTGGAACTTGTACGTCGAAATTTGATAGTGAGCAGGCCGTGTTGTATTTGCCCCCAAACACTATATAAATAATCCTTTCTGGGTGAAAAATATGAATAAAGGGACATAAATGGATATATTATACGTCAAAGTGGATTTATATTGAAACCAATTATCAATTGTGGCGTGTAGTTGTTATGTTATGTACAATGTGCTCACAATACCTTCCAATGTGTGTATGAAAACAGTACTTGCACAGGACAATTCAAGTATGAGATAGATAACAAAGACATTCATTATTATTAATTGTATTTATTATTTTTTATTATCAACACTTTATATCAACTATATCTCTGTTCTGAATAGTCTTAACAACTAGCAAAATAGAAGAAAAGCACACATAATTAAATCCTCAGTAACATTAAAATACAATCAATCGCAGATTTGGCAACAACTATATATTTATTGGTATGGTATATCTTTAAAATGCCTAAGTAAGGAACTTGCATCTAGTAAATATGTTCATATGGACTATGCACCATATGACGATATTAACCATGATGTAGTTGATGTAAAGGGCTATATTTTTCATAGTAAATGTAGAAACACACTATCATCCAAACGATCTGGTGGCATTGGTGTATATATCAAGGATGATATTCTCGGATATACAACTGTTTTGCATAACACATGTGAATACATAATATGGTTGACGATTAAACATGATATTTTGAACTTGGATAGCGATATATTATTAGGCGCAATATACTTGCCACCTACTGGTTCTCGCTATCTCGATGAAGATCAAATGATATTGCTTGATGAGGAAATTGCTCAATATTGTACAAATTATACATTTCTCAATACTACTTGGGGATGTAAATGCCAGAACTCATGCCTGCCTGACTATATTGTATCGGATGATTTTTTATCGTCTCATTTTGATTTTGATACCGAAACAACGAACTACTTTTCTTAGCATGTCACACTAGAAAACCTAGGTTACCCATTGCAACGACAGTCTAAAGATAAGAAAACGAACCCACATGGCTATTTCTTAATCGAAACATGTAGAAATAATAATTTATTTTTACTAAATGGTCGTGCAGGATCTGATAAACATAACGGTGATTTCACATTCCGAAACAAATCAGTTATTGATTACGCGATAGCGTCTGTTGATATGTTTCATCATATCGCTGATTTTAAAATTACAGAGACCGACCCGTTATTCTCGGACGGACACGCTGTCCTGAGTGTGGATTTGAATTGTAAACGAGTTGTACAAAATGCGCGAAGTTCATCTCCACATAAAAATAAAAAGAAAACGAAACGATGGAATAATAATTTGTCAGAAACTTTTTCACGCAATATTAATATTACGACATTAAATAATTTACTCATACTGCCCGATTCAAAGGATTCAATAAATCGAATCACCACTGAAATAGCACAGGTGTTTGAAGTGGCAGCAAATAAAACTTTTAATAAAACTTCACAATATGTACAAAACTCAGATAGTAACAAGCCATGGTTTGGTCATGAATGTAAGAGAGCACGAAAAGGGTATCATAGAGCCAAAGAGAAATATCAGCACAATAAAAGTAGCTATAACAAAGGCAAATTAGCTCGTGAAAGTAAACATTACAAAATAAATATGCACAAATATATTAACAAGTATAAATATAACAAGAACAATTATAACATGAATGATCATGTTATAAAAGAACGCTTTGAGTGTATGTTATTAATATTGAGGCCAACTTTGCAAGTAGCATGTAAAGTTATAGATATCAGGGTATGGGATCAGTGGTTTCCGAACCTGCTTTTCCGACGTGACGTATTCTGTAACGTCATTTTTACAGTAAATTTTCTTGAAACTTTTCCAAGCAAACGGACGGATTTCGATGATATGTATCACACCATAGAAGTGACATACCGGTTCGATGATATGTATCACACCATACATTCACGTTCTTTAGATTTTTATTCACATCCATGGTAACCGATTCTTCGTCAAAACCAGAAAATTGTTAGATTAAAGCAAACTATACCATAATGCAAGAACTGACATCATTAAACGAAGCTAATCCCCTCGCACTGGCATCATTAAACGAAGCTAATCCCCTCGCTGGCAGCCTTGATAATAAAAAAGTACTCCGTGACCTTGGGCGGTCGAACGTGAGTCATATGAGTCTACTCATATGCTAAACCATGCTCCATCCATAGACACGCATTATGGTCAAATAATATCAAAATCGTGGAAGCAGTTCACAAGTTATTGAAAAATTAAAGGTGTTACTAGCGTACGTACATACGTACGCAGTACATGGACTAACGATATACCAGCTCTTGCCTATCGGCGAGGGGATACTAATTGGCAACTGTTAAGCATTTACTGCGTTATGTTTCATTAAAACTCTGTCTTTCCATTATAAAGATATTACATTCAACATCCTGCACCACCTTTAATTGGCATGGCGCAATTTTAAATATTGCGCGGGCCCAATTTTCCCAATTTTAGTACTTTCCCCTAACAAAAAAAACCGGCATCTAGTCCCACGCTGACTGAGCCGCGATCTATAAACTTACCCAGGGAGATTACATTGCAAACATAGAGTAACGCGTCCACTGGCGGTTTGTTTCGGTGAGTCCGCACAGTACAACAGTCCGACTTGGCAACGCCACCTAGCGACTTATCACTGGCACTGCAGTGCATGATATAAAAATCCTAAAACCATCAACTTCTAAAACTGGCGTTTTGAAGAAAGTCATGAAATATGTAATCTTAAATTCGATAAAATTGACGCAGTACAATTTGAATGACGTTATAAGCCAAAGATATGAGTGCCAGAAATAATCCACATTCAGACACATGAAAATGTTTGCCATTTCTCCATTTCATTGTCGAAACTCCAGACGGTTTTACAGAATGTGAAAGCCATGGAAAAATGTACTGGATATCAAATACTCCTACAAGCACCAATATGAACTTGTGAGTGAAACTCACGACAGGTCATACATTACATCGAAACAGAAATAATTGCCTTGAAAAAGTCTGAGAAATATTACACACACACAAGTACACATTCAAACGGCTGTATGTCAAAAATTGTTCTGCGACTTTGCACTGCAGTGGAGTATCCAGATTCATGCAGAGGGGGTGTGAATTGTGAATGGAGTTTGGAAGAGGGTGCGAGAACATACATTCAATTTCTTCCATTGTAGTGATTTTCACATATATTATACAGGTAGTTATTTTCCCCAGAAAACGTAGGTTAAAGTAAAAAAAAATACACACCTGACCAAATGTTACGGGATGACATTACACACCATGTCACTGGACTTTGTACTGTACACCCACTGGTGAATCCATGTGACAAGTGTTTTGTATGATGTGGTGTTTGTGAATGAGCTGATAAGACAAGTGTCGTGCCTTTGCACTTAATGACTGGGTGCCAGACATCCTTCAGCAAAGTTGCAATCATTTGATTTGGTTGGGGGTCCCATCTGTTTGGCACAAAGTGTTCTTTATAGGAATTAAATATTAAATAAGTATAATTGTGTAACTATTCCAACAGTTTTAAAAAATACGAGTGCCCGCTACACAGAAATATTCACTTAGTAATCTTAGGTTTACTGATAGGTTGTATCATCGTGCTATTTTGATTGTAAATGAGGCAGGTCATTTTAAAATTATTTATATCAACTAAATGTGTCACCTGAATAAATATTTGTATTGACTTGTTACAAAATATGATCATTGCACATCAAAAGATAAATAGAGAGAATAAATAGTTGTTTCCATTAACATTTTAAAGAGTCAATGTTATCGCCCTTGATATCAAAGTGGCAATTTAAGCTTGATGTAAAAATAATAATAATGTAAAATTAACATGGTTGATATGATTTTTTTAAGAATTTTACCAAATTTTCTACGACGGCCATCTTGGATTATGCGACAACCTCCATTTTAACAAATATGAAAATGCTTCACCCACGCACAACTGTGAAGTCTGACCAGCGTCGGCCAAACGGTACATGAGAAGAAGACGAAATCTATAATTAAAGGATGACCTGTCGGCGGCCATATTGTATGATGTATCATCCGATTTTGACAATACCCACGATACCTTCGATTTGATTGATATACATCAGGACCATATTAGGTCAAATTTGAAATATCGCCATGTGCCAGATACAAAATCAAATGCGTGAAAAAACAAAGGGAGAACACTGGAATATTAGTGAGGCAAGAGTTGTGATAAATATACAAAAAGGAATTCCAGTTATGCTCGGGTCACAAAATCAGTACATGTATCAGAAAAAAACAAAATAAATCAGTATGGTAAGATGTTATTCTTGCTTTTAAGAGCAAGTGAGCGGGGTCTCACACATACCCTCGGCCGTAGCAAAGTCATTTGGCCTTGACCTTTGGCATGAAAGCCGCTTAGTTGAGATATAGAATGAAAATATGGCTGTTGATAAAGAAGTATGTGACATTTCCAGTCGATCCAACATACGGTTGCAAATAAATTGTGTACTTAAAACTTTAATGCAAATATTTTAAAACATTTAACACAATTTGACCTTGACCTTCGGCATGAAAGTCACATGCGTGGGCTATAAAATGAAAATATGGATGTTGATTGTTGATAGGCAAATATATGAAGTTTCAATTCAATCTGACTTACGGTTGAAGAGAAATTGTTTACTTAAAACTTTGACGCATATATTTCAAAACATTTAACGCAAGTTTCAAAGTAATTTCACCTTCACCGTGTGCATGAAAGCCGCATGAGTGGGCTATAGAATGTTTGTTTAATGGTGTTTAACGGCCTATCAACAGCTATGGTCTAATACTCACATAAAGGATATAACTGTCGGATACCAAATGCCAAAGTTGTTTGTTTGTTTATTGGTGTTTAACGGCCTATCAACTGCTCAGGTCATATAAGGCTGGGCAAACGGGTTCGATCCTGTATTAACCTGCTGCATTGGGGGGGGGGGGGGTAAATCCCAAAATCAGAACGGAATAATTTCATCGAGAAAATATAGTCAGCCCTGAAATTAGAATAACCTGACCTGATGCCATGTCCATACCACACCAGTCACTTGGCCCCTTTCCCTAAAAAAGGATTACGAATAATCGTAATACTCACACAAAAGATATAACCAGATTCAACTGTCACATACAAAATGCCAAAGACGTATGTGAGGGCCAAACCAGGTCTCCAGTCGAATTTCCGGTAAGAATGAATCGCGATTGTTAAATTACCCATCACATGCACCCACCAGGGCTATAGAAAGACAATATTGATCTTCTAACTTCATAAAGAAGTATATATATATGAAGTTTCAAGTCAACCCGACGTGCGGTTGCAGAGACATTGTGTACTTAAAAACTTTGACATGTTTGATGCAAATATTTCAAAACTTTAAGTAATTTGACCTTGTGCAGGAAAGCCACATCAGTGTGCTACAGTATAAAACATATGGATGACGATAAAGAAGTATATAAAGATTCAACTCAATGCGATTTACGGTTGCAGATATAATGGGTACCCAAAAACCTTTAACGCAAATCTTACGGATGGACGAAAATACAAAAACTATATACACCTCGACATACTTTGTATGCCTGGGTATGAATCATGATTGAAGCTGTGTTACAGATGATGCCTCAATATGTTGTTTGTCACATCATGCACTGCAAATGACCAATATCAACCAATTGCACCATTTCATTCGAAGTCAAATTTCGAAGTCGAAATTTATTGTACACATGTAATTTGTTACAAGTTTGACCATTGGGCATTGATTTCAATTATAATCATGATAATAGCACAAAGATACATCATTAATTCGTAAATTTTCGTTTCCCTTCGAAAGTCTACAAAGTTTGTCTTTGGTCTATTCTGGATGTTTCAAGTAAAATCCTTTATTGCGAAGATAACTGAAACCATGTGAAACCAACCAAATATAGACTTTATAGACTGTGGACGTTAAACAGAAATTTATGAATCAAAGATTGAATGCAATACCTTAAATGCTAATCACTCTAGGTTGGCGGTAGGATTTTTAAATATGCTCAAATATGTGTTTGTGACTGGAGAAATGGGGCTTATGGGATTTGCGACCAATGTAGATACACATATCCGCACAGGATCTGCACTGTTCACCATTGCATCAATGAAATCTCCATCATGCTTCTAACAAGCCACATCATTATCAGGCTACAGGAGTGTACTATTTGATCAGGAGCTACACTGGTCACAAATCCCATAAACCACATTCTCCAGTCACAGCCACCGGTTGAAAGTAACGGACCAATACCTATAAATAAATAAATATACCTAAAAGCATCAATAAGTAAAATAAAATAGGCTAAACAAATTATTTACTCCCATATATCACACATGGAGTAAATACATTTTGTTTAGCTTATTTTTCTCTCACTTATTGATGCTCTTAGGTGTATTTAATGTATTTATAGGCCATGGTCCGTTACTTCAACCTGAGGTCACAGCATAGTAAATATATTTCTGACCATTTCAATATCTAGTCATTCGAGTGTCACATAATCAGAAATGTACAAATGGCATTCTGTCCACCACAAGAATGAGTCACCGATTCAAAAAATATTGATAAATCTTAAAACTGCACAAGTCAGGTTTGTGTGAATAAGATTCATTCTCAATTCCATCAACACAAGAAGTAACAAGTCTTCACGACACATCCTTTCAACAGGTTGATTAGATGATTAGAGCAGACATCAGAGTTAAGAACCACACAAACACTGCCGCTGGCATGGATGGTACTCCGGTTAAATGGTTAATTTTTTGTAACTGAACTTGTCTTTCTCAAGCTCTTCCTCGAGCGTTATATTTTCAGATGTCGCTGATCTTAAGATGATGACAGTCTGTCATGGCGACACTATATTTTGCTTTGTGTAGGTCAGGAACTGGATCAGTTCCCATTTCGCGAGTGTTTGGCAACTTGTTGCCCAGGTGGAGTAGTGTCTTCGGGCAGCGATTCTTCTGGTGGCCTTTATCCTTCAACAGCAGAATGAGAAAACAATTTCGCCTTTTTCTGCTTCTTCTGAAACCGCCCATATACTATCTCAATAGCCTTGCTGGTGTCTGCCTCGACTGCAGGGTGAAGTTGAAGAGGCTCGACGAATAATCCAGATGGCTAAGATCTGTAGACGGCTTCCCTGAAACAAACAATCAAACACTATTATGTACATGGTTAGCCTTTTATTGAATTTCTTACCAGTATTAACCATTACTCAGCAAATGACTCCGCAACTTTCCAACATGAAACAGTGCTTAGAGAACTACATCCCACCCGGGCATCAAACTCACAACACTTGGATAAATGTGGTAAGCGAGTAAGCCACATTGTCAATAGTTGTGAACAGTAACTCTTGAAATCTCCAACCGTACTGTCCGTAGCAGAGTTACGTTTCCATTCATAGTCTTCCTCTGCAGAATAGTGAATAAGAAATCTGGTTCGCAAATTACATGTAGCAGCTAAAGTTGGGGTCCCATCCACAGGTTGAAGTAACGGACCGAGGTATATATATATGTGTGTGTTATAGAGGGAGTAACAAAACTTTTTTTAGCTTTTTTTTTTCGTTTTAATATGGACGCTTTTAGGCGTATTTAATGTATTTATAGACCTCGGTCCGTTACAATGTACTTCAACCTGTGGTCCCATCTAGTAGGCATAACAGTTTGCCTATAAGAATTAAATAAGTGTATAATTGTGTAACTACGGTACATGTATTCCGCCAGTTTTAAAAATTACGAGTGCAGGCCCACTATACACATATAATAATTTAGTAATATTGATTGTACTGATAGTGACTCGCGGTGGTATCAGGCTATTTTGATATGCAAATGAGACATGACATTTTTAAATTATTTATACCAATTAAATCACCTGAACAAATATTTGTATTGACACATTATAAAGTACGATCATAGTGCACATAACAAAACTAAGCAGACAGAATATAGTTTCCATTAACCTTTAATGGAAACACAGTTATCGCCCCTGATATCAGTGACGAAATTCACGTTTCATATAAAAAGAAAAAGTACATGTATATTTTCACGTACATGTACAAATGGGGGGAAAATCACAAAATCAGAACTGAATATTTACAATAACAAAACTATATATTCAGCGCTGAAATCAGAATAATCCTGGTCTGATACCAGGTCCTCGCCACACCAGAATTACTTGGCCCCTCCCAAAATAAAATCAGTAGGATAAGTAATAATCTTACTACTTTTATAATGGGCAATAACCCAATTCAACTCCCAGGTAACAAAGAGCCAAAGATAAAAATGTACTGAAGGGTCAAACCAGGCAAAATAGTGATTCCTATATGGAGGAACCACTACCGTTAACTTACGTCGTCTCGTTCTTTCGACCACCACCCACGTAAAGTTTTGTATTACTTACTTTTATAATAGTTTTTTTTTTTTCAGATGGAAATAAATACAAATTAGGTCACAATTAACAACTAAAGTGTAAATCAGATCTGATTAGCTATTCTGTAGAGGAAGCCTACGTATATCATTTATTTGTTTGTTGGGGTCTAACGGCCTATCAACAGATGCGGTCATTTAAGGCCGGGTCAATGGGTTTAGTAATAAATCCCATATATTACCTGTACAAGTACATGTTCAAGTACATGTACAAATGGGGGGAACATCCTAAAATCAGAAATTAATATTTACAATAAAAGAACTATATACTCAGCCCTGAAATCAGGATGATCCTGATCTGGTGCCAGGTCCTCGCCACACCAGAATCACATGGCCCCTCCCAAAAGCAGTAGGATCAGTAATAATCTTAATACTTCTATAATGGGCAATAATCCAATTCAACTGCCAGGTAACAGAAAGAGCGAAAGATGAAAACGTACCTGAGGGCCAAACCAGGCAAATCGTGATCCATACGTATTACTCTTATAATATTTTTTTTCAGATGGAAAATATACAAATTGTGTCACAATTAACAACTAAAGTGTAAATCCGATCTGATTAGCTATTATGTAGAGGAAGCCTACATGTATGAATGGAATAGTAACTCTGCTACAGACGGTACAGGAGTAGATTGCAAGAGTTATTGTTCGCAACTACAATAACATGGTTCAATGAATAATGAGACATCAGTGGATTCTATATTGTATGTACATATTGGTGTCGTTTTTCTAGTTTCGATGTAGAACCAATAATTCATTAAACTGTGTTTATTCCATTGGGTGACAGTCCAGTTGTTACATTTATAATAGCATAGCCAATTGTTCTCGTCATTTTTTAAATTTTATTTCCACTTCAAGGGACCAGGGGTCTCAGAAATGTAATTTCCGTTACGTACATTTACATGACGTAAATATAGCTTTACATTTACATTTTTTTTCTTTTCAACCGCATAAAACATACAACTGAAGGGGCATCTATTTAGAAAAGTGTCAAGAATATGGTAAGCTAATTGTATTAGTGCGAAACAGAGAAATTTAGTAGCAAGTCGTGGAATTTCTCATTTATGGTAACCCAACAACATGTATTTAATATGAATCAGTAAAGTTAAGCAAAACAAAATAGCTTGGCAACTAACAGAATGCCGTGTTTTACCACATGTACCAAACATCGTTATAAAGCTACATTTAATTAATAGCACAGCCTCCAAAAATATGGGCGTAACGGCAATGATTATGTAACGGTAATGACAAAACGTAACGGTAATGACTTTCCATTTATTTAAAATACTAATACAGCATATATAACAAACATATTTATACTTTGAATATGCTGTACAATATAAGTTCAAGTTAGTGTTTACTTTTAATGTGATTGCCAATAGAAACCCACACTCCTTGCAAACTGTGTCTGTTTTTTGTTGTTTCAGAGCTTTTACTAATTCAATCCTGATATATAAATGTTGTAGGTCTGAATAAATGTGCCATTACTGACCGACAACTGATGGGACCTGGTTTATATCTAATTGACGCATCAACTGACTGGTTAGTATGGTAATTTATCATTGCCGTAAATACACGATCGTCATTACCGTTACACAATTTTGTACGGAAAAGACCGTAACGGTAATGATTTTTCTTTAAAAACTCCCATTTTTCACCCCTCTGTATACAACGCATCATGAAGGTAGAATATGCAAAGACAACGTTGTAAGTGTGTCTATCTACCAATTTTGGTTTCAGTCGACCTACATACATATGGACGTGTATAAACCGTGAACGGTAATGATGCATGTAATGATTATGTGTAACCTTAAAATTCCGAATACAGACCGGTCTCGTTCTCGGCAATGACTTAAGTTGTGTTACCACCGTGTTTATTTATAAATCGGGCGCCCATAAACAGTGTTCATTGCATTAGTAGCTGAGAGTAGGAAAGGGAGGTTACTCTGATTTTACTCTTTTTTTTCAGCGTAACGGTAATGATTCGATTTCGCGGGATAGATACATTAACGTCAGTATTTTTTACAACAAAAGGCAAATTTATTGCAGAATAAGTTTAATGTCAATGTTAAACTATTTTAATTCAGATGCAATGTATAGTAAAGTACAAATTGACAAGATTTGAGAAGTACGGGCTTGTGAACTGTGCTGATTGATGATCGGGACATGCCCATTTGGTGCACCATACATATGCCAACAACAGAAAAATAATAACTAAACACACATAACAAGAATTGTAAATACTGTTTTCTTAATGGATTGGTATTATACATAGTTTCTTTACTGAAAATAAAATAAAAATTCCTTATAAATTGGGGAATTTGTTCCTCAAATTATGATTTTATGAGTGAGACACTTACACTTATCCTAGGAAACATACAGGATTATCTCCCTTAATTGTTCATAACTCGCGCGCTTGAAAAAAGCGTCCCGTGATCCAGACTCAACCTGGTATAATAGGACGTGTTACCCGTCTATAATCAGTTTTTCGACGGTGTTAGTGAATCTCATCCCTGCATGAAAGTCATCACTGGGGGATGGTGGTGGTAATTAGGAAGTAAGTGTAAGTGTCTCATTCATAAAATCATAATTTGAGGAACAAATTCCCCATTTTATTTCGTATCACCACTTACACTTACCCTAGGAAACATACAGGATGATTCCAAAGCTCTCTCGACTATACGGTGGTGGGATGACTTTCTTCAACCCTTGACGCTTCTATCTCTCATACGTGATGTACTTTGTGTGTCAGTTCAATATTTACATCCAAACATATATATATATATAATCCACTCTCCTGTGGTCTATACAAACACTGCTTAGTGTTCTGTACATGCACTACCTTGTGCTCCAAAGTCACTAATCAAGTGTCCAAATAACACCCAAACGTATACAATACATGTAAAGTTCTACACTCAAACTCGTCGGAAGATAAAACACTACTTTAAAACCTCAGTGGTTGTGTCTACATCTCTCATGTAGAACCTAGTGAACGTACTCTCATGTGACCAGTCTGCTGCTTCCAAAATAGCACTCATTGATGCTCCCTTGAACAGCTCACAAGACGGTCCAATTGCACGTGTAGAATGCCCTCCCAACCTTCAAATCTGTATTATCATATGCACACTTCACTGTATTTACAATCCAACTGGAAATTGTCTGCTTTGACACTGATGTATGCGGTTTGTTAACCGTTATGAAGAAATTTGTGATGCCTGTCCCAGATCCAAGTTTTCTAAACTTTCGAGTCCTTTCCATATAAATCAATATGGCTCGTTTAGGATCCAACTTCCTGTTGTCGGGAAATGACGGCACAAAAATCTTTGACCTTACATGATTTTGTCGATCCTGTTTCGACAAACCCTGTCGAATGGTCACGCCCTTGGACTGAACCGAAACTGCGCCCTCGCCCAACCTCAACGCCTGTAGGTCGCTGCAGCGTCGAAACGTCGTGATTGCTGTAAGGAAAACAGTTTTCCAAGTTACACATTTCAATGACGCCTCTCTCATTGGCTCAAATGGTGATTTTTGCAACATTTTGAGAACACGGGGTAGGTCCCATTCTGGAACCAGTCTAGTCCTAGGTGGTCTAGAATGGAATACCCCTTTCAGTAACCTTATGATGTACGGATGTTGGCCTACTGCCACATTGTCAATTGGTGGTAAAACAGTAGATAACATGGACCGGTAGCCCGCTATTGTGCTATACTGCAATCCATTGTCATACAAATGGGCCAAGAAATCTGCACATTGGCTCAGAGTTGCACAGTACGGATCAGTCTCCCGTGTACTACACCAACTATGGAACTTCTGGAATTTGACAGAATAGTCCTTTTGTGTACCTGATCTCCAAGAGGCTGACATGAGCTTTCTAACGTCCTTTGAAAAGCCTTCTGTTTTGAAACATTTGTCGATAGCAGCCATGCATTTAGATTGAACACCCCCGGATTGGGGTGATATATTATCGACCTTGGTTGATGTAACAGATTTGCTACTTCTGGTAGTTGTATGGGATGTGCTATCGACATTTGAAGCAGGTTTGTGTACCAATGCCTCCTGGGCCACTGTGGGGCAATCAAAATCAGTTGACACTGGTACTGAGACATGTGCTGTAGTACTTTGGGAATCATGCAAATCGGGGGAAATGCGTATGCAATCATCTGATCCCACGAGATCGACAGGGCGTCCGTCGCTAATGCCAGGGGATGGAATTCCCATGAATGAATGAATGAATGAATGGAATGGTGCTTAACGGCCCATCAACACAAAAGAGTATCATTTAGGGCCAAGCAATGTAGATGAAGAATAAAAAGAATAGTAAAATAGTATGTTACATGTAATAATCAATCAGATGATAAGGTAAAAATATTAATATGATAAATAATATAAATGAACAACGTGTATAGAATTATAAAAGTATAATAATGAGAAACATGTATACAATGATAAAATTAAATTTTCCGATACAAGTTAGTTTCATGTAGAAAGTGAAGCAAACCTTCAATGCTCTCCACCTGGAATAGCTCCGCAAGTGAAGTAACATTGAAGTGTTTGCCTCGAATATCGGCAAAATCGATACAGTCCAGTAGGATGTGTTGCACGGTAAATGCGCTGTGGCATGGAATACACCATGGACGCGGCTCACCTTTGAGCATATACGAATGCGTTAGTCGTGTATGTCCAATGCGCAATCGACTAAGGACAACTTCATCCCGGCGTACATGTCTGTAGCCAGGAGTCCATTCGCCCAGAATCGGTTTCACAGCATGAAGTTTATTATCTGTGAGCAGATCCCACTGGATCTGCATTGTATCGGAGATGAATGAGTTGATGGATGATTTAAAATCATGATAGCAAACAGGAAAATGAGAAGTTGGTAGATCCAGGGGAATTCCCATGAACAGAATATTGGCACTTTCCCATTGTGTACTGACGCAAACAGATCTATCATCGGTTCGCCCCATTTCGCAAAAATTTGCTGAGTGATCTGATTGTTTAGTGACCATTCTGTTGGTCTGATCTTTATTCTGCTCAGATTTTCCGCTAGAACATTGAGTTTGCCCGCTATGTGTGCTGCTTTTAGTTGTATATTGTTGTTTATTGCCAAATTCCATAAGTCCCAGGTCCTGTAGCACAACTTCGAGGAGTGAGTACCCCCCTGCTTGTTGATATGTTGTACAACTGTCGTGTTGTCGCACCGTATCAACAAATTCTTCCCTTGTAATTACGGAAGAAATTTCTGTATACTCAAGTACACTGCCTCCAACTCTAGCAAGTTGATGTGCTGTTTTTTCTGAACTACATTCCACGTTCCTTGAAACGTCTGATTGTTCACTACCCCTCCAAAGCCCATTTTCGACGCATCTGTGGTCACTACCATATCTGTGGACCATTGGCGTAGTGATCGACCCTTTAGAATGTTGGCTGAATCCAACCACCATTTCAGATGACCATACAGATGTTTCGTAAATGGGATTTTGGAAGTTAGCTCCCCTGATGACGGTTTCCAGAAACTGAGGTGTAGTTGCACAGGTCTCATAAATAGACGTGCATGGGGAACCAGTTCTATGCAAGATGCCATCAGCCCTAACAGGTGCAGATAATCTCTTGCAGATCCCTGTTCTCTGATCAGATTGTTTATTGCACTGCGAAGCTTCATCAACCTATCTACAGTTGGAGTGACCATACCTTTGTCCAAATGAAAATGGCCTCCGATGAACACTATGTTCTGACAGGGTACCAGCTGGGATTTCTGAACATTTATCACGAAACCTAACTCTAGCAACAGTGTTATTGCTTTTTGTCTGTCTCCTAGCAGCTTTCTGTAACATGCATTCAGAAGAAACCAATCGTCCAAATACACTGCTAGTCGTACATTTTGCATTCTCAGATATGCCGCGACTACTGCAACTATTTTTGTGAAGGCCCGTGGTGCAAAAGTTGGGCCGAAACACACTGTCCGAAATTGCCAATTCTGTCCGTTTACATGGAATCTGAAATATTTTCCGATGTTTCGGATGTAATGGTATGTGAAGGTAGGCGTCCTTCAGATCGAACGCCACTGCCCAATCGTTGCGTCTGACCAAGTTTAAGACTTTTGTTAACGTATCCATCTTGAAATGTTCTTTTCTTAGAAAATTTGTTTTAATGGTTTCAAATTTATAACTGGTCGAAATTTACCTGATTTCTTTTTTACGAGGAACAAGGTACTGTAAAAACCTTGTCCTATCTGATCTGCAGGTACAGGTTCTATCGCATGCTTGGTACATAGCTCTGTAACCTCGTTTTGTAAAATATTTGCATTTTCGCCTGCTACTAGAGTTTTGCGAATGCCCGTTTGTTTTGGGTATGCCAGAAATTCCATCTCGTACCCATGTTCTAGTGTTCGTAACACCCATTTGTCGTCCGTTATCAATTTCCATTTTGACACAAACCTTTGAAGACGACCTCCCACAGGTATTTCGGGACAGCGTACCAATACCTGGCTGTTCCAGTCAATTCCGCTTGTACTTTCCTGTGGAGACACGAAAACCACTTACCCCATTTGACGATCTGTCCTGCTGCCTGCCGTAAGTATATACGGCGCGGACCTCGAGATCGATTGTAGGAGGACCCTCTGTATGTCCTCACTCTGTCATCATCAAACCGTGTTCGCTTGTTCACGGTGTTCGTCGATGTAGAGGGATACTGCCTCTTGTATGAACGATTTGCGTCAACCGGAGGTAACAACTCCTTTAATTGTTGTGATTGATCGCGACGTTCCTTGAACTTTGCCTCTAGGCCAGTCCCGAATACACCCTCGCTTGACAACGGCAATTTCAATAGAGGCGCTTTCACATCGCGTATTTCACTTAAGCCGTATCGTATGTCGCTGCAATACGTCGAATCAAGTGAAAGAATGTTCCACATCTCCCCGCTTGATCTAGAGACTTGGTGCTCATCGCGAAAATGTAACGCACTGTTTGTATGGCACTGTCAATTTTCGGGGGCTTTTCCTCCACGTCCTTCAACAACCGACCTAGTGCTTGTTGAATGTACGCACATGATATGACACTGACGCGTGCTGCCGTGTGACCCTGAAATGCCACCTTCTCAACAGTCTTGTTTGCGGGAGTAAACAAAGTTTGATTTTTACCAAACGTAGCTCTGGCTCCATGTCGTTTAATCAATAAGGACTCAACCATGTTGTCTAGGCTAGGTACCTTAAACAAATCTCGAGATTTTTCATGTACAGGGAATGATGCTCTCGTATTTTCCATGTAAGCCGACACTCTATCTGGATCTGCACTGTGCCACGTATTGTTCAGTGAGTCAATCTGCGCCTCGTCTAACACAAGCCCAGTCTTACTCGGTGTTTTCCCCAGACGAGTATCTTCGCCAAACACATCTGCTAGACCATCGGCTATCCAGAGTCGTCATGTTTGTTTGGTGTCAAATAACGAAAAAATCTTTCATTATTCCGAATCTCATCATGTGAATCTTGCACTTCAGATTGTGTGGGTGATGATTCTGAGAACAAGGTACGTCTCTCCGTCTGCCCTGGTTGAAGGGATATGATGTCATCTGCATGTATAGGAGATACATGATTTCTATTCAAATTATAGTCATCATCTAATGAATTCTCCAGTGACAACAATGGTGTACGCCGACGTACAGGAGACTGTGGTGCCAAACTGTCATTGGGCTGATTGGGTGTCTGGTTCTCAATAAGTCCATCATGGTCGCAAATTTATCATCCCAAGATGAAAAGCGTTTTTCCATACGTTGCTCTAACGCGTCTAGATCCTTCTCAGATTTAGATACTTTGCGTTTTTTAGCGCTGGCCGAGCCACTTCCCTCCATGGCGCTACTGTTGTTTGATTGTCCGGGCCGACTCGTAACAGCCGCCTGCGAATCGTTTTGGGACGAATGGGACGGAGTAGGCAGCCTGAGAACTGCGCCGTCTTGACTGTCCTTCATATTTACCCGAATGTGGGCGTCTGTCATGCTATGACACTACCAACTTACGCTGATAAACTAACAAATATCTCTGAATTTCTTCGTAAACAATTGTCACGTTTAAACCGGAAGTTATGAACTCAACGCCGGAAGAAAAACTGATTATAGACGGGTAACACGTCCTATTATACCAGGTTGAGTCTGGATCACGGGACGCTTTTTTCAAGCGCGCGAGTTATGAACAATTAAGGGAGATAATCCTGTATGTTTCCTAGGGTAAGTGTAAGTGGTGATACGAAATAAAATGTGTGATTTGTCAGTAAATTACACCGGGACACCAGATGTACATAAAATATAGAATCACTGACATACATATCTGTACATGTATCAAACCAATGAAAACTGACATTCTGATCTGCATATAAAAAAATGTCATTTCGGCTAATTCTGCGCACCGGCTAATGCACAATTCACGTAATGTTTTGCCCAGCTTACGTCAGAATAAATTATGTTGATTTTGGAATAAAACAGCTGATTAACGGTATATAAGTCACAATTTTATCCCATTCCGATAGTTTGGTAAACATTTATTCAGAACATGGTCAAAATGATTAGTTGTCCTACTTACTAAATGAATAGATCAACAACAGATCTGTTAAAAAAAGCTTCATAAACCATTAATACACATGCAAATATACCGACATTGGTTATCATTTTATTCCCGTATAATTCGCAAAACTCAAGGACAAAATGGACTGATATTTTGATCAAATTTGGCTGGGTCTCCGCTAGGCGGATACAGATAATAGACGACAGATGAAATAGTAAAAGCCATCTGTTTAGCCGTGATTATCTCGACTACGAACTGCCTTGAATGTTCAGGGAATTTAGACTGAATGTGGACATTTTCACGAAAATTATTATTAGGTGCGCAGATTAACAGACACGATTGTAATCCCAACAAACATACAGTCCTCCACCCCCGCCCATATTTCGTGAGGTCACCCCAATGAAGCAAAGAAGTCCCTCATCACCACCCAGACCAAACATGGGTACCCTGTGTACAAATAAAATTTTAGGAAGCCCACCCACTGCAATACAAATACTTAATAGAAATACTGCACTTCAATTGTTTTACTTGTTTGGTCACTGTTGTTATAGTTTTCTAAATCGTGTAAACACGTGACTTTCTGAAAACATTTGTCTTAAGAAAACAACATGAATAATCAGACATGTAAAATATTGGTGTGTGCAAAGCCACATACACGGTGCGAAGCCGGGTACACTTACATAATAGAAACACTGCACCGGCATACATTCATGATATTTCGGGGAAAAGTCACCGCTGTGCAAATGCAGTGAACCTGGATTCGCACACCTCAATTTTTTACTTATTTCATCACTGTTGTTACAGTTTTTTTAAACACATTTGACTCTCGGGGGGGGGGGGGATGAAAGTAGTGTCTTTTTTAAGTGGCTAAAAGCCTATATAGACAATAGTGAATAGATAACAGATAATAGCCTAAATATATAATGAATTGACTTGTTGGACTGAAAACATATATTCAAAGTGAATTTACAAGTATCGAGGTGCCACAAACACACAGAGTCCGAGATGCACCATAAATTAGAAATTAGCTATTTAAACAACAATTGTGGAAACAACATTGGCCGCGAAAACCAATGACTCGGCACATGCACAGCACATGCACAGGCAATGTTGAATATCCCCCACCCACTTGAATTCATGTTAGATTGAATACAATGGAATTATTTTAGTAGCCCTGTGGTTAAAAGTGCTGACTTCGAATATTGGTCAACAGTAATAAAGAAATAATTCCTACCTGAAATGAATGTTTCGTGTCTGGCAGCTAGTAGGTAAAATGTAGGTCAATTATTGATGCGTCTTGGCTGTCGCCGTATTGTCCTCTCAACTCTAGCAAATTTGCAGAAATGTACGTCTGTAGCATTCACAAATCGTCGAGTACACAATGAGTATCTGTATTTCCGTATTTAGAGCTTATCAACAATGAAGACAGCAATAATGTCACGATGTCTTGGACCAGTACGTGTAATGACAGGACACGAAATATAGTATGACGTCACAATGAAAATACAATCGCATTTAACAACAAATAGCTGACTTTTTAAACGTACATTTGTTATTGGTTGGTATATTACATTAAAAAAAAGTGTCCTGTGTCCAATAAATTGGACACATAACACTATGGCGTTTAGTAAAAAGGTTCAAATATTGACTCTATATGTACCAGACGTTCTAAATGAGGCTCCATACGGGATAATCTATTTAAACTAAATTTCATTGGGAAGCTATTTTTTTGCAAATTACATGCGTATTATTATTTTAATATAACCTATCAATGTTTACAGGTGTTAGCATGTTTCAATATTGAACTAACATATAGCTTGTTGGTATTGGCACACTTTCATTTTACGAAGTTTCCCGCAGCGAACCCCATTCGGCCCATCGACCGATTGTAATTATAGAACGCCTGTAACTATTCACGAGAATATAGGCGTTCTATGAAAATGCTAATAAACTGCGTAATATGCACAGTACGAACCCCAAAAAATACTGGACTTTTCTCAACAGTCTGAAAACAAAGTCCAAAATGGACCTACCACCAATCGATGTTTTGTACGATTTTTTCAAGCAAAGCAATCAGAATAATGACGAAAATGAGCATTTTGACTTGCCACATGATCTGTTACTCAACAGCGAAGAGCAACTTAACGGCCCAATATCTTAAAATGAAATAATAAAACATATTTCTAACCTAAGCAATGCTAAAGCTTCTAATCCATCAGATAACATTTTAAATCTGACTTGTTTAACAGAGTATTAATACTGGAATATTGCCAGAATGCTGGCTCGAGGGTTACATTATACCAATATACAAAAAGGGAGATTCGAAAGAACCCGGTAATTACCGTCCTATTACTTTACTCAGCGGCTTAGGCAAATCATTTACATCAATTTTAAATACACGTATAAATATATTCGTAGAAGAAAATGATCTACTTAATGAGAATCAGGCTGGTTTTAGAAAACAATATTCAACCACCGACCATGTTTTTCTACTGCATAGCCTAATAGAACTGATGAAAAAGGGCAAGAAAAAACTATACTGTGCATTTATTGATTTCGCTGCAGCGCTTGACTCAGTCTGAAGGGTGGGCGTTTGGCAAAAACTACTATCTTCCTCAATAAATGTAAAAAAATTTCGCCTGATCTACAATATGTACAACAATATTAAATGATGCATTTTTAGTGAAGGTCAAACATCAGACTTTTTTGTATGCGAACGTGGATTGCGTCAGGGTGAAAACTTGTCCCCCATAATTTTTTCGATGTTTCTGAACGACCTAGAATCAAATTTAATAATATCAGGATCACAAGGAGTAAATATTCAATATGGTGTTGCACATCAATGGCTGAGGCTACTTGTTTTGCTATATGCCGATGATACGTTAATTTTATCAGATAATCCAATAGATTTCCAAAATTCATTGGACTATTTTTCCACTTATTGCCACGAATGGAAACTGAAAGTTAATTTATCGAAAAGCAATGTAATTGTTTTTGTTTTTGGGGCACGTAATACGAATAGGTTTCAATTCAAAGTTGTCGGTGAGAATATAAACATCATAGATAAATACAAATACCTGGGTGTATATTTTACTAGTAATGGCTCGTTTGCTACTACTCGAAAACACTTAACAGAACAGGCAAAAAAAGCAATGTATCTGCTTTACAAGAGAATATACAATCTTGACCTTCCCATCGACCTCCAACTCAAGCTATTCGATCATACAATTGTACCCATATTAACGTATAATTGCGAGGTATGGGGCTTTGAAACTCTTAACATGATTGAAAAGGTACATAACGACTTTTTAAGGAAAATAACCCGAACTAGAAAAAGCACACCGATATATATGTTATACGGAGAACTAGGCCGTTACCCACTATCGATAATTGTAAAAACTAGGCTAATAGGATATTGGAATAGACTTATTACAGGTAAACATACCAAATATGCATACCTTATATACTTATCAATGCTTAATAATCCTGAAGTTGAATATAATATGGCCAACATGCATATAACATATTAACGTCAGTAGGAAGACACGACTTATGGTTAAATCAATGAACACTACAAAACCGAAGCATCAAATTTGGAGTTAAACGTACATTGGTTGACCAATATATACAAAGCTGGAATGCTGCCAAAAATAACTCAAATAAAGGTATGAATTACGATAGCTTTAAATCAGCAATATCCTTTGAGAATTACTTAATAAAACTACCACATAACTCGGCATTGTCGATTCTTAGATTACGCACAGCTAATCATAGATTTCCAATAGAAACGGAACGATGGTCTGGCGATGAACTCAATGACCGCATTTGTAGACTTTGCAACTTAAACGAGGTAGGGTCCGAAAAACACTACCTTTTAAAATGTACCATTTTTCGTACTGAACGTGAACAGCTTATCCATTCACGATATCATGAAATGCCAAGCGAACATACATTTAAATTATTAATGACTACCGAAGATAAAGTCGAATTAATTAACCTGAGTAAATTCGCAAACGTAATCATGAACAAGTTTCGCTAAGTTACCATACCAATTAAGACAGAGAAAGTTTGGCTCCCGAACAATGCAGTCCCGTGCTACCTTGCACAACCGTGCAGCCCGATATGTACCTATATAGTTCCCTGTTCAAATATGGATACTCTGTCATACAAAGTATACTCACAGTGATGCCCATACCGGGATGCACGTTTCTGCCTTCTGATCCGACACTGCATCGGGCGAGAGTCCAATAGGTCCGCTTATCGCATAGCGACACTGGTAATGATATAACAAGTGAACGATGTCTGGTCCACTAAATACACTAACTGTAAGAATGCAGTCCAGCATAGCCGATTTTATACTAATCTACAATGTCGATTATGTATACCTATGTGAACAGCTATTGGTCTTTGGTGGCTATACACCGCCTTTACTATTCCCCAATATTGTAGTAAGTGTGACACGTGCCCAGATCACGGATATACGTGATATGGTCGGATGATAAACTCGCTGCGAAAGTGATACACGTTCATTCACATGGACTTATTAGCTTTACCCACGGCCGCGTCACATACAATTCGATATTCTGTTTAGTTCTATCATGCACATTGTTGGAAGTATATGTTGTATATCATGTTTGCTCGTGAAATGTACGTCTGCAGAAATAGTGACTGCCTTTGTATAATAGTTATGTGCACAAACGTATTATTATATTACCATGTCATAAACATAACAGTCTCCTAGATATTTCGTTTCTGTCTAGGCTTCTGTAGATGATACGCATTTACAGTGTGTATTAACATAGCTACGAACGCGTGAATATAACAGTCTCTAGATATTTCGTTTCGATCTAGGCTTCTGTTGATAACACTGTTGAGCATTTACAGTACGCATCTCTGTGCTGTAGACATGTTTGTAACCATGTACGTCACATTTCAGTACGTCACATTCAGTACGTGATACATTTGTAATATAATCCACTCGGCGTACCGACACCACTATTTTTGTCAATAATCCGCATCGCAAGTAATTCTCTGCAATTACCTATACTTACTAGGAATATGATGGATTTGGCTTTCCCCAGAAACATATATACACTGCGCATATTCATGTTTAATACGGACATGCAATAGTAATATATTTCGTGCATTTGAATACTATACGGTATTTACATATTTGAATCAAAGGACTGAAAGTCCTGAAATCCTTCGCAGTTGCGACAAAAAGTATTCTCTCAAAGAGTCGTCACATACTGGAATGCACTCCCTAGTGATTGTGTAAATTCGAACACACTAAATAGTTTCAAAAGTTCACTCAACTCCGCCTGGAAGAAGAGACCCAGCAAATTCAACATGTGAAAATATTGTACAGACATTTTAACCATAATTTAGTTGCGCTCTCCCCCCAGTTTCAAAGACAATTATCCAATTTGACGTCGCTAAAATAGGCCAGTACAAGCCTAGCTTACAAGAAACGGCGTTCAACCAAGGTTGAACCAAGGTAGGTAGAAAATAAAAAAAAATTACTTGCCCAGGTCAAAAAGTTACACTCGCCCAGTTTTTATTAAAAATATATTCCTATTTCCAGTTTTTGTAATGTTGCATCTTATTTATAAAAAAAAAGCTTTTAGATATGATCATTACCAAAACGTATCAGACATATTCACTATTATTGTTATTTATATTTTAAGTATTAAATGAACATAAACAAACAAATAGCAGCGAATTTGCTCAGAGGTTTGCACACTTCTTATTTTCTATAAGCGTTGAGTGACATAGATTTAGTTTAATTTATAGTGGCTATGTTTGCATGCACTGCGTGCTGCCTTAATTACTAAATTCAATGGTTTCGGACCCGGCGCCGACCGTTACGTCCCAAGCCGTTATGTTCGGCGTCTGAAATGCGCGTTAACCCAACTGTATACGAGACGATATATGTGACCGCGTATACACTAGTCTATACTCGCAGTCCTATTATTTGTTAGCCTGGCCGCGTAAAACCGACAAATAATCCGTGAATTAAACTTACCCGATATGGACCGTGTTCAAAATCGCTAGAGATTCTACCCGTAACCGTGTACATAGACACTGCTTGAATCTTACTTCCCGCAAATTGACGTAAACTGTAAACAACAAATGGTCGCTGAATAAATACCATTTGTTGGCCGTTATCGATGGAATTAATTGGCAATTTCTTCCAAAAAAAAATCCTGACCTAATCTTTCACTCGCCAAACTGGGCGAGTGCCTGTAGAAAGTACTCGACCGCCACAAAAAGTACTCGCCATGGCGAGCTGGGCGAGTGAAATTTCAACCCCTGATTATTGTATCGATTCAGGACTGAAGCCATCACAGGCGCTCGGATTGTTCAACAAAAATAATAGAGAGTCGCATTTCATCACACTATCGGATTATTTAATGATTAGGATGCATGTTTTGTTGAACGGGTATATAATAAATAGGTTTTTGGATTTGTACGGAAATATATTTCGGCGTACTCGTTCGTTCGGCGGAACCTAAAATTATTCAAACTCTAAGACAATGTTTCCTTTGTGAAGTGTATCGTACTGCATTTTCTGTGTAACGTCATTATAGATTAGTTGATGTTTTAAGTAAAATGGACACTGATTAATAATATCGATGGCTCAAGATGATTATTTAAAGCATGCGGTATGTAACTGTCAAAAAACAATGTTTCTGTTTTAAATCATCATCATCTCGCTGTCCAATGTTGGATTTTATTGAACCATTGACCTATGACTATGTAAACGATTCTGTAATTTGTCGGCATAAAATGGCGGAAACTACTTTTCATGAGACACGAGGTTAATTGTATCAGTGCGCGTGAAAAATAAATTACATGTGGAGCGGTCGATCATTGCGCTAAAAATATAACCTTCCTAACAAAATATTTATTATGAAACACGACAGTTAATATTTTATAAAATCACAAACTGTTTTTAAAAATATAACTGTAGCTGAAAAAAAATGTAGCTGGCCAAAAATGTGAGTGACACGTTCATAATGCACCGCTCGCTTTGGAACTCTCTCACGTGGCGTAGCTAGAATCATGAAGCATGAAGTACGATCGTTGGTCGACACTTACTCATTTGCATAAATCATGTGAGGTCTCAAAAACCGTATAAGGACTATATCCAAGCAAATATGCTTGGATAAAAACCACTATATTGTACTGTAGCAGATACCGCCATGCATATATACTCTGTTTTATTTCCCCATGTTGCATGTTATTCACTGTAATGGGATGTAAATAAAGATATGTTGAGTTGAGTTGAGTTAAACAAGTAATAACAACCTATAAAAACGATAATACAAAATGGACTTCCGTGAAATATAATGTCATATATGAAACAATAATTAATCGAGAAGATTATATAAATAAAATACAATTCAATAATCCTAATGTTACTATGAAGATTTATTGTTAAATTTAAGTAAAATCAGGTATTTAAGCAAGAAACATTTCTTATCCTTATACATACATGGAGTCTGTACAACTCCTGATTACTTACATACTAAACATATTACAACACATATAGGAAATTGCTATGCTTGTAATAAATATCAAATGATGGACAAACATATATTTTGGGACTGTAAAAACATTCAAGAACAAAAACAAGACTTAATAGCAGCAATTTTAGATATAGATCTAGAATTCAAAGTTACTTATAACAAAATCAGATACTTCAATGAAGCAAAAAAAAATATAATACAGAAAACTATTTTCATTCAATGACTAACTACTTACATAACATTTATAAGAACATGACTAATGCACAGAGACAAGAATAAATAAAACATAATACACCTTCTGGATCATCTCTGATAAATTTGTAATATATACAAAAATGGAATATTTTGCAAAAAAATATTATGTGTATAATAATTTATTAAGGAAGTATAAAAAGATAATAGACAACTTATAACCTGTATCTGATTAAAATGAAACACTTAGTAAAGAATTTATTGGGAAATATCATATACAATACTTTCTATGGGCATATGAAAAAACGCAAAAGGTTAAAAATCCAACTTTTTGTGTTTTTATGTTTTACACTATAAAACATTGAAAAAAGTGTCGATTTTAACAAAATAAAAAGTTTTATAAACTATTCTGATATTCTGAATGCATAGTAAAAGTTTTTTGGGGTGTTCATAAAAAATAAAAGTTTTATAATACATAAAAGAAAATCGGAAATTTTGTAAAAAAAAAAAATCTGTCTTTATTGGTAGATTTTGTTAAAAACTATTTATACACATCATAAATGATATATTATAGGTAATACACAACATTAGTCATATAAAATGATGATTTTTTTCTGAAAATACATGCTGTCTGATGTTTACTAATTTTACCTTAAACGTAATTCTGACTTTAAATGTGGCAAGAATCTTCACTAATGAAGGTCAACTGATGCAATAGCTTAGTAAGATACGACATTGGAATTTAATCTTATTTTGACATATTACAGAACAGCGCGGGTTCGAATCCCGGTTACATCAAACTTCATTTTTTTACTCTTCTGTCTTTATTATTTCTTCTTCAATTTTTTCCTTTAAATTTTTTCTTTAATACGTATATTTCAATACATTTAGATTAAAATCAAAGTGCTAAAAGGTATTGCCAGCCAAAGCTCTGTATTCTATATTTGTATATAAAATACCAATCATAACTAATCAAACATGGGTAAATGCACCGAATCTTTTATGGTACTCATACAATCTAATTAAAACATTTTCTAAATTACAATATTATAATAATTTATAACAAATATTGCCATTCTGAAAAGAAAGAGTGCACGAAGCGGTGGTGATATTTGACATAGGTTAAAATTTACTAGATTTTTACTTTATATTTTGCTATTTGATTGCTATATAACTTGTATACATGCCATGCCGTACTTGATTGTAAAACAAATCCGTAATTTATAGTATGATTATATTGTTTGATCAGTTTCAATACATGGGCGTTGGCCGAAAAATTCAAATAAATTAAACTAGCAAAAGATGAACCATAACTTCTGACATAACGTAATATAGTATATGAATGAAACTGACACTATGCACAAGAAACGTACTTATTTTTTATTTTATCATTGACAAAACCACTACACACTGACGAAACTACTTGGTACCTACCAATCTAAGTCCAGTTTGACGAAACGACCAGTCACATGAATTTAAGATAAGGAATTCATAATATGATGATGTAGTGACAGTTTATGATTCTCGCTAAACCACTATATCATATTAACACACAAAAAGGTTGATTTACAAACAGCGATCTTGGAAATATACAACACCACACATGTTGGTACTTCAGCAAAGCAAAATGGGACGCTATAGTATTATAGATACAAAAATATTGTAACAAATTACCTACATGGATTATATCAGAATGTTTTAAATGTTCTGTTCATATGCTTGGAAAATAAATACCATTGAAAACTAGAAATGGACGCTTGTCGACAAGTGCATGTGTGCATGTGTATCCCCCTCCCCAGATACACAAGTAGTTTGAAAAAAGGGTGTTCGAGTTATGCTCCGGAGACGGAAAAACAAAGGGAGATAACTAAAGAATTAGTGATGCAAGAGTTGTCATTCTTGCGGGACACACCTTTAGGGTCGTGGTCTATGCATGTGTGAAGTTTCATGAAAATATTCCAAAGGGTGTTCGAGTTATGCTCCAGACACGAAATCAGTGCACGAAACAACAAAGGGAGATAACTAAGAAATTAACGACGCAAGAGTTGTCATTCTTACGTGCGACACACCTTTGGGTCGTCTTCTATGCATGTGTGAAGTTTAATAAACTAGAAAATGTGTTCATAGAACACGGATGTCCCACATATCGCTTTGATAATAAATGAGGCCAAATTGCAAGTCAAAATTTTCTTTTACCTGAGCGTTAAAGTTTTTGAAGCACCAAGTATGTGACCTTGACCCTGGGCTTGGCGGGGGCAGGACAAACGTGGATTTGGCACAGGGCGGTAGAGGACCATTAGAGCAATGCATATATGAAATATGAAGCTGATCCGTGAAAGAAAACAGAAATTATAAGATATTTACCTGAGCGTTAAAGTTTTTGAAGCACTAAGTATATGATGTTAACCCTGGGCTTGGCGGGGGCGGGACGAACGTGGATTTGGCACAGGGCGGTAGAGGACCATTAGAGCAACGCATATATGAAATATGAAGTTGATCCGTGAATGGAAAGAAAAATTATAAGATATTTACCTGAGCATTAAAGTTTTTGAAGCACCAAGTATGTGACCTTGACCCTGGGATTGGCGGGGGGCAGGACGAACGTGGATTTGGCACAGGGCGGTAGAGGACCATTAGAGCAATGCGTATATGAAGATGATCCATGAAAGAAAACAGAAATTATAAGATATTTACCCGAGCGTTAAAGTTTTTGAAGCACTAAGTATGTGACCTTGACCCTGGGCTTGGCGGGGCAGGACGAACGTGGATTTGGCACAGGGCGGTAGACGACCATTAGAGCAACGCGTATATGAAATATGAAGTTGATCCGTGAATGGAAATAAAAATTATAAGATATTTACCTGAGCGTTAAAGTTTTTGAAGCACCAAGTATGTGACCTTGACCCTGGGATTGGTGGGGCAAGACGAACGTGGATTTGGCACAGGGCGGTAGTGGACCATTAGAGCAATGCGTATATGAAATATGAAGATGATCCATGATCCATGAAAGAAAACAGAAAGTATAAGATATTTACCCAAGCGTTAATGTTTTTTAAGCACTAAGTATGTGACCTTGACCCTGGGCTTGACGGGGGCAGAACGAACGTGGATTTGGCACAGGGCGGTAGAGGACCATTAGAGCAATGCGTATATGCGTGTTCGAGTTATGCTCTGGATACAAAATCAGAGCACGAAACAACAAAGGGAGATAAGTAAACAAGAATTCCGCGGAATCAGATGCCTCGCCTTGTCCCGCCTTGACCTCGAGCCTGGGCCCGAAAGCAATTTTCACTGGCCCGAACATATTATACAATTATTGACTAGTGAACCATAGAATATCAGATTATATTCTATGGCTCACATAGTCAATAATTGTTTTATTATATGATAATAGTCTGTATATAGCACTTACGACCTTATGCTACTAGACAAAAATTGAAAAGAATTTGAAAAAAAAAATGAAAAAAAAAAATGGAAAAAAAGTTTAAAAATTAAAAATAATAATGCTCGCTACTGGAGCCCAGAATTTTAATTTTTTTTAATAGTCCTATATTTATCTACATATATCTGCACAGGTCCACATAATGCCACAATATTTTCAACACAGTTTACGGAAATGTAATATAATCATTTACCTGTATAAATTACCTGTAAGTGGTCAGTGGTCAGTTGCACATGCTAGCACATGCACAGGTGAATAGTCTGTATAAAGCACTTACGACCTTATGCTACTGGACAAAAATTGAAAAATAATTTGAAAAAAAAAATGAAAAAAAAAATAAAAAAAAAAATGAAAAAAAAAAAAAATGGAAAAAAAAAGTTTAAAAATAATAATGCTTGCTACTGGAGCCCAGTATTTATTTTTCCAGTCAAATTGAAAAATAATTTGAAAAAAAAGAAAAAAAAAATGAAAACAAACAATGTAAAAAAAAAAAAAAAAAATGACAAAAAAATAAAGTAAAAATAATAATGCTTGCTATTGGAGACCAGATTTTTTTTTATAGTCCTATATTTATCTACATATATCTGCAGAGGTCCACATAATGCCAAATATTTTCAACACAGTACCCAATGTAGTGATTTACCTGTATAAATTACCTGGTCAGCAGTGGTCAAGCAGTGGTCAAGCAGTGGACATTGCACATGCTAGCCCATGCTTAGCACATGGTTCTCCCAGTTTCTATTGTTCTCTCTACAGGTAAGGTGTACAGAGCACACAAGAAAAGGTATACAGAGCAGACGAGAAAACAGGTCTTCATGCATTATTGTCCAGTTTGTAGAGTACGCAAAACAAAAAAGGGAGATAACTGAAAAATTAGCTACGCAAGAGTTGTCATTCTGTGCGCGACACACCTCCGGGTCGTGGTCTATGCATGTGTGAAGTTTCATGAAAATATTCCAAAGGGTGGTCGAGTTATGCTCCGGACAGGAAATCAGTGAGCGAAAACAAAAAAGGGAGATAACTCAAAAATTAGCTATGCAAGAGTTGTCATTCTTGTGCACGACACACCTTCGGTTCGTGGTCTAATTGAATGTGTTAAGTTTCATAAAAATATTCCAAAGGGTGGTCGAGTTATGGTCAATCAGTGCGCAAACAAAAAAGGGAGATAACTCAAAAATTAGCTATGCAAGAGTTGTCATTCTTGTGCGCGACACACCTTCGGCTCGTGGTCTATGCGTGTGTGAAGTTTCATGAAAATATTCGAAAGGGTGGTGGAGTTATGCTCCGGACACGAAATCAGTGCGAGAAACAAAAAAGGGAGATAACTCAAAAATTAGCTATGCAAGAGTTGTCATTCTTGTGCGCGACACACCTTCGGGTCGTGGTCTATGCATGTGTGAAGTTTCATGAAAATATTCCAAAGGGTGTTCGAGTTATGCTCCGGACAAGAAGTGTCTACGGCGGACGCGGACCGCGGACGCGGACCGCGGACGCGGACGCGGACGCGGACGCGGACGCGGCGCGCTGTCAAATCCATAGTATCCCCCGACGGAGTCCGGGGGATACAATAAGACCTGCGATGGATCATATACAGCATAAAGCTCTGCCCACTGCACAAAATCAGCAAGTTGTCTTGTTATTCAGTGGTCTTAAATGTCTTATAACGGCTCTTTTCCGATCGTGGTTCATGTATTATAGTACACACGTTCAAGTCAAACATTAGATTTATATAATGTACACACTCTTTCTTATAGTATACATCTTGGGTGACAGTTTGTGTTTCGGCGGTATGACTTTAGCTGTCCTTGTTCTATATATATGTTGTTACATGGCAAAACTATATTAAGTCAATGTGAATGTGTATATGTCAAGTTGACTTTGTATCAATATTATAAAAAAATGCCTATACAAAATACGATACGTACGTGTTGCATTGGAGATTTCAGGTCGCATTGGAGATTTGACACGACGAATTCAAGTTTTATATGTCAAGTATATGCTAAATAAAAGTATACCAGTCCATTCATGCTTTCTTGTTACATGTCAATACAAACAATTGAGTCAATGTGAATGCAATTGCGTAGATCTAAAGTGGATTTTGTAAGGCATTCTATATAGATGTATACAGGCTACTTATAAGTATTTCATATTATTAATACAAACCCAAATTTACACACGCAAATTCACATTAGATCAAAACTATATTAGTGAAATTTAACAGTGCAATATATATAACAACAACAGCATGAATCTCATTTAGAAGATAGTTGACATAAATCTCCAATGTGCCGTGAATACTCCAAAGCGCCGTGAAATCGCCAATGTGCACTTTAGTCATACCCGCATTTCGCTGCCAATCGTATCGACGCGCATATCCCACACAGTGATTTTTTTAAAGCACGTGTCTGATGTTGGAACCTGCGCGCGACTCTAAATTACGTCATTATATCAACAAGTGATGGTGGATTTTTTTGCAGAAATATGAACATGATGTTAATTATGGACAATATAACCAGGTTTGTGTGATTGCATGTATTAATTGTTCGGCGTCGGATAACGTAGTTTTGATTAGTGTAACTATATATGCAATTTTTATCACGATCGGTGTAGAAAATAAATCTCTAGAAGCTTCCACACGGATTCCTTGTGGAGCGTCAGTTGAAATAATAAAAGTCGTGTATGAACCCAGGAGCCAGGCGGAACAATTGAAGAGCTGTTCTGGTTGTACTAAAAATATCACTGGTTTTCCAGAAATTGCACGTGACATTAAACGAGTTCCAGTCAAAACGTACCCAAAAAGTCAAAACGTACCCTGGGTATAAGTCAAAACGTACCCAAGTAGAAGTCAAAACGTACCCACCCAGAAGTCAAAACGTACCCACCCAGAAGTCAAAACGTACCCTACCATAAGTCAAAACGTACCCATGGGATAATATAGAGATTGAATAACTGGAAATAGATTGGAAATATTATGTGTCAAGTAAAAAGTTGTAGATAGGTAAAATCATACTTAGAAGGTTATTAGGATGAGAAAAAATGGATGGTATACTTGAGATTAAAATATGCATATAAATTGGTAATTTTTTTCTCAACATACATGAAGGTATTTTTTCCTGTGAGTTAGTTAGTTGAATATATTCAGATTGCATAAAATAATTTGATATTTGTTAATTTGTTTGTGTTGGTAATTGGAAACACTCTTGCTTTAATTCATGATAATGCTGGAGTGTTTGTGTCTGTGTTTACAGATATGATGGCCGATTGATCAATGCTAATTGGATTTGATTGAAGACATTAATCCGGGTTAATTGGTGTTGATTGAAGACCGTTGAAGGTGAGTTTGTCTGTGATCATAAAATGATTACCTTAATACGGTAATTGATGAACACATACATTCAAGGGCTCATTAGATTGTTCGCTAATTGTCACTCGTAAAAACGTGTATATATGATGCTGGAATTATTCCACAAATCATCACAAATCCACAATGGATGTTACGTGCATACATTGTGCGAAGAAGGTCGGCAATCACCACCAGGCGATCGACTGCGATCGTTGCTGTGGCTGGCAGCATCGTGGATGCGGTGACACAGGTACGTCTGAAATATTGAAATGATCACAACAACTTGTCCATTTTATCAAATAATAACGAAATTCTCATTTATTTACATAACTGTTTATAACTGTAATATATATATTTATTGTATTTGCAGGTCTTACCAAGTACATGTACAACCGACTTAGGAAGGGGGAGATTATCCACACGTTCACATGCGGTCCATGTAGAGATGAAGACCCAGACGAGGTATGATCAACCAAAAATGATACAGTATACTAAGTACAAGAATATTCATAATTCATAATAGTTCACGAATTTACACAAACGTGTCTCGTATATGTTTCCAATTATAATCATATTTATGTTCAATAGCCACCGCCAATGCATACCGTGATATGGAGTTACTCTTGTCTCAGTCGGCCGCCTATATATCATGTTTTTCATGCTTTTATTTCCATTTGCAGGTGCCCATGGATGTAAGCAGCATACTGAGTGAATCGCACGACGCTCGTGACAGACTACTAAATCTACTACCCGATCCACTCAGTTCCACCAGGACATCAATCAGCGAGACCTGCGAGATACAACCGACCTCAGTCGTACAACCGAAGTCACCGATGACGCCACCACGACAATCGCCGATGACGTCACCTCAACCTCAACAACAATCGCCGACGACGCAACCACGACTATCGCCAATGACGCCAACGAGTCGTCGTTCAACCTGGACATACCGATCATACAGCCAGATGTTTTGAACGAGAGGTACTTATTTCGCATGGGTCTGAAGAGAAGTATTAATGTACCATTCAAACCATACAAAAATAGATGTTTCAATAAATGCGTACCGTACTATGTTGGAGTAATGAACAATAATGTTAATATGTTTGTTTTTCCCACCAGGTGAGCGATACAGGGCCATCATGGCACTCTTGTGTTCTATTATACCGTATGTTTCAGCTCAATCCGCGACGAATATCCATCGGATACTATCGTAGACAATCGGGAACTCGCCTTCAACATCATTCCCGGGGGGTCGGCAAAGGGTAAAGACATGTTGGTCGATACAGATGGGTACGCTTACAACATCAAGGTATGTATACATGTATCGAGAGAACATTTGCTTTATGGAGAATGGTCAGTTTCGATACCTATGATAATATAATAATTATGATAATTTCCACATAATAATACGAGTTCAATTAAATTCAGAGCGTTATTGTACATGTAGCGTCTCGCATGGGAAATAATTTGTTTTATTTTTACAGCGTACTCGGGCTAACACGAGGACATGGTGGTGCAGAGTGAGGAACAAGACCCTTCGATGTCCGGCGACGGTCTTGGAACGGTCTGGTGAATTCCGCCGAGGCGTACACAGCCACGCGCATCCTGCTGAGCCTGGAAAGACGAACAAAATTAAACTGTCGAAACAGGTATATATATGGAATGCACAATATAGATACATGCATTGTGGTATTGCCGATTGTCCGAAAACTATCTAAATCTAGCCTGTATACTATGCGAGACACATCATGTGATGTTATTTTATAAAAAATATATAGCATACAGCGTGTCTCACATCTGTGATGTATGTTGTCAGGTTAAGAAGTTGGCAGCCAGCGACGTTTTCCGGCCGGCCATGAAGATCGTGGAGAACCAGATGCAGAAGGAACTGACCAAGGACGACTTCGCCATCCCGAAGCCGGATCTCCTAGCCAGGAAGGCGAACCGCCATCGTCAGAACGCACGACCAACCGATCCTCGGGGGTATGATTTCGAGGTAGGATAATCGATATGAGATAAATAATAAATATAAACCATTCTGAATTATACTATTTCACACTATTTATATTTTGTGTCGTCGCGTTAATTAAATAGTATGGACATGCTTTAGTCGTATTATGGGTACCGACATGAGATAAAAAGGGCTATTATGTATACTCTATAGTACATGCACAGCCACATCTCGTGGCGTTAAATTCATATTATAATGTTTTCAGCTTGCAGAGCAGTACCTTCCGCCAGGCTTTCTCCGCCAAGACGTCATCGTGGACGGGGGGCGCCACATCATCTTCGCAACCACGGCCCAACTCGAGACTCTGCAGCGATCCAAGACGTGGTACCTTGACGGCACCTTTAAGATTCTCCGTCCGAACGAGCCCTTTGAACAGCGGTTTTCCACACACGCATTTCTTCAGAAGGACGGTTCAACAAAGCAGGTTCCACTTGTCTTCATCTTCATGAGCCGTCGACGGAAGAGAGACTACAAGAATGTCCTGAAGGTAACTAAGGAAATCCTGTTGATAGGCCGAAACACAAATAATCAATCAATCATTCAGTCAGTATACTAAAACTTTTGAGTTAATGGCCAATATGGCATTTGGCGCGATGCTTCAATAAACACAACAAGTTTCTGTGTTTTTTGTTAAGATGGCATGTGGATATCGGTGTATATTATTTATATTTTCAGAGATTGATCGACTTGTTTGATGGTGAAGCGGCCGTGCAGGCGTTTGTGCTCGACTTCGAAGCGGCGACGTGGGCAGCACTCCGGAGCGTATTTCCAGCTGTGACGATCCGTGGCTGCGCCTTCCACTGGTCGCAGGCTGTGTTCCGTAAAGTTCAGGTATATATCGAAAATATAATGAACGATAACATTTCGAGACCAAATTTACCAAAATTATAACATTTATTTAGCTCAATCCACACCGTCTTTATAACATTCATGTTTATATGTTGTCTCGCTGAGATAACATATTTCAGTTATTTCATTACTTTGATTTATAATTTCAGGCACTCGGACTTCAGGGCGAGTACATGACGAAGGGGGCCTGTCACACGTTCGTCCGCCAGATACTCGCCTTGCCGTTGCTGCCCGAGGAGCACAGCACATTCGCCCAGCCATCGAGAGACTGCGCGACCGGGCCAGCGACCACATCCAGCCGCTGATGACATACGTCGAGTCAACGTGGATCGAGGGCTCCTGGGCTCCAGAGGTATGGAATGGAATGGAATGGTGCTTAACGGCCCATCAACACAAAAAAGTATCATTTAGGGCCAAGCAATGTAGATGAAGAATAAAAAGAATAGTAAAATAGTATGTTACATGTAATAATCAATCAGATGATAAGGTAAAAATATTAATATGATAAATAATATAAATGAACAACGTGTATAGAATTATAAAAGTATAATAATGAGAAACATGTATACAATGATAAAATTAAATTTTCCGATACAAGTTAGTTTCATGTAGAAAGTGAAGCAAACCTTCAATGTTCTCCACCTGGAATAGCTCCGCAAGTGAAGTAACATTGAAGAGTTTGCCTCGAATATCGGCAAAATCGATACAGTCCACTAGGATGTGTTGCACGGTAAATGCGCTGTGGCATGGAATACACCATGGACGCGGCTCACCTTTGAGCATATACGAATGCGTTAGTCGTGTATGTCCAATGCGCAATCGACTAAGGACAACTTCATCCTGGCGTACATGTCTGTAGCCAGGAGTCCATTCGCCCAGAGTCGGTTTCACAGCATGAAGTTTATTATCTGTGAGCAGATCCCACTGGATCTGCATTGTATCGGAGATGAATGAGTTGATGGATGATTTAAAATCATGATAGCAAACAGGAAAATGAGAAGTTGTAGATCCAGGGCGGCCTTGGCAGCACTATCTGCACTGTCATTGCCCTTGATACCAGTATGACTGGGTAGCCAACAAAAAATAATGTCCTTGCCAGACGAATGTAAATATGGTGTAGCTCCATGATTTGGCGGATAAGTGGATGTTCAAGCTTCATGTTGTACAAAGCTTGTAGTGAAGATAATGAATCGGAAAATAAAATGAATTGCTTTCTCCAAGATATTTTCGCGAAATCAAGAGCAAGTAAAATCGCCCCTCAATTCCGCAGAAAATATCGAAGATTTGTCTGGGAGTCTGGATTGAAGATCTCCCTCGGGGACAGCGGCAGCAGATGCTACCCGGTCCCCGATCTTTGAGCCATCAGTAAAAATCGGAGTGTACGTATTGTATCTGTCTTTAATCTCAAGAAAAAGTGATTTAAAAATGGATGGATCTGTTGTTGCTTTCGTGTGCTGACTAAGATCGAAGATCACCTTGGGCTGCTCCAACTGCCACGGTGGAGTATCTGGAACAGCGTATTTGGCAATGTGATCCAGATCCAAGCCAGCATCGTGTATAAAATGATCCATTCTCTTGCCGAATGGTGGCTTGAAGCTTGGTTTCTTATCGAATACAGCATCTGTAGTTCGATGAAAGACAGTGTTATAAGCTGGATTAGATGGATTGGAATGTAGTATAGTGGCGTATTGCAAAGATAATTTGGTGCGTCTGTCGTGGAGAGAAGGCTTATTTGCTTCGGCATATAAGCTCTATGCGTTAGACGTACGGAATGCACCCAGGCAGAGTCGTAAGCCTTGGTGATGTATTGGATCGAGCGTCCGAAGATCGGATTTACTGGCAGACCCATATACAGTGCATCCGTAGTCTAGTTTTGAGCGAACATGTGCGATGTAAAGGCGGTGCAGCACCTTTCGGTCTGCACCCCAGTCATGATTTGCTACCACTCGCATTAAGTTGAGTGCTTTCTGGCATTTAGCTTTCAAGTATCGTAAATGGGGTTTAAAAGTGAGTTTAGGATCAAAGATAAGACCAAGAAACTTCTGCTCCCGAACAACTGGGATGGGATGTGTTCCCAGTTTAAGTTCGGGATCAGGGTGAAGACCGCGTCTTTTGCATGCATGCAGTTAGTTTTAGATTTCGAAAACTTAAAGCCGTTTTCTGTGGTCCATTTGTTTATTCTATTGAGGCTCAGTTGTAATTGGCGCTCAATAGTATGCATGTTCTTTGATTTGTAACATATTAAAAAATCATCGACATATAAAGAACAGTCAACACCTGGTTGCAGGCATTTTACAATATTATTCAGTTTAATGCTAAAAAGGGTAACAGACAATATACTTCCCTGCGATACACCCATTTCCTGTTCATGGGGATCAGAAAGGGTTGGACCGACTCGGACTTGGAATTGTCTGTCTTTCAAAAAATTAGAAATAAAATCAGGGAGATGACCCTTCAGACCGAGGTCATGAAGGTCCTTCATAATCCCATACTTCCACGTCGTGTCATATGCTTTTTCTAGGTCAAAAAATATGGCAACTATATGTTCATTGTTAACAAACCCGTCTCGAATGAATGCTTCGAGTCTAATCAGATTATCGGCAGTGCTTCTCTGGCGACGGAATCCAGACTGATACTCAGATATCAGTCCATTGGATTCCAGAAACCAGACAAGCCTGTCGTTAATCATTCGTTCCATGGTTTTACAGACGCAGCTAGTAAGTGCGATGGGACGGTAACTTGATGGGGTCGGTGTGATCCTTGCCCGGTTTGGAACAGGTATGATTGTAGCTTCCCGCCATGAAGGCGGAAATACGCCTTGTTCCCAAATGGTATTAAATATTTCAAGGAGGTTGTCTAAAGAGTGTTCAGGTAAATGTTTAAGCAGTTGGTAGTGGATATCATCAGGGCCTGCTGATGTATCATGTGCTTTCTCGAGGGAAGCTTTTAATTCCCTCATAGAGAAAGGAGCGTTGTAATGTTCTGAATTGTCTGAATTAAAATTAAGTTTATTTTGTTTTCTCTTGCTCAGATTTCACCTTCAAGAACTCCTCAGAATAGTTATTACATGAGGAGTTCCTGGAGAAGGTATCTGCTAATGTGTTTGAAATGTCTGTTTTGGAAGATACTTTATGTCCTGCTTTGTTGAGGTGATTGATAGAAGTTGATTTACCTTTACCGTTTATCTTACGAATCATGTCCCATGTGGTTTTCATTTTAGATCGCGAATTCAACTTGGAGACAAAAGATCTCCAAGTCCTTCTCTTGCTAGCTTTAATTGTGCGTCGAGCTTTCGCTCTAAAATTTCTATGAGCATTTAAATTATCTGGTGTTGCGTTGTTATTGATTTGACGAATAGACTGCTTACGAGCAGTCATTGCCTCTTTGCATTCTTCGTCAAACCATGGTTTATTGACACGTTTGGGCTTTGCCGAGGTTTTTGGTATTGTCTTTTCTGCAATATCGTGTAAAAGGGAAACGTAGTGTTCTAGTGGATCTTCCGCATCTCGAAAGCGATCAAAATCTAGTTCAATCATGCACATATTACGAAATGTGTCCCAATCGGCTTTATGTAATTTCCACCTCTGGACTCTGTCAGTGGATGGTGGTCCATTACTCTGCAAGAAGACAGGAAAGTGGTCACTCACACATAGGTCGTCACCAACTTTCCACGTAAAGTCTAAATACAGAGAACGATGACACAGAGTTAAATCCAGAGAGGAATATGAACCGGTTGCGGGATGTAAATATGTGCTCGATTTATCATTAAAAATGCTGAGATTGTGATCGGAAAGAAAATTTTCAATAAGTTCCCCCTTTTTGTTTGTGTCTTTACAACCCCAAAGCATGTTATGTCCATTAAAATCGCCAAGGAGAATGAAAGGCGAAGGGAGCTGACAGACAAGATTATCTAGTTCTGATTTTAACAGGACTGCAGATGGTGGAATGTAGATAGAACATAATGTAATAGTCTTGTGAATCGTAACACCAACTGCCACAGCCTGAAGATTAGTGTTAAGATTCACGAGACTATGTGGGGTGCTCAAATTAACAAGGATTGAGACTCCACCAGATGCGCGTTCAGCGTTATCTGAACACTTACTGTATAGTGCATGTGATTTAAAAGAAAATGTATCGTCAACTTTCAGGAATGTTTCCTGAAGACAAACAGCAATGGGGTTGTGTTGAGTTAATAAAATTGTTAATTCATCACGATTTGCTTTAATTCCTCGACAGTTCCATTGGATAATAGTATCCATGTTTTATGTAGGTGGGAGTATGGGTTTGCGGGGTGGAATAGGTTTGGCCGTTGGAGTGTCAGAAGACTCTTCAGTCTCCATCGAGTCCAACGACTCAAACCTGTTCTTCATGTGGAATGGGGCCGTCTGTCCCTTTCTGCGATCCAGGGTCATCAGACCCTTTCTGCGATCCAGGGTCATCAGACCCTTTCCTGGGCGGTTTTGTAGGGATCCTCTCCATAGCCGTGGGCCTACCCTGAGTGGTAGTGGAGAGGCCGACCTGTCACCCGGCCCTTGCCGTGATCACAGAGGAGACACGGCCGTGATTTGTTCTTTTAAGGTCTTTTTAGCCCGACTTTAGGCTTTTGGTGGGGAAGGCGTGACCTTTGAGGTTTTGCCTTCCGAAGAAGGTTTTGATGTTGAGGTCTTTGGGTTCCGGCCTCGGGGAGATTGTGTAGATGAGTTAGATGTGGAAGGCTTGTAGTGTGGCGTATTATAGGCCCACGTTATAGTGGGGTGTTCAGCTGGTTTCCAAGAAACGTCCGTTTGGGTTGAAATACTTCTGCTGGGCTTGCGAGAGACTGCAGCCGAAGCGTAAGAAAAGCCAGGGATAGGAGTTGTTGGTATTTCAACAATCTTCCTGGCTTCAGGGAATGATATGTTGCGTGTATGTTTCACGCGAACTATCTCCTTCTCGATCTTCCACTTCGGGCAGTCTTTCGAATATGCCGAATGGTTACCATCAAAAGAAAATATCGAAGATTTGTCTGGGAGTCTGGATTGAAGATCTCCCTCGCGGACAGCGGCAGCAGATGCTACCCGGTCCCCGATCTTTGAGCCATCAGTAAAAAGCGGAGTGTATGTATTGTATCTGTCTTTAACCTCAAGAAAAAGTGATTTAAAAATGGATGGATCAGTTGCTGCTTTCGTGTGCTGACTAAGAACGAAGATCAGTGTTTGCCTCGAATATCGGCAAAATCGATACAGTCCAGTAGGATATGTTGCACGGTAAATGCGCTGTGGCATGGAATACACCATGGACGCGGCTCACCTTTGAGCATATACGAATGCGTTAGTCGTGTATGTCCAATGCGCAATCGACTAAGGACAACTTCATCCCGGCGTACATGTCTGTAGCCAGGAGTCCATTCGCCCAGAGTCGATTTCACAGCATGAAGTTTATTATCTGTGAGCAGATCCCACTGGATCTGCATTGTATCGGAGATGAATGAGTTGATGGATGATTTAAAATCAAGATAGCAAACAGGAAAATGAGAAGTTGGTAAATCCAGGGCGGCCTTGGCAGCACTATCTGCACTGTCATTGCCCTTGATACCAGTATGACTGGGTAGCCAACAAGAAATAATGTCCTTGCCAGACGAAAGTAAAATATGGTGTAGCTCCATGATTTGGCGGATAAGTGGATGTTCAAGCTTCATGTTGTACAAAGCTTGTAGTGAAGATAATGAATCGGAAAATAAAATGAATTGCTTTCTCCAAGATATTTTCGCGAAATCAAGAGCAAGTAAAATCGCCCTCAATTCCGCAGAAAATATCGAAGATTTGTCTGGGAGTCTGGATTGAAGATCTCCCTCGGAGACAGCGGCAGCAGATGCTACCCGGTCCCCGATCTTTGAGCCATCAGTAAAAAGCGGAGTGCATGTATTGTATCTGTCTTTAACCTCAAGAAAAAGTGATTTAAAAAAGGATTGATCAGTTGTTGCTTTCGTGTGCTGACTTAAGATCGAAGATCACCTTGGGCTGCTCCAACTGCCACGGTGGAGTATCTGGAACAGCGTATTTGGCAATGTGATCCAGATCCAAGCCAGCATCGTGTATCAAAGGATCCATTCTCTTGCCGAATGGTGGCTTGAAGCTTGGTTTCTTATCGAATACAGCATCTGTAGTTCGATGAAAGACAGTGTTATAAGCTGGATTAGATGGATTAGAATGTAGTTTAGTGGTGTATTGCAAAGATAATTTGGTGCGTCTGTCGTGGAGAGAAGGCTCATTTGCTTCGGCATATAAGCTCTGTGAGTTAGACGTACGGAATGCACCCAGGCAGAGTCGTAAGCCTTGGTGATGTATTGTATCGAGCGTCTGAAGATCGGATTTACTGGCGGACCCATATACAGTGCATCCGTAGTCTAGTTTTGAGCGAACATGTGCGATGTAAAGGCGGTGCAGCACCTTTCGGTCTGCACCCCAGTCATGATTTGCTACCACTCGCATTAAGTTGAGTGCTTTCTGGCATTTAGCTTTCAAGTATCGTAAATGGGGTTTAAAAGTGAGTTTAGGATCAAAGATAACAGCAAGAAATTTCTGCTCCCGAACAACTGGGATGGGATGTGTTCCCAGTTTAAGTTCGGGATCAGGGTGAAGACCGCGTCTTTTGCAAAAATGCGTGCAGTTAGTTTTAGATTTCGAAAACTTAAAGCCGCTTTCTGTGGTCCACTTGTTTATTCTATTGAGGCTCAGTTGTAATTGGCGCTCAATAGTATGCATGTTCTTTGATTTGTAACATATTAAAACAGCATCGACATATAAAGAACAGTCAACACCTGGTTGCAGGCATTTTACAATATTATTCAGTTTAATGCTAAAAAGGGTAACAGACAATATACTTCCCTGCGGTACACCCATTTCCTGTTCATGGGGATCAGAAAGGGTTGTACCGACTCGGACTTGGAATTGTCTGTCTTTCAAAAAACTAGAAATGGACGCTTGTCGACAAGCGCATGTGTACCCCCTCCCCAGATACACAAGTAGTTTGAAAAAAGGGTGATCGAGTTATGCTCCGGAGACAAAATCGGTGACGGACAAAGGGAGATAACTAAACAATTAGTGATGCAAGAGTTGTCATTCTTGCGCGACACACCTTTAGGGTCTATGCATGTGTGAAGCTACTGGAGCGCAGAATTATTTGTTAATAGTCCTATATTTATGTACATATATCTGCACAGGTGCACATAATGCCACAATATTTTCAACACAGTTGACGGAAATGTAATATAGAATGTAAATAAAAAAAATAATGCTCGCTACTGGAGCCGAGAATTTTTTTTAATAGTCCTATATTTATCTATACTCAACAAAACTAGAAACGTCCCTGTTTTATTGCCGGTGTAGCTCTGTCTATGTATGTACCACATGTTCAAAGTACAAACCGTGGCGATGTTCAGAATACGATCGTGTAGAGTTTAGCCGATACACACGGTTTACATAGCGGCCAGTGACCGGAACGTTGATTTCCACTTTTTGCACGTGCACGCTATACTTGTCATCGATAAGGTGATTCAGTTCATGTCGTACCATTCATGCGATAGGGGCTATTCGGAAAATTAAAAAACTTTTTTAATTTTTCACTGTTTTCGATATGCCACGGCTTTCCGAAAACGAGCGAAATCAGGCAATTGGGATGCTTGCGGTGGGATGGCCGCCAGGGCGGTCGCGCCTCGGTTTGGTTGCTGTCGGAAGACGATTGATCGTCTTGCAGCCCGGTACCAGCAGGACTGGGGCTGTTCACGACCGGCAGCGACCTGGTAGGCCTCGTGTAACGACGGCTAGAGCCGATCGTTACATTACGTTGACGCACTTACGTCGATTGGCAGCCACAGTCACTGCTAGGCGATACGGTGTCTCAGGGCAGACCATTCGCAACCGGTTACGTCGTAACGCCCAACCAATCCGGGCACGCCGCCCGTACACTGGTCAGATAACGACCCAACGTCACCGTGCTGCCAGACTGTTTATGGCGCAACGTCATCTGAACTGGAGAAGGGCT
Organism: Conchocele bisecta; assembly: GCA_029237695.1. Classification (NCBI taxonomy): domain Eukaryota; kingdom Metazoa; phylum Mollusca; class Bivalvia; order Lucinida; family Thyasiridae; genus Conchocele; species Conchocele bisecta. The sequence continues at coordinate 104,191,298 of CM055271.1, forward strand.
GACTGGAACCGAGTTTTGTTCACCGATGAATCTCGGTTCACAGTTAGTCATGCTGACGGAAGATTACGGGTATACAGGCGTAAAAATGAAAGATTCACCGATTGTTGCATTGTTGAGAAGAACAGGTTTGGGGGAGGGAGCGTAATGGTCTGGGGTGGGATCATGGGAAACCGGAAGACAGATTTGGTTGTTGTACAGGGCAACATCAATGCACAACGTTTATGTTGCAGATGTGCTAAATGCACATGCCTTACCATTTATCCGTCAGCATGGTCCTGGTGTGACATTGATGCACGACAATGCCCGCCCTCACGTAGCCAGGGTCACCACTCAATACTTACAGCAAAACAACGTCGACGTCATGCCATGGCCCGCGGTCTCCCCGGATCTCAATCCCATTGGGCACATATGGGATGAGCTGGGCCGCAAAGCACGAGCTAACCATCAGATTGACAATGTTCGCGATCTTACACGGGCGTTACAACGGGAATGGAGGAATTTGCCCAACGCACTGGTATTGCGTTACGTCACGTCGATGCGGCGTAGGATCATTGCATGCATTCATGCAAATGGTGGCCCCACTCGGTACTAACGAGATTTACTGAATTTGCCACATTACTTATTGAAATTCCATCTCTAAACATGAAGTAACACATTTCTGAGTTTTTGTGATTTTGACCCCTACCACCCTTGGCCGGTTATCTCTCGAATATTTAACAAGATATCCAAATGCAATTTATTGGCTTTGATACAGAAATGAATGAACTTGTTTTTCCATTTTGATTTTTAAAAGTAACCCTTTTGGTTTTTGATGAATCTTTCCTTAAACATGGAGGGACTTTTCTAGTTTTGCTCAGTATACATATATCTGCACAGGTCCACATACTGCCACAATATTGTCAACACAGTTTAGGTAAATGTAATAATTTAGCTGTATAAATTACCTGTAATAAGTTAGTGGTCAGTTAAAAAAATTTAAAAGAATGTAAAAAAAATAATTAAAAAAAAATTGAAAAAAAAAAGTTGAAAGATAAAAAATAATAATACTTGCTACTGGAGCCCAGAAATTTTTTTTAATAGTCCTATATTTATCTACATATATCTGCATAGGTCCTCATAATGCCACAATATTTTCAACACAGTTTACGGAAATGTAATATACAATTTTTTTTTTTTTTTTTTTTAAATAATGCTCGCTACTGGAGCCCAGAATTTTTGTTAATAGTCCTATATTTATCTACATATATCTGCACAGGTCCACATACTGCCACAATATTGTCAACACAGTTTACGGAAATGTAATAATGTACCTGTATAAATTACCTGTAATAAGTTAGTGGTCAGTTAAAAAATTGAAAAAGAATTTAAAAAAAAAAATGGAAAAGAAAATTAAATTAAAAAAAAGAAAAAGAATAATGCTCCCTACTGGAGCCCAGAATGTTTTTTAATAGTCCTATATTTATACATAATCATATATACACAGGTCCACATATTCCCACAATATTTTCAACACAGTTTACGGAAATGTAATATAATCATTTACCTGTATAAATTACCTGTAAGTGTCAGTGGTCAGTTGCACATGCTAGCACATGCACAGGTGAATAGTCTGTATATAGCACTTACCACCTTATGCTACTAGACAAAAATTGAAAAATAATTGAAAAAAAAAAATGAAAAAAAAATGAAAAATGGAAAAAAAAAAGTTTAAAAATAATAATGCTTGCTACTGGAGCACAGAATTTTTTTTTAATAGTCGTATATTTACATATATCTGCACAGGTCCACATAATTCCACAATATTTTCAACACAGTTTACGGAAATGTAATATAATCATTTACCTGTATAAATTACCTGTAAGTGGTCAGTGGTCAGTTGCACATGCTAGCACATGCACAGGTGAATAGTCTGTATAAAGCACTTACGACCTTATGCTACTAGACAAAAATTGAAAAATAATTTGAAAAAAAAAATAAGAAAAAAAAAATGAAAAAAAAAAAAAAAAAAAAAAAAAAAAAAAAAAAAAAAAAAAAAAAAAAAAAAAAAAAAAAAAAAAAAAAAAAAAAAAAAAAAAAAAAAAAAAAAAAAAAAAAAAAAAAAAAAAAAAAATGAAAAAAAAAAAATGAAAAACAAAAATGCAAAAAAAAAGAAATAAAAATGAAAAAAAAAAGTTTAAAAATAATAATGCTTGCTATTGGAGACCAGATTTTTTTTAATAGTCCTATATTTATCTACAAAAATCTGCACAGGTCCACATAATGCCACAATATTTTCAACACAGTACCCAATGTAGTGATTTACCTGTATAAATTACCTGGTCAGCAGTGGTCAAGCACTGGACATCTGCACATGCTAGCCCATGCTAGCACATGGTTCTCCCAGTTTCTATTGTTCTCTCTACAGGTAAGGTGTACAGAGCACACAGAAAAGGTGTACAGAGCAGACGAGAAAACAGGTCTTCATGCATTATTGTCCAGTTTGTAGAGTGCGCAAAACAAAAAAGGGAGATAAACTCAAAAATTAGCTACGCAAGAGTTGTCATTCTTGTTGCGCGACACACCTCCGGGTCGTGGTCTATGCATGTGTGAAGTTTCATGAAAATATTCCAAAGGGTGGTCGAGTTATGCTCCGGACAGGAAATCAGTGAGCGAAAACAAAAAAGGGTAGATAACTCAAAAATTAGCTATGCAAGAGTTGTCATTCTTGTGCACGACACACCTTCGGTTTCGTGGTCTAATTGAATGTGTTAAGTTTCATAAAAATATTCAAAGGGTGGTCGAGTTATGGTCAATCAGTGCGCAAAACAAAAAAGGGAGATAACTCAAAAATTAGCTATGCAAGAGTTGTCATTCTTGTGCGCGACACACCTTCGGGTCGTGGTCTATGCATGTGTAAAGTTTCATGAAAATATTCCAAAGGGTGGTGGAGTTATGCTCCGGACACGAAATCAGTGCGATAAACAAAAAAGGGAGATAACTAAAAAATTAGCTATGCAAGAGTTGTCATTTTTGTGCGCGACACACCTTTGGGTCGTGGTCTATGCATGTGTGAAGTTTCATGAAAATATTCCAAAGGGTGTTCGAGTTATGCTCCGGACAAGAAGTGTCTGCGGCGGACGCGGACGGACGCGGACGCGGACGCGGCGCGCTGTCAAATCCATAGTATCCCCCGACGGAGTCCGGGGGATACAATTAGAAATAAAATCAGGGAGATGACCCTTCAGACCGAGGTCATGAAGGTCCTTCATAATCCCATACTTCCACGTCGTGTTATATGCCTTTTCTAGGTCAAAAAATATGGCAACTATATGCTCATTGTTAACAAACCCGTCTCGAATGAATGCTTCGAGTCTAATCAGATTATCGGCAGTGCTTCTCTGGCGACGGAATCCAGATTGATACTCAGATATCAGTCCATTGGATTCCAGAAACCAGACAAGCCTGTCGTTAATCATTCGTTCCATGGTTTTACAGACGCAGCTAGTAAGTGCGATGGGACGGTAACTTGATGGGTCGGTGTGATCCTTGCCCGGTTTGGGAACAGGTATGATTGTAGCTTCCCGCCATGAAGGCGGAAAGACGCCTGAGGAGCGGTAAAACATAAGATGTACCGTTTTTTTTAAAAACGCTGGAATAAAAATGATCAATAAATAAATAACATGAGGGGTACTAACCAAATGTACTGTTATATATTTATCATTTTTGCAATTTCTGCAAATTAAAAAAAAAAGACTTGACTGGAGGAAGATTTGAACTCACACCTATTTGGACTAAGTCATCTGAACTCCAGCGCGTTATCCACTAAGCCACCGGGGCATGATCAGACCCGAAAAAAGGTATTGTGCGTTGAATTTAAATTTGAAAAGTGCCAATGTTGGGACCAAAACATGTTTTTTGTTGCGTTCATATTTCGATTAAGAGATGATTCTCAATATTTGAGATATATCTATTAGGCAGTGTATGTTAGTTTTGTATACTAAATCAGTTGCCAAACATATTTTTACGTTCGAAAAAAAGTTGTAGTTACCCCTATAGCCTAGGGCATTTAACAAATGTGACTGTCAAAGAAGTAAGAAATCGGCAGGTTTCATTTGGAAGCGCAAGAAGGAATGGAATGGAATGGTGCTTAACGGCCCATCAACACAAAATAGTATCATTTAGGGCCAAGCAATGTAGATGAAGAATAACAAGAAATGCGTCTGTCGAACGCGGATGCCACCTGCAGCATATTTGAGAAACTGTGACAAAGTGGTTAACCGAAAAGTGTGACGGACGGACGGGCAGACGGACGGACAGACAGACGGACAGACGGACAGACGGACAGACGGACGGACGGTCCAAAAACAATATGCCACCCGGCTCTTCGAGACCGGTGGCATAAAAATAATAGTAAAATAGTATGCTATATGTGATTAGGGTAAAAATATTAATATGATAAACAATATAAATGAAAATGGAATGGTGCTTAACGGCCCATGAACACAAAAGAGTATCATTTATGGCCAAGCAATGTAGATGAAGAATAAAAATAATAGTAAAATAGTATGTTACATGTGGTAATCAATCAGATGTTAAGGTAAAAATATTAATATGATAACCAATATAAATGAACAACGTGTAGAGAATTATAAAATTATAGTAATGAGTAACATGTATACAATGATAAAATTAAATTTTCTGATACAAGTTAGTTTCATGTAGAAAGTGAAGCAAACCTTCAATGTTCTCCACCTGGAATAGCTCCGCAAGTGAAGTAACATTGAAGTGTTTGCGTCGAATATCGGCAAAATCGATACAGTCCAGTAGGATGTGTTGCACGGTAAATGTGCTGTGGCATGGAATACACTATGGACGCGGCTCAACTTTGAGCATATACGAATGCGTTAGTCGTGTATGTCCAATGCGCAATCGACTAAGGACAACTTCATCCCGGCGTACATGTCTGTAGCCAGGAGTCCATCGAATGGAATGGAATGGTGCTTAACGGCCCATCAACACAAAAGAGTATCATTTAGGGCCAAGCAATGTAGATGAAGAATAAAAATAATAGTAAAATAGTATGCTAGATGTGATTAGGGTAAAAATATTAATATGATGAACAATATAAATGAAAAACGTGTATAGAATTATAAAATTATTGAAATGAGAGACATGTATACAATGATAACATTAAAATTTCCGATACAAGTTGGTTTCATGGAGAAAGCGAAGCAAACCTTCAATGTTCTCCACCTAGAATAGCTCCACAAGTGAAGTAACATTGAAGTGTTTGCCTTCAATATCGGCAAAATCGATACAGTCCAGTAGGATGTGTTGCACAGTAAATGTACTGTGGCATGGAATACACCATGGCAGCGGAAGAAGGACGTCTTGAAGAAAAATGTTCAGAATGATTGACGAACTTTGTCAGACCCATATACAGTGCATCCATAGTCTAGTTTTGAGCGAACATGTGCGATGTATAGGCGTATTTTTGTGTTCTATTTGAAATAACCCGATTACCTGTTTTGTTTCATCTTACGAAACTGGGGCCCGTTTCACTAAACTGCGTACGACTAAAATGTTCGTAAGTGCAAACTTAGGATCGTCTGGAAATTTAAATTAATGGATTTACATTTATTGAGCATATGCTCAATAAATGTAGGCTGCACATGCAGCCTATGCTCAATAAATCCAATAATTGTTTACAAGAAAACATTGTTAATGTGACATTTACAGACTATCATAATTTTGCACTTACGAACATTTTAGTCGCGAGAAGTTTTAGGTAAACGGCCCCCTGACTCACAGAATTTAACAAATGTGACTGTCAATACAGTGTATCTTTTATTAGGTGACCAGATTGCTAAATTTCTTTTTTTTGTGTATGCCATAGCAAACAAAAGGTGTTTGCTAATATGTTTATCGTCTGATAATATTGCCTGGCAATAACAGCATAATAGAGTATGTACACTCATTTGCAGAATAGCTGTATGTCCGGGATATTAGATAAGGTTTTAAGTGGTCAAGGTATTTTAGGGCCAAATGACTTGAGGTAGAAGGTGTCAGATTTAATGACAAACTAGTTGTTTCGTGTCGTTTGTGCACCAAAAAAAGTTCTGTTTTTGGGTTTTATTGTTCATGTTTATCTTTGGAAACCATAATGCGAGGAAACGCTGAACTACATATGAATGAAAGTATCGCTCCTTGGGCTCATTTTATTTCACCCCATCGTAATGGATGGACATTTAACCGCACATACTGACCATCACCTCACATTCACGGACATTAATGTGCAACTCACAAGTACTATTTGTACATGTTTCACCCCATAAGTCGAAATCCCCACAAGTACCCTATCATGCGTCCGTCCGTCCGTCCGTCCGTCCGTCCGTATGTGCATCTCTCTCACACTCTCTCACTCTCACTGTATCCGAGTAACATTGCTTATAAAATGACTGCAAATTCAAGATGGCCGCCAATAAACACCGCCAACTAGATCACCAATACATACTTTCAGATGGACCTTCTGACATGCTTGATGTGCACGGTGATCGTGGTCATTGTGATCAATGCTGGTGGCGGCCGGGCGCAGGATGTACATATCGGAGACAGACTCATCGGAAGGACGAACTGCGGGGTGGTGTTTAAATAGGTAAGTGAAGTTCAGATGTCCTCCACGAATTGAGTGCACCATTTTGTTATATCCCTGCCCGACATCAACGATATTCTGCCAGCATTGTGCCCGAATCACGCTGCTAAGAAAGCAAGATCGAAGGATAAACACTGCCAGCCGTATGTACCCGACACCGGGGACAAACTGGGGCAGGCTTTGTCGGACATGAACTAACTACTGGTTAAAGAAATTAAGACCACAATTACGGACACGAAGCAGACACTACCGGTCCTTCCCCCCCCCCCACCCCTCTTCAACAAAGAGCCGTCGTAATAGGCGTGCAATTCTATTGTTCGTTGGTTGTTCGTTGTCGAAAACATTGTTCGGCACCGCAACAATGGATGATTTGAAACTGGTCGCAGACAGGGCCAATGCCTTGATATTAAACGGCCGTGACATGGAAAATGCCCTTGTTCAACATGTTAGGCAATTTGAGTCCTACATGTAAACGAACAATGAACGGTACGACGCTCTTCGCAACATCGTAAGTGATAACCACTATGCCCTGACCGAACTCGATTACGCCATGCAACTGATAAACAACGAGTCTAGAGCATATGCCGAGGAAATTGTACAGGCTATGCGGAGTCTGCAGAAAACCACGATGATCGCAATGCATTTGCGTGAAACAAATGCCCACATTGATGAACTTGCTAGAGGCATACTCCCCGAAGCACTCCTTCCAATGATGCATATCAGGCGTGCGGCGAAAGCCATTGCAAACAGCCTACTTGGTACGTTGTATAGCTTGTTGCACGGACTTGACACCAATTATTTTAGGCGCCATGGCTCATTCTCTGTTCATTTATACAACTCAGATATTTGGATAACTGAAGTTTCTTGTCGGGCCGGCAGTTAATCAAATGGCACTGTATGCTGTGAATGTGTATCCCGTGCCAGTCACGAATGGAAGAACCCATGCCACCCGCGTTGCTGACTTGCCCGAATTTGTCATTATACGGTCCGTAAATAAGGGCACTCGTGACGCTTACTCGGCTCTTTCTACTTCAGATGTGATCAGCTGCCACGAAAATATGTCCGTTTGCTGTTGCATTTTCCAACTTAACTGACGATTCGTGTATTGCCGCCCCGATTAACGATAATACCGAGTCCGTGCAGTGCAGCAAGCATGTCGCATTATGTATTACAAAAATCACATCAAACCTCAGGTCACTTCCATATCCGATTCCTCGGTATTGTTGTATGACGTACCAAAGGTGACACTTCGATGCGGCGAGCTTGAAACTACCGCGGATGGATGTGCATTCTGCGTCTTCTTGTTGTATTGCAACTGCATTCTTATGTATGAGCAGAGCAATTCACATTCCACGGTGGCTTCACGCAAGCATGCAACAATAAGAAAAGTACTGTCACCAGGGTTGAATTGCTTAACATGGCGGTATACATTGAATTTATATCGACAAAATGGGAATTAAAGCGTCAACCGGATGTATTAAGCACACACGAATTCAATTACCAGACATAACATTTTACGAACACAATTTCCATGACTTTCTCGCGAAAGACAACGCAACCAGTATGTCTCTGAAACGGGTCGCAGAGGCCGCTAAGCGTAATGAGGACTTCACCGCACTCAGTGACGGCATGATGGACGGCCCGATCTGTCTAGATCTTGCATGGCCTGATCTGTCTAGATCTTGCATGGCCTGATCTGTATAGATCTTGCATGGCCTGATCTAAACGGAATATTGTCAATCGATGCATGCCCGATGACCGTACATTAACTTTATGAAACTAATTTTGTTCGTATTTTATCATAAATGGATATGATTTACCAACGAAATTACACAAGAACAATACATATATTCGCATTAATAAAAATAATAGGACATTTTGAAGATGGGAAAAAAATCAACATTTTTACCGCCACCTCTCCGTTACGGGTGGGTGGGTGGGGGTTGACCCTATAAAAGAGTTACCTATTTTTGTTTGGATTAAAAATGTTTCTAAATGGTATATAAAGAGTTTGCAGGTCACTTTTGAGTTGCCGTTGAAAAGATTTGGTGGGAAACAAATTCCGAGTCATGCTGTTAACCTTGATCATGGGATCAGCGGGGCTTGGACGGTCGTGGTTTTGGAGCTGAATGGTAGTAGAAATTTTCAGGAAAGCATGTGTGAAATATGAAGCATTTTAGATGAAGGAAATAGTAGCTATAACATATTTCTCTGATGTTAAGTTTTGTAAAGAGACTAAATATTTGACCTTGGCCTTGGGATCAGCGGGGGTTGGACGGTCGTGGATTTGGCACAGCATGGTAGTAAAGCCTTACAGGAATACATGTGTGAGATATTAAGCATTTTAGATGAAAGAAACAGAAGCTATAACATACTTCTCTGATGTTAAGTTTAGTAACGGGCGGACGCACGGACTCGTTGCGGTGGTATAACTAGAAGTTATAATATATTTCTCTGATCCGATTGGTGCTCGTGAAGGAGGCGGGTAAGACAATAATGAGTGATCGATACTCTTCTTTTTGCCTGCAATGAATGATTCGAACTCGGATAGCAATAGAAAGGTATGAAATGAATACCTAAAGACATTAATATGATAATTGTATTTAATCGATATGCACACATAAGGAACACAACATGTGGAAGAAAAATACCTACTGTTCTGATTGCTAGTTTATTTCCTTATGAAATGAATGGGGTTTAACGTCCCAGCACAGAAAATAATGTCATATAGGGACGGCATCACAGTTAAAAAGTCTCATCCGACAGACCAGTGGGATAAAACTACTATCCAAGTATTTGTAATGCCCTAGGATAGGTTTATAACTCACAACCTTCAGTATTGACGTCCTGTATTCTACACCGAGCCACAGTCCATCCCCGATTTCCTTTATGTATTTCTGCGAAATAACAACTGAATGCTATTATGAACAAGAGTACCAACGGTCACGATATAATATACGCCCGGTGAGTAATGGCCAGTCAAGTCAATAGCACTCCAATTATTCTTCAGACAAAGAAACAGAAATTAACAAGAGTGCCTGCCGTAAATCACAAAATACGCCCGTCGAAGATGGGCCAGACAGCGAAGACGCAGAAATGTGAAACTGTCACTAAGGCAAGAAACAGTAATGAGCATTTGAAAATCTATAGCAGTATTTATTCCTCTTGTTGTGATAAACAGGTATACTAATTTAAGTACAGATGTGTAGAGTAGAATGGAATGGAATGGTGCTTAACGGCCCATCAACACAAAAGAGTATCATTTAGGGCCAAGCAATATAGATGGAGAATAAAAATAATAGTAAAATAGTATGTCAGATGCGGTAGGCAATCAGATGATTATGGTAACCAGAAATGTGGCCTGTCGGCACACGAATACCCCCACTGGCAGCCAAAGAAAACGAGGCATTTTTGATTATAAGCCATTTAGCCGAGCGTTAAGGTTTCAAAAGCATCAAGTCTGTGACCTTGACCCTGGACATAGTGTGATAATCCATGCATCGGTGTAGAAGATATAGAGCGGAAGGGAAGGGAATGGAATGGAATGGTGCTTAAAGGCCCATCAACACAAAAGAGTATCATTTAGGGCCAAGCAATGTTGATGAAGAATAAAAATAAATGAATAACATGTACAGAATTATAAAAGTATAGTACGAGAAACCTGTATACAATGATAAAATTAAATTTTCCGATACATGTTAGTTTCATGGAGAAAGCGAAGCAAACCTTCAATGTTCTCCACCTGCAATAGCTCCGCAAGTGAAGTAACATTGAAGTGTTTGTCTCGAATATCGGCAAAGTCGATACAGTCCAGTAGGATGTGTTGCACGGTAAATGCGCTGTGGCATGTAATACACCATGGACGCGGCTCACCCTTGAGCATATACGAATGCGTTAGTCGTGTATATACAATGCGCAATCGACTAAGGACAACTTCATCCCGGCGTACATGTCTGTAGCCAGGAGTTCATTCGCCCAGAGTCGGTTTCACAGCATGAAGTTTATTATCTATCTGTGAGCAGATCCCACCGGGTCTGCATTGTATCGGAGATGAATGAGTTGATGGATGATTTAAAATCATGATAGAAAACAGGAAAATGAGAAGTCGGTAGCTCCAGGGCGGCAATGCAGAGTAGAAATATTCAATATCTTCAGTACACTCTGTACCCTATATAGAATTGAATACAAAAATGTAGAAAAAATGGCCAAGTTAAAAAGGTTATAGTTTGTTCACATATATTTTTGGCATAAAAACAGCAAGATGTGTAGAAGACGTGTGAATAGAATAGTTTCAGATGAATGGAATGGAATGGAATGGAATGGTGCTTAACGGCCCATCAACACAAAATAATGTCATTTAGGGCCAAGCAATGTAGATGAAGAATAAAAATAATAGTAAAATAGTATGCTATATGTGATTAGGGTAAAAATATTAATATGATGAACAATATAAATGAAAAACGTGCATAGAATTATAAAATTATAGAACTATGAGACATGTATGCAATGATAAAATTAAATCTTCCGATACAAGTTAGTTTCATGGAGAAAGCGAAGCAAACCTTCAATGTTCTCCACCTGGAATAGCTCCGCAAGTGAAGTAGCATTGAAGTGTTTGCCTCGAATATCGGCAAAATCGATACAGTCCAGTAGGATGTGTTGCACGGTAAATGCACTGTGGCATGGAATACACCATGGAACTGACCTTTGAGCATATACGAATGCGTTAGTCGTGTATGTCCAATGCGTAATCGACTAAGGACAACTTCATCCCGGCGTACATGTCTGTAGCCAGGAGTCCATTCGCCCAGAGTCGGTTTCACAGCATGAAGTTTATTATCTGTGAGCAGATCCCACTGGATCTGCATTGTATCGGAGATAAATGAGTTGATGGATGATTTAAAATCATGATAGCAAACAGGAAAATGAGAAGTTGGTAGATCCAGGGCGGCCTTGGCAGCACTATCTGCCCTGTCATTGCCCTTGATACCAGTATGACTGGGTAGCCAACAAACAATAATGTCCTTGCCAGACGAAAGTAAAATATGGTGTAGCTCCATGATTTGGCGGATAAGTGGATGTTCAAGCTTCATGTTGTACAAAGCTTGTAGTGAAGATAATGAATCGGAAAATAAAATGAATTGCTTTCTCCAAGATATTTTCGTGAAATCAAGAGCAAGCAAGTAAAATCGCCCTCAATTCCGCAGAAAATATCGAAGATTTGTCTGGGAGTCTGGATTGAAGATCTCCCTCGGGGACAGCGGCAGCAGATGCTATCCGGTCCCCGATCTTTGAGCCATCAGCAAAAAGCGGAGTGTATGTATTGTATCTGTCTTTAACCTCAAGAAAAAGTGATTTAAAAATGGATCAGTTGTTGCTTTCGTGTGTGGTTTCAGACGAGTTGTGTACATAAACTCTGTACCCTATATAGAATTGTATACAAACATGTAGAACAAAATGGCCAAGTTAAAAAGGTGATCACACTTCAATGTGTGCAGAAGACGAGTGTATAGTTTCATATCGATTGACTGAACGGTTTCAGGAGTTGTGTACACAAACTATGCAGTTTTTCTGTCCGACGCCCGCCCAGCGGTAAAACATAATACGTACAGGTTTTTTTTAAACGGTCGTATAAAAATGGCTGCAAAGGGGAGACACGTCATCAGAAATGTTTGAAAATCAATAACGTTCTTCGTATTGCCTCGATAAACATGGGTCACGATTTGTACCCAACCGTTTGCATTATATCCATTATTCGTCACTTATATTAACCTGTATATTGATTACGACTGTGCAACCTTTTTGTAAACAGATGGCCGCGGCCCGCATGTCGAGCCCGCCGAGGCATTTGATGGTATTTTTGAAAACGCATATTTCGGACGGACGGACGCACGGACACCCGGACGTCATTCTGACCAATATGTCTCGCTTTCCGCAAGCAGGCTCGACAGAAACAGTAGTTTAATATTTAAAATACCAAATGCACGGCTTGGAATTTCCATTTGCTACATCTGTATTAAATGTATTTTGGTTACGACTGTGCACCCTTTTTGAACAAACCGTAGTTTAATATTTAAAATATCAAATACGCGACTAAGAATTTTAAACATTGACTATAATGGATGAAAGCTCTTGTATAGTTAGTTAAACTTGTCGTGTTGTCATATCATGCGATACACATGTATGTTAGTTACTATATATGCGTGCATACTTTGATGCAAGACCCACATAAAAAAGCATGACCAAAATAGAGTGACAACAATGAGTCTCAAAAAAAGTCTGCGCCATAAAATTAATTGTATTGCAAAATCGAAAAGTCGATTCGAAAAGTTCGACAAGGTTAAAGTATCAGGGGAAGGACCGGATCTTCAGAAGATAGCAGAAGAGGCATCCGCAGCGCTACCAACACTAATGGCGAGGACGCAACTGCAGCAGATCGCTGGAAACACTGATATGGACATCCGTATTATGGAGGGGATAGCTGTTCCATTGGTGCTCGTGAATGAGGCGGGTAAGACATCATGTGTGATCGATATTCTTCCTTTGCCTGCATTTGAATTAGTATAACTCAGACATCAATAGAACGATATGAAATGAATAAGTAACTACATTACATTAATATGATAATTGTATTTAATCGATATGCACATATAAGGAAACTAGAAATGTGGCCTGTCGGCACACGAATGCCCCCGCTGGCAGCCAAAGAAAACGAGGCATATTTGATTATAAGCCATTTACCCGAGTGTTAAGGTTTCGAATGCACCAAGTCTGTGAGCTTGACCCGGGCTTAGCGGGGGGCGGGACGAATGTGGATTTGTCACAGGGCGGTAGAGGAGCATTTGAGCAATGCGTGTGTGAAGCAGATCCAAACAAGGCAACATAAATTACAAGCCATTTATTTACCCGAGCGCGAAGGTTTCAAACGCACCAAGTCTGTGAGCTTGTAGCAGACATGCTACAGGTCTGTAGCATGCTACATGTCTGTAGCCATGTAGCAGACACGGGGTCCCCTATAGGGGACATGATATCCCGTATACGGGACATGGGTATTTTATGTGTCAAATCGATGGAAAATCGTCTGAAACGGATTAATACATCGCTTGAGATGTCTGCGTCGCTTATCGAACGATATGCTCAGTCGGGTCTCATGTCCATTATCCCCTATAGGGGACATGAAATAAAAGCCGATGGGACATTTTGGAAAAGTGCGGATTAATACGGATTAATAACATCGCTTGAGACGTCCGCGTTGCTTGTCGCACGATATGCACTATGTACACGATGTGCTCGGTCGGGTCTCGTGTCCCCTATGCGGGACACGATATAAAATCCGAAGTGACATTTTGGAAAAGTGCTTCCAAACGGTGAGAAATCCTCTGAAACGGATTAATAACCTCACTTGAGACGTCCGCGTTGCTTGTTGCACGGTATGCACTATGTGCTCGATGTGCTCGGTCGGGTCATGTCCCCTATACGGGACATGATAAAATCCGATGTGACATTTTGGAAAAGTGCTTCCAAACGGTGAGAAATCCTCTGAAACGGATTAATAACCTCACTTGAGACGTCCGCGTTGCTTGTTGCACGATATGCACTATGTGCTCGGTCGGGTCTCATGTCCCGTATATGAGACCTTATATAAAAGCCGATGTGACATTTTGGAAAAGTGCTTCCAAACGGTGAGAAATCCTCTGAAACGGATTATTAACACCAAACCGTGTCCCAACATGTGGTGGCCTCCCGTGGTCGCCGCTATTTGTTATCAAAGTCATTCCGTGGCCCAGAGACCCGGATTGATTGCGAGTTTTTATGTCATTCCGTGGGCTAGCGGACGGACGGAATGCATTGTTGTCGACGTTGGTCATTAATACAAGAGAGGGTCTTTCGAAATGGAAAGATCGAAACTTGTATTAATGTCACCCTGCCACCACGGTGAGGTCGTCAGACTTGACAGGGACCTACCTACCACTTACTTACTAGCCTATCGTGCGGTCCGTGAGTCAGCTCACACGTAGGTGAACACAAACAAATTTACCACAGACAGGCTTTACTACACACTACCTACCACTTACTAGCCTATCGTGCGGTCCGTGAGTCAGCTCACCCGTAGGTGAACACCAACAAAGCTACAACAGACAGGCTTTACTACACGCTACACACTACACCTACTAACTACTTACCTTACTAAGTCTTGGCCCACGGAAGCGCATTGCCGCTTTCGTCTTTTGGGACGCCGTAGCTAAGAACAGCTCTGATCAGGGCGCTATGTCCGTACAGGCGACGAAGACGAGATGACACTTGTCGTCAATGTACTTCGTAGCGGTCTTCATGTTCGGATGCACCGAAGAATGGTTGATCTTTCTGCCGTACGTCTTCCAGAAGTCTTCGTCGCTGTGGCAGTCGCATCCTGTACAAGCATCTTTGCACGCCTGATTTCCGCGCCGATCTCTGTAGAAGTAGACGTAGTTGCCTTCCTCCCCTCGGCACTTCGCAAGACGGCTTGTCCCACTTTGTGACTGCAATCGCGGCCGTGATAGTCACATACGGTGGAGCCCTTGGCAAACGGTAGATTGCCACTGAACACGCCTTGGCCCTTGGCAGCATCCTCGCATTGCCTAATGAATACATTGGGCCACTGCTGGTCGGCAACGTGCTTGCGAACGAATTCGTCCACTTGCGGGTTGCTCGCCGTCTCCGCGGACATCAGCTCCTTCATGTGCCGCACTACGGTCTTCACAGACACCTGCACCGAGCCTACAATCGGCTGGAAGATGCGCTGATCTTGGGGAAATGCAGGTAACTGGCTCAACTCGTGCACCTTGCAGCGCTGTCGCTCTCCGCCTCGATCTTGTATCTAAGCCTTCTGTTGACCTTCGCCGCCTCGTCCTCTCGAATATGGAATGGAATGGAATGGTGCTTAACGGCCCATCAACACAAAAGAGTATCATTTAGGGCCAAGCAATGTAGATGAAGAAATAAAAAAGAATAGTAAAATAGTATGTTACATGTAATAATCAATCAGATGATAAGGTAAAAATATTAATATGATAAATAATATAAATGAACAACGTGTATAGAATTATAAAAGTATAATAATGAGAAACATGTATACAATGATAAAATTAAATTTTCCGATACAAGTTAGTTTCATGTAGAAAGTGAAGCAAACCTTCAATGTTCTCCACCTGGAATAGCTCCGCAAGTGAAGTAACACTGAAGTGTTTGCCTCGAATATCGGCAAAATCGATACAGTCCAGTAGGAATGGAATGGTGCTTAACGGCCCATCAACACAACAGAGTATCATTTAGGGCCAAGCAATGTAGAAGAATAAAAATAATAGTAAAATAGTATGTGGTAATCAATCAGAGGATAAGGTAAAAATATTAATATGATAAACAATATAAATGAACGTGTATAGAATTATAAAAGCATAGTAATGAGTAACATGTATACAATGATACAATTAAATTTTCCGATACAAGTTCGTTTCATGGAGAAAGCGAAGCAAACCTTCAATGTTCTCCACCTGGAATGGAATGGAATGGTGCTTAACGGCCCATCAACACAAAAGAGTATCATTTAAGGCCAAGCAATGTAGATGAAGAATAAAAATAATAGTAAAATAGTATGTTACATGTGGTAATCAATCAGATGATAGGTAAAACTATTATTATGATAAACAATATAGATGAAAAACGTATATAGAATTATAAAATTATAGAAATGAGAAACATGTATACAATGATAAAATTAAATTTTCCGATACAAGTTAGTTTCATGTAGAAAGTGAAGCAAACCTTCAATGTTCTCTACCTGGAATAGCTCCGCAAGTGAAGTAACAGTGAAGTGTTTGCCTCGAATATCGGCAAAATCGATACAGTCCAGTAGGATGTGTTGCACGGTAAATGCGCTGTGGCATGGAATACACATGGACGCGGCTCACCTTTGAGCATATACGAATGCGTTAGTCGTGTATGTCCAATGCGCAATCGACTAAGGACAACTTCATCCCGGCGTACATGTCTGTAGCCAGGAGTCCATTCGCCCAGAGTCGGTTTCACAGCATGAAGTTTATTATCTGTGAGCAGATCCCACTGGATCTGCATTGTATCGGAGATGAATGAGTTGATGGATGATTTAAAATCATGATAGCAAACAGGAAAATGAGAAGTTGGTAGATACCAGGCGGCCTTGGCAGCACTATCTGCCCTGTCATTGCCCTTGATACCAGTATGACTGGGTAGCGAACAAAATATAATGTCCTTGCCAGACGAAAGTAAAATATGGTGTAGCTCCATGATTTGGCGGATAAGTGGATGTTCAAGCTTCATGTTGTGCAAAGCTTGTAGTGAAGATAATGAATCGGAAAATAAAATGAATTGCTTTCTCCAAGATATTTTCGCGAAATCAAGAGCAAGTAAAACAAAATCGCCCTCAATCCGCAGAAAATATCGAAGATTTGTCTGGGAGTCTGGATTGAAGATCTCCTCGGGGACAGCGGCAGCAGATGCTACCCGGTCCCCGATCTTTGAGCCATCAGTAAAAAGCGGAGTGTATGTATTGTATCTGTCTTTAACCTCAAGAAAACGTGATTTAAAAATGGATGGATCAGTTGTTACTTTCGTGTGCTGACTAAGATCGAAGATCGCCTTGGGCTGCTCCAACTGCCACGGTGGAGTATCTGGAACAGCGTATTTGGCAATGTGATCCAGATCCAAGCCAGCATCGTGTATCAAAGGATCCATTCTCTTGCCGAATGGTGGCTTGAAGCTTGGTTTCTTATCGAATACAGCATCTGTAGTTCGATGAAAGACAGTGTTATAAGCTGGTTTAGATGGATTGGAATGTAGTTTAGTGGCGTATTGCAAAGATAATTTTGTGCGTCTGTCGTGGAGAGAAGGTTCATTTAATTTGCTTCGGCATATAAGCTTTGTGCTTTAGACGTACGGAATGCACCCAGGCAGAGTCTTAAGCCTTGGTGATGTATTGGATCGAGCGTCTGAAGATCGGATTTGCTGGCAAATCCATATACAGTGCATCCATAGTCTAGCTTGGAGCGAACATGTGCGATGTAAAGGCGGTGCAGCACTTTCGGTCTGCACCCCAGTCATGGTTTGCTACCACTCATTCCTACCAAGTTTCGTCGAAATCCGGCTGGCGGTTCATAAGAAGATATTTTTAAGAATTTGTGCTATTTTTAGACGGCGGCCATCTTGGATTAGAGACGACCTCCGTTTTAACAAATCTGAAAAGGCTTCACCCATGGACCATAACAGTGAAGTTTGGCCACCATGGGCCAAGCGGTTCCTGTGAAGAAGAATTTTTAAATCTCTAATAAAAGAACAACCTTTTGGTGGCCATCTTGGATGATGACATCCAATTTCGACAACAAAATGTACCAGAGCGATCGCCTCTTTGATACTTTCGATTCGATATAGACATGACCCATTTTGACCCCGGGGTCACCATTTTAACAGCTTTGAAAGAGCATTGTAAATCTATCATTTCTACCAACTTTCATCGAAATCCGGCTAGAGGTTCAAGAGAAGATTTTTAAAAAATTTGTGCTATTTTTAGACGGCGGCCATCTTGGATTACGTAATGACGAGTAGTATATAGGGAGTCAAAATGATACCACCAAGGTTGGGAGAGGTTGTAGGTGATAATAACGCTTCTATACACAGGGCAAAACACCAAATATGAAAAGTAGTCCCCAACAAAAAAAAATGTTGGCGTTGGGTGCCGCAATACAGGGCAACAAAGCCACCAGCGCAGGCGGTATTATTCTGACTCTGATATTTCGAAAAAGAGAAAAAAAGGGGAAAAACTGGTATTTTTTGTGGGTGCTGGTACACACTTTTGTTTGTTGGATTTTACAAAATAATTAATTATTTTAAATTTATAGGAGCACAAAAAAGCTTCAGCAACCAGGTTTTCGGCAACCGGCATACGAGAGTGGAAAAAGGTCGAGAAGTAGTATATAGGGAGTCAAAATGATACCACACATTTGTGTATTTGGGCACATTTGGGAAAAGTGTAGGAGAAATTCGTCTCCCAAGAGGCAATGGAATGGAATGGAATGGTGCTTAACGGCCCATCAACACAAAAGAGTATCATTTAGGGCCAAGCAATGTAGATGAAGAATAAAAATAATAGTAAAATAGTATGCAATATGTGATTAAGGTAAAAATATTAATATGATGAACAATATATATATAGAAATATAAAACGTGTATAGAAATATAAAATTATAGAAATATGAGACATGTATGCAATGTTAAAATAAATCTTCCAATACAAGTTAGTTTCATGGAGAAAGCGAAGCAAACCTTCAATGTTCTCCACCTGGAATAGCTCCGCAAGTGAAGTAACACTGAAGTGTTTGCCTCGAATATCGGCAAAATCGATACAGTCCAGTAGGATGTGTTGCACGGTAAATGCGCTGTGGCAAGGAATACACCATGGACGCGGCTCACCTTTGAGCATATACGAATGCGTTAGTCGTGTATGTCCAATGCGTAATCGACTAAGGACAACTTCATCCCGGCGTACATGTCTGTAGCCAGGAGTCCATTCGCCCAGAGTCGGTTTCACAGCATGAAGTTTATTATCTGTGAGCAGATCCCACTGGATCTGCATTGTATCGGAGATGAATGAGTTGATGGATGATTTAAAATCATGATAGCAAACAGGAAAATGAGAAGTTGGTATATCCAGGGCGGCCTTGGCAGCACTATCTGCCCTGTCATTGCCCTTGATACCAGTATGACTGGGTAGCCAACACAAAATAATGTCCTTGCCAGACGAAAGTAAAATATGGTGTAGCTCCATGATTTGGCGGATAAGTGGATGTTCAAGCTTCATGTTGTACAAAGCTTGTAGTGAAGATAATGAATCGGAAAATAAAATGAATTGCTTTCTCCAAGATATTTTCGCGAAATCAAGAGCAAGTAAAATCGCCCTCAATTCCGCAGAAAATATCGAAGATTTGTCTGGGAGTCTGGATTGAAGATCTCCCTCGGGGACAGCGGCAGCAGATGCTACCCGGTCCCCGATCTTTGAGCCATCAGTAAAAAGCGGAGTGTATGTATTGTATCTTTCTTTAACCTCAAGAAAAAGTGATTTAAAAATGGATGGATCAGTTGCTGCTTTCGTGCGCTGACTAAGATCGAAGATCACCTTGGGCTGCTCCAACTGCCACGGTGGAGTATCTGGAACAGCGTATTTGGCAATGTGATCCAGATCCAAAAGCCAGCATCTTGTATCAAAGGATCCATTCTCTTGCCGAATGGTGGCTTGAAGCTTGGTTTCCTATCGAATACAGCATCTGTAGTTCGATGAAAGACAGTGTTATAAGCTGGATTAGATGGATTGGAATGTAGTTTAGAGGTGTATTGCAAAGATAATTTGGTGCGTCTGTCGTGGAGAGAAGGCTCATTTGCTTCGGCATATAAGCTCTGTGCGTTAGACGTACGGAATGCACCCAGGCAGAGTCGTAAGCCTTGGTGATGTATTGGATCGAGCGTCCGAAGATCGGATTTACTGGCAGACCCATATACAGTGCATCCGTAGTCTAGTTTTTGAGCGAACATGTGCGATGTAAAGGCGGTGCAGCACCTTTCGGTCTGCACCCCAGTCATGATTTGCTACCACTCGCATTAAGTTGAGTGCTTTCTGGCATTTAGCTTTCAAGTATCGTAAATGGGATTTAAAAGTGAGTTTAGGATCAAAGATAAGACCAGGAAATTTCTGCTCCCGAACAACTGGGATGGGATGTGTTCCCAGTTTAAGTTCGGGATCAGGGTGAAGACCGCGTCTTTTGCAAAAATGCGTGCAGTTAGTTTTAGATTTCGAAAACTTAAAGCCGTTTTCTGTGGTCCACTTGTTTATTCTATTGAGGCTCAGTTGTAATTGGCGCTCAATAGTATGCATGTTCTTTGATTTGTAACATATTAAAAAATCATCGACATATAAAGAACAGTCTGCAGGCATTTTACAATATTATTCAGTTTAATGCTAAAAAGGGTAACAGACAATATACTTCCCTGCGGTACACCCATTTCCTGTTCATGGGGATCAGAAAGGGTTGTACCGACTCGGACTTGGAATTGTCTGTCTTTCAAAAAATTAGAAATAAAATCAGGGATATGACCCTTCAGACCGAGGTCATGAAGGTCCATCATAATCCCATACTTCCACGTCGTGTCATATGCCTTTTCTAGGTCAAAAAATATGGCAACTATATGCTCATTGTTAACAAACCCGCCTCGAATGAATGCTTCGAGTCTAATCAGATTATCGGCAGTGCCCCAAAAGGCAAGGCAAACAGAAATGATACCACACATTTGTGTAGTACTTGGACACATTTGGAAAATGTATGGAAAAAATTTATCTCCCAAGAGGCAAACAGAAATGATACCACCCATTTGTGTATTTGGACACATTTGGGAAAAGTGTAGAAAAAGTGTCTACCAAGAGTCAAACAGAAATGAAATGATACCACCCATTTGTGTATTTGGGCACATTTGGGAAAAGTGTCGGAGAAATTCGTCTCCCAAGAGGCAAACAGAAATGATAGCAGACATTTGTGTATTTGGACACATTTGGGAAAAGTGCTGGAGAAATTCGCCTCCCAAGAGGCAAACAGAAATGATACCACCCATTTGTGTATTTGGACACATTTGGGAAAAGTGCTGGAGAAATTCGCCTCCCAAGAGGCAAACAGAAATGATACCACCCATTTGTGTATTTGGACACTCGTCTTCCTCCTGGCACTCGGAACCGGTTGGATGCGCTGGAACGCAGGCTGTTGGACGCGATTTCCGGCGATGCCGATTCCGAGTGCCAGGAGGAAGACGAGTGTCCAGAGGAAGAAGAGTGCCCGGAGGAAGAAGAGTCCCAGACGGAATCCGGGTGGGAGGTGCACGACATCTGGAAAGCCGTAGAGAATGCGAAGTGGTGGCTGGGGGTCTCTGTGGTGGCGTACGCGGTCTGCAGACCACTGTTCCCATTCGTGGCTCTAGAGGCCCGTAGACTCTGGAAGAGCAAAACAGACTCCGACGCCCAGTTCGTGCACTCCACAAAACAGTCCGGTACGCCGAAGGAAAAAAACAAAACTAGCGACTCCGTACACCAGCACTCTGGTAGTAGCGACCCGTTCTATATGGAGTAGCAGTTTTGCGCCTAATTAGACACAAAACACTATTGGGAAAATGGAGTGCGAAAAGTGTGGTAGAGTCTTTGCTAAAAAGTACAACTTGGCGCGACACGAGAAACGAAAAAATGGGTGTAGTTCGCCGCGCTTCTTGTGCGATGGTTGCGGAAGAACTTTTTCGCGTGCATGGTCTCTAGCTAGGCACGGCCACACCTCGTGTCCGGATGGCCCA